>OX465579.1:99705569-100905569 GCA_950022655.1 Alentia gelatinosa
TTTATTTTACTGGGCCCTCTTCCGCGGCGGCAGTCCCTCACAGGTCCCACTCTCGGGAGCCCGCTTGGTCCAGGGGACCCGCAACTGAAAGAAGATATATTCAAAATGTAATATTTCTATCTACTAAGATGATTTGGGCACACATTTATAAAGTGATTGAGCAGTGATAATTGATATGATTTTTAATTCAGTATCCCTTATTATTACCTGTGGTAGTATATATATAATAAGGCCTACTCCTACCCATGTCATGTTTATATCCGTACAACACCTAGGTGATGTACGGGGTATGTATGTGGCATGAGGGCCATGTATGGGACTTAGGTTTATATTTATGCTGGCTATATTATTTAGCATACCTTCTGTTTTTTCCTGGACTTGCCTTCTCGTTCGCACGGCGCTTTCCTCTGGGCAGCATTCCGCTTGCGCCGGAAGGCTTGTACTCGCCCGCCCGCATGGTGTCCTTTGTTCTATGAGGGGCAAGCTGTACGTCTGTATTCCTGTGAATATACTCATACTATATGAATATTCAATACATTGAAAAGATTATTACTTATATTGAGACTCATACACCCCCTGAAACACATACTGTGAACCACACTTGACCTCTCTTCATAAATATTTGCAAATCAATGTGAATATCTAATTGTGTCACCTTGAGTTAAGACAAAATTTTATTTATACCCTTCATGAAGAAAATTGTGATATTTACTTGTAATAATGTACAAAGAAATGCAGACTTACTCTTTGAACATTCTGCCTGCCTTTGCAAGAAGGCGTCATCCTGTTTCCGCTGGGCGTAACTCCGCCTTGCACGCTCCAGGGCCTTGGCCTTCTGCTCCACGGAGAGCACCTTCTTAGGCATGATGTTATAAGGCACTGTAAAGAATTGTTATAAGAAATTATAAACGGAGATGAGGCCGTATCTTTGATATACCCAATGGCCACCTAGATCAGTTAACAGGCTAATATCTCAGTTACTTTTATTAAAGAAGACACAGAAGTAGTTATTGAAAGTGTTACATGGGATAATTATACTAATTTAGTGCTAAAATCTTGCTTAGTAATACATTGAGGCCATCTCTTCGACCTTAGAGGCCGTCTCTTTGATGGTTCAAACACTACATAAAAATACACATGATATTATTTTAAGGGCCCCATACATTAAATACGATGTAACACCATCTTAGGTTTGTACATGAACATATAGGTAGCTATTGTTCTGGTAGTGTATGGTTAATTATTGTTATTAATTACATAAATACTTAAGATGGGGAGGACTAGTGGTAAGTCTACATGTATACGCCTCAAAGCCTTACATGAGAACGTAGGGACGTCTGGTGAGAGACTTCCTCAACTTTATTAAACTTTATTAAACATCTAGCGCCACCTATAGACGATGTTAAGAATTACTGAAATATTCCCAGATGATAACTACGGCACGTAGTGGCCAAGAAACGAAGTACTGATGTAAACTTAATTTAAGTTCTAACAACCGTGGCGACACCTAGCGGTGAACGTCATTGAAACGGACGTGGATTCGCCTCGTATGTTTCAGGGAAATCAACCAACAAATGTCCGCAACTTAACCCATTCCCCGCCGCACGGCGTTACCCGGTTGGCCACTCGATCGCAGCGCCCCCTATCGTTTTAGTGTGTACTACCGCAGCAGGCTTTTACCAGATTCACCGCTGTACCGCAGGCCTGTTTTGCCAATAGGGGTCCGAGTCTCTTGTTTTGAGGGTGGTAGTGGTAGAATTTCGCCATTTTCTCCACAAATTGATGATTCAAGAATAAAAGATGACCATTACTATAACGGCAAGACCTGTAGCTTTGTGTATATATGTATATTGTTAATAAAAACAACTGTTGGATATTATTAAATCTGAACTGAAGTTGGCCTAAAATAGGCGCCTATGAAAAAAATAACCGGTTATGGCCTCCGCCTATCTAAGGCCCCACATAGTACTGTAGCATATTTGTTCGCATCAATATATATATTCGGGACAGTCGGTGAAACCCACATTGATATTCAAATATGTTCCCTACCTACATGATTCTAACGTATTATGAAATAAAACAACGCCTAAGGTGATCTAAGCAATATCGAAAGTTTGAACTCGCGCACCATAGCAAAACCATTGGTGGGGGCGAGCGTCGCAGTGTGAATATGGATGGCTAAGCTGATTCATCTACGCAATGGACGCTGTGTAAAATCATTTCCCCTCGTCAAATAGCGGATTAACAACATAAATAGTTCCCAGCACGTTCAAGATAAGGCTTGTGCCTACAAAAGGATATAAATATAATGGCGGAAAACCCATCGACAGTGCGGTTAATACGGTGATAACTTCGGATCTTTCAGCCATAGGAGTATAGGTGTCAAGTCCAGTGACAGCGCCATGTCTGCTAAGCTGTCTGCTACAAGTCGATGCGACAACCCACAGAATTGCCATTTATATCTTCCTATGGTGTCAACAGTGTAAACTGAGACCAGCATTATGTTCATCTGATCAGCAGCTATACGAGGATGTCAGACTTGACACGGTGGAATTAACCTAACACTTTGTAACTAATATCGGCAAAGCCTCTATAGAGTGCTGTCTAGATTATAAGGTTGAGTCTATGGGAAGCCGAGTCACTGCTCGAACAGTAGGGTTGTCAAGTTATAATAGGAAATCAGCTCGCACCGGGTTTAAACTTTAGATTCATGATTAATCATATGTATATTCATATTCTACAGACTGTAAGGTTTGTTTCTATCTAAATAATGTCCAGGTTTGATGACTTTAGATTTATTAATTCATATTTAACCTTGGGTATAACGCAGTCGGACTGCTGGTTCAGTCTAATTTCAGAGCAGCTTTTCTAAATCATATCGGACAGGGTTTAAACTTTAGAATTAACCACTGGGAAGTGTATTTTCAAATTCTATAGACTCCAAGGTTTGTTCCAGTATGTATTTTAGCAAATTTTGACGAGAAGAGACCAAGATATTGAAATATTAAAATGCGAGTTACGCACGTTGAATTCTGGCCTAGCTCGATCCGCCAATGCTTATACTGTGTAGCTAGGGTGGTCGAGCTGTCATTAGAAATCAGATCGCACCGGGTTTAAACTTTAGATTCATGATTAATGATACGTATATTGATATTCTACACACTCTAAGCTACCGTTCTATGTAAATAATGTCCAGGTTTGATGAGTTCAGATTTAATAATTCAAATTTAACCTTGGGTATTACGCAGTGGGCTTGCTGGTTCAGTCGAATCTTAGACGAGGTTAAGAAAATCAGCTCAGATAGGGTTTAAACAATATAATTAACCACAGGGAAGTGTATTTTCACATTCTATAGACTCCAAGGTTTGTTCCAGTATGTATTTTATCAGATTTAGACGAGAAGAGACCAAGATATTAATAAATTAAGATGCGCATTACGCACGTTGAATTCTGGCCTAGCTTGATCTGCCATTGCTTATACTGTGTAGTCAGGTTGGTCGAGCTGTCATTAGAAATCAGCTCGCATCGGGTTTAAACTTTAGATTCATGATTAATGATACGTATATTGATATTCTACACACTCTAAGCTACCGTTCTATGTAAATAATGTCCAGGTTTGACGAGTTCAGATTTAATAATTCAAATTTAACCTTGGGTATTACGCAGTGGGCTTGCTGGTTCAGTCGAATCTTAGACGAGGTTAAGAAAATCAGCTCAGATAGGGTTTAAACAATATAATTAACCACAGGGAAGTGTATTTTCACATTCTATAGACTCCAAGGTTTGTTCCAGTATGTATTTTATCAGATTTAGACGAGAAGAGACCAAGATATTGAAATATTAAGATGCGAGTTACGCACGTTCAGTTCTGGCCTAGCTCGATCCGGCATTGCTTATACTGTGTAGCTAGGGTGGTCGAGCTGTCATTAGAAATCAGCTCGCACCGGGTTTAAACTTTAGATTCATGATTAATCATATATATATATTCATATTCTACACACTCTAAGCTACCTTTCTATGTAAATACTGTCCAGGTTTGACGAGTTTAGATTTAATATTTCAAATTTAAACTTGGGTATTACGCAGTCGGCTTGCTGGTTCAGTCGAATCTTAGACGAGGTTAACAAAATCAGCTCAGATAGGGTTTAAACTTTAGAATTAATCACAGGGAAGTGTATTTTCACATTCTATGGACTCTAAGGTTTGTTCCAGTATGTATTTTAGCAAATTTGGACGAGAAGAGACCAAGATATTGAAATATTAAAATGCGAGTTACGCACGTTGAATTCTGGCCTAGCTCGATCCGCCAATGCTTATACTGTGTAGCTAGGGTGGTCGAGCTGTCATTAGAAATCAGCTCGCACAAGGTTTAAACTTTAGATTCATGATTAATGATACGTATATTGATATTCTACACACTCTAAGCTACCGTTCTATGTAAATAATGTCCAGGTTTGACGAGTTCAGATTTAATAATTCATATTTAACCTTGGGCTTACGCAGTTGGCTTGCTGGTTCAGTCGAATTTCATAAGATGATCACAAAATCAGCTCAGATAGGGTTTTAACAATGGAATTAATTACAGGGAAGTGTATTTCCACCTTCTATAGACTCCAGGGTTTGTTCCCGTACATATTTTATCAAATTTAGTCGAGCAGAGACCAAGATATTAATAAATTAAGATGCACATTACGCACGTTCAGTTCTGGCCTAGCTTGATACGCCATTGCTTATACTGTGGTCGAGCTGTCATTAGAAATCAGCTCACAACGGGTTTAAACTTTAGATTCATGATTAATCATATGTATATTCATATTCTACATACACTAAGCTACCTTTCTATGAAAATATTTTCCAGGTTTGACGAGTTTAGATTTAATATTTCAAATTTAACCTTGGGTATCACGCAATCGGCTTGCTGGTTCAGTCCCTCACTGTCCCTCTCCACTCCCTCACTGTCCCTCACCAGTCCCTCACCTGTCCCTCACCAGTCCCTCAATTTCCCTCACTGTCCCTCACCAGTCTCTCACCACCCTCACTGTCCCTCTCCACTCCCTCACCAGTCCCTCAATTTCCCTCACTGTCCCTCACCAGTCCCTCACTGTCCCTCAATTTCCCTCACTGTCCCTCACCACTCCCTCACTGTCCCTAACCAGTCCCTCACTGTCCCTCACCAGTCCCTCACCGATCCCTCACTGTCCCTCACCAGTCCCTCACCAGTCCCTCAATTTCCCTCACTGTCCCTCACCAATCCCTCACTGTCCCTCACCAGTCCCTCACCAATCCCTCACTGTCCCTCACCAGTCCCTCACCAGTCCCTCAATTTCCCTCACCAGTCCCTCACTGTCCCTCACTGTCCCTCACCAGTCCCTCACCAGTCCCTCACTGTCCCTCACCAATCCCTCACCAGTCCCTCACCAATCCCTCACTGTCCCTCACCAGTCCCTCACCAGTCCCTCAATTTCCCTCACCAGTCCCTCACTGTCCCTCACTGTCCCTCACCAGTCCCTCACTGTCCCTCACTGTCCCTCACCAGTCCCTCACCAATCCCTCACCAGTCCCTCACCAGTCCCTCACTGTCCCTCACCAGTCCCTCACTGATCCCTCACTGTCCCTCACCACTCCCTCAATTTCCCTCACCGATAAATGAATTTTCGTATATTCTATGGTAAACTACACACTCTCAGCTTCATAATGCTATAATATTATCCATTTTGGTTTATTTGAGACCAAGTAATCGAAATAGCAAGATGTGCCATATGCACTTTCTATACTATACTATAGGTTTGGTACAGGAGTGCGGATCTGGGCCAGACACGATTAGGAAAATCATTTATTATGAGGATTTAGCTTAAATATGCTTCTGGAGACATTAATATTCGTAAACTACAGATTCTCAGCTTTCTCTTGATATATACTTTGTGTATTTCGGACAATGTGGGATTTAGTTATCGAATTTAGAAGATTAAAAGCTTTACTATAGGCTTGGTAGGGGATTCAGGCGCTGGTCGAGATACGGTTTAGAAAATCTTTTATTACGAGGATTTAACTTGAAATATATCAATGGAGGCATTAATATACATAAACTACGGGTTCTTAGCTTTCTCCTGATATATAATTTGTGTATTTCGGACAAGGTGGGAATTAGTTATCGAATTTAGAAAATTAAAAGTACTCTGTCAATAAATTGGCTTATTTCGCCATAGCTGGGTTCTAAGACATCTCTTTCAAAATGATTTCTTTGAGGCTTTTAACCTTGAAACTATGAACGGGGACTTATATCAGGGTAAACTTCACTGTCTGAGGTTTGTCTATATGAAATATGAATCATTTTGAACCAGCAGATGATTTAGAATTGAATTAAAAGTAATGGTCATCTAAGCTGAGCCTTTACTATGGGAGCGGTAGGGGAGTTAGGCGCTGGGCAAGACACGATTTAGAAAATCATTTATTATGAGGATTTAACTTGAATTCTATTACTGGAGACATTGATATTCGTAGACTACGGGTCCTTAGCTTTCTCCTGATATATATAATGTGCAATTCGGACATAGTGGGATTAAGTTATCGAATTTAGAAGATTAAAAGTACCCAGTGAATAAAATGGCTTATTTCGCCATAGCTAGGTTCTAAGACAGCTGTTTCAAAATGTATTTTTCTAGGCTTTTAACATTGAATCTATGGACGGGGACTTATATAAGCCAAACTACACTGTCTATGGTTCGTTCATACGAAATATGATTCATTTTGAACCACTCCCTCAATTTCCCTCACCGATAATTGAATTTTCGTATATTCTATGGTAAACTACACACTCTCAGCTTCATAATGCTATAATATTATCTATTTTGGTTTATTTGAGACCAAGTAATCGAAATAGCAAGATGTGCCATATGCACTTTTTATACTATACTATAGGTTTGGTACAGGAGTGCGGATCTGGGCCAGACACGATTAGGAAAATCATTTATTATGAGGATTTAGCTTAAATATGCTTCTGGAGACATTAATATTCGTAAACTACAGATTCTCAGCTTTCTCTTGATATATACTTTGTGTATTTCGGACAATGTGGGATTTAGTTATCGAATTTAGAAGATTAAAAGCTTTACTATAGGCTTGGTAGAGGATTCAGGCGCTGGTCGAGATACGGTTTAGAAAATCTTTTATTACGAGGATTTAACTTGAAATATATCAATGGAGGCATTAATATACATAAACTACGGGTTCTTAGCTTTCTCCTGATATATAATTTGTGTATTTCGGACAAGGTGGGAATTAGTTATCGAATTTAGAAAATTAAAAGTACTCTGTCAATAAATTGGCTTATTTCGCCATAGCTGGGTTCTAAGACATCTCTTTCAAAATGATTTCTTTGAGGCTTTTAACCTTGAAACTATGAACGGGGACTTATATCAGGGTAAACTTCACTGTCTGAGGTTTGTCTATATGAAATATGAATCATTTTGAACCAGCAGATGATTTAGAATTGAATTAAAAGTAATGGTCATCTAAGCTGAGCCTTTACTATGGGAGCGGTAGGGGAGTTAGGCGCTGGGCAAGACACGATTTAGAAAATCATTTATTATGAGGATTTAACTTGAATTCTATTACTGGAGACATTGATATTCGTAGACTACGGGTCCTTAGCTTTCTCCTGATATATATAATGTGCAATTCGGACATAGTGGGATTAAGTTATCGAATTTAGAAGATTAAAAGTACCCAGTGAATAAAATGGCTTATTTCGCCATAGCTAGGTTCTAAGAACGCTGTTTCAAAATGTATTTTTCTAGGCTTTTAACATTGAATCTATGGACGGGGACTTATATAAGCCAAACTTCACTGTCTAAGGTTCGTTCATACGAAATATGATTCATTTTGAACCAGCGGAGAAATTAGAATTGAATTAAAAGAAATGGTCATCTAAGCTGAGCCTTTACTATGGGAGCGGTAGGGGAGTTAGGCGCTGGGCAAGACACGATTTAGAAAATCATTTATTATTAGGATTAAACTTCAAATATATGACTGGAGACATTAATATTCGTAAATTATAGATTCTGGGCTTCCTTTCGATATATATAATGTGCAATTCGGACATGGTGGGACTTAGATATCGATTTGTGAAAATCACATTCGAGCAGTGACTATATTGGCTTATTTCGCCATTCATTATACTATGAATAATAAACCACAGAATTACAGTGGTCTCTCCAAATTGATTCGCCTAAGGATTCTAATGGAGTTTCATCATTACAAGTCTACATGTGGTTATTTCCCACACTCTAAGGATGATCTACATATATATTTAATGTCCAGGCCAATATATAATATTGAATTCGGAAAATTCGACTTGTGCCTATTCAGCATTGACATCTCCAGGAGGAGTTAACTTTTAAATCTATTGCTGGACAATGATTGACTATATCTACAGACGAATACTTCTGAAAGGCAAAAAAGAAGACAAGGTAGGTGAAGTAAGATTTAAAATATATTTTAATATTGTGTTGTATTTTTTTTCAGATCAATTATTCAGCAATATTGTTCAATATATATATATACATAGGTTGACAAGGCTTGATACATTTCCAGGTGCAGCAGTCGTCATCGTATTCACAATATGTACATAGATTAGTGTTGGCTATACACAGATAGGCATGTTTTATTTCAGATTCAACAAGGTATATGATCAATTTCTACAGTTCTGAGGTTGATCTGAGACTGAATCAACGCTATATATATATATTACACAGGCAGGAATGATTTTTGTTTCAGATTGAAATAGTCGACAAGATATAAATATATTCAGTGTCTGTCTGGCACTCGACATGGTCGGACCTGGGGGCTTTTTCTCCGATATAATAATCAATTTAACCATTTCTGGTCGATATATTTTCACAAAATGTACATGTAGAGAATCTTGATGATACATAGATCGTAGAGGTTTACTTTGTTTCAGATTGATATCGTAGATTAGATACAAAACCATACAAAACCATATCGTTTGTGTCCATAGACCTCACAGTTGAATCATAGAATAGCATTACGTGCTAGTTTATATAGGCAGGAATGTTTCAGGTTGATATTTAAATTTATCGGTGTCTAGCTGGCACTTGACATGGTCGGAGGTGGGGGCTTTATCGCCGATATAATAATCAATTTAACCACTTCTGGTCGATATATTTACACAAAATAAACATGTAGAGAATCTTGATGGTACATAGATCGTCCAGGATTACTTTGTTTCAGGCTCATACCGTATATTAGATATAAAAACCAATTATATTTTGTGGTCTTACACTTCTCTGTTGAATCATAGAATAGCATTACGTGCTAGATCACATAGGAATGGTTCAGGTTGATATACATAGATTAGTGTTGGCTATACACAGATAGGCATGTTTTATTTCAGATTGAACAAGATATAAATATATTCAGTGTCTGTCTGGCACTCGATGTGGTCGGACTTACAGGCTTTTTCTCCGATATAATAATCAATTTAACCACTTCTGGTCGATATATTTTCACAAAATGTACAAGTAGAGAATCTTGATGGTTCATAGATCACCCAGGATTACTTTGTTTCAGATTGATACTGTAGATTAGATACAAAAGAAGTACATAGATCAGGAATAACAAATGATTTGCTTCAAATTGACATAATATCCATGGATCTAATAATCAATATCGAGGTTCCGAAAGATGAGACAAATGAGGCTGTAGGGTGCTTTGTTTCAGTTTAAAATACTCGACAAGGTATATATTGATTCAGTGTCTGTCTGGCACTCAACGTGGTCGGAGGTGGGGGCTTTTTCTCGGATATAATAATCAATTTAACCACTTCTGGTCGATATATTTTCACAAAATGTACATGTGGAGAACCTTGAAGGTCTATAGATCGTCCAGGATTACTTTGTTTCAGGTTGATACAGTAGATTAGATATAAAAACCAATTATATTTAGTGGTCGTACACTTCTCAGTTGAATCATAGAATAGCATTACGTGCTAGATCACATAGGAATGGTTCAGGGTGATATAAATTTATCAGTGTCTGTCTGGCACTCGACGTGGTCGGACCTGGGGGCTTTGTCTCCGATCTAATAATCAATCTAACCACTTCTGATCAATATATTTTCACAAAATATACATGTAGAGAACCGTGATGGTTCATAGATAGGGTATGAATCAATTAGTTGTTTAATATAACGCTATTAAACGAGCGTTGGTGCCTTTCCTCGTCTCAGGTTTGTTGTGATAGGGGCGGGAACGTAAGACTTGGGCGACTGGAAGTGTAACTCTCCACTGCTGCGTTTGTCGAAGAAAATGTAAACATCGGCGGAGAATTCGCAAAATAGTAAAAACGAAAGGGTAAGATTGCCTAAAAACTCGCAAATTAGATAGTATATGACTATTCTGAACTTGTGCGAGCAAAACAACCAAATCGTACGCTTTTAAATATGTATAAACTCGTTCGTCATTTCACTATATCGGGAAATGCGCTGTCAGGCACTCCACTCGTCCATAGGCGCGACTCAATCTGTGCATTGTTTTATTTTTCTCTGTGTTCTACTCGCAAAAAACCACCTCCATTTCACTAAATAGACTCGAAACGCACAAATACATTGATTTTAAACTGTTTTATTTATATATGGAACTTTTCTTAACCCTTTCATGCTTAAATCTACCAAAAAAGTGTATTTGAAAAAATTCCAAGTTTATGATGCCTCAAGGCATCATGCTGCGGTTCACACGGGAATGCCTGGAGGCATCATGCTGCGGTTCGCACGGGAATGCCTCCAGGCATCATGCTGCGGTTCGCATGGGAATGCCTCCAGGCATCATGCTGCGGTTCGCACGGGAACGCCTCCAGGCATCATGCTGCGCCTAAAGGGTTAATCATTAATTAATTGCGTTCATTTGTGAATCGTATCTAATTAACTAAATATGTAATCGTGAAAGAGATGGATATTATGCCTATCTCAATAGTTCACGCTAACCTTATGATGTATTCACTATTAATATTGATTATTAAGTTGTGATATAATTATTATAAATAATATGTTATTTTGTTACGTAACGTTGTGGGGAAGGCAGGAGCAACTCTAAGACTGTGTGTAAGCAAGGCTACCAGACTCTGCAACCCCTTGCGGACAGCGAGGATACCTTAATGAGATCTTTAATTAAGGTGATAGATATCTAATATCATTATTAAATGAATTCTAGATACTATAAGATTTGTGTCATGACTATCATGGATGAGGACAAGATTGAAGTAAGTTTGATAATCTTTAATGAAGAGACAAACGTTTCACAAGTATAACATGGCAAGGTATCATAGTAATACATGTAATAAACCTGAGGCGACATGCCTAGTTGTATTACAGTAATTAAAAGTCAGATATTATGTCAGATACCAAAGTCATAATAATGATAGACTTTGTAGAGTGTCTGATATGAACCACGTAATATGTGGAGTTGATGTCAACTCAAACTTCATAATCTTCTTCTAGAATGTTCGTTTTTCATGTTAAACAGTCTGTAATCTCTTCCATGAAGTGATCAGAGATAGTTATATGGTCTCAACAAACATTCAAACAATGCAAGGTAATATGCAGCATAACTCACCAAATGTTAGAGTGTCCGGAGTGAACTCACGAGATTCCAATAATCACAAATAAACGCAGATCCAGTTTCATTAGAAGTTGGGTGAACTATAAGTGAAGTCCCATCACTTAATTAAGTGATAATGTTCAAGAGTGAACGTTGCTAGTTTAGAAGATTCCTATATAGGTCCAATTCAGAAGTCCCATACCAAGTCACTTTCTACAATCCAAAGCCGCAAGGCAAGTTGCCTTAGCTGTTCCTATACGATAGAATTATACTGCTGAATTCGCGCAATTCTGCCGGTATCCGGAGCCGAACAGAACGCGTCTTGACAGCAGGAGATGGTAGGAGACTCACACTACGGTCTGCTTGGGAGCAGATCGAAAATGAGCTTTTACTAAAGGATCATGGGAAATTTAGAATGAATCTCGTTTTGACTTCACGTAGGTTCGAGACACGCGTGGTTATGTTAATACTGCGGGAATTCGGGAATACCCTGAGAGGGGACTTCCCAGGGAACTCCAGAGGCGACCCTCAGTCGTCATAGTTTGTTTTTTTTTTTTTTGTTTATTGCGACCAGTTCTGTCACATCAGGATAGATCTTCCACTGGAAGTATAAGGTGGAATACAATCAGCATTACAGCCGTCAAGGTAATACATCGAGATCCTTAACACTAGGACATTATTTGTACAGTAGTGATTGATGAATAATGATGGATGGTGGATGAGATATGGTCTGATAAACAAAGTAACTTATGCCATCCACTCGTATACAGAGAGTTTCCTCTTGATCAGAAGCTTAAACTCCCTTTTTGAAGTAGCCTTTTGTATGCTTTCAGTCTGCATGTCCCATGTCTTAATACCCCGATATATTGGTGAGCGTTGATAGTGACTACTTTTAATTCTAGGCGTTTTGAACTTGATACGACTGTCACTACGTGTCCTTCTTACTCGAACATCCAAGCTTCCCGGGTTCTGAGACATTTTGTGCTTTAGCGATAATAACTGAATATTTCTTCTGCAGTCTAAGTAATCTATCTTAAACTTTTCATGTAGCGTGTCATTTGATTGAAACCTGACAGTGAAGCCCTGGACTATTCGTAGTGCTCTGTTTTGGGCTACTTGACAATGGTGTATGTCTGCCATGGATGCCCCGTCCATAACAAAGGAACAGTATTCAAGCATGGGCCTTATCGTTGAGGTGTAGATCTGTAGGGCGACATCACAACTAATTTTTCGTCTGAGCTTTGCTAACTTAAATAACCTGATGTGTACATTCCTAACCATTTCCCTAATATATTGTTTGAACATCAAGCCTGAATCGATTGTTACACCAAGATATTTATATTTATCGACAGTGCTAAGAACCTTGTTGTTACAGGTAAGTTTAAGGTCTGGCAAGTGGGGTTTTCTGCGACTAGACGTGTACCATACACATTTAGTTTTGCCGAAGTTTATCGTCATGCCGTTGGTATTACACCAGGTTACGATAACATCTAACGATTTTTGCATTTTTGATGCAACATCTAATTGGTTGAGTCCAGACGTATAGAAGACCAGATCGTCTGCATACTGGGTATAAGTTGAATCAGATAGACCCTGGCACATATCATTAATAAAGAGGATGAAATAGAGTGGCCCCAGGACCGATCCTTGAGGCACACCATAGTTAACTACAGATGTAGCTGAAGTTCTCTGGTTCATGATTACACACTGCCTCCTGTCTTTTAAATAGTTGGAGGTCCAGGGGTGACCAGTTTAGCTGGCATGTTCATTTGATACTTTAGTTTAGCTAGTAGGAGGGAATGCGGGACAGAGTCGAACGCTTTTTGCAGATCGACATAACAAGCAGCGGTAACATGACTTTGGTTCCTGGCCGTGTATAAGTCGTTAACATATTGAAAGACGGCATCTATCATCCCTATTTTCTTCCTAAATCCAAGTTGCTTGTCAGTTAGCAGTGAGTTAGAATCAGCATATGCATATAATTCGCAGTACACAAGTTTTTCTAAAATCTTTGCAGGGGCTGACAACAGTGTGATGGGACGCCAGTTGACAACACTTTTAAGGTTTCCTCCCTTGGGTATCGGGATTACCGTACCAGTTTTCCATGCGTCAGGGACTATGCCACTGTTTAACGATACATTCATGAGAAGGACGAATTCATCTGCCAAAATGCGCATTGCGTCTTTGATCACTCTCATGGATATTCCAGTGATACCAGAGCTCTTGTGTATACATATTTCATTGACATATTTCAGAAAGTCAACTTTCGCGATTACAAATTCTTTGGGGTCATTTTCAGAGCGTACGTTATTTAGATATTCTAAATTATTATCAAATGCAGTTCGGTCCCTGTTTACAAATAATTTTTCGCCTATTGTTGAGAAATAGTCATTGATAAATTCTGCTGTTTCATCATAGGAAATTTCTTCGCCAGTGCAATCGTCAACCAGGGAACATTCGCTCAGGGTATCACCAGGGTTCAGTAAGTCACCAATTAACCGCCAGAACTCTTTAGGGTTCGATCTTGAGTTCTCTATTTGCGATTTACAAAACTCGTTTCGTGCAGAGCGTAATGCATTTTTTAGTTTATGACTCAATTTTTTCGCCTCCTTCAGGTAAACTAGGTCCTTGGTGGAAGAAAACATCGTCATCTTTTGGTGGCGTTCCTCTATCAGATCGTAAATATCGTCACTAACCCAGGGCTCTTTCTTTTTCACATATTTCATATGCCTAGAAGGACAGGTCTTGTCTAGATAAGACAGAATACTTTTCTCTAGAAATCTCCACATGCCGTTAGCCTCGGTCATTTCCCAAAAGGGACACCAATCAATGCCATTTAGATAGTCAGCCATAGAGTCGTAACTATACAACTTGTAACTGCGACCATGATACTCCGCTTTCTTGGCATTTGATTGCGTTTTCTTTCGTGTTGCATAGACTGGTAGGTGATCACTAATTAAATGTGAGCGCACTCCACTTTCTTTAACTATTGGGCAATTAGTGAATAGAAGGTCAATTATCGAGCCACCATTTTCGTTAGGTCTAGTGATATCCTGAACATATTGCTTAAGTCCCCATTCTTTGCTAAAATGTAAAAGTTTTTCCCTATGATGGTCAGCTTTGTCAAGTAGATTGCAGTTAAGATCACCTAGACACCCTATCTCGGTATTCCTTACGGCCTCCGAGGTTAATATACTTTCTAAAATGTCCACTGCTACAGCCATACTAGTCTTGTGTGGTCTATATAACGTGATAATTGTTAATTTCCTAAAATTAGGCTTTTTGATGGTTGCTGTTAAGTACTCTAATTCATCCGTGGTCCCAGACAGGTGGACTTCCTTCGTAGCATAAGCTCCAAGATCGTTTTTATATAACATGCGATACCACCTCCAATTCTATTCTCCCTATCCTGCCTGAACAAAGAATAGCCTTCAATGTGTACTAAGTTGTCAGCATACCGACTATCAATCCAGGTCTCAGATATGCTAATGATGTCATCCTTCCCAAATAATAAAGAGACTTGGTCTAAATTAGGAAAAAGGCTCCTAACATTCACATGGACTAGACTGAGGCCTTTGCTAGGCATACAACTAGGATGGGATATTTATGGGGTGAGTGGATGTAGTAGTTTGTGAGATGGTGGGGATTCCCAGCCAGCACACAGTACAAGTGTAAGGTCAAGTCAGCCTCACTTGCACTGGGGGTGATAAGTAATAATTGAGGTTTGTGACCGCCACTGGACTTATTTGGGGGGGCTGAGGAAAGAAAGGCAAATGAGAAAAATGAAAAGTAAATGAGAAGTGAAAAATGAATGAAAAAGCATATCAAACGCATTACAAACACATTACAAACCTAGTTCAAGAATCAGGGCTTGTATAGTGTTTGGAAATTCTTGAGAAGTTAAGAAGAGAGAAGTTAACACTCTAGCACGTAGATTCACCGATGTAGAGTAGAGTTCAATAGATAACATTTCAAAAGTGTGAGGTAGCAGTCCGTTCAAATTGCAGTGAGCCTTACGGTCTCTGTATTCCAAGATATTAAAAGTACTAATACGCAAATCAGGAAACGGACTAGTAAGCCACTTGGCATGTATAAGTTAAAGTTCAGTAGATAATAATTCATGATAGTGCATAACCCTTTCCCTACCGCCGATGCCATTTGGCACTCCCGTGAGTACGACCGGTGATGCCAAATGGCACTCCCGTACGGATGTCCGGTGATGCCAAATTGCATTCCCGTATGTACAGCCGGTAATGCCAAATGGCATTTTTTCTCCGATATGTTACAAAACTGATTATATCTCAGTTAATACTGTATGGATTTAAATGGTATTTTCAGGGATTATGTAAATATATATTACAAAAATAAAGAAATGGGAAATAAATTTCTGGTAGCCATGGATACGTTGATACACCCCTATAAATATCAGGAAAACGCCCCATCGGACCCACACTCGTACGAGTGACAGCGGTGCCAACACCTATAGAGCATAGGGCGCCGATATTAATTCTAATAATTACTGGCCGATAAAACATAACAAAATATATACAGGAAGACTCCTACAAGTCCATACATCATCTATATGTAGGTTTAGTCTCATTTAAATCATCGTATTAATGCTACAGAGCCATTTGCGTAATGTTCTATTTCGGCGATCGTTCCCTAGATTAACTTTAGACTGGAGTCAATGACAGTGACAGTGACAGCTCACTCGGCCGACCCCCGATAAGCGTGAAGCAAATTTAATATTTCTGCTATAAAGATCATTACCATGTATAAACCACTGCCACAGACAGATTCCTCAGGCTTTTCTAATACTAATTCAATCCAGCATTGTTGATGTCATCAGGTAGAAGAGTTCATAATAAACCAAACCAGCACAATGTCGTCGTTGAAGTTGCCTCAGACACCCATTCATATAACATGGCAAACACTGTCACAACTTGTTCTGTAACATCAATGAATTCTGCCGCCAACTAACGTAAATCCCATATGTAACTAATGGCACCATGAAAAAGCCTGATGTCTATTCTATTTTCTGGTAGTAATGGCGATGTTGAAAATATATGATTAATATTAATAATCCGTGTTCTGCTGCTACAAGTCACACACTCTCCGCACCACGCGGGTTAGATGCGAAGCCTTACGCCTACTATAAGACAGAGCGCGGTAGGCGCCACCTATAAGGCTTATAGAATTTTCATGATTTCTCCATAATATATTGATTTTACACAAAAAACAACTCCAGAAACGTGTTCTCCATATCTTTTTCTTATTGTTTATGAAAAAAAACCATAATGTCATCGCGATAAAATAAAAGATACAGAACTTCATAGGCTCAGTGCTATATTTGGCCTAACCACAGGCTTGTGTCAATGGAGAAAAAAAAATGTCTCGTATTCTTCCTGCACTTAGAAATATTAATATAATTATCAAATATCGATCTAATCAATAATTAATGGTATGAAAATATAGCCTGAAGTCTCTTCTTTTCTTCGGTATCATTTAAATAATCTAATTATTTCTCTAAGTTATTTAAATTTGATAATTAGTAACGCACCCCTCTGCGCATTGGGCCGTGTTCTGGCCTATGGGAAAAACGCCGGATCTAGGGTACCTGGATAACGTCCGACGTTAAAGGGTTAATAGTTCATATTCACCGATATAGAGTAGAGTTCAATAGAAAACATTTCAAAAGTGTGAGGTAGCAGTCCGTTCAAATTGCAGTGAGCCTTACGGTCTCTGTATTCCAAGATATTAAAAGTACTAATACGCAAGTCAGGAAACGGAGTAGTAAGTCAATTGGCATGTATAAGTTAAAGTTCAGTAGCTAATAGTTTATGATAGTGCATATTAGTTCATAGCTCATTTAACAGTGAGCCTTAAGGTCTCTATGATCCGAGATTATATATGTGCTAAAGCACGATATAAAGCAAAAAGACAGTAAAATCAATTGGTTGGTACTGCATAGAGTGAGTCAACGATTTATAGTTCATAATTTTGCATAATAGTTCATTGGACAGTGACAGTAAGCCTTACAGTCTGTGTTTACTATAATCAATTGGTTAATGACTAAGTCACAGCTGGTTTGTAAACAGGTTACCATACCAAATAATAGCATGCAACATGAACACACAAAGCCTAGGAAATAATTAGAATAAGTTCAGTGACGTCAGAGGGTCTATTCCCAGAGACGCGGTGTTCCCCAAAGACGAGCTAGTAGTATAAGGAACATCGCCTCTGTCACAGCTATCTACCCTGTAGTATACTCAGCCTATATTGTGGCTTAGAAGATAGCTATGATAAATACCTTGTCATATCATGTTTAATACCAACACTAAATACTGATGTATGATGTTTAACACCAATACTCAATGCCAACACTAACACGTAGTAATAACACTCAACACTGAGGGCGCAATGACAACACTTAACACTTCATATCAATGTTTCAACACCAATACTTAATACAATGCCAATACCCAATAATAACACTCTGAATACTAACACTCAATAATAACACCTCAAATACTATTACTTAATAATAACACTTCAAATACTAATACTTAATAATAACACTTCAAATACTAATACTTAATAATAACACTAGATATCATATACAAACACTTGATATCAATACATCAAACCATATGTCAGTGATACGTGATGTTTCAATACCTATACGTATACAACACTTTATAACCTATTTCCATTATTTAATAAAACAATATTTTAATACATTTTAATAAACTTTCATCATCATAAATATACATGCTCTGTGCTTAACTTTGGTTATAGCACACTCTTCCGGGTTTGGCTTGAAGACACGGTATTTGATCACAAAAAGATCAACTAGCTTGTCTTCAACAATTGTTCCTTAGTTCCTTACTTTGTTTCTTATAAATTTATTATTATTATGAAATCGTTGCTCGGGTTAGGAACCTACAGAAAATAAGATACAGAAGCAAACACACACTAGCCATGCAACGTAATACGGCACACAGTTGATTTGTTTATGGCCTTGTCAGTCAAGCTGCAAGGACAAGAGTTTTAAGTACTTCTTTTATAGGAACTAATGTCAACGTGCAGTACAGACACGCCGCATTATGCACAGTAGAACTGCATAATCATATGCAGTAGAACCGTACGGTTAATAGTAAGCTGCCCATGTAGACACATGAGAATGACCAATAAGCAGAAACCAGAAACAGTTCTCAAGGATAGGATTGAAAGCGAAAAGGACCCATAGATGGTAAAATTTAGGACAGACATTCTTAACCCATTCCCCGCCGCACGGCGTTACCCGGTTGGCCACTCGATCGCAGCGCCCCCTATCGTTTTAGTGTGTACTACCGCAGCAGGCTTTTACCAGATTCACCGCTGTACCGCAGGCCTGTTTTGCCAATAGGGGTCCGAGTCTCTTGTTTTGAGGGTGGTAGTGGTAGAATTTCGCCATTTTCTCCACAAATTGATGATTCAAGAATAAAAGATGACCATTACTATAACGGCAAGACCTGTAGCTTTGTGTATATATGTATATTGTTAATAAAAACAACTGTTGGATATTATTAAATCTGAACTGAAGTTGGCCTAAAATAGGCGCCTATGAAAAAAATAACCGGTTATGGCGTCCGCCTATCTAAGGCCCCACAAAGTACTGTAGCATATTTGTTCGCATCAATATATATATTCGGGACAGTCGGTGAAACCCACATTGATATTCAAATATGTTCCCTACGTACATGATTCTAACGTATTATGAAATAAAACAACGCCTAAGGTGATCTAAGCAATATCGAAAGTTTGAACTCGCGCACCATAGCAAAACCGTTGGTGGGGGCGAGCGTCGCAGTGTGAATATGGATGGCTAAGCTGATTCATCTACGCAATGGACGCTGTGTAAAATCATTTCCCCTCGTCAAATAGCGGATTAACAACATAAATAGAGCCCAGCACGTTCAAGATAAGGCTTGTGCCTACAAAAGGATATAAATATAATGGCGGAAAACCCATCGACAGTGCGGTTAATACGGTGATAACTTCGGATCTTTCAGCCATAGGAGTATAGGTGTCAAGTCCAGTGACAGCGCCATGTCGGCTAAGCTGTCTGCTACAAGTCGATGCGACAACCCACAGAATTGCCATTTATATCTTCCTATGGTGTCAATAGTGTAAACTGAGACCAGCATTATGTTCATCTGATCAGCAGCTATACGAGGATGTCAGACTTGACACGGTGTAATTAACCTAACGCTTTGTAACTATAGCGGCAAAGCCTCTATAGAGTGCTGTCTAGATTATAAGGTTGAGTCTATGGGAAGCCGTGTCACTGCTCGAACAGTAGGGTTGTCAAGTTATAATACGAAATCAGCTCGCACTGGGTTTAAACTTTAGATTCATGATTAATCATATGTATATTCATATTCTACAGACTGTAAGGTTTGTTTCTATCTAAATAATGTCCAGGTTTGATGACTTTAGATTTATTAATTCATATTTAACCTTGGGTATAACGCAGTCGGACTGCTGGTTCAGTGTAATTTCAGAGCAGCTTTTCTAAATCATATCGGACAGGGTTTAAACTTTAGAATTAACCACTGGGAAGTGTATTTTCAAATTCTATAGACGCCCAATTAACATCTACCATAGGAATATAGTAAGACTGACTAGGAAGACCACGCATCTGAACAGCATCAGCACCATCAGCGCCGTTAACGTGCACCGGGACTGGGAATGAGACAACTCGATACACTCGGAACAAGTGTTCCTCTGACACCATTGAAAAACGGATGTTGACTATAAAATCGCCACCATCTCGGAAGCACGTGGGGCGAGCGTTCTCGTATTAGAACATTGTAGCCTCAAATGCAACCGCGAAGCGTGGATATGATCGTTTCAGATATTGATTAGCCACCTGAACAGCACGACTCAACACACTAGAGGTGAAGATCTTAGGAGACAGGTGACCTCGACAGGTGAGATGCAATTCAGTGGCATAGGAATCAAGAACACGAAAAAGTTCCACGTAGTGCAGCGCTCTACCCAGTTTAGCACACATGGTCACAGCCAGTAGAGACTGAAACACAGGGACACCTTCAATTTCACCTCTAAAAATAGCAGAGGCATTACTGAACTGATGGAGCAGGTGATCAAGAAAACCCTTCATGCCATCAAAGGTAGCATCAATAGCACGAAACTGCTCTTCCAAACATGTCATTAAGCCACGCTGAACACGACTAAGTTCAGTCATCATGTCAGCATGGACATCCATCCGTTTGGTGTTCATATCGGCGTTATCCGCGCAAGCTGTACCAAACAAACGATACGAAAGCTCACCCATCAGATTGATAACTGGGATACCACCACAAGTAACTCGACTACGCAACTCAGAATAATCCAAAGAGACATTCTTCAGGGATTTGACCATATCCATAAGACGTGCTCGTTCCTCAAAGAAACATCGGGCATACGACTCAAGAATACTACCTAGCCATGCATCAACAGACTCAACTCGCTGACAGGCCAGATGGAGTGGCTTACTGCGTCGAGGGTCTTCATACCGACGAGCTCTTTCATTACAAAGGTGTATAGTGGCAAACTGGGGATTAACCTCAGTGTCCTTAGGGATATGAACCCTAAAGGCTTGCACCACGTGACTCGTGTCTGCCGTAGAGATAAGGCGTCCAGGTTTAAAGACAACACCATACTTCTCTCTACTAAGAACACGAAGAGTTTCGGGAGTTGCCATGATAGAAGAGAAACCCTAAATAAGCATAGAAGAGAACACATAGAACAAAAGAGAAACACATATAAAAGCCATAATGAACTCAATTACTCAGACAGGAGTGTCTCATAGACACTTCGCACATGCGAACATGCTACGACATCAGTCGTGATGCACAAGGGCATTTATAAGAACCGTCAGAATTTTAAAAATAATCCCAGAACTAAAAATCTCAAAATATCATAAATCACACCAACGTATGACCTACTTAATCAGGACCAAAAGACAAGAGGCAATGAGTCACATAAAAGAACATCATCAGAAGACTCAACGGTCCAGAACTGAAGAGTACTGCAAGAACCAACTTGCAGCCATATGAAATCCTAATTATCCGGACCTCAAGACAACTCAAAATTCCATGTCCAGAAGAGGACCAGAAAAGAATCTACCTGAAGACAAAGCAAGAAATGAAATGCTTTGACCATCAATGTCATTGTGTTAGAATAAGTAGCAATAAATGTCAATATTAAAGATAGTCCATCGAAAACCAATGCAACCACGCAACAGTCAAGCGCAGCATGTTGACAAAACAGCGTGTCAAAATCATTGTATTAGAATAAACCAATGACTGAAGCAACTCCCTAATTAATAAAGAAATAATTATTCAAAGAAAAATCAATCACAAATGAAATGTGGCAAGACCAGCTACAGGACTTGCTAGAAAGCAGTAAAAAAAAAGAAAAATACAAATGAAATATACGTATACAGAAAGAAATAACCGTATACTACACATAAATTATATCTAAGACATGAAACTAGGTTGAAGTAATTCAGAACCCCAGTAGACAATGAACAAATTATCAATCACAGGCGACATATGCTACAGCCTAGCAAAGCAACTAATCCATGAAATTCTAAAAAGAAAATATTGGAATCAGGAATAAGGCAAGTCTGCGCGGAATGCGCGGACCTAGGTGTAAGCACCCAGTAGGGCCCAATCCACCAGCAGGGTATCAGCTGATCGGGGGTGGTAAACACCAGAGGTAACGGGGTCACCCGGGGACGCGCCAGCTGGCGTCCTCCAGACCAAAACAAAGCCAAACTAGAGTGAATTCAGATAGAAAACCGAAATATGCCTCTAAAACGCTTAAAAATGCTCCTAGAGCCTAGATAATGGAACCAAACGACTCAGTATTCAACCAGCGAAAAGACAGGAGCAAAATTACCGTAATTATTATAAATGTAGAAAAGCACACACACCGTATTTAAACAATGATATGTGCAATAAGGGCATCAATAATCACAATAATCAATATTATACACACAACATACAGTATCTCATAAAGAATTTGTCGGTTCTCAATATGCATCATCATATTGACATTTACATTCAGTGAAAATACCATCAGGAGGTATTTCCAAGGGGAAAAATATCACATACTGTTCGACAAATAGAAAAAATGAAAAATATGAAAAACTCTCCAAACAATTTCGAGAAATTACACCGGTGGCGATCAGGTCATTCCAGCTCACACATCGCCACAGTTCACACCCACAATTCCCAAGTCTTTGAAAAGAAGGAGAAAGAATTCAAGCAGCAGTCATGTCTCAAACAATGGACTTCTACCTTATAAATTGTCAAGGAGCGGTCCTCATTATCAATGAGAGATTAACACCTGGGAGGGTGTACGTGCAATGTACGTCGGAACAAACCAACGACCATTGGAATACATCTCTCACGTACACCGGGGAGAACTACACTACTGATGTCATGGAGCTGCATCGGATTGTTCAGACAGCACTGGGGAGAGGTCTGGCCGGTGACCAGCATCTACAGACCACACCCGTACTCTACCTGCCAGGTCTGCCTGCGGTTACGGGACCATCAGCGTCCACCATGAGGGAGACAGGCACTCAGGCGGGACAGGAGACTGAGACAGCCACACAGCGGCAGGGACAGCAGCAGGCATCGGCAGCAGCAAGAGCTCCCCAGCAGGCCGGACCCCGGGACTCGGTGGTCCAGAACACGACCCCGTAGTCTTTTCAGGGACAGATAGCACACAGAGTCTCAAGTAGTCATGACTACCTGCCTAGCTTTAAAGAGATGATGATGAGACAGCTGAGTCAGAATAAGCACTTGTAGCTGAGTCAGGGCGAGCAGGTGGCTGTTGCTTGCAACCAATCACAACGGGACAGTTCCATTATAACAGAGCCACCAGCAGCAATTCTCCAAAGAGCGCACATAATAACCACAAGCAGGGCACCTAAACAGCATAGGCACCGCAGGTATCCTAGTCAGCCTACCCATAAGATGGATGAAAAGTTCCATGGTAGTAGTGGGTAACCACCCATCCATGAGTAGGGGGTTACGCTCCATTATGAGTCCATGAAAAGTCAACTCCAGTCAGAGCAGTCTTAACACAGAGAATCCCATAGGAAATTCGCTGTATCTCCGTAAATAAGCGAGCTAGCGCCTCAAAAACATCACCAGTGAATAGCTACCACAGAGGTGCGCGTGAGCTGTTATACTGAATTCCAAGCAACATTACCATAAATAGAGAGCCTATAGGGAGGAACAAGGTAGCAGACAACCCTGATACGCACCCCACAAGGGAGGGGGGCTAATTTCTAGACTTGATATTCAAACTTACTGACTACACAAATACGGCCAAACAGAGGGTAGAATTAGCGACCAGAAAAACACTCCACACCGCACATGGCGTCGGGGAGGGAGGGAGGGAGTGGGAGAGGGCAGTATTCAAATACCGCACACATACTAATCATGAACACCTGCACCATGAGCAGCGCATGGGCTGGCAGACAAGCAAGGGAAATCCACACGACACACCTCTCCAAACAAGGAGGCGGAGGGGGATGGTTCAAGTAACAACCAACCCCAAGAAATTGCGTATGCAAATGTATCGTAACCGGGCAGATATCACAATGCCACCGCATCCAAGATGGCGTCGCGTCGCCGGGCGGAAGTACGCCATAGTCCTGACAAAGACGTATTAAACATTTGAGCGCGCTGTGACTATGGGGTCAGTTGGTACATAAAATAAGAATATAAAATTGCGTTTTTTTAAATATATAGGTATGTAATAATAAGAAAACGTAGTGACTGAGCCTGTAGGGATCCCATTCTCGGCCTTTTGATGCCATACATACATCCCTCTGCCTGCGGCATCAGGACGTATTTATGGCATCAAAAGACCTCGAACGGGCATCCCTTCAGGCTCAGTAACCATGTTTTCTCTTAGTGCGCACAACCATAAAAGGGTGTCTTCCAACAGCTGTTAGATGGAAGCATACCATCAGCATCTAGGCACCATTCCCTATCATACATACAGCTGGCTGTTTCCTAACAAATAAACGTCTTCCGAAAAACACCACAAATATATCACACATATCACATCAAGTATACAGACACAGACATACAGACAAGTCTAATGCGGTAGCCACCACACAAACCACCTCATTAGTCACCATACCCATGTCCAAACAGAAGTGCGCCACCTGCAGGGATGACGCACTATCTCGTGAATGACCAGGGTGAGACTCGTTAATCGGTCGGGAGGGGCAATAACAACCATACCGCTACCAGATGTGCGCATTAACCCACAACTGCGTATCAACACAGCAGGTGGCACGCATTAGCACGTCGGGGTGGAAGACATGAAACGACCATTCCATCCGACAGTAGCCGAATTAACAACCTCTATACAGAAAAACGATCAGGGTGAATTTAAACTGCTTAACAGTGAGAGAACTTTAGAAGCAAGCTAAATAATGTGAAAACCACGTAGAACCAGTATTATTAAGACTGCAAAATACAGATGTCTAACAATAGATATTAGATCGTGAATTAAACATATAATTCTACATTCCAGGTCTCCATCATCTACACCACGCCGAGGCAGACGAGGCTGCTACACGCCGAGGCATAGAGATAGTCTATATATCCATTAGAACTCATAATATTCAATTAGACAACCTAGTTAAACATATCGTTAAATAAAGTAAAGACTTAAGTAAGAAATCGAGTTACATTTACTTTTATAAAATAGACCCCAGAACGGCGGATACAATCCATGTTACACCGTTCCAGTATAAATGATAGTTAATGAAATAGAGATCAAAGTGTTTTCACACCGATCAGGGTTTTCCCGCCACAAAAACGCACATAAGGGGATTAAGTACCGATGACCCATAGCGTCACTCCTCACGGGAAACTATAAAAATTACGATTATGGTCAAAATCCAAAATTTCACTATTCAAACGCGATTTTGGGGCACTTGCGATCGTCAGAGCGATCTGAGAGTTCGATTTTCGGAATCCTGAGGTCAAAATTGACAAAAGTCAAACTGAGGACATTTACAAGCACGAAATAGGCAGTATCAAATACTGCTTCAAATACACCATACTCCATAAATAGCCAATACTACTAACTATAATGAAAATTACTTCAAGATTACTACAGATGACCAAGCAATCATCAGGCGAAGCCCACAAACATCAGGCAATCACCCAGACTTATCATCATTATAGTTGTCAAGAAAAGTGTTAACCAAGGCTTACTTAGTGTAAATGGGGCTTACTAAGTGTCACATAGCTTTGGAAAATGCGTTTCAAAATCCGAATTTTAGGAGCCCCCAGAAAAAAATTTCAGAGCCCTAGAGCCATTATTTCGCATAGCTGCCATAGAAACCCATGTTAAACCAAATTAGGGCCTAAGTAAGCACACTTAGCAAATCTCCATAGAGTTATCATTGACAATGCTGAGTCTATGAGAAAACTTATATATATTCTAACTTTCTTAAAAATGATCGTATCGAAATGCGGTAAAGACCAAAATTGTACGGAAAATCATGGACAACACTAGACAATGACCACGGCTACCGGGGGATCGTGCCGAGGTAAACCTTTTGGCTGGCAGAGCGACAGTACCAGGCTAAACACCAGGGGCAGCCTCCGAAACCCCTTGTACCACCATGGATGGGGCTGGGCCAGGAGTGGTTAGAATGATTGTACTACCACCACTGTCCATATTTTCTGTACACTCCTTTCTTGTCCGCGATTCATACGAGTCGTGCCGGTCAGGCACACACATTTTCTGCTTAGCACCCCGAAATGTGCGTGAACCACGATGGGAGCGTTTCTTAACAGTTGACCGTTGACGACCAACCTTTGAGACCTGGGTCTCAGACGAGTTGACCAGCTTGTGGTTGGCGGGCACCGTCAGGCCCGACGGAACCCTAGGGCTCCTAGGAGATACACATGAAGGTGGTGCAGAATCTGAACCAACAGGCGGGGGGAGGGAGAAAGAAGGGAATCCTGGTTCAGGTACGACTGATCGACCCGCCCCAGGGGTAGATATCTTAGCATCTTTCATAGACCGCACAGTCCCTGAGCACCCCTGGGCTAAGGGACACGAGTTTGAGGCACTAGCCTCTAAAGTTGTGCCTGGCGGACCAGACGAAGCCGGAGCCTCTTCAAGCAAATCACAGTCACTGTCAGGAGAACAAACCTCCTCATGAGAAGCGTCATCATAAAGACGACTCAGACGGTCATTAGCTAGGGCAGGAGACCAAGAACCATACACTCTCTTTACCTTGTTGATGTTCACATAATGTGAAATCATTTTCCCAGTATCAACCGAACATAATTGAACTAAATTCTCTCCACGCACATTCTCAACACGATAGGGACCCCTATAACGCGGAGCCAGCTTAGCAATAACACCTGGTTGTGGAGGTGAAATCAACAGGTACACTAAGTCACCAACAATAAACTCAGCGGGACGACATTTCTCATCGCATCTAGTTCTAATCTAAGCTTCGTAAGCATCTAAAACATCATTAGCCATGTGGGTAAATAGTCCGATATTGTCTCTAATTCTCATGAAAAATTCATGATCATTAAGAGAATCTGAGAATCCAGTCATGGTTGGTAAATTCATTGACAATGGATCCCTACCAAACAGCAGCAAATATGGGGCAAAATCAGCTCTACCAGAGATAGTGGAACGAATTGTCCATAAAGCATATGGAACAACTTCTGGCCACCTATCATAAGAACCATCCATATAGCATGCCATTATTTCTTCTAAAGCTTTCTGACCACGTTCAGCCCTGGCATTACCAGTAGGCTGACCACCAGAAGTGAACGTTTGTTTGCAAGCCAGACGCTTAGTTACTTTGTCAAACACAGTAGACAGATAATTCGCACCTCTATCGGAATGTAGATGTTCAACACGTCCATATCTGCCTACGATACCTTTCACAAAGTATTCGGCAGTAGTATCAGCATTACTATCTACTGTACAAAAAGCGTCAAAAGATCAATAAATGTGAGAATATACTTAGAACCATCAAAAGCAGTTTTCATGGGACCTATAAAATCAGTAGCAACCCACTGAAATGGGTAGTTGGGACGCTCCCAAGAAGTAGTATACATAGCTGTATAGACCACAGAATCAATTGTTTAAAATCAGTCATGCGTGGTGCTCTGCAGATTGTTCTTTCGTTTGTTTATTGCCCAATCTATTGTCTTTTGGTCGAGGTTGTTTGTATTATGAGCATACCGTGCCGGGAAGTCTGCGCCGGGTCACCTGAAGGGATTATCTCGGGTATTGTTCGCGTTCACCGGAGCGTGGTGCTCCGCAGGGGCAAACAATGTGCTCCGCAGGGGTAAACACGGCCGAGTACACAGCCGCTGGGCAGTGCGGAGGGTGTGAATAAACATTCAACACTAATAACCGTGTGAATAAACATTCAACACTAATTACCGGCGCCAGCGAGTATGCTTAGCGTGTATGCTCGGCCACCACAGTCAGGCTGCACCCCTGAGGACAAGTTGACACCTCTGAGCCTGTACACATATACAATAAGCAAGCGATTTGCTGCCTTCAGATATGTAAGATGGCTCAGTGTATGAGATGACAACCAGCACAGAGTGCTCAGATATGACGTCGAAGGGGATCATATATATATTAATAAGATATTACTATGAAATGGTGTTTACACATCAATTTCGTCATGAATGCTTCAATAACACTTGCAAAAATTAACAAATGAAGGTCTTGATATTTTGCAATTATCTATTAAGATTTTATAACTAAAACTGCTTTTAAATTAATATTTCATCAAGAATTTGTAAATAACTTCCATTGAAAATATTAGAAATCAGATTGTGCTGCCCCCTATAGGTAGAGGTTGGAACTAAATTGATAATGCTCAGTCTATGGGAATACGTTCAGAACTGGGAGTACATATTGAAACTCATGTAGTACAGTAAAACCCCTCTTCCAGGACACCCCGCTTAAGGGACCACCCCGCTTAAGGGACCACCCCACTTAAGGGACCACCCCACTTAAGGGACCACCCCGCTTAAGGGCCACCCCGCTTAAGGGGCCACCCCGCTTAACCCATCCACGGCGGGTGATGCCATATGGCAACAACCGTGCTGGGGCGGGTGATGCCATATGGCAACAACCGTGCTGGGGCGGGTGATGCTAAAAGGCATCTTTTTCTTAAATTTGGAAATATTGGATATATAATCATGAAATCTTCACAGAATATAGATGCAACACCCAGCTAATGATTCCAGGTGAAATGGCTAATAATGTTAATGATTACATATTTTATCACGTCCAAAACTATAGAACTATTACTATAGGCCTGAGACCTCCCGCCGTCTGGCAGTATGCATTAGCATTAGCACTATTACCCGCCCTTTACCACATACTATTGCCACAGGTACCCGCCCTTAAAGGGTTAAGGGGACAATTTGCTTGGAACGAAAATTTTTCCCTCTATCAAGAGTTTATTTTAACCCCGCTTCAGGGGCCACCCTGCTTAAGGGGTCACCCTGCTTCAGGGGACACCCCGCTTCAGGGGACAGTTATTTCGGTACAGATATGCTTATTATCCCCGCTTAAGGGGACCATAAGCGGTGGGTGATGCAGGGCAGGCTTGGGGCTTTGAAGGTATGATATATATCTTGTGATACTTTCTTGACTTGATACTCTATTGATATAAATCTTGATATATAATATATATAGAATATTTATATTTATCTTCTATCCATTTTTCTATTTATTTTTCATGTATTTGCTTAGAATTGGTTTATCTATGAAACATTTCATCTATATACTTGGCGTTTCCTGCGTTCAAAAAGGTATACCTTATGATATAACCATTGACAGTCTGAAAACCCTGCTTAAGGGCCACCCCGCTTAAGGGAAAACTTGGCCCGGAACAGGGAGTGTTCCCCTAAGCGGGGTTTTACTGTATATAATCAGGCAATAATAGACAATGAGAGGTTGACGCATAGTAATACAGGTAGAGGTTTTACAATTTACAGATTAACAATTCGTTACAGCTCACCTATTACTATTCAGTATAACCTATTTCTAATTGGAATATCAGTCTGAAATTCAGTGTATCCATGTAAAGATAGGCAGGCTTTTCATTTCTGACATCAGATTTACAATTCGTTACAGCTGACCTATTACTATTCAGTATAACCTATTTCTAATTATAATATCAGTCTGAAATTCGGATAGTCTATGTAAAAAAAGACGGGCTTTTCATTTCTGACATCAGATTTACATTTCGTTACAGCTCACCTATTACTATTCGTTATAACCTATTTCTAATTGGAATATCAGTCTGAAATTCAGTATATCTATGTAAAGATAGGCGGGCTTTTCATTTCTGACATCAGATTTACAATTCGTTACAGCTCACCTATTACTATTCAGTAGAACCTATTTCTAATTGGAATATCAGTCTGAAATTCGGTAAGTCTATGTAAAAAAAGACGGGCTTTTCATTTCTGACATCAGATTTACATTTCGTTACAGCTCACCTATTACTATTCGTTATAACCTATTTCTAATTGGAATATCAGGCTGAAATTCAGTATATCTATGTAAAGATAGGCGGTCTTTTCATTTCTGACATCAGATTTACAATTCGTGACAGCTCACCTATTACTATTCAGTAGAACCTATTTCTAATTGGAATATCAGTCTGAAATTCGGTATATCTTTGTAAAAAAAAAAGACGGGCTTTTCATTTCTGACATCAGATTTACAATTCGTTACAGCTCACCTATTACTATTCAATATAACCTATTTCTAATTGGAATATCAGTCTGAAATTTGGTATATTTATGTAAAGATAGGCGGGCTTTTCATTTCTGACATCAGATTTACAATTTGTTACAGCTCACCTATTACTATTCAATATAAACTATTTCTAATTGGAATATCAGTCTGTAATTCGGTATATCTATGTAAAGATAGGCGGATTTTCATTTCTGACATCAGATTTACAATTCGTTACAGCTCACCTATTACTATCTGGTATAACCTATTTCTAATTGGAATATCAGTCTGAAATTAGGTATATCTGTGTAAATAAAGGCGGGCTTTTTATTTCTGACATCAGATTTACAATTTGTTACAGCTCATCTATTACTATTTGGTATATTCATTATAGCTCACCTATTACTATTCTTTATAACCTATTTCTAATTGGAATATCAGCTTGAAATTTGGTTTGTACAGGTAGAAAAGGCAGGCTTTTCATTTCTGACTTAAGATTTACAATTTGTTACAGCTCCCCTATTACTATTCGGTATATCCTTTTTCTAATTGGAATATCACCTATTAAAATTTGATAAAACCTATTTCTAATTGGAATATCAGCCTGAAATTCGCTATTACTATATAAAATTAGGCAGGCTTTTCATTTCTGATATTTGATTTACAATTTGTTACAGCTCACCTATTACTATTCAATATAACCTATTTCTAATTGGAATATCAGCCTGAAATTTGATATATCCATGTGGTACTATTCTGTATGGTCTTTTTTCTTATTGGAATATCAGCCTGAAATTTGGTATATCCATGTGAAAAGAGGCAGGCTTTTCATTTCTGATATCAGATTTACAATTTGTGTCATTCCTGACATGAAGCGAGGAGGCAAGTATTTCAAAAGAAGTAAAACTATTAGAAACTATTAAAACTAACAGAATATTGAAAACGATTTAGATCATATATTCTTATCTAGCTGCAGCTATCCCTATCTTTTTTGTAAGACCCCAAATAGAATTGGTGTATATAATAGCCATGAACAGCAACATTAACAAGAACATCTGGAACAAATACAGAATGACCACATTATTCACCATAGAATTAAAATACATTCAAGGGTAATGAAGGAGGTAGATATTACACTCAAAAAGGTATACACCCAGAATTGATACCTGGGCCCTGTTTTATTTTCAATTCTCGTTAAACAGGAGAGTCCCCACAAGGGAGACCTCCATGAGCAAGTTATTGGAAAAGATCTTGTCAAGGGCATTCATCCTTTTATCCTTTCATCCATAGGGAGAGAAATCCTCGTCCTTGGAGTTAATCCCAGGACAAAATAGGCTTATAAAAGACTTTGGAGGAGAGTTGAACGAGGTCTCTTAATCACTCTCTTCCTATTGGTCAGATTCACATGTTTACTGGTTTCTTATTGGTTGCTAATGACTCTTTTCTCTAGTCAGCCCTATGAATGTATGTAAATTTAAGTAAATAGCACATTAATTCTCCATCTGCGACCTCCAGTTTTTATCAAATCATAAAAGATATATTTCAGATAGTTCAAATGATTATATAGCTTTTATTTGTTATTTTAAATCACCCACTATACCCCTAGAGGTGTCGCCCTCCAGGAGAGCTGAAGGAGACTCTGGACTAGGTCTCCCAACCCAACGATAAAAAATAACAATCAAATGGACGAGAGGTTGTAGATCGACAGCTACAAGTGCCCTCCCCACGATACTTTCAATTATCAAATTCAAACCCTCGTATGACCCCTCCTTGGGTATGTAAACTCTCCTCGGGCAAAAACAGGGCCCTGAACCTTTGACTCAAGTTACAACAATGAAAATAGTGATTACACTACCTGAAATACATTATGGGGTCATCACTGACAATTAGGCATTCTGCACTGGTACACCAAAAGTTGATACCTATACTATGCCAGAGAGGACAAAGAAGAAGAAGAAGAATACACTGATTGACAGTTAGACAGTAAGGACTCCTTAGGAGTTTCCGATGTACATCGTTATTAATCAACAATATAAGTTGTAGAAGAAGAAGGAAATCACCTTACCACTCAGACCTACTCGAAAGTTCCAGATCTGTGTATGAATTATAAGTATACTATAAATAGTAACTGTTCACCAAATATATTGATTTAGGGGGATGCATTTGAAAATGCACCTGTAACTCAAGAAATTCTTAATGGTGATCCTGTAACTAGTATTCCTGATACAGCTAAAGTCAATAACTTCATGCACATCATATCTTTGTAGATAGATTTCTTCAAATGAGTCTTACCCTTAAGAGGCATATTTGAACACTGTGTTTAATTTTGGTAAGTAAAGTTGTAGACCTCATGGTTGTGGATTCTATAGAGGATTCACACCTGTGAGGTCTGGGAATTTTTCCGGTGCTCTCCACAATGGTGGGTAATTTCTACCATTGTGTTAGTGATAATGGTAAAAAAACCTCTTGATTGTATACTGGTACAAAACACCTCCCCGGAAAAAATGGCATGTTTCTCCGGCAGAGGGTAAAATTACCATACACCTCTATGAGCTGTACCAATATTGTCAGAATGTGTCACTGTTTACACATCAACTACTTGAAGCTTGGGGCTGTGTGCGTGGACTGTATATGCGGACCCTAGTTGTACATTAAGTAGAGTATTTAACTTTATGTAATGTATCCTTAAAAAGACTGAGTAACTACACCTCCTTAATCAAGATGGTATTAGAGGTGTATGCCTTAACACAGTAATGTCTACATTCAGGTAATGCGATCTTGACTATGTTGAGGATACTTACTTTTAGCAGGACGAACATCTGAGATAATGAAATGAATAATTGGATAGTTTAGAATCTTAATCATGATATAAATAATCATATATTTAATGAGTAGTTTAACTCGAATCCATAGAACTTTATATTTTTTGGAAATTTCAAATTCAAATTCACATTCAGGAAACGTACTAAATGCCAGGCCCGATGTCAATGTCCATATCAATGCCACGTTTTGAGGTCAGTGATAGAAATCAGTGACTGCCTGCTACAAATGATTGAGCGTGTATTACAGGTGGCTACTGCAAGCGGTAGGATACACATGTGGCTGCTGAAGGGTGATCTTATCAAGATGTCACCGGATAGTGTCACCCTCTCAGGTATCGCTACCGCCTCATTGACACTATCTCTAATGACACCCCTTTCCTCTTTGATCTGTATAAGAAAGATGTCATTAACCTTATTGACTCAGAATACTGGGAACATCACTAGAGTAGAGTAGGTCATCTTCATTAACCATCATGAGACCAGCCTTTATACTATACTTCTACTTCTTGAAGAGTGATAGACCCTGACCAGTGTAGGAGAATAGCAGCATCGGTCGATGAATCTGAAACACCTATGCAGGTAAACAGTAGTACAGATAGTAAAGATGTCATGGTACCAAGGGCCGAGAAACCACATAACGTCGGAGTGTGAGAGGCGTTGTTAAGTGTTGTGGTTTCAAAAGACATCGTAATTGATCACCCACAGGTATGGCACCTCCTGATAAAGTGTCACACCTGGATCACTTCTATGAAATAGTGATTCAGACCAGTGATATATTTGGCTATGTGTATAGTATTAGGTTTAGTTATGGCTTTAGTCTGAGCTTTAGCTTTAGCTCTTTTGATATGGCGGTTCTCACAGAGACATACAGACTGATATTCAAACAGATGGTGCTGACAGTATGATATATATATATATATCATAAGATAGTATAAATAGCATTTGACTTAGTTTTACCTTAGTTTAGCTTAGCTTATCTTAACTTAACTTAGTGAATACCATTGATTGGGTATGGATAGTTTGCAGTTTATATTACACTACGTCTCAACCTACCATACCGTACCATACTGTACCACGTCTAAAAGACAGTATATGATCCCCTAATTGATACATAGATTGTTATCCCACAGTATAGTTAAATCCTTATAGATGGGTGAAACCCTCACATTTCAAACTATGTGCGTGTGTATACCTGAAATGATAGTAGCTACCTAGCTAGCTAGCTTTTAGCTTTTGGTGAAAAAACCTTGTATAGGTATAGTTTGTAAGTTCAATCATATCATAGCATATCATATCATATCGCCTCATTTTATGTTGTCATTTATACCATACCATATTGTTAATAACATAATAGAACATAACATATCACATTATATCATAGCATATGGATTGTTAAACTCTGATGTGGTAAAAAACAATGTAGTAATAGATCTTGTGTTTTCTGTATGTACATGTTAAATGATGATAATATAATGATAATAAAGTGTCAATCCTTTAACTATGGATGTTCTGTTATATTCATCTATTGCTTTATGTGTATGCAGTAATACAATAAAGAATTGGTATCCAATATAGTTATATACTTATATCAGATGATGTATATTAATTACTAATAGTTAAATCATGGTAGTAGAATAAAAAAGCCTACTTGAAGCTGTCAGAGCCAGGAAGTTATTCAAATTGAGGTGAACTCATTTAACATGGTGTGTGATTTTCTAGATTATACTTCAACAGGATATGAAAAAGCATTAGCTAAAGGTACACCCATTGAGAACAAGTCTACTACTCTATACCTGACATTAAGTGAGGAGGCAAGTATTTCAAAAGAGGTAAAACTATTAGAAACTATTAAAACTAACAGAATATTGAAAACGATACACTCTCGTAAAGCATGGAGCGTGATGGGTATAGTAAAAAATTTAGATCATATATTTTTATCTAGCTGTAGCTATCTCTATTTTTTTTGTAAGCCCCTAAATAGAAGCGGTGTATATAATAGCCATGAACAGCAACATTAACAAGTACATCTGGAACAAATACAGAATGAACACATTATTCATCATAGAAATAAAATATATTCAAGGGTAATAAAGAGGTAGATATTACACTCAAAAAGGTTAGCCAGGAGAGTCCGGTCCGCTGGGGTGGACAGCAATTAACAGAGAACTCTCACCTTGGTAAATGTGTAGGGGTAAGGTTTCCACCTTAATTCATTTCATAGATTTGATCACCTTCCTTGTGGTGTAAAAGAACCATGAGAAAGTCTGGTGAGAACCTGCAATGGTTAACTGGATGTTAAATCAAACCAACCAACCAGGAGAGTCCCCACGAAGGAGACCTCCATGAGCATGTTATAGCACATTAATTCTCCATCTGAGACCTCCAGTTTTATCAAAATCATAATAGATATACTTCTGATAGTTCAAATGAATTATATAGCTTTTATCTGTTATTTAAAATCACCCACCATACCCCTAGAGGTATCGCCCTCCAGGAGAGCTGAAGTAGACTCCCAACCAAATGATAAAAAATAACACCCAAATGGACGAGAGGTTGTAGATCATAGGCTACAAGTGCCCTCCCCATGATTCTTTCAATTATCAAACTCAAAACCTCGTATGACCCCTCCTTGGGTATGTAAACTCTCCTCAGGCAAAAAATAAAACAAGGCCCTGCACCTTTGACTGAATGTGTTGAATTTCGGTGAAAAAACCTAAATGCACTCATTTATTATCACAGTTGTATTCAAAAGATATAACACCTCTAGATTTTCAAGGTACAAACACAGGTTTTATGGAAAGAAGTATGTATTCACGTGACAGTAGAGTTGTAGAGCTTATGGTTGTGGATTCTATAGAGGATTCACACCTGTAAGGTCTGTGAATTTTTCCGGTACTCTCCACAATGTCGGGTAATTTTTACCAGTGTGTTAGTGATAATGGTACAAAAACCCTCTTGATTGTATACTGGTACAAGACAGGCCCCCAGAAAAAATGGCGTGTTTCTCCGGCAGAGGGTAAAATTACCATACACCTCTATGAGCCGTACCAATATTGTCAGAATGTGTCACTGTTTACACATCAACTACTCAAAGCTTGGAGCTGTGTGGGTGGACTGTATATGCGGACCCTAGTTGTACATTAAGGAGAGTATTTAACTTTATGTAATGTATCCTTTAAAGACTGAGTAACTACACCTCCTTAATTAAGATGGTATTAGAGGTGTATGCCTTAACACAGTAATGTCTACATTCAGGTAGTGCAATCTTGACTATGTTGAGGATAATTACTTTTAGCAAGGCGAACATCTGAGTTAATGAGATGAATAATTGGATAGTTTAGAATCTTAATCATGAAATAAATAATTATATATCTAATGAGTAGTTTGAGTTGAATCCATAGAACTCCATATTTTTGGAAATTTCAAATTCAAATTCAAATACACATTCAGGAAATGTACTAAATGACAGTTTCAATGTCAATGTCAATGTCAATATCAATGCCACATTTCGAGATCAGTGATAGAAATCAGTGACTGCCTGCTACAAATGAATGAGCATGTATTACAGGTGGCTACCGCAAACTTTTGGATACACATGTGCCTGCTGAAGGGCAATCTTATCAAGATGTCACCGGATAGTGTCACCCTCTCAGGTATTGCTACCTCCTCATTGACACTGTCTCTAGTGACACCCCTTTCCTCTTTGATCGGTTTAAGAAAGATGTCATTAACCTCATTGACTCAGAATACTGGGAACATCACTAGAGTAGAGTAGGTCATCTTCATTAACCATCATGAGACCAGCCTTCATACTATACTTCAAAGTATGTTTCATACAGATAGAAGCCTCACTGAAATGTAGACCGGGCAGGAGGTGTGTCTGTTACACATCACATGGAGTGGTTTCGGATGTTAACATCAAATTATACAGCATGCCCCATGTCTGTCACAGAAAATCCACCAGGTATTCTGTACTTGATCTCCATGACAACAATATCTTGGCTATTGGTTTCCCTACTGACAAATTCACCAGAATAGACCTCAGAAGGAACCCTATAACTGATTATTGTTCAAGTATACTGTGAAGCATGATTGACCCAACCAGTGTAGGAGAACAGCAGCATCGGTCGATGAATCTGAAACACCTATGCAGGTAGACACTAGCACAGATAGTGAAGATGTCATGGATGACAATACATCTGCCAGTGAAGTCCTAGACGGTGTTGAAGTTGTGGTGGGTGAAAATACAGTTGAGGTTAGAAATAATGCTGGTGGGGATAAGGATAACACTGTTAAACCAAACACCGGAGCAGCTGAATCTAACGTGAAGGGCGTTAACAAAGTGGATAACAGATCTAGTCGGATGATGGTTGCCTTTGTCAGCACGACCTGTGCCGGAGGCATAGGCATGGTATTTACCATTTTCATAATTTTCATCTTGACCGGAAAAGATTAATACTTAATATCAATACATCTGGATCGTCAAGCAAAAGCGGATTTGTTATCGAGTTCAGCAGCGTCGGTGATGCACCCAAACTTGATTATGGCATTGGAGCATCAACAATGCATGTGAAACATGTAGTACCCCCGTCAGAACCCTGTGAGTCCCTCCATCTTGATGATACTGTACTCATGGTACAGCTACCGGAAAAGGTTGATACCGACACAGGAAATAAGGAGGGAGAGGCTCATCACATAACCAGCCTATGGAATAAGGTGAGGGATAGTTATTATTATTATTATTATTTTAGTTATGGTACTCTGATCAAAAGTTTATTGTTATTAGCACTTAAAGATCATAATTCCATGTAAGATGATTCATCTAGTCATTGTAGATGTATATTAATATATAATACTATTATCATATCATAGCACATCTACTTTTTATTATCATTACCTACCAGATATAAAACATTAGCATTCTGTCAGATCAATTTGGAGATCCTCCTGCACATAGAAATATAGTTAACCAGACCTACGCCTGGAGACTTAAGAGCCACGAGACTGAGATTCTTGTACAGTACCTAACTGAATCCTGCTATCTTTTTTTGTTTTTCTATAGACTGATGTACTTCTATTCTTATGATTTGTTTTAGCTGTACTGAAAACATAATTTTGAACTGTAGTTTTCCAATCTCCTATCCTTGAGAGAATGCAATGAGATCTCACCCTTTCGCTGGTGTCAATGCATAGTGTTCTGAACGCCGATGATCAGGTCAAGCACCTGTGTCATACAAAATTATAACCACGAGTTTACGATGGTTTCCTGTTCACCCATTAGAGGGCCCAATGTAGGGGGAAGTGGGCAGCAGGTAGGTGGTAGCTAAATATGAAACGACGAAGTCACTAGTCTCTGTATATCATGTATTACATGTATTACAATTTATATATCAAATGATTGCCATATATATATTACTATAGATAACTATATGGTAATATTTTACATTTAAATATCATCTATGTACTACTATGTATGTATGAATATATTTATTATCTATTTATTTATTATGTATGTAATGTATGTGTGTATGTATATATATATGATATGATATGATATTTTCTCATACAGTGCTGAGTATGTGTCATCGATGGATGGGATACCATCAAAGCTGTGCGGACCTGGTCCTGTACCCCGTTTCCACAAGAGGCAGCAGGCTAAACCCTATGGTATATCTTCAATGGCCGAGAAACCACATAACGTCGGAGTGTGAGAGGCGTTGTTAAGTGTTGTGGTTTCAAAAGACATCGTAATTGATCACCCACAGGTATGGCACCTCCTGATAAAGTGTCACACCTGGATCACTTCTATGAAATAGTGATTCAGACCAGTGATATATTTAGCTATGTGTATAGTATTAGGTTTAGTTATGGCTTTAGTCTGAGCTTTAGCTTTAGCTCTTTTGATATGGCAGTTCTCACAGAGCCATACAGACTGATATTCAAACAGATGGTGCTGACAGTATGATATATATATATATATCATAAGATAGTATAAATAGCATTTGACTTAGTTTTACCTTAGTTTAGCTTAGCTTATCTTAACTTAACTTAGTGAATACCATTGATTGGGTATGGATAGTTTGCAGTTTATATTACACTACGTCTCAACCTACCATACCGTACCATACTGTACCACGTCTAAAAGACAGTATATGATCCCCTAATTGATACATAGATCGTTATCCCACAGTATAGTTAAATCCTTATAGATGGGTGAAACCCTCACATTTCAAACTGTGTGCCTGTGTATACCTGAAATGATAGTAGCTACCTAGCTAGCTAGCTTTTACCTTTTGGTGAAAAAACCTTGTATAGGTATAGTTTGTAAGTTCAATCATATCATAGCATATCATATCATATCGCCTCATTTTATGTTGTCATTCATACCATACCATATTGTTAATAAGTGGTGTACGAGGCACAACGCGACTAACGAGCAAGTGACAGAATCGAATTCGCGGGCAAGACGTTCCCGCCGTTTCGCATTCACCCGTGACCTATATTTCTCGACCGCGATTGGTGCGCCGCGTCACGTGACCGCGGTCCGACTCGCAGATTCGCTGTTGCTACGGACGCGTTGTTAGCTGAAGCTTGTTGGCGGTTTGACGGAGTTTTCGCTGGTTCTCTAACGTAGTCGATGCCGCAAGGCCTATGGGCGTTTTGTGGCACTCGACTGGTGTTAGAACTGTGAACCGTTTCTCCTGTATTCCCCCTACCAACTGGTGGTTATTGGGTGAACTTCTATGTAGGTTATCAGTGATGGGAGGTGTCTTAGCTTAGATTTCCCGTCTTACTCGTTAGTTTCGACAGTAATATGTCGCATCAGGCGTCTATTGTGTCCTTCTGTGGTCTCTCAGCATCGTGACAGCGTTTATTTCGCTTCTAATGCTACTGAACTGGACTGAAGGTAAGTTCTTCAGTTTTTTCGGGTGGTGCTCGACACTGTCACTTGTGTGTGTCACTGCGGAAAAACAACGTATGTAATCATAGCGTAAAATCTTTGCCGTCGGATGGGTTTCCGAGTCTCAGCTGTCTGACAGCATGTTGGTTCGGCGTCATTTCGACGAGAAAAAATTTTTGACGTGGCATTTGGGTGTTGTTATCCGTATTTGCTATCCATCGTATTGAGCCCCCTTGGTGCTTGGCACCCGAGACGGTGAATCCAATTGTATTTAATTTTGTCTTGTAGGCGGCTCGCATTTTTGCTTTGTGGATGTTGGTATATGTAGTCTACTACATATATTTGTACATCCTCCACTCCTTTATGCTCGTGCATGTTGAAGTGTTTTGGGACATCGCTGATCCCGCTCTTTTTCTTGATACTTCTCAGGTGTTCAGAGAGTCTCTCTTTAAGCTTTCGCTTCGTTTGGCCCACATATTGTATGCCACAACGTTTGCATTCAATGCAATAGATGATGTTGGAACTATTGCATGAGACATTGCTTTTGCAATGGTGTTTGGTGCCTTTTGATTTTGAATGGATTGTTTTTGATTTTCGTATCATGGGGCAATATTTGCAGTCCTTTTTGGTGCATTTGTTGTCCCATTTCTCCTTAGGATCGTTTGTCTCTCCTGGGTGGAACACTGTCCTAGCCTTTACTAGGTGGTCCCGTAGGTTTTTGGGGCGTTTGTAGCCCCTCACCAGTTTCGAATGGTAGATGTTTTTGGTGGTACTCGATTTACCTAGGATCTCCCAGTTTGTTGTTTACCAGGTCCGGTAGGGTTTTGTGTCCCTGTCGGAATGTGCTGATGAGAAAGACTTTCTCGTCAGTATCCTTTTTCTTGGTACTTTTTTGCAGGGCTTTTGCTCTGTCTACTTTGTCTACCCTTTCTTTGCATTTTTTCAGCAGATCTGGCGGGTATCCTCTTTCTATGAAATCTTGCGCCTTTGTCTTTGCGTGGGCTTCATAGTCATTGTCTTTTGAGCAGATACGTTTTACTCTCAGTAATTGAGAGTATGGTATACTGTTCTTTTGTGATGCCGGATGGGCCGAATCGTACTTTAAGTATGTGTTTTCATCGGTGGGTTTGCAATATAGGTCAGTGTATAGACGTCCGTTTGAGTCTACTTTGACCGTAGTGTCCAGGAAATGTACCTCACTTTCAGAGGTCTCTTTCGTGAACTTTATACTGCGGCGAGCATTATTCAGATATTGGACCCATTTATCCAGTTCTGATTTTCCATGATTCCAGATGAAGAATATATCATCGATATATCTCCACCAGACCTTCGGTTTCAATGGGTGACCGTCTAGGAGTTTCTCTTCTAGACTCTCCATGAATAGGTTCGCGTACGAGGGGGCTAGCCTAGTCCCCATCGCGGTCCCACTCACTTGGATATAGTTGGTCCCATTGAACTGAATGTTGTTGTTTTCTAACACAAGTCTTAGTAGCTCTATGATACTTTCTGTGTCAGGTTTCTCTTTGGCTAGGCGTTTGGATGTGAGTTTCTTTCTGACTGTTTCTATCCCCTCGCTGTTGGGGATATTGGTGTATAGGGCACCTACGTCGAGTGTGCCCAATATATCACCTTTCTCTACTTGACCCACCTCTTGGATTTTTTCCAGAAAATGGTTCGTGTCCTTAATGTAGGACGGGATACGTGGAACTTCCGGTTTCAGAAAAAAGTCTACAAATTTGGAGATTTTTTCTGTTGCACATCCGTTGGCCGATACTACCGGCCTGCCGGGTGGCGGTAGCTTCCCCTTGTGTATCTTCGGTAGAAAATACACCTGGGGTGCTCTGGCTTCTTTAGTTGTTAGGGCTTCCCCCATTTTGGGGGTCAACTCTTTGTCCTCTATCATTCTCGTCGAAATGACGCCGAACCAACATGCTGTCAGACAGCTGAGACTCGGAAACCCATCCGACGGCAAAGATTTTATGCCATATTGTTAATAACATAATATAACATAACATATCACGTTATATCATAGCATATGGATTGTTAAACTCTGATGTGGTAAAAAACAATGTAGTAATAGATCTTGTGTTTTCTGTATGTACATGTTAAATGATGATAGTATAATGATAATGAAGTGTCAATCCTTTAACTATGGATGTTCTGTTATATTTATCTATTGCTTTATGTGTATTATATCAGATGATGTATATTAATTACTAATAGTTAAATCACGGTAGTATAAGCTTAGATTAGCTTTTAGATTCATACATGTTAGTTCTCGTAGAACTGTGCTGTCAGGTATTCAGACGGATGACAGGATTTGTTAAGTAAAACAGTTTTTTAAGACATGATCCCGTGTCACACTTAGCTTAGCTTAGCTCAGCTTTTTAGCTTCATACATAGTAGTTCTCATAGAACCATACAGATAGGTATTCAGGAGGATGACCGAACAGGGTGCAGTTATTTAACTTAATTTACCACAGTTTACTTGGTTTATCTTAGCTTAGCTTAGCTTAGCTAAATGAATACTATTGATTTATATGAATGGTTCATTGTTATTACCTTTACCTTAACCTACCATAACGTGTCTAAAAGACTGGGAATGATTTCTGATTAGTTTGTGATGTTACCCTATAGTATAGAACAGGATAATTAAACTTAGAGGTTGTAAAAAAAAATCCTTACATTCAAACCGTGTGTATGTGTATGTGTACACTCTAAAAAATAGAATAGTTTTGTAGTTTGATCATGCCATACTATACCATATCATATGACATTATATATTATATTATCATATTTATAATGTTGTCATTCTGTACCATACCATACCATACCACACTTGTGATTCAGTATGTACATGTATAGTAATAAAGTATCAATACTTAACTAGATGCGTTCTGTTAGGTCTTTATGAATTATTATTATTATTTATATATATATGTAATACAGATATAATTATTAGTCTTATATCTTAATACATTATCTATATCAATATCAATATATATTACTCTAAGTATGTCTAATATGTGCTCTATACATACATACATACATACATATATAAATATGCATAATATATACATATATACATTTATATACATATATACATATGTATACAAATAATGTGGGTTATTTGATGTATTAGTTACAGAGGTCGCTTCGGTCTACCCTAAATTGATACCTCCACACCTCACCAGGTGGGATTCGGTATGGGACAGGTGCGCCGGTACAGGTACTGCGCACCAGTCACCTCCCATACACAGAAGGATAGTCATGAGACTCAGTCTCCTCTTTGCATTTATCCTGATATACTTATATTCCATAGACTTAGTGTCATCAATTTAGTTCCATACCTCACCTACAGGAGAGGGGCGCACAAGTTAAACACCATGTTAATCATACATACATACACAGAGGCTTTCTAGTTAAACTAATTACGGAGGGATATATATAGTAATAAAGTATTAATACTTAACTAGATGTGTTCTGTTAGGTTTTATTATCATTATATTATTTATATATATATGTAATACACATATAATGTTTATCTTATATCTTATTCATTATCTATATTAATATCAGTATATATTACTCTAATTATATCTAATACGTGTCATATACATACTTATACTCTAATTATGTCTAATACATGTTATATACATACATACATATATAAATATGCACAATATATACAATATATACATATATTCTATACATATATACATATATACATATACATATGTACATATACATATATACATATATATATAATACTTATATTCCATAGACTTAGTGTTATCAATTTAGTTCCGTACTTCATCTACAGGAGGGGCACGCATAAGTTAAACACCTTGTTGATCATACATACATACATACACAGAGGCTTTCTAGTTAAACTAATTACGGACGGTAAACACCGCACCCCTCCGAGACGTGTTTACCCCGCAGCTCGAGCCGCCGGAAATGTGTGCTCGGCCGTGTTTACCACTGCGGAGCACAATGTTTGCCCCTGCGGAGCACCACGCTCCGGTGAACGCGAACAATACCCGAGATAATCCCTTCAGGTGACCCGGCGCAGACTTCCCGGCACGGTATGCTCATAATACAAACAACCTCGACCAAAAGACAATAGATTGGGCAATAAACAAACGAAAGAACAATCTGCGGAGTACCACGCATGACTGATTTTAAACAATTGATTCTGTGGTCTGTACAGCTATGTATATTACTCCAAGATTGAGCTGGAGCTTGAAAATGTGGAACTTTCTTCCTTACTGCACAAACTTCACAACTTCAAACATACTGACAGATATCTTTATGCATGTTTCGCCAGTAGAAATCTAGAGTAACTCACACTTTGAATACTAAGATGACCACCGGAAATAATATTGTCATGAGACAACTTCAAAATTCGCTAATCAAACTCAGAGGCACCACAATTTGTGGGCGTCCATAATTCTTTCTAACTTTCTTTGTTCCTCTAGGACCATCAAATTTACACAAAATACCAGAAGGCATAACCGAAAACAAATGTGCATGTCCAGCAACAACTTTAGCTAATTTCGGATCCGAAGGCAGTACAGCCGAATCAAGATACTCCATAAGAGTAGAACACTCAGGATCATTCTTTTGAGCCTCTTTAATTCCAGAAATAGACAAACCAGATGCAGTAGTCTGTAGACCAAACAACTCAGAACCGACAGAGGGTTCACATTCACAAGGTATCATGTCCATGTACTCTGGACAGAAAATCAGGCAAATGGTGATTTTTACCTGGAATATATTCCACAGTAAAATCCAAATCAGACAAGGCTAGAGCCCACCTACGAAGGCGTGCACTAGGAGCTTTGTGAGCTGAATCAAGCAAGGCAACTAAAGGTCTATGATCTGTGACAAATGTAAGCTTAGCACCATGCAACATATCTTCATAATGTTTAGTCACTTTTATGATAGCAAGAGCTTCTTTCTCAGTAACAGTATATAGAGTCTCAGCAGGGTTCAAAGCATGGCCATAGTAAGCAACAGGACGTAGTACATCATCAACCATATGACAAATAGCAGCACCACATGCATAATCAGAAGCATCACTAACAATGTAGAAATGGCCACCAATTTGAGAATGAACTAGTAATGGTGGTGAAACCAGCTTACTCTTTATTTCAAGGAAAGCGGATTCGCATTCCTCATTCCATTTAAACGGTGCTCTCTTTTTCAAGAGCGCATTCATGGGAATTGCTAATTTGGAAAAATTTGGAATAAATGCATGATAATAATTGCAAAGACCTAAGAAGGAACGGACTGTCTTGACATTGTGAGGACGTTTAAAACATTCCACTCTCTCTATGATCACAGGTTGTGTCTTCAAACCTTCAGGAGTTATTAAATGACCAATATAAATAAATTCATCACAACACCATTCACATTTTGATGGTTTAACTTTGAGACCAGCAGCAGCTAGTGCTTTCAGAACAAGTTCAACGTTAGCGAGATGATCTTCGAAATCTTTATCATAAATAATTACATCACCGAGGTAAGCTAGACATACTCTCGGTATCAAGCCATGCAAGGCAATAGACATGATTTTAGAAAAATGCCATGGGGAATTCACTAAGCCAAAAGCAACATGTTTGTATCGAAAAACACCATCAGGAGCTTCAAAAGTTGTTTTGTCAAAAGAATTTTCGTCAATCTCACACTGATGATAACCAGATAGCAAATCCAAAGCAGTCCAAATGGTAGGGCGTTTGTAAGCCATATACAGAAACAAAGACCTGGCCGTAGGCATCGGAAATTTATCTTTGTAAGTGATAGAATTCAGCCACCGATAATCAGTGCACAAACGATTCTTTCCATCTTTCTTTTTTACAACCACTAGTGGGCTGCGCCATGGGGCTTCACTTGGCTCAATCCCACCTAAAGGTAATAACTCTCGAACTTGGGCATTAATAATTTCCATTTGCCGTGGGGCATACCTGTATGGTCGACTACGGGCTTTACCCTGTGAATCATCTGTCCTGATGGTCATAGGACTGATGGGACAGTGACCTAACTCAGAAATATCAAAAGCCAAACTAGCTCTGTTACAAATCAACATATTCTTAAATCTTTCAAGTTGTTCAGGATCTAAACATGACTTTGAGAAGTCTATAAAATCAATGTCAGACTTGGCTGAATTAAATTTTGCTTGATCAGTGTCACTCAACTTTTCCAAAATAAATAAAGAACATGGATCATTAGATGTATAAGACTCAAATTCATCAGGCAATCTTGGCCGGGTAAATACGGTTGTTTCATCATCAACAAAAGCCAAAACGGTATGTTGGTCAACAGAGATTGGTTCATTGCATGGATTCATCAATTTAATCCACCATACCTTACCTACAGTGTTCACAACAGCTTCCACACACAAGGGTGAAATGTCAGCAGGTGCATAGCATACTGGACTGTCATCAGAGGATTCTACTGGAAACCAGGAATTCACAGCACACAACGTCTCTGTCATAGGCTGCATATGAATAGTCTGTGTAGGAGAGATGGGGTTACCTCCAAACAATTTAACACTACCCTGACTAACAGAAATACTGCTTTTCATTGAAGCCAGCAATGTTCTACCCATAATAATACCAGGTGATAATTTATCCAAAACAAAGAAATCAAAGGCCAAAAACCCTTTCTGAATATTGAAGGCCAGTCTGTCCTTAAATAGAATATTGATATTAGAGCAATCAGGCAAAATCACTGGAGAGTCACACGAAGTATCACAATGTACAATACAAATATCAGGTATGTCTTTAAGTTTTTCCAGAGAGATAAAACAATCACTAGCACCAGTATCGACCAAAGCTTTGATCTTAACATTTTTTAACTCAAAAGGTACATATATATTGGATCAGAACTTACACTTGAAGCCAAACTGGGCCCACTCACACTCATCAGTTACATGTCCACACTGCTTGTGCAACAAGCAGTACTTACTCTTGTCTGCTCCACGGTACCCATAAGGAGACTGGTACCGATGATTACCTGGCGACGGACTGCGAGACTATTCACCTGCGCGCCTGGAAGGAGAGTCGAAGAGACGGCCTCCATTCCAGCCGAGTAGGAATGACCACCAGATGAAGGGGGGGGGCGTCCACGTACATTGTTCTGACCGATAGCCACCAGACCACCGATCAGCAGATGGAGACTGATATCGGCGATCATCATGACGACGATCACGGTTGTCACCAGAACGGTAGAAGTCGCGGGAGGGACGATCATGTTGGTAGGGGCGGCTCATCGGAGACGCCTCACGAGGTCTTGACATCGGGGGTCTTGTTGACAGCATAGACAGCACCACATCAACTTTGTCACACAGCTTAGCAACAACAGGATCCGGAGGGGAAGGGACAGTTGAGACAGAATGAGACCTTGATGTAGACACAGTATGGAGGCTTCGTGCCACCGACGACGGAGCCGTAGATGAAGCCACAGATGAAATAGAGCTCAACCTGGCAGCAGTATTCACAGCTTCTTGGAAGTTACCTGGATTGATCACAGCCAGATTATGTGCTAGGACAGTGTCGATACCTGCGATAAAGACTGAAAGTAGTGAACCATCATCAACACCTGTACGTGCCTGCTCTTGCCGCAACTTGCCAGCAAAATGAAGCACTGACTGTCCTGGGCCTTGCTTCAGGGCAAAGAACTCTTTATGTCTCTGCCACAAAGGACGACTGTCACCAAACAATTCCAATAGAGCAGTCTTTAGATAATCGAATGTGTCTTTTCTGTTGTCTGGGAGAGCGCGAACCCAGTCAGCAGCAGCTCCCTTCAGGCCATGTACTGTCATAGCCACCTTCTGTGCATCGGGCCAGTTGCAGATATTACTAACACTGTGGATGTCATGTTAGAAAATGTCAACACGCTCACTGCTGTGTGCTGAGAACTGAGGTATCTTAATATGAGGTATATGAGGTCTTGGTACCTGGCCATCTTGAGCAGCAGGGCCCTGGGCACCCTGATTACCTTGACCTAGCTGAGCATTCACATTGGGCAAGTGGTGAATTAAGGCAGAATTAACAGGACGAACGTTACTACTACCAGCCAGTTGGTCAGTCCGGTGGACTGTCCCACTAGGCGAGTCTCTAAAACGTCCTGAAAAGTGTCTGAATCAGAAATAGAGCCAGAAACTGACTCAGTCTCTCCAATAAGACCCTTAATACCACTCAACAATGCCCTATTACAGTCACGTGAAGAATCATCATAATCTGAAGAATCCCTAAATAACTGTCTTGCCTGAATAAATGACTCTTGTCTGTGAACAGTACCGAAACTTGACTGGGGTGTTGAAAATTGACTTATGGCAGGGTTAGGTGCTACATTGGTAAGTGTAGAATTGTCGGGCACCAAAGCCGTAAGCCCACCTGTAGGGGTTCGACCGCATTGAAAAGTCCCTACAGACCGGATATCAGTTCTGTAGCCACTAAGAAGGACAGAATCGTGGCTTGTTGATTCCAACAACGTCTTAGTAGGTGTCGGGCCGCTCAAGCAGTCATTGGAAGCGGATGTACCTGGTGCCACACCCGAAGGTGCGCGTGCTGTGGGTACGGCACCAGTAACAGTAGAGTAACACCTTTAGTCTTATGAGGCACTGGGAAAGGACCAGTCATTGCCAGGAATCATAGTGGAATCGGTAGATAGTGAGTCACTTGTGAGTCATACTTATGAAAACCATAATGCCATGTGAAACAATACAACAATCAAAGACACTCAAACCATAAAACACGAGAAATTACCTTATAAATGGGTTCTCCACCAGTGTTCTGGTAGTGTATGGTTAATTATTGTTATTAATTACATAAATACTTAAGATGGGGAGGACTAGTGGTAAGTCTCCATGTATACGCCTCAAAGCCTTACATGAGAACGTAGGGACGTCTGGTGAGAGACTTCCTCAACTTTATTAAACTTTATTAAACATCTAGCGCCACCTATCAACGATGTTAAGAATTACTGAAATATTCCCAGATGATAACTATGGCACGTAGTGGCCAAGAAACGAAGTACTGATGTTAACTTAATTAAGTTCTAACAACCGTGGCAACACCTAGTGGTGAACGTTGTTGAAACGGATGTGGATTCGCCTCTTACGTTTCAGGGAAATCAACCAACAAATGTCCGCAACTTAATCATTAATTATTTGCATTCATTTGTGAATCGTATCTAATTAACTAAATACGTAATTGTGATAGAGATGGATATTACGCCTATCTCCATAGTTCACGCTAACCTTATGATGTCTTACGTATTCACTATTAATATTGATTAATTAAGTTGTGATATAATTATTATAATTACAGTGGGAGACGAGGCTGCTACCGCGACTATTGAGCAAGTGACCGACCAGACGCTTCAAGCTAGGTGCCCCAGGGTTCATTAATATTCATTAGATCTGAATCTATTTCACAGAGGAAGACCATTATTGGTTAATGCGATCACGTGATCGTATTTGGGGCTTTTCATTGGCTGAAACGTCAGACAAAGAGCGGCGGGGAGGCCTCTACTACCAATTACATACACTGTTCTTGACTGAGTTCGGTGTGGTGAGGGCCAGTGGCGCCTCCTCACACTTAGACCCTCAGCCATCTCTCACCTGGTGTGTAGGGAGAGAACCTGTGTGGATATTTATTCGCCCCCTACTGTTAGTGGAGGGAGTTACTCTGTGTATTCTCTATGGGAATCCGAATTTGGATTCTATTCATTCTTGCTCAATAGTTTCGACTATCTAGTCTCATCAGGCGATTGTAGCATACCTTGGTGGTCTTTAATTAATTCCCTGAGAGGTTGTTTCTCTCTTGGGCCCGCTTTTTCGATTTTTAGTCGAAATAAAGAGAAAAAAGTTTCACCCTTCTTATGGTCAGTCACTCGAGTGGGAGTCGCTGGGTAAAGAGAATGGGGTTGAAAGTTAGTAGTAAAAACCTTTTCCAATTGGAAATATGCATGTAGGGCCTGCAAGGACAAACATATAGCGCATCCGGGTCCCTGTGGGGTCCCAATTTCCTTAGAAATTTTTTTTTACTTGGCTTTGAGGTTTCTCTATTACCCGAACTTGCTGCCATTGTGTTCATTCCTTTCGGGGCCTGGCTTCCAAGTCTGTGGATCCAGTTATACTCAATTTTGTCTCTGAGTGTTCCTGCCCTTTTGCTGTCTGGGTGTCGAAAGATGAAGTCTAGTATGTAGACTTTCATATCTTGTATCCCATTGTGATGTTTCGCATTGAAACACTTTTTTCACAACCGATCTCAAGTGTTCGGAGATCTTTTCCTTGATTTTCCTTTTGGTCTGGCCTACATATTGGGCCCCACATGTTTTACATTCAATGCAATAAATCACATTGGAGCTATTGCATGTGATGTTTGTCTTGCATTTATGCTTTGTTTTTCTTGTTTTGGATTTGATCTTGCCATTCGTGTCTATCATCTGGCAATACTTACATTTTCGCTTTTTGCATCTATTGTTGTTGACAGTTTTCTGTCGGTGCCTTTGTCTTTTGTTTCCAGGGTGACAGTCCATTCGGGCTCTCACCAAGTGGTCCCTGAGGTTTTTGGGGCGTTTGTAGCCTTTGACAAGTTTGCTTCCATACAATTTTTTGGTAGTAGTGGATTTTCCCAGAATTTCCCAGTTCTTTTCCACTACTTCTGGGAGGTGGTTGTTTCCTTGATGATAAGTGCTAATGAGGAACTCCTGGTCCTCACTGGTTTTCACCTTCATTTTGGGTCTTAGGGTCATTTCCCTTGTTACCATATCCACTCTTTCCTTGCAGGATTTGAGCAGTTTTTTGGGGTAACCCCTGCTTTCAAAGTCAGCCATTTTCTTGCGGGACTGTGCTTCTTAGTCCTCTTGTTTCGAGCATATCCTTTTTACCCTCAGTATTTTTGAGTAGGGGATGCTGCTCTTTTGGGATGGTGGGTGGGCTGAATCATATCTCAAGTATGTATTCTCGTCAGTTGGTTTATTGTATAAGGTTGTATACAATTTACCGTCTCTGTCTTTGCGTACTGTAGTATCCAAGAAATTTACCTTTGTTTTGGATGTTTCCATGGTAAATTTGATGGTTTTGTGTGCTTCATTGAGGTATTTTAACCATTCTTGTAGGTTGGCTTCACCAAACTCCCAGATGAAGAATATATCATCGATATACCTCAACAATACTTTCGGTTTGAGGTGGTGTATTGCCAGGAGATCTTTTTCTAAGTTCTCCATGAACAAATTTGCGTACGATGGGGCCAGTCTTGTCCCCATTGCTGTTCCGCTAATTTGGAGATAGTTTTGCCCGTTGAATTAGATATTATTCTTTGTGAGAACCATTTTGAGTAACTCTGCTATGCTATCTATGGTCGGGTTCGCGATGCGTCCCCTAGATTTTTCTAGTGTTTCTTTTATTGACCCTATACCTTCATCATTCGGGATGTTGGTGTAAAGTGCCCCTACATCCAGGGTGCCCAGGATATCATCTCCCTTCAATTCTCCAATACCCCCTACCTTATCTAGGAAGTGATTCATATCTTTGATATAAGACCCTATTTTAGGCACTTCAGGTTTGAGAAATTGATCAACAAATTTGGAAATTTTTTCTGTTGCGCAATTGTTAGCTGAAACTACCGGCCTCCCAGGCGGTGGGAGGATACCTTTATGTATCTTCGGTAGAAAGTATATTTGTGGGGCCTTTGACTCCTTACTTTTGAGAGCTTCTGCTAGTTCACCAATTATTTCGCCATTCTCCACCATTTCGTCTATTTCTGATCTATTTCTTTGGTAAAGGTTGGAGTTAGATCGGTGTCAACCATTTTATAGACTTTTTGATCTTTCAATTGTCTATTGCCCTCCGCTACATAGTCACTCATATTCATCACTACTGTTGCTCCGCCCTTATCGGCAGGTTTGATTACTAGGTTCTTGTTTTTAGAAAGGCCTTTGAGAGCTACCTTTTCTTTTTTAGTGATGTTATGTTTATTTACCGTTTGGACCTTTTTCTTAGTTAGACTGAGCTCGTTCATTGTGATGAAGCCTTGTGGAGCAAATTTACCAGGTTTAGACTTAAGGTCTTTAGCCAATTGTTTGTCCATAAACGGGATAGGGCCTTTGCCTATTCCCGTTCCCTGGGGCGTGTTGCATAGCGATCGTTGGTGGTCGGCCTGAGGAGCGTCTTGCTTCCCTCCATCGGTGGCGAGTGGTACATTGACTGGTTCATTACCTGGGTTTATACCCTTTTTAAATTTTGTCTAAGGAAATCGGGACCCCACAGGGACCCGGATGCGCTATATGTTGGTCCTTTGGAGAAAAAAAAGCACCCTGGGAAAGTTACCCGGTTTAACGGTTAAAAAACATTGTAAATACATTTGAATGTAAGATGGGTGCATTCAATGAAGACACAACAAGGATATTTTTTTTACAGTTTTTTTTGTAACCATCTAGTATTTGTTACATTTTTTGTTTTTCGGTTACAATGGTACAATGTTAGGTCTATGTATAGAGCTATGTGCTATGCAATAATTCAATTCATTCTTTTTCGGTTACAATGGTACAACGTTAGGTGAGTGTATAGAGCTACGTGCTATGTAATAACCCAGTTAAATCTTCTTTTCGGTTACAATGGTACAACGTTAGGTCAACGTATAGAGCTACGTGCTATGTAATAATTCAGTTAATTCTTTATCAGTTTTTGCGTTTTTTTGGGGATAGTTTTGCTTGAGTGAGCACTCTGTATCCTTCCACCAATCCGGAATCGATGGAGTCCATTCTGAGAGCGGCGGTGGTATAGGTGTCATTAGTATTGTGCTGGTTGACGCTGGTTGATAATGATGCTGGTGTCATTGGGCCCTCCGATAAGTTGTTGCACTGGTTGAGGCTTATTGGGACGCTCGATGAGGATGCTGGTGGCGGTGGTGCTTCTGTTTGTGTTCGCATCATCTCAACAGAAGGGGTCTACAGGTTGGGAGAACTGAGGTACCAATTGTCACATGAGCACGGTTGTATGCCTTTAGGTGGTTGACAGGAACAGATGTCTGTGTGCTTTAGTATGTTGTATAAGGTGTTTAAGAGAATACACTTACATCATTTACATTTGAAGAATGTTCTTTCGTGCGTCACTTCGTGGTGGGTGGATGAGATGTATCCCCGGCAGTGTCTGCATGATATCTGGGTGGGTATATTCATGATGTAGCAGTGAGAGCAGCGGTAGCAGCAGGAGCAGGAGCAGCAGCAAGTGATGGTTGTTTGTGTAGGGCGAGCTCTATTTATCTAGACCCTGAGATGGATCGTATACTGAATGTCTTATTACATGCATAAAACGTTTTGAAAGCGTTGACCCAACATACTATGTACATAAAAAGAAAAGCGTGTCACGTTTATGGTTAGAGGGTGACACTGTTGTTACTACATGAAAACCACAACTGAGAGGGTTTATTTCATCTCGAGTTGGTTCACTCGATGGGAGAGGTTGTAGGTGAGTGAATGAATCTCATGAATGAATGAAGGTGGATAATATCTTACTTACACTATCCACTGTGTATGCATGTAGTTGCATGAATTCACTACGAGGTGTGAAACGTCATCTGAACGTTTTGTTGCGATTTCTGTAAAGCATTTCACTCTCCTCGTCAGTGTCAACGGTATCAATGTTTCCTTCAACTTCGTCTTCTCCCTCCTTCTCAATGGTCGTTGTTATATCTGAAGATTCCATTTCTACCTCACCTTGCCTCTGTTTAGAATCCCATCTGTGAAGTTGGGATTGGGTCCCCGCATGTTCTCCATTGCTTGTATCGGAGATCGGTTCGACATGCTTCAATGATGAAGTGAATACAGTGGCTTCCACAGGTGGTTGTGTAAAGTGATTGTAGTTGTTGCGTGTTGTAGTGCCCACGACCGTTTGAAGCCTTGCGTAAGAAGCATGCGTGATATATATTAGTGGGTGGAAGACCGTATGGATCAAAGAAATAAATGGCTCCTACGTTGTCTATGTAGAATGCCACCCAATGTTCACCTGACATGTAATGAGGGTGAGTGTTATTGATGAAACATGTCATGCGTTTGGGGTGTCTAGGTATTTTGTTACATGGGAAGGTACCTAAGAAATACCGTCTGGTGTGAGGGTGACGTCTCAAAATTTGATTGATCTGAGAGGTCATCATAGTGATCAGGTCATGTGGTAGTCAATGATTGGGAGTCGGTCTGCAGTTAGCTGAATAAGGTTGTCGTAGAACGAGCACATAACGACGGAGATGGTGTGGGTTGTTGGAGCGTCAAACTTTAGTGAGATTTTCAGTTTTTCTTGGCGCAGCAAATTGATGCGTGCATCTTCCGGAGCCCTGTCTGGGGTCAAGTCGAAGGCGAGCAGTGTGTATTGACCCATGAACTCCTCCAAGGAAATGTGGCAGCCTTGTTTCACACCCCGTGTTTTTGAAGAGTTGATGGTATGCCTTGATCACTTTTTTCTCACCAAAGTCTGTTTTTATTTCAATCTTTTGATCGTCGAATTTTATTTCAGCTTCAGTGAGTCCGAAGTGTTGGAAGTTGAAGGGATTCTGGCTGATGTTCCCAGAAGAGGCTGACTCCCTCACCAGTCCTAAGACAATGAGTGAAGGAATTTGTGTGGTGTCAGTCTGGGTCCAACTGTAGAATTGTGACCCAGCAGCTAGAGTATGCTTTGTGACTCTACTCCTGTTGATGGGGTAGTTGAATGGCCCGAATTTTGGGTTCATCACTGTTTTATTGTGAACTTCAGCCACCTCATCTCTCACTTGCACCTGTCGCAAGCTCATTTCTGCTTTGGTGATTTTGATGAGGTAGCCAGCATTGGCATCGCTCATCATGTAGAAAGCTGTAGGTGCTCGTTCAAAGACAAACTTGACTTCACCATTACCCTACCCCTGGATGAAAGTAGAAAGCAGTAGCTGGGAAAATAAAATTTTATTGAATTTTATGTAGTAAAGTAGTAGATAAAATTTTATGTCGACCTTACTGGATGACATGTTAAATGAATAATAATATGAGGTAAGTAAGAATACATGGAATAATTGACATTAGAATAAAAGTCAATTATGATGAGGTTATAAGATAAGAATACAATGTTGAATTGTATTATAGGTAATACAATGATAATTGTATGATAATAAAAAGGCCCTACGTGAGTAGGTGAGAAAGAGAGAAGGTGTGGGTGGGTGGGACGAAAAAGGTGGGAGTACGTGTGTACTGTATGGCGGGTAGAGTAGAAGTGAGACTGGGGTCCGGACCGGGGTCGACCACGTGACTGCGTGGTACGTGTGAAAGCCGCGAGGGGGCAGGAGGGGCGCCTGTGAGGCGCGGTAGAGGGGGACACCAGAGGTGGCAATGACTACCCCTGAGCAAAGCCCATGAGTAACCCATTACCCTACCCCTGGATGAAAGTAGAAAGCAGTAGCTGGGAAAATAAAATTTTATTGAATTTTATGTAGTAAAGTAGTAGATAAAATTTTATGTCGACCTTACTGGACGACATGTTAAATGAATAATAATATGAGGTAAGTAAGAATACATGGAATAATTGACATTAGAATAAAAGTCAATTATGATGAGGTTATAAGATAAGAATACAATGTTGAATTGTATTATAGGTAATACAATGATAATTGTATGATAATAAAAAGGCCAAGAAGCCAAGTAAAGAAAGGGAGAGGGAGGGGGGGACGAATTTATGAGTCCTTTTGGTTTAGGGAATTGAGGAGGGCGAGGTTCACCGCTTTCTCGTTGTCATCCTTGATATAAGAGCGGTGGGCATTTGACTTCCACCCTCCGTACTGTTGTATGGATATTTCAGGCATCCCGGCCTGGTATGCCTGTGTTGCCGCTGCCTTGCGTAGGCTGTGTAGCGTATAGTTCGAATCCTGTCGTGCGGCCACAAGGAGCTGCTTCCATGCCTTGGTAAGCATACGCGTTGTCACCGTGGTTCGGTCCTCGAGGGTGGCCGTGGGGGCGGCCGCCAGCATCCGTCGTATGGCCAACAGCGGGCAGGTAGCGGGGGTCGGCGACGCCTGTAGTGTTGCCGTTTTCTCCTCCCCCACCAGTTGGAGGTTCTTTGCTGCCTTGACGCGTACTGTCACGCTGGTGGGCGTGACCACCACATCTCGGCGTGACAGGTGTCGCGCTGGATCATGTGCGGCCGCCGTCGGGGGTGCGACCTCGCTCTGTCACAGTGCCGCATAGTATATGATCAGGACGGCTGCCCGCAGAACGATGTGCATGGGCGAGTCCGTTAGGGCCCCGAGTGCGGCCTGGAGGACCGCCATCGGCACCGGAGGCTTGCAGTGGGCTGGTAGTCTTTGTTGCGTCTCATAGCCTCCAGTGCCCGCTTCACACGGAAATCCTCGGTCGGCGCGACGTCGCCCCCCGTCAGTCGCAGGTGCGACCGCACATGGGAGAGCTGGTTGGCGACCGTTGCCGGCGACGGGGCGTGTTCCGCGACGTATTCGAGGTACGCCGTGGTGAAGCTGACTGTAGGTCTCTGTGGATCGGCCCGCATCCGTCGGCAAAACGCGAGGTACGTGGCGACGGCGCTCCTCTGGTTGGTGACCGTTCCGCGGGCACGTGCCTCTGATTGCCGCGCAGATGCCCTCGTCTGGAGTGAGAGTAGAGCCGGATCTGCATGGAAGACGCAAGACTGGTATAAACGAGGCATGTGTACATGGTATGACCTCTGTAAGAGAATGGTATGTGATGAACATAGCAGCAGTATTGTAGTCCCTCGAGGTCAGATGCGCCCTGCTCAGTGCATCGGCCACGGTATTTAGAACTCCAGGCACGTGGGTGTAGATGAGTTCGACCTGCAATTTCGCCTGGACCATCCAGGCCTGGCGGGCACATTCGGCCAGGACCGAATTACGTGCCCTCCCACTGGTGAGTGCCTGGACGGTCCCCAGGTTGTCACAGAACACCTCCACACGTGTACCACGGTCGCGATTCGTGAGGAACGTGTTCATAGCATACACCGTGTTAAGGGCCTCGAGTTCCGAGATGCAGGACACGGGGTCGACGGTAGGGCACACCCGTCCCGCGTAGAAATATGTGCCGTCCGTCCGTCCCGCCGATTCCTGAGAGGCACGCATCCACGATGATACACTTCGTGGGGGGGCCTCGAGGGATGAGGGCGTGGCCGTTCCAGCCGTCGGCGAACCGTAGGAACCAGTCCAGATCTTGTCTCATATCGGCGTTGATGTTAAGATAGTAGCCGGACATGCCCCTCAGCGCCTCCAGCAACTTGCTGACGAACGGCCGTGCCGGCCGTATGCATTTTGAGACGTGAAGTATCTTGCAGAGGACCGACTGCAGCTGGCGTTTGGTCAGAGACCGCTTCCGGGCGACCGTTCTGACGTGTTCCCGTACATCCTGCAGTTTGTCCTCGGGAATGGTGATGGACATCTCGGGGGCATTTATGACGATACCGAGCCACGTGACCACCTGCACGGGGGGCTGTGCCTTGTCTGTGGCCTCAGGGAGGCCCAACTCCCGGAACAGCTCCCGTGCTATGGCGAAGTCCGATGCTGCCTTTCCTCGGTTGGGAGAGAGGATTATCAAATCGTCCCAGCATCTGGACGATGGTATCCGCCACGCACTGCATATGATACGAGGAGGCACGGGCACCAAACGGCATGGCCGTGTCACAGTAGTACCCGTCCCTCCACGCGAAACAGAGCAACGGCCAATCCAGAGGATCGCACCGAAAGTTCTTGTATGCTCTAGCAATGTCTATGGTGCTCATATAACTCCCTGGCCCCGAGGCCACCAGGCGGCCGACGAAGCCGTCAACGGTCGGCAGGCCGTGTTCCCGCTCCTGACCGAAGACAGAGTTCTTTATTATGTAAGCATTGACACTGCTCTCCTTCGGATACGTCATATCTGTAATGACACGGCGCTCAATCCCCCCCGCTTCTCGCGTGTCATCAACGGCGACACGTGACACCACGGAGAGAACGGGGCCTCGCTGAAGGGACCTATGAGGTTGCTGTGTGTGCGTTCCTTGCTTATGAAGTTGTCGACTTGTTCCGGGAACCCCGTGGCACTGGGGTGGTTGAGTGCCTCCTGGGTGTCGCTCACTGGCCCGAGGTACCCGAGGGGGAACCCGAACCGGACGAAGTCGAGCAGTTCCTGTTTTCCGGGCATTCCGGAGAGGTACCGGACCCAAGCCGGAATGTTGAGGTCCGTGGGAAGCTCAATGTGTGCACCTAAAGCGTTAGGCAGTCCGGTGTCCCTTACCTCACCGTAGATGTAGGCGTGTCCCGGCGGCCCGGGCCCGGCAAACTGGGGCGAGAGGGCCCGCCTGTGTCCGGCGAAGGCGGCCGGGTCGGTCGGTAGCCCGGGGGCCGGGACCCCGGTCTCACACACCTCCCTGAGTGCGGCGAGGTCGGGTGTGTTCACAATATCCTTTCCTGCCCGGGGCAATTGCCGAGGCAATTGCTCGTCCACGCTCTTTGCGCTGTCAGCGGTGGGAGTGTATTCCCCGGGGGCGCTGTCACTGCCTGCACGCCCCACGTGTTTGACACGCAGTGTTGTTGTCACGTGCCCGGGGGGTGTTACGTCATACATGTGGCACTCGCTGAGGTCGGTCGTCCCCCTGCCCGGGAGTGCATGCGTACTGAGTGCAGGGGTGGTCTCTCGCGCTGCGCCTACTCCAGGGGCGCGGCGGGTGCGTTTTTTTAACTGGACTGTTGTGGGAGCACTTGTGTGGGCCGCAGTGCGTGTCCGGCCGGTGGGGGTCGGCGTGGGGCCGCTGTCGGTGTGGGCACAGCACTCTCATACCCGACTCCGTAGGACAGCTTCCTGTTACACGCGTGGATAGAGTGCGTGCACATCCTGCCTACGGAGTCGCAAAAAGAGCACACGTGTACCCACTTTATCGCCCCGTCCTGGTGGCCGTTGCGTTGGCGGCACCCCTTCTCTGAGTTAAATGCCCGGCAAGGCAACTCCCGTGCCCCGGACTTCGAGGCATCTTGGCCGACCGTGGTCGTTGTCGTGGCCGTCATGGCGAGCTGGACGCGCTCGTCCTGTATTCTGACGTGGTCAGACCAATACAGGCGTCCGGCTTCGACTTGATCAAAGACATGGTTGGACCACCTCCATACCCCGGCCCACGGCCGTGTCTGGGCATCGGTTGTGACCTGTGTAAGGTGGCGATACAGGTCGCGGCGGTCCTCCTCACGCACGGCCCGGTGGTCCTCCATCATGTTCAGGAATGCTCCGATGTACTCTAGTGGACCGAGCGTGCTCCGGACCTCGAGCTTCTGGCTTCTGGTATACACACCCTCACGGTCGATATACATGTATGGTTTCGATATAAGACGGTTTGTATGCAAATCTGTTGAAAGCTTACCGGCCGTCCTGTCGTGCCGTAGGGTCTCCCGTTCAATCTCGCGCTGGATGTAGTCCTCAGAGACGTATCGGTCGCGGAGTTGCCGTGGGGGTGGAAGCCGTGAGGCCTGGTCGTGCGCCCAGTCCCTTGTCCTGTCTTCCGCCGCAGATGGTTCCGTTGGTGGTCTCGACGCCCGTGAAGCTGACCGTTGTGATGGCGACCGTTCACGTGACATCTTTGTAATAGCCGTGAGGATGGACTTTACATTCTCCTCCAGTGCCACGATGCGAGACGTCTCCGAGACCGAGGCCACGTGTTCGGCGCTTCCCTGCGTGGTGGATTCTTTAACCGTGGTTTCGGACCCGTCTTCAGCCTCGGGGGCGTTAGACGGTCCGGCTTCGGGGGAGGCTCTCGTTTTAGGCATCTTCTACTCGTTATCCCTGTACCGTTCTCGTGTGGTGTGATGGGGTGCGGGCCTTGTGACTCGTGGAGTACAAAGGCTGCGCGCACGTGCCAAGAATGACGAAAAAGGTGGGAGTATGTGTGTACTGTATGGCGGGTAGAGTAGAAGTGAGACCGGGGTCCGGACCGGGGTCGACCACGTGACTGCGTGGTACGTGTGAAAGCCGCGAGGGGGCAGGAGGGGCGCCTGTGAGGCGCGGTAGAGGGGGACACCAGAGGTGGCAATGACTACCCCTGAGCAAAGCCCATGAGTAACCAATGAGACAGTAGGAGTTTACATTGAGACACAAGATCTAGCATGGGTGGCATTATACACGACTGTGTGGTGGTAGCCACAGCTAGATTTCTTCTGGTTTTCCACCCTTGATTTCCACCAGCCCCTCGATAGTCCATGTGGTCGTGAGTGTCTTTCATCCATTTGAGACATTCTTTGAGGATTGTCTTTTTCATGAGTTTGTCATTTTCCAAGAGAGTCAGTAGGTATGCCTTGTATGGGTATTCCTCACTGTTGCCAGTGACCTTTTCCCCATTGATCAAGAGGTGCACGCTGGAGAAAAGGGAGTGAGCAATGTTGTTCACCGGGGCTGCATCACTGTCCGCTGCCAGTGCGGTGCCATCATTTTTCACTACTTTGTATTCTAGGTATAGCAAGGCGTCGCTCAGGTCAGTGTAGAGTGCTGTAGGCTCGAAGGTGAAGTCGAAAAAAGTGGTGTTATCTGTGATAGCGTTGTTTGGATTTTTCACCACTGTTTGACTTTTGAGCACATCTTTTTGTGTAATAGGTAGAGCGTGTAAATCCAGCTCACCTATGACACAGGTGTTAGCGTGTGGGTGAATGTTTTTTTAAATTTTTTTTTTTAGAATAAAGTGTCTTTTCCACGTTTTCCGGTATTATTTCTCTTCTTTTTTCTAGCAGGTCTTGCTCCTTTGGCTGGTGCTCGTCGTTTGGCAGGAGAAGGACTGTCATCACCATTTAAGTAGTTTCCTAGTGTGGACGCAGTGTGTTTCACAAGGTCTTTTCCAGCTATTTTACCGTGTTTTATGACACTTGCTTTCAAGTTTTTTCCCAATGCAAAGTCTTTGACTATAGCCATTCCATGCTTCAGGGCTTTTTTGACTAGTGTTTTTCCTATGGGGTGCCGTTCTGGACAAACCCATTTCATCTATCCTTTCGAAATACAGTATACCTTTCGTCTTACGGAATGTATTTTGTTCACGAAATACATTACGAAAAGTATATTTCACACCCTTCAAAATTTTATTTCATACCCTTTTAATTTTATTTCCTAACAAAAAAAATACTCACCAACTACAATGTAGGTCACACACAAATTTTTTATAACCAGGAATTTCGTCCCACGAAATTTATTTCGTCTATCACAAAATTTATTTCGTCACCCACAAAATTCTTTTCGTCTCCCACAAAATTTATTTCGTGGGACAAAATAAATTTCGTTGTAGACGAAAGAAATTTCGTCGAGTTCCCTCTATATACACCAGGGGGCGTCCCTGCGCCGCTGGCTGCCCCTAGCCCCTAGCCATACCCTAAGCTTTTACCGCATCTGCTACATGCCATTTTAATGTATACTTTCTAACCAACTTGTCATTTATTATATATGTATACTCTTGTTAAGTTCTTATTCATTAGATATGGGGCAAAATACTCCCATTTTCTTATACTTTTCCCTGTGTATAACACTTTTCCCAGGCGTTCGTGGTCGTACGTGGTCGTACAGTGGATTGGTGCAGACCTACTGCCTCGTTTGACATAGGAAAAGAGCTAATACCATACTGTGTATATTTGGGGTGTTTCGTTTCCTAAGGGCAGCTACTTCTATTCTTGCGAAACCACACCACCACACTTTCAGTATTGTATTAGCCACATGTTGGAAAAATAGTTAAATATGTGGTTACATTAGTTAAAGAGGCAGCTCTTTTATTACTTTGCATGATATGTGTGGGCACAGCACTCTCATACCCGACTCCGTAGGACAGCTTCCTGTTACACGCGTGGATAGAGTGTGTGCACATCCTGCCTACGGAGTCGCAAAAAGAGCACATGTGTACCCACTTTATCGCCCCGTCCTGGTGGCCGTTGCGTTGGCGGCACCCCTTCTCTGAGTTAAATGCCCGGCAAGGCAGCTCCCGTGCCCCGGACTCGAGGCATCTTGGCCGACCGTGGTCGTTGTCGTGGCCGTCATGGCGAGCCGGACGCGCTCGTCCTGTATTCTGACGTGGTCAGACCAATACAGGCGTCCGGCTTCGACTTGATCAAAGACATGGTTGGACCACCTCCATACCCCGGCCCACGGCCGTGTCTGGGCATCGGTTGTGACCTGTGTAAGGTGGCGATACAGGTCGCGGCGGTCCTCCTCGTTAGACGGTCCGGCTTCGGGGGAGGCTCTCGTTTTAGGCATCTTCTACTCGTTATCCCTGTACCGTTCTCGTGTGGTGTGATGGGGTGCGGGCCTTGTGACTCGTGGAGTACAAAGGCTGCGCGCACGTGCCAAGAATGACGAAAAAGGTGGGAATACGTGTGTACTGTATGGCGGGTAGAGTAGAAGTGAGACCGGGGTCCGGACCGGGGTCGACCACGTGACTGCGTGGTACGTGTGAAAGCCGCGAGGGGGCAGGAGGGGCGCCTGTGAGGCGCGGTAGAGGGGGACACCAGAGGTGGCAATGACTACCCCTGAGCAAAGCCCATGAGTAACCAATGAGACAGTAGGAGTTTACATTGAGACACAAGATCTAGCATGGGTGGCATTATACACGACTGTGTGGTGGTAGCCACAGCTAGATTTCTTCTGGTTTTCCACCCTTGATTTCCACCAGCCCCTCGATAGTCCATGTGGTCGTGAGTGTCTTTCATCCATTTGAGACATTCTTTGAGGATTGTCTTTTTCATGAGTTTGTCATTTTCCAAGAGAGTCAGTAGGTATGCCTTGTATGGGTATTCCTCACTGTTGCCAGTGACCTTTTCCCCATTGATCAAGAGGTGCACGCTGGAGAAAAGGGAGTGAGCAATGTTGTTCACCGGGGCTGCATCACTGTCCGCTGCCAGTGCGGTGCCATCATTTTTCACTACTTTGTATTCTAGGTATAGCAAGGCGTCGCTCAGGTCAGTGTAGAGTGCTGTAGGCTCGAAGGTGAAGTCGAAAAAAGTGGTGTTATCTGTGATAGCGTTGTTTGGATTTTTCACCACTGTTTGACTTTTGAGCACATCTTTTTGTGTAATAGGTAGAGCGTGTAAATCCAGCTCACCTATGACACAGGTGTTAGCGTGTGGGTGAATGTTTTTTTTAATTTTTTTTTTTAGAATAAAGTGTCTTTTCCACGTTTTCCGGTATTCTTTCTCTTCTTTTTTCTAGCAGGTCTTGCTCCTTTGGCTGGTGCTCGTCGTTTGGCAGGAGAAGGACCGTCATCACCATTTAAGTAGTTTCCTAGTGTGGACGCAGTGTGTTTCACAAGGTCTTTTCCAGCTATTTTACCGTGTTTTATGACACTTGCTTTCAAGTTTTTTCCCAATGCAAAGTCTTTGACTATAGCCATTCCATGCTTCAGGGCTTTTTTGACTAGTGTTTTTCCTATGGGGTGCCGTTCTGGACAAACCCATTTCATCTATCCTTTCGAAATACAGTATACCTTTCGTCTTACGGAATGTATTTTGTTCACGAAATACATTACGAAAAGTATATTTCACACCCTTCAAAATTTTATTTCATACCCTTTTAATTTTATTTCCTAACAAAAAAAATACTCACCAACTACAATGTAGGTCACACACAAATTTTTTATAACCAGGAATTTCGTCCCACGAAATTTATTTCGTCTATCACAAAATTTATTTCGTCACCCACAAAATTCTTTTCGTCTCCCACAAAATTTATTTCGTGGGACAAAATAAATTTCGTTGTAGACGAAAGAAATTTCGTCGAGTTCCCTCTATATACACCAGGGGGCGTCCCTGCGCCGCTGGCTGCCCCTAGCCCCTAGCCATACCCTAAGCTTTTACCGCATCTGCTACATGCCATTTTAATGTATACTTTCTAACCAACTTGTCATTTATTATATATGTATACTCTTGTTAAGTTCTTATTCATTAGATATGGGGCAAAATACTCCCATTTTCTTATACTTTTCCCTGTGTATAACACTTTTCCAAGGCGTTCGTGGTCGTACGTGGTCGTACAGTGGATTGGTGCAGACCTACTGCCTCGTTTGACATAGGAAAAGAGCTAATACCATACTGTGTATATTTGGGGTGTTTCGTTTCCTAAGGGCAGCTACTTCTATTCTTGCGAAACCACACCACCACACTTTCAGTATTGTATTAGCCACATGTTGGAAAAATAGTTAAATATGTGGTTACATTAGTTAAAGAGGCAGCTCTTTTATTACTTTGCATGATATGTTTAAATTATGCATATAAATTTGCAACACCCACCCCATCTTATTTCCCATCCAATTTCACATTCAAAGAAAGTTAGAGATGATTAAGAATATATCTATATGAATATATTTATATATATATCTATATATAATATTGATACGAGCTGGATGAATAATTAACCAACAGTAGCGAATAAATAAGAACGAGGTATTTGGAGGTAATCACATCAAAACCGGGTTTATTCAGACATAGTTAAACGGTAAGACTAAAATATACGTGTTTTCCCTGCTGAGAAAACGATACAAGTATCCGTTAGCTGTTAGAACGTGACGTAACCCAAGCGGCTACCGCGTGTAGTGATGACAACGTGATGTAACGGTTACCAGGGTGAAGCGCAACCGGGTAACCACCTCGATACGATAGAAACATATCCTGAGGCTCTACAATTTATATACATATAACAGGTTATATAGTGATATATATTTCTATATATCTATATAAAAATTAGCCCCACCCACCCACCCACCCAAACCAGCCCAGTTCAGACCACCACCCTTAGCCATCTATTGTAGTATCTGATAGTCTACCAACACGCCCAGTACACCAATCCAGCATGTAATTTTGATGAAAGACCGCCAAAAGTAATATCAATATCACCACACCTCTCAATATTCTTTTCCTAGTATCACATAAATTAATACCCCGGGTAGACAACTTTCTTAAGAACAAACTCCCCAGGTATTTTCCAACTGGCAACATATAATAATATACTTAACACACTATTACACATCTTTTTAAATGCCATTCCTCCTAACTAGTCTTTCCTCTTCCTTATATTATACTCTATTTTCTGCAAAATATATTACAATAGCTCTGTGCCACAACATATTCTTTCCCTGGTACCTTTGCTACATGCCTTCTGTATTGTGCTATATTAAAACCCCGCTATATCCCATACCTTCTTAGTCACTATCTATTTCTCTTCCATTTTTTTCCCAAATTTTTATTTGTTAAGATGTATTCCCCACAAATAGAGGTATACCGCTATCTACACCACAACAAGCCCTTAAGAACGCTTTACCAGGTGCAATTATACCTCCCATTATTCCAAACCCAGCCACATTTAGCAAAACAACCATACGTTGAAGAATGTTGCTATATATTTTCACTTATTAATTGCACTCAGCAATTGGACAAAAGTTTAAGGGAGTACTAAGTGTATTATTATTATTTGCTATGTTACTGTTCCCGCAAAAACCGGCAGTGCCTCTTAGAGTTCTATACCCGATTTAAATCCATAAATCTTTAACCCCCCCTTTCTACACCGTAATTGGGGGTTATCTACATCCCCAATACAACACAAAAGTCAATTACAGTGTACTTATACTTCAGAATCGTACTCAATAATTTAGGCCCAATATTTATTTATACTGAAATAAGGTTAATATTCCCATAAAACATGTATAGCTTGCATAGCCATAGCTTTACCATTTTGGATATAGCTCAAATTTAACCCAATTTGTGTCCTTTGGGTATGTGAACCATTCTATTATATTAGGTCATGGGTTATCTAATTATTACTCCTGTTATACAAAGTAAAATATGCTTTTTCGCTGTGCATCTTATATTCTACCATATATAGTTCCCACGCCATACACCAGGTGGCCATACACCAGCTTGCATTTACCCCCCCCCCCCCAAATCTCGGGGGTGACCTACAAACCATTTTCGGGTGCGTTTGGGAGCTACTCATTCAGTTGAACCGTGGCTTCTGCTCGCTCAACACCCTCTGCTCACAACACCCTCACAACTGCATATCTCTGCTAGAGCTGTCTCTATTGTTTATCAATACACCAATATACATATTCTATAACTAATATACCAAATCCCTATTCCAAACTATTATTCATATTTTTACCTTTCTATCCATTTTTTATTCGTTGGTAACCAGATAGTTTATTATTCCAAAAATATTCACCCCCTAGTTTTCTATGTTCGGTAAATTGTACTTTTTCTACTGTTAAAATACTATTTCGTAAGTTGCCTCTTCTTATTTGTGAAATGGCCAACCAGAATTCAAACACACCCGCATCAGCAAACATGGAACAAGCATTTCGCATCATCCAATCAACCCTCAACCAACTTCTTCCCACCTGGAATAACGCCAACTCCACAACAGCCAAAGGGGTATGTAAAGATTCAATTCCAGTATTTATACATATGTGCAAGCTCCCTATGTATGAAATAACACCTTTATTCTATTGCACACTGTGCATACTGAACTGTATGTTGAAATGCTTTCCCTATAAAATGCACCCATGGTATATTTCCCAACAATATGTACCCCTGCACCCCATACTCTGCAGCAATATTCCCTGTATGGGCACTAGAATATTCTCCACTCCGCAATTTATCCCCCCATTGTTCACCTGGCACTATACATGTGCACGGAATAATGAAGCTTACTACTAATCCCCCACCTATTCTTAGGTATATGCCATACTGTATTGCATACTCTATCGGAATACAGTACTCTTCTACCGTGGCCTAAAGTGATACTTGCAAATGCATACTGCTACCCCTCACTCACTTTCACACACCTTAAATGTCTTGTTTCTATGCATATAACCAACAACAATTGTCCGCCAATAGTCAAGCTTAATACCTACTGCCCAAATCATTCATAAGTATATCCCATACTGTATTGCATGGGAAAAACACTAATTTTCCTATATATCTCACATTCTGTACTGTGTGGGAATAGAGTTCCGTTCTACCCGCGCCTAAAGTCACACTTGGAAATCTCCCATTCTGTATTGTATGGGAACTGCATTATTTATAACTCAAGTTTTAATTCACCTCTCCTACCCCTCACTCACTTTCACCCACCTTAATTGTCTTGTTTCTATGCATATAACCAAGAACAATTCTTAGCCAATACTCCAACCTCAATACCTACTGCCCAAATCATTCTTAAGTACATCCCATACTGTATTGCATGGGAAAAACACTAATTTTCCTATATATCTCACATTCTGTACTGTGTGGGAATAGAGTTCCGTTCTACCCGCGCCTAAAGTCACACTTGGAAATCTCCCATTCTGTATTGTATGGGAACTGCATTATTTATAACTCAAGTTTTAATTCACCTCTCCTACCCCTCACTCACTTTCACCCACCTTAATTGTCTTGTTTCTATGCATATAACCAAGAACAATTCTTAGCCAATACTCCAACCTCAATACCTACTGCCCAAATCATTCTTAAGTACATCCCATACTGTATTGCATGGGAAAAACACTAATTTTCCTATATATCTCACATTCTGTACCGTGTGGGAATAGAGTTCTGTGGCCTAAATACACACTTGGAAATCTCCCATTCTGTATTGTATGGGAACTGCATTATTTATAACTCACATTTTTATTCACCTCTCCTACCCCTCACTCACATTCACACACCTTAAATCTCTTTTTTCGATGCATATAACCAACAAACACTTCTTAGCCAATACCCAAAGCTTAATACCTACTGCCCAAATCATTCTTAAGTATATCCCATACGGATTTTTTTTAGGTATCTCCCATTTTGTACTGTGTGGGGATATAGTACTGTTTTACTGGCCTATATTGTATTGGTTTGGAAAAGCACTTATTCCCCAGCAATGCCATTTGCGGTTAGTTCGAATATTATTTTTAAAGCCCAAAATTCTACCTACTGCTCCAATCTCCATTCAATTTATCCCCTACTATATTTTTTGGAGAAAACAATACTTGTCACTCCATCCCATTTACTCCCGTATTGGACCACTCACTTACTACACACACTAATACTCTTTTACCTGCACCTGTGTACCACAAATGCTGCATACCCCATTTATTCCAATATGGCGCCTGCCATGAACTAACCACACATAAACCGTTCTATGGGTAGGCATATATCAAGAGGGTTGGGGGAGTTCGGCTTATATTACAAAGGAACAAGATGGGTAGCTGGTGCATCCAAAGACTGCCCCCCCCCCCATTGCTTTATACCTCATTCGCCACTTTGGCTATTGCAATTCACCTCTCCTACCTCTTAAATTTATTCAATTTTTCTACCGTTTCACATATATGGAAATGCCATATTGATATCCCAAATCCCATAAAAAAACACTTTTGTCACTGCTTTCTTCATTACATGTGGTGGGTCGCTTGTCACCATTTTATCTAACCACCCTTATACAGCATCGGGCTAATGTTTATGTACAAGAGAATGTGGATATATAAAACACATAAATACTTCTTTCAAGTATTCTTCACATGGGATCAATTAAGCCTTCAATAAAACAGCCCTTAATAGCGCAAGCTGTCCCGCTTCCGTTGTTTAGAGGGGCATATCCTTTTCAGGACTGGGGCCAGAACTCTCTCCCGCTCACCGCAGTTGCGCGGGGGGGGGGGGCATTTAAATGGTACTGGTTTCTTTGTGCGTCCATAGAAGTAATTTAACATCATATTACCTTGATACCCAACTACAGGTATGCGTAACACAGTGTACCCAATAAGGCAGCACTTGCGCAGCTGCATCCCACATGGCGCCCCCCCCCCCCCCTGCGTGCCCCCACCATACTGGTAGCCTAACAAATTCCGCTTTACAGCACTATTTAAGTGCTTATAAAATAGACCCCCTTGTCTTGTCAAGGCCGGTTGTGTCTCAATTAACTAGGGGTAATGAATAAATTGCATATTACACTTCACACAGGAAGGAGAAATTTATCCTTTACACCCTTTAGCTCAATTAAATATTCATTAATGCACCCCCTCCCCTGATAAGCTAGAACCATTGCATATGAGGCCTATTACATTTCCTTTGCACAAGGCACTTCCCTCTGCACCCTAATAACCCCCCCCCCCCCCCACCAGCGGTTAACTTGCGGGTATTGCCCGCCTATAGGCAATAACTAGCCTGTGTACCCGGCCCTATATGGGTGGGTGGGGCGTTTGCTGAGCCCTAGAGGTCTTCACCGGGTGTTCATTTCTAAGTGGCCGCCTTTTTTTACATGTATGAAAAGAACATTCAATACATAAATATATACCGATTTGTGTTTCCCAACGTGAAAAATAACTGGGTGTTATCTTATGAGTGTGTATTAGAGGTCGTTTTCAATGGGAGCTTTGCTTCTTCTGCAGTGCAGCCATTTTCTTCAGTATCACTGCCTGGTTTTCTACCTGCACAGTGCCTTGCCGATTTACATACAAGAGCTGTTCAAACCACAAATGGAGATACTGTAACTAGGTAATAACATGTGTTAGAATTCCTCTCCTCTGTCTTCTCACCAGTGAAAGTCCACCAACATTTTGAGTATGGGGAGATACTTCCACATTTAGAATGGTAGGAGAAAGAATTCCCCTCTAACCCAAACATGGTTCCTAAAATTTTTTTATCACCAGTATAGGTCTTCCAGCTAACCCTTCTAACCATTAGCGCATTTTCCATATAAAAAAATCAATAAAAAAAACAAATACATAATAGTAGTATCTATATAGCTCCAGTACAGCACATATAGCCAGACGATGGGTGGAGTATAGGACACCCAGCAATAACTCTGTCTATTATAGCACATGGGTACAGTTTTCGGCTCTATGGGTTATAGCTAAACTGTGAGCGGTAAGGACCATCATAGGGGAATAGGCAGCATTATTCTATATCAATATCAAAGCTACCAGAGGAAACCTTAGCCATAGGACAGGTATATGAGATATGTATTACTAAATAGGGCCATGTGGTAGCTTTCTAACCATCTTTTTTTTGGGGGGGGGGGCTCTCCACACCTACTGTGGGCTATATAGATGAATGTAATTCCTCCGTTAATTTGCGTAATTCGGAAATTCCATATTTATTTAAGTCGTGACACTTTTAGCATAATTTTCATAGGTCCTGGCCGAACCATGGCGCTGCAAAAGACGAGAACCTACCCCCCTATCAATACCGCACTTTTCATAATAATACACTTAGCTCTCCAATGTAATCCCTTGGTTGGGTAAATGCATATTTTGCTTGTATGTGTGCAGTGCTTGCCAATAACATTAATACTCAACTTTTAATAAAATATATTACAATGCATACAACATATACCCCTTATACGTAAAACTTCAATTTTTAAACTGTTTCCTTTAAAATATGTAGGTATCTCTCTGTGTATCACTGTCAGTAGGAGTGTTTCCATCTATAGGTCTGTGAATGTATGTGTCTCTATGTATCACTGTGTGTATTAGTCTCTCTATGTGTCTCTTTTGGTATATTCTCTCTATATACTTGTTGAAAATTGGTCAATGTGTCTCTATGTTGTGTATCTTTGTATGTACCACTATTGTGGAGTGCTTTGCTCTACTTCTCTCTATCTCTCTGCCTCTATATCTCTGTGTGAGTTTGGTTTTATATTCCATAATTCGGTAAATGCTTAATAGGTATGCCTGGCAGAACTGTGATGGTGGTAGAAGGTATTCTGCAACCATTTGTGGGTTACCCAGTGCTATTTCGCCATAGATAGTAAGATTGTATACCCACACTCACTACCACTCTCCTTGTGTAAGTAGCTCTCCAAACACAAAGTTTGGGGTGAATCTGTTGGTGCGTTGAAATAGACCCAACGTGCAGGGGACCTTTTTACACATATTTGGCCCCTCATAGGCCGCTGATAGGCTGGCCGCACCTGTGAGTGACCTGTATTAGGTGAATGCAAACACAGGCATGGTAACTCACCTACCAGCATGCTTCAGTGGGCACCCTATATGCCCCTTACAAGAATTCCAAATTTTTTTTATGGTATTTTTTCACAGGAGAGGTATGTGTGTGTTGGTGTGGGGGGGGGGGGGTGGTGGTGGTCGGTTACATATTACTTAAGCAATTTTTCCAAGGGATGCCGACCTCCCTATGCACAATACTAGCTTATGGCTAGTATACTTAATTGCTCTTTACAAAGAAGTGCAATCCTCTTGAATAAATTAAGTGGGTTTCTAATTATTTTGTGTATGAATTTCTAATTCCTGCTCATGTATCACTCAGTCACTTTGTACCAATAACATTTTGTTCCCAATACTTCTGCTTAAAGGCCAGAGGGGGCATACAAGTTCCATCCAGCGGCACTACATCCACCCATTCCTTTCAAGGCATACCCCAACAGGTAATGTAATTTATAACACCACTCTGTTATCTTTTATATTAGGCCTCATTGTGGTCGGCGTACTATTAGGGGCTTTCCCTCCCGCCCTCTCCTGCTATAGTACCCCTGTGGGTGTGGTACTCTTCAAAAGAATGGGCAACATGGCTTAAATGTTTTTCTCTTCCTTTTGGAATACAGTGTGTAGTGAACATCTATCTTTCACCATCTTTAACACCTTTAATCACTGCCTATATTTAAATCAACAATTTAATTCTTCTCCAATATTTCTTTCAGTCAACCTCCGCTTATAACACCCAAAACTCTAGGGCTCAACAGCATAACCCACAGGTATGATTGCATTTATTTCCCTCATTTATTTTATTTTATTTAGCCCAAGTAATATCGACTAAATACCAGTTACTACATACCAATGAAAGAGAGAACAAAATATTTAGCCACATTATTTGAATTACATATGTACACCAGTATGGGTGTGTGGGGGATAAAATGATTGAGTTTTAATAGTGCATGTACCAAACCACATCTTTTATATCACACCGAAAGGCGCCCCATAATTTAACCGCACTTTTACACACACCTTCACTTTAAACTCTTGCGTAATTTATTCGACGGGAAGGGTGAGAAATGTACAATAACCCTCCAATTGCAAGTTCAATCAGCTTTTTAAAATATTTATAACCCACACCCCTACCTGTGTAAATAAATAACCAAATATAGCTTTAAAAAACATGCGAATGTGCCCATAAAACTAAAATGGTTTATATTACAAGAATTTTTAAAAGTTTCCAATTTCTCTTTTTTTGAAAGCAGAGTCTACCCAGTCTCCACACGGGAAGGCCAGGAAAGAAACCTGTGGTGAAGAAAGCGCGAAAGACGGTCAACAAAAGCGTATATCTCATATGCAGGCCGCACTTTGAAGGGGAGAGCTTCCCGGCCCCCAATACCCAGGAAAAAAATAATATGCAGCATAGCGGTCTTATTTCCATGGGTCAGTTCTACTGGGGAATGACAGAAAGAGAAGTGGATATGGAGATCAAGTCCTGCTTCCTAAAAGCTTTCCCCGAAGGAAACTTCACCTACACCTTCGCTAAGGTAAAATAGATTTTATACCGCATAAACGAGCACATCCCCTTAATTAGTCAAACAGGCATGAAATTTTTCCCTTAATCTACGGAATTCCCACCTGTGGTAGTCACTGGCAGCGGTTACAGGTTTAGGGCGCAACTATGTAGGCGCTGTTCCACAATGATATTTTCAGCTATTTTACTTTTGGTCTGTAGGAAAACGCCATTAAAGTGGAGCCTTAGCGTGGTTTTTTTTACATGTTACCCCGCACACATTTACTACTGCAAGTACCGATTTTCCGCAGATGCGGGCGTACTGTAATTACCTTTGTAGCCCTTTAGAATGCAATTAATTTTATATAACGTGAAATTATTATTCCAAAATCTCTATGCAGGTTGCCAAAGGATCCCGGTGTCTGGATATTCCTCAAACATCCTCCTCCATCTGGAGCAACGGGGACTACGTTCTCTCCCTTGCCACGCAGGGGAATGTGTATCTCGTAACAACCCAACAAGCAACCTGCATACCAGAAGTACGTTGTATTTATTATACTCCATCTAATATTTTATTTTTCTTCACATTACATTAATAAACTAAAGTAGACTGGCCATTGGAAAGTTAGATACCTCTTTTTCCACTACAGTTTCTCAACCAAAATGGGAAAGCCTTGTGTGCATACATACAATAGTGTAAGCCTGGTGTTAATAAGCACAGTAAAGGCCTAAAATGAATATTCCCCTTTATTGGTGGAGGTGTATAAATTGTACCTCTTTTCCATTTCTTTTTTTTGGTTTACTAAATACATATCTTTACATTGAGCATACACACATGGCTGCTACCACTGCATTAGTCTCTATAATATGGGCTGTGTATAAAATGTGCTTAAATGCAGAAAGAATTAACTGCTTCAAGTATATGTTATGGGTGGTCTAAATAGGTATATATATACACCGTAAGAAGAAATTTGCTGTCCCCCATTTCACCAAAGACTCAACTCTGGGGGTAGGCTTTAACCCTCCATCCTCATAGCCACTTTTATTTTTTATCTATGTGCGATACCATCGCAGAAGCTGATAAAGTAGAACTTATTATGTGGATTTATCCTTGCTTTTATTTCTTTTATTCTCAGGTTGCCGACTCTGAATCTGATGAAGATCCGGAGGAACTCCCCTATGATTTCAATTCCACCCCCTTACCCAACCCGACTTCGGGAAACACCCGTGGAGATAATCCGTCAAGGGGTCAGCAGCTGAATGCTACCAGGCAAAATCCTACAAGGGCTGCACGGTCCAACAACAACCCAATTCCAAGCTCAGAGACAACGGTACCCCCCAGCCAAAACAATCTTGCTGTAAGCCCCTTGGTTATACTGCCTCCCACACCAACTTTTGAATTGCAAGATGATGATGTAAGTCTTTCCCTATCTGTATCATTTCATTATTGCACATGAATATTCATTTGTAACTTTTATGCACGTAGCCCCTTCCTGATTCATACAAAAGCCACATATATGGGGATAAGTAGTTGTGTACATTTTGTTAATATGTATAGGTGTAGTAATGTTATCTGCATAACTGCATTTATATAATATATTTTATGAGTGTTTCTCTACAAATGTATCTACCAATACCCTACCTCAGCCCGTAGACTTCTACAGGCCTTGCTTGAGCCGTGAACACGCCGTGTGGTGAATGGTGGCCGCACTACAGGCTATACAAATTCTTGGGTATCGTTTGGGGGAAAGAGAGAAAGGGAAGAAGTGCAGCCGAACTTTTTATATATAGTGTCCCACCAACGAGTATAGAGAAAGAGAGGTGCAGCTCTGGAGGCCCTGGTGGGGGCGGATGTCACCAGCTTATTTTCGGTTTGTCATGCCAAGTGGGTGGTGACCACCCTATCCTGGTGACCACATATAATTAGGGTCCGGGGAGGTGGGTAGGATAAGACAAGGGAAGTCTTTGAACAGAATTATATGAAACCATACATGTATGTTTGAACAAGAAGTTTTGGGGGCTGGGATTTATTTCTTACTTCATGTGAAATTAAGTTCCTTGAAAAAGGGGAAAATATTCCTGCTTTTTCTGACATAAATCAAGTAACACTTCCAAAGATTTAATACTTTTTCAAAATACAAAAAAAAATGACCTACAACTGGCTGATTCCCCTTTCTTAAAAACAAGTTCATGGGGTCCTATGGGGGTTCCTGAAAATGTGACTTTTAGGTGTACACTCCAGGGTGGCATCATGGTGACCAAAGGGGGTGCCGCCCAATAGCGGGTGCTTATATAACCAGGTGGCAGTGGGGTAGTTCTCTCTGTAGTGGTGAGGGCGATGGGGGTTCTAATTGCTGATAAGGCAGAGAGAAACTCTCAGATATTCCTGCATCCTGAGCTACACCTTTCTTTCTCTATACTCGTTGGTCCCGCTAAAGAGGGCTTTCCCCCTAAACCCTCCGCATTGAGAAGGGTGGAGGTGGGGCAATTAGCACAAATCCAATATAAAGGCCTCCTTCACCGCTTGCTTGTAGCTTTATAATAGTGTCCTTTACGCAATTTCATTGTTTTCCACCGTATACTAAGGGGCTGGTACAGAGCCCCATTGTATACCCCACAAATGTTTACTGTCTATCTAATCAATGGTTTTAAAATTTCAGGGGTACCTTCCCACTCCACCACCCACTAATGCAACATCCACCCCTCGCCAGGAAGAGGTAATAGATTGGTTATATTGTCTCTTTAATTAGAGTAAGAAAATTATGCTAGTTATTCACTCTTTTTCAATAGACCCCTTTCACGTGACGTGAGGCATACATTAACTGTGGTGTGTGCGCATACCTCCGCCCCTCCTTGGAGGAGGGGGAGCCGAAGCTCCACCAACAACAGGAGCAGATGAAACCATTGCCGAAGCACGTTCATGCAAATGAACAACAGCACGCTCCATACCCACTAATGTTCGCTCCGCGGCAACGTCCGCACTGATACAAGTCCAACCGGCATCCACTAATCGTGGATAAGACGTTGGCACTGGAGACGCTATTCCTGCCGAATAGCGTAGCAGACGAGACATAGTGGCACGTTTGCCAGTCCCCAGGAGTTGGCTAGCCAACCTTCATGAGACCGTCAATGACGAAGGCAAAAGTAGAGCCTTAGCAGGCCTACCTGGAGACAAATCTGAGGCGTAAAGGTTACTGCCCCATGGGATAGTAAGTCTAGAACGGAAGAACAACTGGTGAACCACACAGTCACGGATAAACGCCACTCCCTCTGTATAGATCTGATCATACGGGAGTAGGGTTTCTCCAAGGAAGAGAGTTTCCATTATGTCTGGGGCAGCAATCTGAATATACAGCCCATCTGTAGTGATAGTCTTACGGGAACGACACCAGTTCACAGCAAAGAAGACGACCAACGCAATTAAGATCAAGATGACAACAGAAATGGCCGAATCCCTAGCAGCAGTGGATTCACAGACAACCGGAGGAGGGCAAGTTGGCACATAGTCTATAGCCACAGCTGCTGCATGGGTCACTACCTGCGCAATGGTCAAACCAAAAACAACACGCCGCAGATAGCACAGAGCCGTGCACCCCAAACAAATGGCAAGAATGATCAAGATCACCAGACCGATAGTGGTCCACAGAATACCAAAAGAGCTTTCCGCCTTAAGAGCCAGTTCTTCAAAGGCTAACTTAGCAGAACTGTCTTCCAGACGCCAACGCAGGTCACTCGTGTCGAAACGAGCGGGTCGACCCTCAAACGCCTCGTCTAGAAGCTTACGGAGATCTGCTGGAATCGGATCCATAACCACTTCAAACTGGCTATCGTCCAACAAAGTTCTGGACCATACGTGCACATCGAGGCTCAGTTTGAGCAAATCATTCGATGGGTACCAAATGATACTCGTCTGTTCCCTTCTTCTACATGCTTTTAGAGAATATGGTATCCAAGCCCTGGCCATCTGGAATGCACAATCGCATGGGATACGCACGACGGCATAATAGTTGATAATCTGGGCAAGAGGAGGATGACTGTCACAGATTAACTGACCACTGGTTTCGGCACTTGTTAGAAGGATCAAGCTGTCTTCCAAATAGACAGCCAATTCGGGAAAATTCGGGTGGATAAGATAGTCCCTATCACAGAACACAGCGATGGCCGATGCGTCATCACGCAGCAAAGCTGCAACGCAGGAAGACTCAGTGACTCTTTTCATGTACGGCACATCTAGGCAAAGTGTCACTGTATCGCCATAACATGCAGCCCAGTTAACGTCTACCATAGGAATATAGTAAGACTGACTAACCAAGACTGCCACCTCACTAGGAAGACCACGTATTTGAACAGCATCAGGACCATCAGCTTCGTTAACGTGCACTGGGACTGGGAATGAGATGACTCGATACACTCGGAACAAGTGTTCCTCTGACACCACTGGGAAGCGGATGTTGACTATAAAATGGCCACCATCACGGAAGCACGTCGGCCGGGCATTCTCATAATAGAATGTCGTAGCCCCAAAAGCAACCACGAAGCGAATCGTTTCAGATATCGATTAGCCACCTGAACAGCACGACCCAACACACTAGAGGTGAAGATCTTAGGAGACAGGTGACCTCGACAGGTGTGATGCAATTCAGTGGCATAGGAATCAAGAACATGAAGAAGTTCCACATAGTGCAGAGCTCTACCCAGTTAAGCACGCATGGTCACTGCCAGTAGAGACTGAAGCACCTGGACACCTTCAATTTCACCTCTAAAAATAGCAGAGGCATTACTGAACTGATGGAGCAGGGACCTGTTTCAGTAGTTTCGTGACATGCCTAGATGGTGTCTGTGACACCATATGGACAGATCACAAGATTGCAATCTATGACACGCGGAGTTTCACTCACTTCCCGTTGGAATTAAGCAATGACACTTTAACATGAGTAGGAGATACATATAACCTATAATCGTTCCAAATATGGAGAAGATTGGGCACTCCGATTTTTTGATATTTGCTAGTCTTTTTCCGCTGTTGCTTGCACTGTTGGTGCCTCTGATGATGTCTGTCTAGGCCTTATGTCACGAGCCCCCTGAAACAGGTCCCAGGTGATCAAGAAAGGTCTTCATGCCATCAAAGGTAGCATCAATAGCACGAAACTGCTCGTCTAAACAGGTCATTAAACCACGCTGAACACGACTAAGTTCAGTCATCATGTCAGCATGGACATCCAACCGTTTGGTGTTCATATCGACGTCATCCGCGCGAGCTGTACCAAACAAATGGTACGAAAGCTCACCAATCAGACTGAGAACTGGAATTCCACCACGAGTACCGAGACCAAGCAACCCAGAATGATCCAAAGAGACATTCTTCAGGGGTTTAACCATATTCATGAGGCGTCGGGCATACGACTCAAGAAAACTATCTAGCCATAAATCAACAGACTTAACTGGCTGACAGGCCAGTTGGAGTGGTTTACTGCGTCGAGGGTCATCATATCGACGAGCTCTTTCATTACAAAGATGTATAGTGGCAAACTGGGGATTAACCTCAGAGTCCTTAGGGATATGAACCCTAAAGGCTTGTACCACGTGACTCATGTCTGCCGTAGAGATAAGGCGTCCAGGTTTAAAGACAACACCATACTGGCCATGACAGAAGAGAAGCCCGAAATAAACATAGAAGAGAACACATAGAACAAAAGAGAAACACATATAAAAGCCATAATGAACTCAATTACTCAGACAGAAGTGCCTCATAGACACCTCGCACAAAGTCCTGCGAACACGCCACAACACCATTGTGATGCACGATGCCATACAAAAGAACCGTCAGAATTTTTAAATAACCCAAAATTAAAAATCGCAAAAATATCAACCGACTTTAATCCCCAGTTTGCCACTATCGGTATGACCGACTTAATTAGGACCAAAAGACAAGAGGCAATGAGCCATACAAAAGAACATCATCAGAAGACTCAACAGTCCAGAACTGAAGAGCACCGCAAGAACCAACTTGCAGCCATATGAAATCTTAATTATCCGGACCTCAAGGCAACCAAGAATTCCTTGTCCAGAAGAAAATCAGAAAAGAATTAACCTAAAGACAAGGCAAGAAATTAAATGCTTTGACCAACAATGTCACTGTGTTAGAATAAGTAACAATAAATGTCAATGTTAAAGATAGTCCAACGAAAACCAATACAACCATGCAACAACAAGCGCAGCGCGTTGATAAAACAGCGTGTCAAAATCATTGTATTAGAATAAACCAATGATTGAAGCAACTCCTCAATTAACCAAAGAAATAATTATTCAAAGAAAAACCAAACACACATGAGATGTGGCAAGACCAGCTACAGGACTTGCTAGAAGCCAGAAAGAAAAATAAGAAAAATGAAATATACATATACAGAAAGAAGTAACCATATACTATACACAAACTATATCTAAGACATGAAACTAGGTTGAAGTAATTCAGAACCCTAGTAGACATTGAACAAATTATCAATCACAGGCGACATATGTTACAGCCTGGCAAAGCAACTAATCCATGTAATCTGAAAAAGAAAATATATGAATCAGGAATAAGGCAAGTCTACGCGGAATGCGCAGACCTAGGTGTAAGCACCCAGTCGGGCCCCCATCCACCAGCAGGGTATCAGTTGATCGGAGGGTAAACACCAGAGGTCATGGGGTCACACGGGGACGCGCCAGCTGGCGTCCTCTAGACCAAAACAAAGCCAGACTAGAGTGAATTAAGATAGAAAACCGAAAAATGTCCCTAGAACGCTTAAAAACGCTCCTAGAGCCTAGATATTGGTACCAAACGACTCATAATCCAACCAGCGAAAAGACAGGAGTAAAATCACTGCAACTATTATAAATGTAGAAAAACACACACACACCGTATTTAGACAATGATATGTGCTATAAGGGCCTCAATAATCACAATAATCAATATTGTGCTGTAACCAAGTTAAGCACAAAGTATTGATGTTTTAAGATGAAAGTTTATTAAAAAGATATTAAAAGGTTGTTTTATTAAATATTGAAAATAAGATGTAAAATGTTGTATACGTATAAGTATTGAAACATGACGTATCACTAATATATGTATGGTTTGATGTATAAGTATCAAGAAGAAGAAACTATGATATCAAGTGTTTGTATTTGATATCAAGTGTTATTATTAAGTATTGGTGTTTGAAGAGTTATTATTGAGTATCAGTATTGTGTGTTACCATTGAGTGTTAGTATTGAGTATTGATATCAGGTGTTAGTATCTGGTGTTATCATAAGTGTTAGTATTAAATACCAGGTGTTGGTATTGGGTATTGGTGTTGAACATCACACATCAGTATTGAGTGTTGGTATTGAGTATTGGTGTTGAACATCACACATCAGTATTGAGTGTTGGTATTAGACATTATTTGAAAAGGTATTGATCATAGCTATCTACTAAGCCACAATATAGGCTGAACATTTTACAAGGTAGATAGCCGTGACAGAAGCGATGTTCCTTATACTACTAGCTAGTCTTTGGGGAACAACACGCTTCTGGGAATAGACCCTTTTACGTCACTATGATGACTGAGGGTCGGCTCTGGAGTTCCCTGGGGAAGTCCCCTCTTAGGGTTTTCCCGAATTCCCGCAGTATTAACATAACCATGCGTGTCTCGGACCTGCATGAACTTAAAACGAGGTTCATTCCAAATTTCCCATGATCCTTTAGAAAAAGCTCATTTTCGATCTGCTCCCAAGCTGAACGTATCGTCAGTCTCCACCACCATCTCCTGCGGTCCAGACGCGTTCTGCTTGGCTCCGGATACCGGCAGAGGTGCGTGGATTCAGCAGTGAAATTATATCATATAGGAACAGCTAAGGCAACTTACCTTACAACCTTTGGGAGGTAGAAAGTGACTTGGATTGGGACTCTCCAAGGACACAACTTCTGAATTGGATTTATATAGGAATCTTCCAAACTATCAACGTTCTGACTTGAACATTATCCCTTAATTAAGTGAGAGAACTTCATTAATATTTCACCCAACTTCTAACGAAACTGGATCAGTGTTTATTAGTGATTATAGGAATCTGTGAGTTCACTCAGGACACTCTAACACTTGGTGAGTTATGCTGCATATTACCTTGCATTGTTTGAATGTTTGTTGAGACCGTATAACTAACTCTGATCACTTTGTGAAAGAGATCACAGACTGTTTAACATGAACAACGAACATTCTAGAAGAAGATCATGAACTTTGTCTAGACATCAACTCCACATATTACGTGGTTCATATCAGACACTCTGCAAAGTCTATCATCACTCTAACTTTGGTGTCTGATATTATATGTGACTTTTAATTACTGTAATACAACTAGACATGTCGCCTCAGGTTTATTACATGTATTACCATGATACCTTGCCATGCTATACTTGTGAAGCATTTGAATACTTTATTAAAGAATATCAAACTTACTTCAATCCTTGTTCTCATCCATGATAGATAAGACACGAATATCATAGTATCTAAGAATCATTTATGATTGATACTAGTTAATAGATACCTTAATTAAAGATCTCATTAAGGTATCCTCGCTGTCCGCAAGGGGTTGCAGAGTTTGGTAGCCTTGCGTACACACAGCCTAGAGTTGCTTCTACCTTCCCCACAACGTTACGTAATGAAATAGAATATTAATTATAATTATATTATATCATCTTAATTAATCAATATCAATAATGAATACCTATGACTTCATAAGGTTAGCATGAACTATGGAGACAGGCGTAATATCCATCTCTGTCACAATTACGTATTTAGTTAATTAGATATGATTCACAAATGAACGCAATTAATTAATGATTAAGCTGCGGTCATTTGTTGGTCAATTCCCTGAAGTGTAAGAGGCGAATCCACGTCCTTTTCAACGACGTTCACCGCTATAGGTGACGCCACTGTCGTTACAGGTTACTTAAGTTAATTCTGTACTTCACTTCTTGGCCACAACGTGCAGTAATTATCATATAGGAATATTTCAGTAGTTCTTGCCATCGCCGCAAGGTGGCGTTAGATGTTATATAAAGTTTAATAAAGTTTAGGAATTCCTCACCAGACGTCCCTACATCCTCATGTAAGGTTTCATTGATGCAAATGAATAGACTGACTACCAGTCCTCCCCATCTTAACCCTTTGCCGGCCGCACGCCTCACCCGGGCGGGAATCCTACGGCAGCGCCACCAGCAACGTTCTCCTATACTATGGCAGCAGCAGGTTTCAATGTGGACGTTTGAACGGCCGGCGTGTTTTGCCGTGATACGTCTGGCGTCTGTATTTTGAAGGTGGTAGTGGTAGAATTTCTCCATTTTCTCCGTAAATTAGTGTTTTATGAATAAACGATGACCATTACGGTAAACAGAAGACCTGTAGCTGTGTCTCTATATATATTTTGTGAATAAAAAGAACTGTTGGGTATTATTAAATCTAAACCGAAGTTGGCCAAAAACGGATGCCTATGCTAAAAATAACCGTCAATGGCATCTGCCTATCCCACCCTGTACATACTACTCTAGCAGATTTGTTCTCATCAGTATATATAGACGTTTAAGTCAATAAAACCCAAATTAATATTCAAATTTTATCCCTACCTACACTATTCTAAAGTATTACGAAAAATAAAACAATGCCTAAGGGGCCCTAAGCAATATGAAAAGTTTAAACTCGCGCACCATAGCAAAACAGTTGCCAGGGGCGGGAGGCGTAGTGTCAATATGGATGGCTAAGCTGATTCCTCTACGCAATGGACGGGTGTAAAATCATTTCTCCTCGTCAAATAGCGGATTAACAACAGAAATATAGCCCAGCATGTTCAAGATAAGGCTTGTGCCTACAAAAGGATATAAATATTAAGGCAGAAAACCAAACCACAGTGCTATTAATACAGTGATAACTTCGGATTCAGCCTGGGAGTATAGGTGTCAAGTCCAGTTACAGCGCCATGTCTGCTAGGCTGTCTGCTACGAGTCGATGCGACAACCCACAAAATTGCCATTTATATCTTCCTATGGCGTCATCAGTGTAGACTGAGACCAGCATCATATTCGTCTGATCAGCAGCTATATGAAGGTATCAGACTTGACACAGTGGAATTAACCTAACGTTTTATAAATAAGATCGGCAAAGCCTCTATAGAGTACTGTCTAGATTATAAGGTTGAGTCTATGGGAAGCCATGTCACTGCTCGAACAGTAGGGTTGTCAAGTTATAATACGAAATCAGCTCGCACCGGGTTTAAAAATTATATCAATGATTAATGATACATATATTCATATTCTACACACTGTAAGGTTTGTTTCTATGTAAATATTGTCCAGGTTTGATGAGTTTAGATTTAATCATTCAAATATAGCCTTGGGTATTACGCAGTCGGCTTGCTGGTTCAGTCGAATTTCATACGATGATCACAAAATCAGCCCAGATAGGGTTTAAACATTGGAATTAACCACAGGGAGGTATATATTCATATTCTATAGACCCCAAGGTTTGTTCCCGTATGTATTTTTAGCAAATTCGGACGAGAAGAGACCAAGATATTAATAAATTATGACGCGCATTACGCACGTTTAGTTCTGGCCTAGCTCGATCCGCCATTGTTTATACTGTATAGTTAGGGTGGTCGAGCTGTCATTAGAAATCAGCTTGCACCGGGTTTAAACTTTAGATTCATGATTGATGATATGTATATTCATAATCTACATACTGTAAGGTTTGTTTCTATCTAAATAATGTTCAGGTTTGACGAGTTCAGATTTAATAATCCAAATTTAACCTTGGGTATTACGCAGTTGGCTTGCTGGTTCAGTCGAATCTTAGATGAGGTTAAGAAAATCAGCTCAGATAGGGTTTAAACAATAGAATTAACCACAGGGAAGTGTATTTTCACATTCTATAGACTCCAAGGTTTGTTCCAGTATGCATTTCATCAAATTTAAACGAGTAGAGACCAAGATATCAAAATATTAAGATGCGAGTTACGCACGTTGAATTCTGGCCTAATTCGATACGCCATCTCTTATTCTGTGTAGCTAGGGTGGTCGAGCTGTCATTAGAAATCATCTCGCACCGGGTTTAAACTTTAGATTAATGATTAATGATATATATATTCATAATCTACACACTCTAAGCTACATTACTATGTAAATATTGTCCAGGTTAGACGAGTTTAGATTTAATAATTCAGATTTAACCTTGGGCACTACGCAGTCGGTTTGCTGGTTCAGTCTAATTTCAGAGCAGCTTTTCTAAATCATATCGGATAGGGTTTAAACAATAGCATTAACCACAGGGAAGTGTATTTTCACATTCTATAGGCTCCAAGGATTCTTCTGGTATGTCTTTTTGGGTTATCTGGCCACTGGCGAATTAGAAATTGATTATATTGTTTGGTCAACGCGCAGACTATATCAGAACGGCTGTCCATAGCCTACTGTGGCGAGGGGCCTGCTGAGTAGGACCAGATTTAATGATAAATCATTTCGCCCAGAGTTTATCATTGGAATTAATTTAATTCTGTTTATATATTTATCATCTACACACACTAAGCTATAATCCTATGTAAATATTGTCCAGATTAGTCCAGGTTAGAATTAATAATCAAACAAAGAAAGTCGGCATTACGCAGTTTTGTGGTTTGGCTGACTAAATCATCTCTTTCGTGGTTTAAATCTTAGATAAATGAATTTTCATATATTCTATGGTAAACTACACACTCTCAAGTTCATAATGCTATAATATTGTCCATTTTGGTTGATTTGAGACCAAGTAATCGAGATATTAAGATGCGCCATATGCACCCTCTATACTTTACTATAGGTTGGGTAGGGGGGTGCGTATCTGGGCCAGACAAGATTCAGAAAATCTTTTATAACGAGGATTTAACTTTAATTTCATTACTGCAGACTTTAAGATTCGTAAACTACGGGTCCTCAGCTTTCTCCTGATATATATTTTGTGTATTTCGGACAATGTGGGATTTAATTATCGAATTTAGAAGATTAAAAGTACTCAGTGAATAAAATGGCTTATTTCGCCATAGCTAGGTTCTAACACAGCTCTTTCAAAATGTATTTTTCTAGGCTTTTAACATTGAATCTATAGACGGGGACTTATATTAGGGCAAACTACACTGTCTGAGGTTCGTTCATACGAAATATCATTCAATTTGAACCAGCGGAGAAATTAGAATTGAATTAAAAGAAATGGTCATATAGCTACAGATTTACTATGGGTGCGGTAGGGGAGTGGTGCGCTGGGCAAGATACGATTTAGAAAATCATTTATTGTCATGATTTAACTTGAAATATATGACTGGAGACATTAATATTCGTAAATTATAGATTCTGGGCTTTCTTCCGATATATATAATGTGCAATTCGGACATGGTGGGACATAGATATTGATTTTTGAAAATCAGATTCGAGCAGTGACTATATTGGCTTATTTCGGTCATTACAAGGCTACATGTGGTTATTTTACACACTCTATGGATCATCTTCATATATATTTAATGTCCAGGCTGATATATTGAATTCGGAAAATTCGACTTGTGCCTAATCAGGATTGACATGTCCAGAAGGAGTTAACTTTTAAATCGATTGCTGGACAATGATTGATTATAGCTACATACGAATACTTCTGGAAGTGAGAAAAGAAGACAAGGTAGGGGAAGTAAGATTTTAAATATATTTTGATATTGTGAAAAGAAGACAAGGTAGGGGAAGTAAGATTTTAAATATATTTTGATATTGTGTTTGTATTTTTTTTTCAGATCTATTATTCAGCAATATTGTTCAATATATATATATATACACAGGTTGACAAGGCTTGATACATTTCCAGGTGCAGCAGTCGTCATCGTATTCACAATATGTACATAGCTTAGTGTTGGTTATACACAGATTGGCATGTTTTATTTCAGATTCAACAAGGTATATGATCCATTTTTACAGTTTTGAGATTGATCTCAGACTGATTCAACGCTATATATTTATTACACAGGCAGGAATGATTTTTGTTTCAGATTGAAATACTCGACAAGGTATACATTGATTCAGTGTCTGTCTGGCACTCGACGTGGTCGGACCTGGGGGCTTTATCGCCGATATAATAATCAATCTAACCACTTCTGATCAATATATTTTCACAAAATAAACATGTAGAGAATCTTGATGGTTCATAGATCACCCAGGATTACTTTGTTTCAGATTGATACCGTAGTTTAGCTACAAAACCAAAATATATTTTGTGGTCGTACACTTCTCTGGTGAATCATAGAATAGCATTACGTGCTAGATCACATAGGCAGGAATGGTTCAGGTTGATATACATAGAATAGTGTTGGCTATACACAGATAGGCATGTTTTATTTCAGATTCAACAAGGTATATAATCCATTTTTACAGTTCTGAGGTTAATCTGAGACTGAATCAACGCTATATATATATATATATATATTACACAGGCAGGAATGATTTTTGTTTCAGATTGAAATACTGGACAAGGTATGCATATATATATATTCAGTGTCCAGCTGGCACTCGACGTGGTCAGACCTGGGGGCTTTGTCTCCGATCTAATAATCAATCTAACCACTTCTGATCAATATATTTTCACAAAATAAACATGTAGAGAAGCTTTATGGTACATAGATCGTCCAGGATTACTTTGTTTCAGATTGATAACGTAGATTAGCTACCAAAAAAAACAAATACATATCTAGATCTAGATTCATACAGTTCTGTTGTGACTCCGGGGCTGGCACTGACACTCACTGATAGATATACGAATAAAATGACAACGTAGCCTTGCACAGGAGTGATTTGTTTCAATTATAAAATAATTAGTGTTCGCATCGATACACTTCTGTGGTTAATATCATTTTTAAAATGTCGAAACTCTTTGTGAGGGTTCGGACGGGAAAGGAAAACTTGGGCCACCGGAAGTGTAACTCTCTGATATCGCGCTGCTGAGACTAAGCGCACGGTATTTATAGCTCTATATCAACGTAATTAAGGAGACATTCAACCAAAATATTATAAAATTCTCATATTTATTCAAGTTCCTACCACCACTGAAAAAATTACGAAAATCCATCGAGGATTTTTGATTAAATTTATACTTTAGTAACAAATGACGAAAAAATGCCTCAAGGCATTCTCCGGCCGTAGCCGCGGGAATGCCTCAAGGCATTCTCCGGCCGTAGCCACGGGAATGCCTTGAGGCATTCTCGGCTGGGGAAGGGATAAGTATTTATGTAATTAACAATTATAATTAACCACAACTACCAGAACAATATTATACAAACAACATACAGTATTTCATAAAGAATATGTCGATTCTCGATATGCATCATCATGTAAAGATCTGCAGTCGATAATTCCAACTTTGTGGTAGCTCTCTCGAGGGTCGACGCGTTGGCGAAGGCGGTGGAGAAGGAGGCTCACTCGGAAAATACCCGGACCGAGGAGGCCATGGAGGAAGGCGCGGTCAGCTCGAGGGCCACGGCCGCCCGCCATGTCAACCTTCCCGCGCCGACCAGCCTCCAGCGACAGATGGAGGAACTTCAGCAGGCGATGAAGACAATGCAAGGGGAGCTAAAAGCAAAGAAGGGGAACAAGGGGCACACGGTCGCGGCCATGGCACCGGCAGCAGCGCCACCACAGTCCACGATTGTGTTCGCGCCAACCCCCGCGCCCGCTCCCGCCCCTCAGCCCCTGTTTGCGACCCTCCCAGCTCCGCCGCTCCAGCCATCGCCTCCACCGTGGCAGCCGTCGCGCCAGCGTAACTCCGGCCGCCGGGTGACGCCCCTCAGCGACATCATCTGCTATGCCTGCAACCAGCAAGGCCATTACGTGGCTGGGTGTCCCAGTCTTAGGGCCTCCAGGGACGCGGCGCGGTCGCTGGCCCACTCCCAGGATCAGATCGTAGCCGCCGCGACCCAGGGAAACGGCCCTGCATTGACCTCGAGCTTCGAGGCGTGGCACTGCAGGCCCTCGTCGACTCGGGTGCGTGTTGTTCCCTAGTGTCCGTCCCCGCGGCGGATGCCTTGCGACAGGTGGGCGCGGTGGGTAAGAGTACGAGACCCCCGGCGCGACTTAAATCCCTCACCGGCCACGACATCTCCGTCCGCGAGGCGGTTAACTTGAAGCTGTACGGGCGACCGTGCGATTTTAATGTGGTGGGTGAATGTCCCACGATCTTTTATTAGGGGACGACGCGTTGGAGGCTACTCACGCGATCGTGGACTATGCTTCCCCTAATAAATCCATAACCCTCTGTGGTCGTCGCCATGCGGTGCGACGGTCGGTGCGATGCGAGGGACACATCCGTCAGCTGGTATACGAGGCCGAGTATTGGAAGCGGCAATACCCGGATGTGTTCCCGGTCACCGGCCGCCCCCTCACGTGCACTACCGAGGTCTACATGAGGATCGATACGGGCGATCATCCCCCCATTAACCAACGACCGTACAGGCTTCCCCTCGCCAAGCGCGAGGTCGTCGACCGCGAGCTGGACAAGATGCTCGCGGAAGGCATAATCGAGCCCAGCTCCCCCCCCTGGGCCTCGCCCCTCACCCTCGTCCCTAAGAAAGACGGCTCGGTCCGGTTCTGTGTAGACTACCGAGGACTGAACGCGGTTACTCGTCGCGATGCATACCCCCTGCCTCGTATCCAGGACATTGTTGATAATCTAGGTGGTGCGAAAGTGTTCTCGACCCTAGATTTAAAGTCCGGATACTGGCCGATGCATCCCGGAGGCGTCTCGAGGAACAGGAGGATTATTTTGGTCGGCCAACTACCCTCAAACCGCCATCGGGTCTCGCGGCTTACCCTCGCCTCGTCCCCCCGTCGGAAATTCGCGCCAACTTAATCCAGACCGCCCATCTACAGGTCTGCCACCAAGGAATGAGTAAAACTTTGCGACGGCTTCAAGACCATTTTAAATGGCCAGGTATGAAGCGACAGGTATTCTCCGTTCTCGCACAATGCGCCCCCTGCGGAGCGAATCGCGTCTGTGCAGAACGCCCAACTCCAGCCCCCATGCCTGTCGCCGAAAACCCGGGAGAAGTCGTCGCAATGGATCTGACCGGCCCCCTCCCCATGAGTAGCAGCGGCGCTCGATATTTATTATCTATCATAGACCACGCCACTGGCTATGTAGATTGTTTTCCCCTCAAAGATAAGACCGCTGAATCTGTTTATGCATCCCTATCCCGGGAGTACATTCCTCGCTATGGCCCCCCCTCTGTCGTGTTAACGGATAACGGATTAGAGTTCAAAAACGAGACAGTGGAGGGCTACCTGCGACAGCTCGGGACCGAGGTGCGACACACCACCCCCTACCACCCGCAAGCCAACGGAAGTGTAGAGCGTTTCCACCGCACCCTAAAGGATATGTTGCGTAAGGTGGTAAACGCCCGTGCTTGTGAGTGGGAGGACCACCTCGGGGATGTACTCCTCGCCCACCGGACGACCCCCAGTGACGTCACGGGCTTTTCCCCCTACTACCTTCTATTTGGTCGTTGCCCTCCTCCCCCCTTTTCCCACCTCCGAGATCGCCCGCTAGGGGATTCGTCAGCCCGCCTCGCCCTCCGTGTGGACGAGCACTCGCGTGCTTTGAAGGAGGCCGCCCACAACGCGGAGGTGGCGCGGCAGGCTAACGTTAATCGCCTAAACAAACAGGCCAACGCCCTCCCCCTAGAACCCGGCACCAAAGTGTTCCTGCGGGTCCATGAGTCCGGCCCACTGGACCCCCGCTGGGACCCCGGATACCTCGTGACGCGGGCATCCGGCAACGTGGTACACGTGGTGCGCCCAACAAACAAATGGCGGACGGTTAATCGCAGTCATGTCAAGGCGGCCGAGCTGGGCCTCGACTGGGAGGGCTTACGCCCACGCCTAACCCGAGCTCAGCGGACGTGCCCCCCGACTGCGATGCCTCCAACCACACCACGGCCACGCGGCCGGCCGCCCCAGACGCGCGTCGCCTGGATACCCAACCCCAGCGTACCAGCTGTCGACGCTAATCCCCCAGTCCCAATTACCCCACCAACCTGGCCCGCGTCCCCCATGCAGCTAATCCCCGGCAACAACGCATCCCGTCCCCCCTCTACAACTCCCATGCAATCAACTCCCACAGATGTCCCGGCCCGGCCTAACTCCTCCAACAACATGGCTATCGATTTGCCCCCACTCCCCCCTACGGGTCCCAACTCCCTGGCGTCCTCGGCCGCCCCCACTCCTCAAGCTAACACCCCCACACCGGTAATCCGCCCCAATTCCCCCGTACCACATGTCCCTAATCCTCCTGATGCCAGCCGCAATCGTAAACGTGCGGCTGAATCCGAGACACCCCCTCCCCCCCCACTGGTGCGTGGTCCGGTCACTTCCCTCCCGCTCCCGGGCCGACCCACCCACGCGACGCGGGACGACCTTAAAAGACGGGCGGCGGCCCCGCTCAGTCACTTCACCCGTATCACGCGCTCATTCACCCGGTCGTTGGAAGCAGAGACTGCGAAACGCCAAACCCTCCAGCCGCCGGACGAAGCCGAGATACAAGCGGAGAAGCGACTGTGCATTGCAGCCGTCGCCCAGCATTGTCGCCACCAAACGTCCCTACGCCAGTGAGTAACCCCAACTATACTCTATCATCATGTGGACGCCCGTATTTCTGTTGTGCTTGTACGCCCCCTTCCTCGACGCGGACCTGTTCTCGGACGATGGCGTGTTGGTCTACACGGACGGTCGTGCGCGTGCGGTCGCAGCCGCCTGGACTGTCGCCGTCACGATCCAACCACCGTCCCCTCCCTGTGTAGACGACCTCGTACACAACCTAACTGTCGCCATTGACGCTGTCGCGGACGTGATGGAGCTGAATCACGTCCCCTACTGGCGCCGGCACCTGTCGCGTTTGCTAACCCGCTTGTCCGAACTACCCAGGGCAAGTCGGATAGTAACCGACGGCAGGCCGGAGGCCGGTCGACGGCGTCGGGGCCTGCTTAATATTGTGGGGTGGGCCGGAAAGGCTCTGTTTGGACTGGCGACTGACCGCGACGTCGCATCATTGCGAGGAATCGCACGCGACACGCTGGTCCAACAGCAGCAAATAGCCCACCACCTTGAGCAGATGGTATCGGTAGTGGAGGCGTTCTACAAAACGCCGATAACATCGCCACAATAAACAAGCAGGCCGCCTGCGCGATCCACCTCGCGGAAGCCGGAGGCACGATCGCGGTCGGGGCCGACGAAAAGGTGAACAAGGTCTGGATGGCCGGCAGATCGAGCTGGGCCTACGGATCCTGGAGGAGACGGTGCGCCAACACGAGCATCGACAAGTGCAGTTCCATAACCAACGGATGGAGCTGGAGTGGGGCCAACTAACCGAGGACGTTCTCCCCCGAGAACACCTGCTCCAGGTCCTCCGCCGCCTCCGAGACGCCGGATTCCACACCCTACCGGCGATGTGGTACTACAACTACGTGGACATCGACCCCATCTGGGAGGAGGGACGGGAGTTGATCTACCGTGTTGTTGTTCCCGGGCTCACAAGCGAGGCTTACCTGGTGTACAGCTGCAGTACTTCCCCGTGCAGCTGGACGCGTCCCACCTGCGGACGGTCCAGGGTAGGCCCCATTTGGCCGTGAGCTCGTCGTCCTCCATGTCCTTCGTCCCTGATGTCTGCGTAGGTCGGCAGCCACGAGTGTGCAGGCCTACGGTGGTGTATACCGAACGGTCCTGCGAGTCGGCACTCGTGCGCGGGACCAAGCCGACCTCGTGCCACATCGCCATCACCGCCCGGAACAACGCGACGGCCGTAGTGTCGAGGCCGGAGGCCGGAGGCTGACAAGCTGTGGTAGTCACCAACCAGTCGACCTCCGTGCTACGCCTCTGCACCGGCCGCCCACCCGTGAACCTGCTCGTCAACGGCCCCACCCTCGTAGACCTACCCCCAGGATGTTCGCTGGAGTCGCGTGGGTGGCGCCTACACGGCATCGCGGCTGGGCACCATACCCTCAACTTCCACTTCCGGCGCCCCCTTCAGCTTTCCCCCCTCAATATATCCTGGCCCCGCACCCTTCCTCCCACCTTTTCCGAACCTCTCAAACTCCTCCCCTGCGTAGTCCTGCCCGTGATGGAAGTAGGCTGCCTACAGGGCTTACGTTCCCCAGCCTCTATCTTATCCTCTGTACCCTTCATCTCCACTTCCTCCATCTCCCTCCTAATAATCCTCATCCTCCTGACCGTCTGTTGCGTGCGATACAAAAAGCTGTGTTGTATCCCCGTAACTCGCTGGTGTTGTAGGTTGATCTGTGTGCGGAGTCCGCCGAGGTCGGCTGAAGAGGACCGCCCACGAGAAGAGATCAGCCTACAGAGCCTACAGGCAGCACCAGCATCCCCTTTCCTGTCGCTCCCTGCCCCCAGCATCGTGAGCGAAGATCCCCAGACTGAACCCTCCCCCCAATCCCTACCCGTTGTCCCTATACGAACAGAGACCTCGACTGCCCTATACCTCCCCTCCGCTTACGCCCAACTCTGGAACGGTTAGCGGGTTCCTTCGCGGACTTACGCCCCCAAGACATCTATCCCCGGCTTCCCCCCGTGTGAGAATTTCCCCCGTGTGAGAATCCCCCCGTGTGAAGACCTGCAGACCCCGATCCCCCTCATTTTTTTTATATAGAGATACATGTTGACGAAAAGGACTTGACCTCCGATTGTGACCGATTGATGAACGATTTATGAAGGACAACTGGCAAGACCACGATTGTGAGATTGGAATGGATAGGACCGATTGCTTGGTGACCCACGAGGTTTAATGTTGCTCGGCCATCGGTAAGGGCCTTGGTTATTCGAAGTGACCTTGGTCCTGTGTTTGGCGGTCAAAGGCTGGCCTTAAGGCCTTATCGCCAGCCCCTTCGCCCCAGACCCTTTGGCCGAAGGATGATTGTGTTTGGTGAACGACGATTTTTGAAGAGGTACGAGGAGCACGAGAGGTCTGCAGCCTAGCTTTTATCGTTTATCGTAGGAACGATTTCTTTTAGGGGCCTTTGCGCCCAGGGAGGAGTCCATGATGGTGCCTGCCTTACTATTCTGGAAACAATTTTTTTTTACATATATCAAACATGTTACTTACTGTGCTTTGCAGCGCTAATTTTTCTTCTTGGGTGGGCACGCCGAGAGTGAGTTATTTTTAGAAGTAATTTGGAGTATTGCCAAAATTTTGAGTGTCGGGGGAGTGAAGTACGTATGATGCCTACGTATCCCCTGGCACCGGTCGAAATTTTTGCAATTTTCTAGAAAGAACCACTCTCAGCTGCTTCACAACCCCCTATCTTAACATTTCACACCTTTTTTTATATATGATTTAAATTTATAACGATGACACCTATTTATTTATATTGACGAGCTCCTGCCTATATATAATATGCTATGCTTTATATTTTATAAGGAACCGACCATACTACAATCACAGCCCTGCGCTAGGTATTTCTTAATTCTAAAATGATTCTCTTAATTAATGTCGGTTCCTTAGTCTATTGGCCAGAATGGTTTAATATTATTATATATTTTCAAATGTTATTTTATGTCCTTTTTGAATAGCCCAACAAGGCGACATGGTTAGTATCAAGGTGGATCTGAGACAGGTAGAAATGTTAGTTACAAACCAAAAATTTAAGAAATTATAATCATCTAGTGCATACCAGCCACGTGCGAATAGTAAGTATTACTCGGAAATTAACCATAAAATTTAATTAAATAACGAGAAATATTGTTTATATTGATCTCTAGACTCTAAATTAGGCTACAAGTAGTAATACAGTGAGTTACTATCGGTCAGGTATGCAATTGCTGGAGATGGGCCGATATTTTAGGCCGCTGAAAATTTCTATAAATCGGGGATTAATCGGGAGGGCTCTACGATTTATTATGTTTAGGCCACAGTGTTATCTCACCACTCCTCGGTAACTTGAGTAGACTTGGGAAGGGATGAAGGCTGTAAGCGAGCGTCTTGTGAGTAGCGAGTGGCGCGGCTTGATCTCCCGTAGAAGTCGAGCGCTAGCTGCAGTCGATATGTAGAGAATGGCGATGTCCAGGCCTTAACGCATTGCTCAGATCCACGCTGAAAACGCCAATATTATGTTTTATCACCATGTACATATATGTATATAATACGGCCACAAGCATATTTTCTACAATCTTTATCAAGATTACGGGAGCTCGTCCTTTTTGTGTCATTTAATTTCTTATAAACTCTACTGTAATATTTACCGTCCTCAGCGGCACCCGAAAATGTTATTTTATATCTTGAGCACCCCGCTGCTACTTTTATATGATATGCCTTTCACGGCGAGTGTCATCATCTTTTTATAACGAGTTCAAAATGGCTGCCAGGATGTAAGCTGGTGCGGAGCCTGAGATTTGTGAATTGTTTTATTTTTTACCGTTTACAGTGGGAAAACGTGTACAAATACGTGTGAACTGAGTAAGTGTTACTCGTATCTATTTTTCTACATCTCTTTTAAACCTTGTTTGGACATGACGGGCTCCGATCCTCCCGCGAAGTGCTTCGCGTGGGCGGCGGCCTCGGGCTGGCGCCTACGATCGGACCGCCAGCTGTCGCACTTCGGTAGCCCGGGACGCGGAGTCTGTCACGATCGACCTGTCATCAATGAACAATGTGTGTTCTGCACTTGACAGACTAATTCTACGTGTACATACCTCTACAAGAGTAACAATCGTATCAATCGTGCTAAAGTGTGTTTTAGCACGATTGACTCCACTCCTACGATTGGCGAGCGAGTCAACCAAGAGACACTGACGCCGAAGACCGCTCGCCATACACTGTGTGATCTCTGTGATCTACCCCTTTACATTTTATTAACCAACATCCTGAAGCGACAGGATACAGACATTCGTATCCCAGCTTCATATCAAAATGGACTACGCATTTATATTTTATAAAGACATTCGCTAGCCATTTTCTACACTCGCGCCTGGTTGTACAGCCGAGTACCTATAACCCGGACACGGTCGGAGCTCTAACGCCGAGCGGGCCGCAGTGACATTTTTCTCAAAAATATAACCTGTATTTCTGTTATCATCTCTGTTACTCTTTACCCACGTGATCTATATGTGTTAATGGTTAAACCTACCTTGTTTGAAGATCCGATGGCCGCCATTGTTTGCGTAAGACCCGTTTGTTTGACACGCCGAGATGTGGGCGCTGCCATTTTTGTTGTTTCTGGGTGGTGACCGGAAGTTGGGAATTGCTGCCTTTTCATTGGTCGAGGGATCGTGAGCGCGCGCTGGTGGCGCCTCCGCGTTCGCTCGACAAACTAACCGTTCCTGCGCTGGTCTCAGCAGCCGCACGACTGCTCTGAGACGGAGCAAGGCGGTTAGGTTGGTTTTAGCGACTGCACATCTTTTTCTTTTCTTTCAAAGTTCTCCGTTGCTCTTCGAACTCAGAGTGAGGGACGTTTGTAAAGATCTGCAGTCGATAATTCTAACTTTGTGGTATTTTTGCGTTGAAAAAGCAGCATTATTAATTATATTAAATATATTAAATCTATTCTGAATTCTTTCCCCCAAATTCAAGATGGCCGACACTGGCCAGGCTAATTGGTCCTTCCTGCTGTAGCTATAATCCCCCCTTTGAACCCGGCTTTGGCCGGCGGTTGCTTGTGAACCCAACTTCCTGGAGATGCGGCGCGCTCGTTGTTACAAAGGTGATGCTAATTGGCGCCTAACACGACCGCCCGTATAAGCGTCCCCACCTGGAGACAAAGGCGTCTCCACCGCTATATAAGAGAATGGAATTAAACCCAGAGCATTCAGTCTTACCTGGATTCTGATACCTACAACATATATGCGTTGACTTCAAACCTCTATACTACGTCTATAGACCGTTAGGAGCAGAACCGCTATGGTATAGCCTAGGAACTTTACAATCAGATTGACATCCACATTCAGTGAAAATACCATCAGGAGGCAATTTCAAGGGGAAAAATATTAGCTGACGTCATAAAAGCTATACACTCCACGACGCGCCACACCGAGGGGGGCGTGAGAACGTCAAAGGGGCCGGTCTTACACATGGGCCATAAAAGTAGCACCGGGCCTAAAGATATATACAGAAACAAGCATCAACTTCCAATGGCTAATTTAGCAGTGTCTTAGCATGGGTAACCGGAGGGAAGGTCACAACGCCTCAGACATACGTCCCAGACACATATCCCACTCTACACAGCACCTTTACCAGCAGGAAAAATATGTCTCAAACCATGGACTTTTTCCTAACGAACTGCCAGAGTGCAGTATTGATCACCAATGAGGTGCTCACACCCGGGAGGGTGTCGTTCAATGCACCTCTAATAGAATTAACGATCGCTGGATCGCCGGTTCCAGTGAGTACAGCACTAATATATACTGCAGACAGTCATACCACTGATGTGATGGCATTACATCGGGCTGTCCAGACGGCCTTAGAGAGGGGTCTGGCGGGAGAACGCCATCTAAACGACGTTCCAGTTCTGCATCTGCCGGGACTCCCGATCGTTCAAGGGCCCCAAGCAGCGCACACCCCGGATGCAGGGACCCAGGCGCGGCCAAAACGCTACACCATCCCCGCAGAACCGGCGCCCCTCAGCGGCAGGGCAGGGCAGGGCAGCGGGGGGTCTAAGCTCTCCGTGGGCGAGGACGGGGGCTCATGAGGCTCAGTCCTGTCTACAGCACACTCACCACTACAGAGGGCAGCAGTGAAGATGACACAGTGCCGTCACGACCCTTCATGTCTGCAGACAGACTCCGAAGGAGGAGGCTCGTCCGGTTGATAAATGATGATGGAGGTATCGAGTGAGGACGGACTATAAGCGGTTCCAGTGAGTAACTAACATTCTGTCCAATTCTGATATGGGACCCTCACCAATGTCACAGGGACAAATGAATGTTCCCTTAGCAGGTTTACGTCTTGATATACTCTGTGGTTCCCTAGCAAAATTGACAGGGGGTGGCATTGTAATAGGTATCATAGCAAATGTAGGCCGCCGCCGACATCCTCAACACGACCCCATAGTCTTTTCAGGCACAGATAGCTCACAGAGCCTCAAGTAGTCACGTCTACCTGCCTAGCTCAAAGAGATGTTGTAGCAACAGTTGAGTCAGAATAAGCACTTGTAGCTGAGTCAGGGCGAGCAGGTGGCTGTGGCTTGCGACCAATCACAACGGGACAGTTTCCATTAAAACAGAGCCACCAGCAGCAATTTTCCAAAGAGCGTACATAATAACCACAAGCAGGGCACCTTAGCAGCATAGGCACGGCAGGTATCCTAGTCATCTGACCCATAAGATAGATGAAAAGTTCCATGGTTGTAGTGGGTAACCACTCGTCCATGAGTAGGGGGTTACGCTCCATTATGAGTCCATGAAAAGTCAACTTCAGACAGTAAACTCAGTCAGAGCAGTCTTAACACAGAGAATCCCATAGGAATACTAAATCCGCTGTATCTCCGTAAATAAGCGAGCTAGGGCCTCAGAAACATCACCAGTGAATAGCTACCACAGAGGTGCGAATTTTAAGCAACATTACCATAATTAGAGAGCCTATAGGGAGGGACGAGGTAGCAGACAACCCTGATACGCACCCCACATCAGTTCTTCGTGTCTATAAGCAGTCCACAAGCAACTAACCTAGATGCTGATACCCATGACTTAATACTCCCTGACCATGATGGGCAACAGTTATTTCCCGAGATAAAACTAGATCAGGTGTATAAATTGGTGAAAACTATAGATGTACATAAGTCAAGTGGCCTTACAGGCCTAAAGTCAAAGGTTTTCAAAGAAGCGTCCTATGTCCTAACTGACCAGATATGACACCTTTTTCAAACGTCCTTTAACAAGAAATTATTTCCCACTGACTGGTCGAAGGCAGACGTGATTCCAATTCCTAAAAACGGCAATTCTTTGTCTATCGGAGATTGGCGTCGGATTTCCTTGTTGCCGATTCCAGGTAAACTTATCGAGAAAATCAGTCATGGCATTATTAACGAATTTCTAGAGGATAATGACATATTTAATACCAATCAATTTGGTTTTCGGGCAGGCCGGGGCACTACTGATGCTGTTGGGAAACTAGTCCAATATCTTTACTCAGAAAGAGACGATGGGAAACTCGTTGCTTGTCTATTCATAGACTACAGTAAAGCATTCGATCGAGTATGCCACTCTCTACTAATCGATAAGCTATATAAATTAGGTATTTCACCATCACTGGTAGGATGGACAAAAAGTTATCTTTCTGATCGGAAACAACGCGTAAGAGTTGGCGATACATTGTCGACATATTTACCGGTTGTAAATGGAGTCCCACAGGGCAGTATCCTGGGCCCACTCTTATTTAACTGTTTTGTAAACGATATTCCGTATCTTCCGCTTGTAACCAATCACATATTCTACGCGGATGACCTAGTTCTATATACATCTGAGTAAAATCTAACTCAAGCCATTAATCGCCTGCAACATGACTTATCTATCATGGTCGACTGGTGCCATGAAAACCGTATGCTGATAAATCATAAAAAAAACAAAATCTGTGTTTTCGGCCCGAAATCAAAACTTAACAAACTAAATTTGAATGATCAGAGTTACAAGTTATTTATCGGAAAAGATCCAATACCTTACTGCAATTCTTTCACATACCTGGGTATCCACTTAGATCAGACACCTCACGTAAAGTTAATCATAGACTCTTTAAGCTGGCCAAGATCCGCAGCAACATAAATCAAGAGACGAGTGTACAAATTTATAAAACCATGGTGGCCCCTCTTTTCAACTATTCCAGTTTATTTGTTGCTGGAGCTAGTAAGATACTACTAAGCAAACTTCAACGGCTGCAGAATCGTGGTCTCCGTATTTGTACGAAAACATTAGTAGGAGAGTTATCCACTGACCATTTGCACAAAATCTGTAATGTACAAACCCTGAAAACTTGTCAACTTTACCTAGGCTTACTTAATATAAGGAAATACTTGAATACTACCGTTAGAGTTATTGACCCAAAAACCAGGGGCCAAGAAAAGGTAACAATCAAGCTCAAACACCCAAAAACCTCATTCTATAGAAAAAGCCCTCTGTACAGCTCAATGCTTCTGTGGAATGACCTACCGAAAGAAATTCAAACAGGTACTATTAAGGCATATAAAGCATATATAAAGAGGATGTACTTTAAATGATTCACTGATAACACCAGTTGATTTAGCTGCTGTATTTCCATTGCTCTCATCCTTGTACATCCTTGTACATTGTTGTACTTTGTATATGTACTTATGTAAATAGCTTAAGTGGGGCTAGTTCTGCACACGACCAAATTGTAACTGTTCGTATGGACGGCCATAATAACTACTATGTAGAGGCCCGATTATGTACACTCTTTCTTGTACAATAAAAAAAAAAAGGAAAAAAGGGAGGGGGGCTAATTTCCAGACCTGATATTCAAACCCACTGACTACACAAATACGGCCAAACAGAGGGATAGAATTAGCCTATTCAAAAATATCATCCAGTAAGGTAACAGCGTAGTCAGAGCGACCAGAAATACACTCCACACTGCACATGGCGACAGGGAGGGAGGGAGGGAGTGGGAGAGGGCAGTATTCAAATACCGCACACATACCAATCATGAACACCGGCACCATGAGCAGCGCATGGGCTGGCAGACAGGCAAGGGAAATCCATGCGACACACACCTCCAAACAAGGAGGTAAAGGGGGAGGGTACAAGCAACAACCAAACCCAAGAGATGCGGTAGCCACCACACAAACAACCTCGTTAGTCACCATACCCATGTCCAAACGGAAACGTCAAACCCGTTGGGATGACGCACTATCTCATGAAGGACCAGGGTGAGACTCGTTAATCGGTTGGGAGGGGCGATAACGACCATACCGCTACTAGCTGGGCGCATTAACCCACAACTGCGTATCAACACAGCAGGGGGCACGCATAAACATGTCGCGTTGGAAGACATGAAATGACCATCCCTTCAGACAGTAGCCGAATTAACGACCCCTATACAGAAAAACGATCAGGCTGATTTTAAACTGCTTAACAGAGAGAGAACTTTAGAAGCAAAAAGATTACTACTTTTCGCCAAGCAATCATCAGGCGAGGCCCACAAACCGTCAGGCAATTACCCAGATTTCTCATCATCACAGTGTCGAGAAAAGTGGTGACCGGGCGCACTTAAGTAGTTTTGGGGCAACTTAAGTGGGAAATAGCTTTGGAAAATGCGTTTCAAAATCTGATTTTTAGGAACCCCCAGAAAAAATGTCAGAGTTTCACAAGTGTATAAATACAAGGCATAGGTGTCAAAGTATTTTATAAGCTCAGTATGAGACGACAAGTTCATAAGTATTGCATTAATAAGAAGACAGCTGAAGATTCAGACACCAAAGTCATAATGGGATCAGACTTTGTAGGGGGTCTGATGAGAACCAAGTAATCAGTGGATATGTTAACAAGCCAATGTTTGTATCCTTCTTAAACAATGTTCGTTGTCTAGATTAAGAGTATGAGTGCTCACACACGGACTGGATGTTCATGGTCAAGTCATACTAGTAATCACTCAAAAGCAATACAAGGTATTATGCAGTATAACTCACCAAATAAATAAATGTCTGGAGTGAACTCACAAGATTCCAATAACACTAATATCACGGATCCAGTTTTGTGGAAAGTTGGATGAAATATTAATGAAGTCCTATCACTAGTTAAGTGATAATGTTCAAGTCTGAACGTTGATAGTTTAGAAGATTCCTATATATGTCCAAATCAGAAGCCGTGTCCTTGGAGAGTCCCAATCCAAGTCACTTTCTACAATCCAAACCCACAAGGCAAGTTGCCTTAGCTGTTCCTATATGATAGAATTATACTGCTGAATTCGCGCACTTCTGCCGCTATCCGGAGCCGCACAGAACGCGTCTTGACAGCAGGAGATGGTAGTGGAGACTGACGATACGGTCAGCTTGGGAGCAGGTCAAAAATGAGCATTTACTAAAGGATCATGGGAAATTTGGAATGAATCTCGTTTTAAGTTCACGTAGGTCTGAGACACGTGTGGTTATGTTAATACCGTGGGAATTCGGGAATACCCTGAGAAGGGACTTCCCTAGGGAACTCCAGAGGCGACCCTCAGTTGTCATAGTGACGTCGGAGAGTCTAATCCCAGAGGCACGGTGTACCCCAAAGACTAGCTAGTAGTGTAAGGAACATGGCCTCTGTCATGGCTATCTACCCTGTAGTATGCACAGCCTATATTGTGGCTTGGTAGATAGCTATGATTAATACCTTGTCATATAATGTTTAATACCAACACTCAATGCTGATGTGTGATGTTCAACACCAATACTCAATACTAACACTAACACGCAATGATAACACCCAACACTAAATGCGCAATGACAACACTTGACACTCCATATCAATGTTTCAACACTAATACCTAATACAATACCAATACTCAATAATAACACTCTAAATACTAACACTTAATTATAACACTAGATATCATATACAAACACTTGATATCAATACATCAAACCATACATCAGTGATACATGATGTATCAATACTTATATGTATACAACATTTTATAACCCATTTTCATTATTTAATAAAACAATATTTTAATACATTTCAATAAACTTTCATCTTCAAAAATATACATGCCTTCAGGCATCAACCGGGGCTGGCCGGGTGATGCCTCAAGGCATCAACCGGGACTGGCCGGGTGATGCCTTCAGGCATCATTTACAAAATATTCGTTTTTTAAGATAAAATTGGAAATAATGGTTCAATAAACATGAAACCTTCAGAGAATGTAGATAAAACATCATATTTGATATTCCGGGCGAAATAGAAAATAGTATCAAATATCACGTGTCATGTCACGTGATACTATGATCAAAATGTTCACAATAGGCCTATAGGCCCGGCCTCTAGCGGTAGTCACTGGCACTAGTACCCGGCTCCATGACTGTACCCCTGCCGCGGGTACCCGGCGCGATAGGGTTTACTTTGGTTACAGCACATAGGTCAAACCATGATCCTTCCTTGTATCATACGCGCTAAAAGAACCCTTCTATACTACTGCCTGTTTTGTATCGGTGCCTAATCGGTCAACTTGTTCAACTGCCCCGATGAGAGGTCAGCTTCTGACGCGATTTCGTAGGGCTTATTGGAGTGTATCGGGATGATGTATCGCCCTCTAGTCAGGCCAGCTTCTCACTACGCGAGGCGTTAGCCGAGCGTAGTAATGCAAACTCCTGGTATTAAGGTTCCTACTCGGAGAATAAAGGCCAGCCCCCACCTCCCACGATGGTCTACAACATACTTGCCGATAGCTACGATTAGAAATGCCAAAATCGTGACCTATCGGGAATTTCTCAATAGTTTCAAATCTTGGACATGGTTTGAAATTGTAGAGCATAAACCATGGTCAAGAATGCGTAACGTTTCAATTAGTGTATAAATTTAGATCTCGGGCAGAGTTTTAATAATGAAATATACTATGATTTAAGAAATATCTAATGAGTCTGAATAATCTCTTAGAGGTATTTACAACATATCACAATATTATTTTTCAGACACTAAAACTATCAAATTAAAAATCTAGCTATTATTTTCAGATCCTTAGACCCTTAGACCTGACCAATTAATACCATATTTACAGCAATTAGAAATCTTAATGCTCTCTACCCAATCCCAGAATTTGATTTAATTTTCCACTAAGTATTTCACCCGCAAGATACATTTTCATGATAAATCACACACAATACCCTACGACGGCTACGATTGGCGTTTTCTATCGCAGCCTATCGTGAGGTATCATAGGTGAAAATCGCAGAAAACTGTTCCACGTTCTAAACTCACGATAGAATCGGTATGGTGTCGCGAAGGCAATCGTAAGGCCTATTGGGAAAAGAATCGTGGTAGGGGTGGGGGGGGGGGGGGGGGGGGGCTGGCCTTAACGTTCAGACCAGATGACTGCTTGTAGCCAACCAACTTTATTTCTAATCTCCCGCACTCTCCTGCAGCCGCCTCGCACCCCTGCTCACCGGCTCCTCCCATTGCTATGGCAACTCAGTTCACATTACTCTCTCTCTCCACTTGTGATATACATTCGTCACATCCTCTAATTTGTTATCCCATGCATATTATTCTGTAGTTTTATTACATATCGATGCACAATGTCAATATCGATGTGTTAATGTTTCATGGCTGAATTCTAATGGGAAGTGGATTTCCGCATTTGGTACGTTTTGTCTTTAGATGTCTTGGGCTATGACATTTTGGGCGACAGTGAGTTAAATTCTGCGTACGGTACGGCCCGTCAATCTATTCGACTGAGAGTGAGGAGCTCAGCACAGACAGGGGTTGATGGCCAATCTATCGGGAACAAGTGCACTCAATGTCAAAGTTGCTGCATAAATTAGCGACTGCTTAAAGGCATATCGGACAATTTGGCTTGAAAATTAAAACCCATGTCATTTTTCCGAAAATTGTATATGATGATCTTAAGGTGTTGTGGAACACATATCTAACCTAAAAATAGGGGGTCACCGTGCTAGTTTTTGATTTATAGATCAATGTTATGATAATTTTATATGAGACTACATAGAAATTCTAAAAAGTATTATTTCGCTTAGTAAAACCCATGTCATTTTCCTCAAACTTTCACAGAATATTGTCCATATATAGTACTACTTATTTATGCTTTAAAACTCATAGGTTACCATCCTTGTTTTTGAAGGAATTGACGAAAACCATATTTTTCAGTACATTTCCTATGTAAATCATGCAAATGTAAATTTGCTTATTTTACCTATCAATCCCAAGAAACCATTTTTGACTAATAATTGACATTATTTAAAAATCACCAGGTGGCGCCACTGTGAATTGTAGGATATGCCTTTAAGTAGGCCTACACTGGCCACCAGAGCAGCATTTGATACAACCAGATTCAAAAGCGAATATAAATGGATCCGATCTGACAATCTTCTTCATATTTTAGTTGATTGTAGGTTATATGTGTCCCTAACTGGTGTCAAAGTTTCATGGCTGAATTCTAACGGGAAGTGAATTTCCGCATTTGGTACCTCATGTCCTTAGATGTCTTAGGGCTACGACAATTTGGGCACCCGTAACAATGGTCATAACTAAAAAACAGGGCCCACTATAATTACTGCATACAGCTGCAGTAACCAATCTATACTGAATGTACCAGAACGTAAAGTAACTGGTATTCATATGTGAAAGGGTGAATAATGAATAGTTCTGGATGGAAGATTCCCCTATTTATGTAGGTATGTCTGTGTAAGATTCAAAAACAGAAATAGAAATATTTCACAAAGAGAAAAATTGGTTCCTAAAATAATCTTCATGACTCTTATAAAAAAAGAAAGTCTGGATGGAGGTAGATTTGAACTCTCATCCTTCAAGTTTCTTATAAGAATCTTCATGACTCTTGAAAAAAACCCACTCTGGATGGTAGGGGATTGAACTCTCAACCATAGGTTTCCTTTGCAGACACTCTACCTATAGACCACTGAGTCCGACAGGAATAGGGCATGTTTAGGGCCTTATGAATGTAGTGAGGAACTTGGTTCCTCATAATACACCAGGTGCGGGACCTGTCAATGAAAACGTTAGTTCTTATCATAGCCACCCAGTGTCAGTGATCTGGCTAGACTATACTGGTGCAGCCAAGAGATAAGATGACTAGATAACTGTACTTTTTGTCATTTCCAAACAGAGTCAGGGCTGTACTATGATAAAGTCAGTGAAGTAATATGACAAGATGGCCTCGGCTTGTGCATACTCATAACAGAACAGAATTCCTCACTGCATTCTCTTATCAGTATGCACAACCTGCCTTCAGGCACTCTGTCATTGGAACTGGGTGTCGAAAATGTCAAATGACGTTGGGGGTAGTGATAGAAAAATTGGTTGTATAACTGGATTCTGAGATCAGAGAACGCTGAACAATAGCTTAAAATGTGTCTCAGGGGTGCCAGAACATGGCAACATAGCAAAAAACTGCATATATAAAGGTTATATAGCCTTTAGACACCATATGTCTTCAGAACTGACTCTCAGATATGTCAAACAACATGAGCGGCAGGGGTAGCAAAATCGGTAATATACCTTGAACTTTTTGTTTTTGTTTTTTGTTTATTCACACACAAATCATCCCGAGGATGGTCTTCCTTTGTGGTATCTCTATCGAATGCAGTAAGTCATTGCCGACGTACATAGGTAGATCCTGTTTTAAATGTCCAACAGCGGACTGGATAAAGTCTAGTAAAGCAAACAAATCATTTGCATCTTAGATGCCCCACCACCATTTAGTAATGTTATTCATGAGAAGATGAAATGGATGTAATGAATGATTGATAAAGAGTGGCCATCCACTCGAATTCAAGTCAAAATAGAATATTAATATATTAGAATTGCAGCAACCATAAAAATTATTATTGATTGTCATAGTAAGGTATGGCATCCAATATGATCACATTACCAGATAGAATATATCGTATACACAATACAGGCAGAAAATGACATTCAGTATAGCATAATGCACTATAATATGGATAGCGATAGGATACATATAGAAAAATGTTGTCCTTGAAATTTGTATTATACGATTATATTACATCGAGATTCCTCAGACGCGATTTGAACATGACCTTTGTCTGGGCCCCTTTGACATCTGTATTTAATTTATTCCATAGTTGTTTACCCCTGTAGTTTGGCGATTTCTTAAAAGATTCAGTGTTTGGTCCCTCCAGTTTAAACATAAGCCTTCTATCTGATCTTAAAAGCCTACCTGTATTGGTTGGTTAGCTTCAGTGATATCGCCAAATTCCTCGATATGCTTTTTTCGCGTGTAAGGCAGAGTAAGCTCGTCTTGCCGATGTTGCAACATCTTAACACCAGTCTGTGAATGCAGGGCGTCGACAGCGTGCACCCTGCCATAGTCTCGCAAACATATTCTCAGCGCCTGATTTTGCAGTCTTTGCAGTTTAGTAAGCCATATTCTGTTAGCACCATCCTGATAGATGGCTGGGTAATCCAGTATGGGTAATATTGTGTGCTAATAAATCTTAATTGCAACCGACTTAGGTATCAGATAGCAAATTTTGGTAAAAGTAAATAGCTTGTATTGAACTCTACAACTTAAGCTACGCACCTGCTTTTCAAAATTTAATGCATAATCAATATCTATACCTAGATGGCAATAAGAGTCAACAGAGTGATTCATATTCAGACCCGCGTAAATATTTAACAGTGGCAGTTTTTTGCATTGGTTAGGGGAACCATACCAACATGCTTTTGTCTTTTCAATATTTACTGAGAGTAGGTTTAAATCACACCACTCTGAGAAGGCATCAAAATCGCTCTGGAGTTTGGTGATTACTGCGTCAGTGTTTCGATCCGAATTATAAATGACAAGATCATCAGCATAAAGGAGAAACTTGTTAGACCTGATAACTGATTTTACGTCATTGATAAAGAAGATAAACAAAAGAGGCCCCAGGACAGAACCTTGGGGAACACCATAACTGATGTCAGTCCACGTCTATGATCCTGAAATTTAATTCTCTGTCTCCGATTGGAAAGATACGAGTCAATCCAGGATAAATGCTGGTTACGCAGGCCGAGTTTAGCAATCTTTGATAAAAGTAAAACATGATGCACGCTGTCGAACGCCTTGCACAAGTCAATGTAGACTGCCCCAGTGTATTCCTTTTCGTCCCGAGCCTGATACAAATCAGACAGTAAACAGTAGACAGCATCTACTGTGCCACGTTTCTTCCTAAAACCGTACTGTTCATCCACAAATATCCTGTTTTCCACTAAGTGCAACATTAAGTATTCATGAAAAACCTTCTCAGCAATCTTTCCCGGGATGGGGAGGAGCGATATCGGTCTCCAGTTATCTGGTTTACTGCGGTCACTACACTTCGGGATCGGAGTCACATTTGCATATTTCCAAGCCTGGGGAAAGATTCCAGGGCCCTGTTTTTCAGTCACGACATAATCGGCCAACAATACCTTAAGACATCTCTGTGATTGGAAAACAATTTGCAAGACACAAAATGGCGGGTGTACTATAGACAGTGTCTCAGTGTGGCACGTTCCATCGGCGCTAAAAATGTCCTTGTCTAAGACAAATCTAGAACTGTCTCAGGTTCTATACTGTAAAGACTGTCCAGTACCAGCTTCAGGGTAGCTTAAACCTTGGAGTGGAAAGCTTGTGGTGAAGTGGTTAGAGCACCTGCCTCAGGATGTGAGATTTGGGGGTTCTATGGCCAACCTTTTTTTCTTTTAATTTCGATTCAAAAATTTCACTTAACCAACAAACACCAGCCTTGACGATTTCAAGTTTCTAGATATGTTTATTAGAATTTCTCCTGGGACAATGTCAAGGGTGCCACATGAATTAGCGGAGGCGTGCTCTGATGCTCTCTGATAGACACTGGCCACCAGAGCAGACAATTGCTATGACGAGATTCAAACACGAATAACGGCAGCACGGTGCGGCCGATCTTCTTTATATTTGGTACGCTTATGGGTTATATGTATCCCTTACTTTTGTTAAAATTTCATGGCTTAATTCTAACGGGAAGTGAAGTTGTGCATTCTGTACGACATGTCCATAGATGTCTTAGGTCTAAGACACTTTGGAAGACATTTTGAACCACGTGACCCTAAAGATGTCTTATCTATAGTACACCTGGCTGCAGCCTAAGTGCCCTTGACGGACAATCGTTGGCCGATCCCCAAAGATGTCTTATCTATAGTACACTGACAGCTGTAAGATGTCTTACAAAGAGGATATCGTGACTAAAAAACAAGGCCCAGTATCAAAGCTGATTTGGTAAACATAGCAAAATTGCTCTAAATTCACACTGCACGAAAAGTACCGCTTTACATATGAATCCGAAACGCGCCTAACAGTAGGATTTTGCGTCTAGAAGTTCGACCTATTAGACGTCTCGTAGACGCCTTATCTAGTGGCGTATATACATGTCCATGGTGCGGTCTTATATACGTCATATATACGCCTGGTTCCGTTGTATATACACCAACATCCAAAGGTTCCGATCTTTGCAACTTGGGGACACTACTGGTAGCATCCAAGTCTGTATTATATTAAAATTGCAATCTTAATAATTACCAATTTATTTTATAAAACCTTTATAAAACCTTATTGAATATAAATTGATTAATTACAAATAATAAACCCTGCATTCTTTGGGATTTTTACCGTTTTTCCAATAGATTTTTCCTTGAAAACACCATTCTTCTGTTGTATTCTGGGTAATCCGATATATAAGCCTTTAACAAGTTAACACTATAGAGATGGAGTCCCTAAGAATGGGCGGCGGGCACCGGCGGGCACCGGCGGGCACCGGCGGGCACCGGCGGGCACCGGCGGGCACCGGCGGGCACCGGCGGGCACCGGCGGGCACCGGCGGGCACCGGCGGGCACCGGCGGGCACCGGCGGGCACCGGCGGGTTGTGGGGGTGGGGGAGGGTTTCCCACTGAGTCAACCTGTACAAACGCGGCTGGCGGCGGGCGGTGAGCGGTGGGCGGCGGGCAGCGGGGGGCTTCTCACTGAGGCTTGCTGGGGGTGGCGTGGGGTGGTGTGGGGGAGTCGGGGGGTGACGGAGGGTGGTGGGGGGCATCTCACACTCGCCAAGCGGCCGCTAATCCGTCCACACCCACTGCAGGGAGGCGGGGGTTGTGTACTAGGGCTTCCTGTGGGTAGAGTGATTGTAGGGTGGTGGGGTGGTGGGGTGTCGGGGGGGACGGTAGGGGGTGGGGTTGGGAGGTCGCGGGTGGCGGGTCAGTGTTGGTGTATCCTCTACCAACACCCACAGGCCCGGGGGGGCCGCGGGTCGCAATTTTATTTTTTTTGTATCATATATACGCCTGGCGTATATATATCTTGCGCAGAGTATATTTTATCTTAAATACACCAGGCATGAAAGACAGCCAAGTCGCGCGCGTCTACATATGGAAACTGTCTCGTAGACGCCCGAAACGTAGATGCGTCTAAGAGGTGTATACACATATAAACAAGCCACGATACAGCCGATACGTGCGTTATCGCAATGGCGTATATATTTGTAAAATAGTGGTTTTCGTGCAGTGTCATCTGCATAAACTCCTTTAATATGGATGGCGTATATGTTCTAGGCCCGAGGTCTTGCCAGGGGTGATATCATTTATGAGTTTATAGAGAAAGTGTTTATCCACAATAGGATCTGGAATAGCATGAGTTATATTATATTTGCAGTTTAGGGCACCGGGATCAATTACCCTATTTCTGACAAGCTTTTCCCTATACCAGCAAAAAATTCATTCAGATAATCTGCAGAACTTGCTGGTGGTATGTATTTATTAGTATCTGGGTCTTTAATAACAGGTGAGAGTACCTGTTCCTTTGGCTTTAACAACTTATTGACTTCGCTCCAAAACTTCTTGGGGTTGGTAAGCGTATTGTCAAGCACTTCATTAATTATATTTACTTTGGCATTTCTAATAGCTGCCTGGATTTCTCCCTTTAGTTTTTTTACATGACACAGTGTGTCGGGGTTCCGAGTTTTATAATAAGAGCCAGTGAGCTTGTCTCTATTATGCATAAGTGACCTAATTTCAGGGTTCATCCAATTGTTTCCGGTCAGCGACTTCCCATGTTTTTAAGGGGCAGTAAAAATCTAAATACGCGAGAAGAGTATCTTGTAAAAACTCCCATAGGGCTCCGGCGTCATGCAGTATCCAGAAATCGTCCCAGTTTACATTTAGCCACCAATCCTGCATCCTTTCTGTAGTATGTTTAATGTAGCTTCTACCCGTTACAGTAGTTTTAGCTTTTGAGAAATTGTTAGGCACCTCGCGGAAAGCATAAACGGGGGGGTGATCACTTTGGAAAAAGTTAAGAACACCTTGTCTACTAATATTGGTACTATTCGTGACTATATTGTCAATACATGAACTCTCCATCTCAAATGGCCTGGTGCATTGAGTAATTAATCTCTTTAAAGAATAGTCAGTACAAAAATCATTAAACATATCCACGCTGACCAGTGTCTCGTTCCCTGAAAAAATTTATATGATAATCCCCTAAGATCAAGTATTTGTGGTCTTTGAATTTACTGTCATTTAGTAATCTAGATAAATACTCTAGCCCACGTTCGATTTTTCCAACATGAGTAAAATAAACAGTAACAATCAAGAGTTTTTTTGTTTTAGGCTTCGCTATTTCAACTGTTAAACATTCAATATCATGAGTTATTTCAGTGTATTTACTTACGAGGGAGCTATGTTTCGCTACCTCAGAATTAAGGTAGCAAGCAAGCCCCCCACCTATCTTATTCAGGCGATCTATACAATATAAATGTCTATCTCCCCATGACACCATTGAGTCAAGATAATTAGCATTGAACCAGGCCTCGCCAAATGTTGCAACGTCGGCTCTATCCAGATTAGTAAAAACATCATCTAATTTGTTGCAGAGACTCTGACAGTTAAGGTGCATAAAACAAAGGCCTCTGATCTTACTAAACTCTGATACAGAAGTTGACATCAAATGTAACAGTAGGATAGATAAAGGTGATTGATGAAACAAAGATGAAAAGGTATGAGATTAGACAGAATATACAAATAATCCTGAGATTGCAGTAATATTGCAAAGTCTGGGCGAAAGCTTCATAAATAATAACTATTCTGGGAATTCTCCAGAACAGGAAATTCAGAAGCCGTGTTTGGAAATGATATTACGATGAGTTAATAGTTATATAACTAAAGTGGAACTCAGCCGGTCAGACTGTTTTGAGCTGGCAAAGCTGGTATAGCTGGAGCAAGGGCCGATGATATTTCTACTTTAATTCAAATTTTCCAGTTAATTTCTATTATTATTATCATTATTATTATTACTATTACCACCTCAGCCTAGGACAAGATAACAACGTATATATAGTCAATCAATTAATCTATTGCGCATTTGGTACTAACCATGTTCGTAATTCATAAGTCCCGGAAAATATATAATAACGACAATGATAATATCAGCAGAGATGAGAAATGCCACAGGACACTGCGGTAATGGCTTCCATTCAACGACCAATACATTATTGTGAATATCAGTATCAATACAGTTATTAGTTATAAACAAGTTATGAACAGCAATCACACACAGACAAACCACCCGGGAAGGGCACCAGAGCAACAAATCAATCAAGAATAAGTCTGAAATTCTAAGTACTCACGTATCACAAGTGACATATACTTATCACTAACGTCCATCAGGCGTCGGTAGTGTAATCTGAGTTTGAGTTCTGCAGTCAGTCACTTCTTGTACAGTTCATCGAGGTTCGTATTGTGTATCGTGATATACAGTTGTTGGTATGCAGAACCTCGAATTAAGGCTCTCGTGCCCCAACTAACCGTGTTCAGTTCATCAGTTGTTTATAGTGCACAGTATGAGTATGAACCATAATCCAAGAGTACATCGTTTATACAATATAATAACAAATCCACACGATCATCACTATTCATTCGTCGTAGGCTAGGATGCAAGTAGTTTCACAGAACCTCAAATTAAGGCTCTACTGTACTCAGTCCAATACCGAGAGCAAACAGCTACGCTTCTACTTAATAGTCCTCTCATAAAAGATCAGACTTGAAACATCATTCTTCAGTCGTTGTAAAAAGTCATTGGCTACATGCAGAAAGACCCTGCACTATCAATCGGTGTGGCACGTGGATATACAAAACCTCAAATTAAGGCTTCATATAGAGTCTGTCTCACGATCAAGTCTAGGGTTCATTATAATTACATCAGCACATGAATAGACGCCCTCTCCTAAAAGATCAATAAAGAAACAGCATAGGGAACCTCGAGTTAAGGCTCACCTTCACTTTCATGGTGGTATGAATACTACTTTAATGGACCCCTGCTCTTACCCTTATTTGTGCAGTTTCTAGTAGTATTATGGAAGATGTAGTCGGGCCGGGGGGGGGGGGGGGTCCCGATTCCTTGCGACAAGTTATAAGTGACTATGTCAGTGTTGACTCCCCTGACCGCCTCATCAAGTTGAAGTTGTGACGGGTCTTTAGGCTGCATCCGTCCACCTGTTAGGCCGTCTGATGTTGCTGCTTAATTCGCAGACTCTCTGTGCACCACCACCCATTGACCATCCAGACTAGCGGGGGGCATTTTGGTGGGAATCTGGTTATTATAACGGAAAATATCAAGACCGTAGATGGTGGAGACAGCAAACTTGGGGAAGTCACTCGATATGTTAGATAGGTTGCTGGTTATTGAGTTCATAACAGATTCTCTGCAGTCACTTGCAGAATCAAAAGCAAACTCAAATTCTCGTGATTGTTTACCTTCCCTGTGCAGTCCATACCGACTCCGGTCACTTTCACGCTCTGGCCCAACACGGCGCGGATCACATGTCCCCGGTTGTTTACGTTTAGTGATATCACACACTCCTCCTGAGAAAATGACCAGTTTATATCCAGTTTATACTCCGGTCCATAACGTAAGGAACACGATTGAGTTCATCAATAAGAACGTCACAGATAGTTTGTATTTGTGCACCACTAAGTGATATTACAGTGACATGGACGCCAGTGTCATGTAGTCCTGCTCTAAGTTCTACCTGCTATCACAAAACCCTCAAATTACCTCAAAAGGTTCCTAAGGGATCCTACAATATGGCCAGATAGCAAAGAACTGCATATGAAAAGATCATATAGTCTTTAACCCTTTCATGCCGGGCACCTCTGACAAAGCAATGTCGTTAAGGCTGGGTAGGGTGTTAGTATATACCGCCAGGGGACGGGGTCTTTTCAGGCCAATTATGATAAATTTTGATCACATGATAAAACATGTGGGCTTTAATATTATTTTATGAGTATTTCAGAATCGTAAGGTTAATGTTATACCAACATCCTGTGAAAATTTCATCATTATTGATCAATTATTTACAAAACTATTACACATAAACTATGATTTTGTAAGTCTTAGAAAATGATGCCTTAAGGCATCATCCGGCCACACACGGCGATGCCTTAAGGCATCATCCGGCCACGGGCAGCAATGCCTTAAGGCATCACCCGGCGCCAAAGGGTTAACCCTATCGCGCCGTGTACCCGTGGCAGGGCTACAGTTATGGAGCCGAGCACTAGTGCCAATGAATGCCGCTAGAGGCCGCGTACACAGGCTTATTGTGAAAATTGGGTGTATTTTTTCTGGTTGTGGTACTGGGTGGGGATAAGTTTGACTCTTGGAGACAGGTTTGTCTCCTTTTGTATCCACAGTTTGGAAAAAATTTTATGGACAATGTATTGACCGGAGTTCTCTCTCACGGAGAACACTCAGAGCCACGCGGAGACAAACACCTACCATGGTGGTTGACTCAGTGGATAACACTCTGATAAAGAATAAGAAGATCACTGACTTCTTTAAGTGTGTAGACAGCCCTAGGGTACCTACACACTCTGAACCACATGTGACAGACACTAGTCAACTACATATGGTCAGCAATACCGACATAACTTATGAAGGTATGAACAACTCAGCCTCTACACACAGTGTAGAGACTAACGGTGTTGCCCAGCCAAATGACCGGTGCAATATTCCCACAATCTCAGGTAACAAACTGAGACAAGAGATTACTAACAATGATATAGATCAAAGTAATCTCAATACCCTGAAAGAGTTAGACAATTCTTACTCTGCAGCACATGTTAAATCGACTCCTCATACATGCTATTCGTCTTTTCAGGTTATTGACAACATGCTCCCCAAGTCGCTACATAGGACATGGAGGAGTATGGGCGACGCCATGGGGCGCCAGATGAAGAGTGAGGCGCGGGCCGCATTCTTCTATGAGTGTATCGCTCGAAACCATCTGGAACCCTGGACCTGCAGGTTAGGCCCCATCCCGGGCTACCTGGAGGAAGACGTACACGAGCTAATCATCGCTGAGAGACAGAGAAAGTTTAACCCTTTAGGCGCAGCATGATGCCTGGAGGCATTCCCGTGCGAACCGCAGCATGATGCCTCCAGGCATTCCCGTGCGAACCGCAGCATGATGCCTCCAGGCATTCCCGTGCGAACCGCAGCATGATGCCTCCAGGCATTCCCGTGCGAACCACAGCATGATGCCCTGAGGCATCATAGAGTTGTTATTTTTATAAAGTCACTTTTTCAGTCTATTTAAGCACTGAAGGGTTAAGAAAACTTACACATATAAATAAAACATTATGAAAACAATGTATTTGAGTCTTTTCATTCGATTTAGTAACATGGAGATGTTTATTTGCGAGTATAACACAGAGAGAGAAAAAAAAAGAGCCCAAATCCACTCACGCCTATGGACGACTTGAGCGCCTAGCGAATACAGTGAAATGTCGAACGAGTTCTCACATATTTATAGCCTTTCGAATTGTTTTTCCTCTTTGCACAAGTTCAGAATAAACGTAATATATCTAATTTGCGAGTTTTTAGGCAGTCTTACCCTTTTGTTTTCACTATTTTGCGAATTCTACGCCGATGTTTACATTTTCTTCGACAACAAGAGCAAACGCAGCATCGGAGAGTTACACTTCTGGTCGCCCTAGTTTTACGTTCCCGCCCCTACCACAGCAATTCTCATAAGTGAAAAGGCACCAAAGCCCGTATCTAATCTACGATAATCTAATCTACGATATTAGTTGATATATTTTAATAAAAATACATCGACCAGAAGCAGTTGAATTGATTATTAGATTGGAGACAAAGCCCCCAGGTCCGACCACGTTGAGTGATAGAGAGACACTGAATCAATGTACTATATCATTATCAGCCTGAACCATTCCTGCCTATGTGCTCAAACGATATTTTGGATTGTATCTAATCCACGTTATCAATCTGAAACAAAGTAAAGCTCAACGATCTATGTATCATCAAGATTCTCCACATGTATATTTTGTGAAAATATATTGATGAGAAATGATTAAGTTGATTATTATATCGGCGATAAAGCCTCCACGTCTGACCACGTCGAGTGCCAGACAGACACTGAATCAATATATAGCTTGTCGACTATTTTAAACTTGATCAAATCATATCACGATGTCAATGCAATCATATGAAAACAAAGCAAAGCGCCCAAGCACTCTCACTCGTCTCATCGTTTGCCAGTGTCCAATTCTTTTTTCAGGTCGTCTTTTCAGACACTGAATCTATGTATATCAGCCTGAACCATTCCTGCCTATGTGATCTAGCACGTAATGCTATTCTATGATTCAACTGAGAAGTGTACGAAAACGAAATATAATTGTTTTTTGTATCTAATCTACGGTATGAATCTGAAACAAAGTAATCGTGGGTGATCTATGAACCATCAAGGTTCGCTACATGGATATTTTGTGAAAATATATTGATCAGCAGTGGTTAGATTGATTATTAGATCGGAGACAAAGCCCCCGGGTTTGACCACGTCGAGTGCCAGACAGACACTGAATATATGTATACCTTGTCGAGTATTTCAATCTGAAACAAATATCATTCCTGCCTGTGTAATATATATAACGTTGAATCAGTCTCAAATCAACCCTAGAACTGTAGAAATTGATCATATACCTTGTTGAATCTGAAATAACCACATATAGCCTTGTAATGATCAAACTCCATTAGAATCCTTAGGCGAAATAAGCCAATATAGTCACTGCTCGAATCTAATTTTCAAAAATCAATATCTAAGTCCCAACTCGTCCGAATTGCACATTATATATATCGGAAGAAAGCCCAGAATCTATTATTTACGCATATTAATGTCTCCAGTCATATATATTTGAAGTTCAATCATGATAATAAATGATTTTCTAAATCGTATCTTGCCCAGCGCACCACTCCCCTACCGCACCCATAGTAAATCTGTAGCTATATGACCATTTCTTTTAATTCAATTCTAATTTCTCCGCTGGTTCAAATTGAATGATATTTGGTATGAACGAACCTTAGACAGTGTAGTTTGCCCTAATAAAAGTCCCCGTCCATAGATTCAAGGTGAAAAGCCTAGAAAAATGGATTATGAAAGAGCTGTGTTAGAACCTAGCTATGGCCATTTTATTCACTGAGTACTTTTAATTTTCTAAATTCGATAACTAAGTCCCACATTGTCCGAGATACACAATATATATATCAAGAGAAAGCTAAGAACCCGTAGTTTATGGATATTAATGTCTCCAGTGATATATTTCAAGATAGATCCTCATAATAAATGATTTTCTAAATCGTATCTCGACCAGTGCACCACTCCCCTACAAAGTCTATAGTAAAGCTTTTAATTTTCTAAACTCGATAACTAAATCCCACATTGACCGAAATACACAAAATACCTATCAGGAGAAAGCTGAGAACCTGTAGTTTACGAATATTAATGTCTCCAGAAGCATATTTTAAGTTAAATCCTCATTTTAAATGAATTTCTGAATCGTGCCTGGCACAGATCCGCAATCACTTCCACGCAGTAAGCTATGGACAGCCGTTCTGATATAGATCTAGTCTGCGCATCACCAGTGGTCAGATAACCCAGAAGCTCATACTGGAACAAACCTCAGAGTCTATAGAATGTGGAAATATACTTTCCTGTGGTTAATTCTAAAGTTTAAACCCTATCTGAGCTGATTTTGTTAACCTCGTCTAAATTTCGACTGAACCAGCAAGTTAAATTTGGATTATCAAATCTAAACTCGTCCAACCTGGACATTATTTACATAGAAAGGTAGCTTAGAGTGTGTAGAATATGAATATATATATGATTAATCATTAATCTAAAGTTTAAACCCGGTGCGAGCTATTTCGTATTATAACTTGACAACCCTACGTTTCGAGCAGTGACATGGCTTCCCATAGATTCAACCTTATAATCTAGACAGTACTCTATAGAGGCTATGCCGATCTTATTTACAAAGCGTTAGGTTTATTCCAACGTGTCAATTCTGATACTCTCGTATAGCTGCTGATCAGATGAACATAATGCTGGTCTCAGTTTACACTGTTGACGCCATAGGAAAATATAAATGGCAATTCTGTGGGTTGTCGTATCGACTTGTAGCAGACAGCTTAGCAGACATGGCGCTGTCACTGGACTTGACACCTATACTCCTATGGCTGAAAGATCCGAAGTTATCACCGTATTAACTGCACTGTCCATGGGTTTTCCGCCATTATATTTATATCCTTTTGTAGGCACAAGCCTTATCTTGAACGTGCTGGGCTCTATTTATGTTGTTAATCCGCTATTTGACGAGGGGAAATGATTTTACACAGCGTCCATTGCGTAGATGAATCAGCTTAGCCATCCATATTCACACTGCGACGCTCGCCCCCACCAACGGTTTTGCTATGGTGCTCGAGTTCAAACTTTCGATATTGCTTAGATCACCTTAGGCGTTGTTTTATTTCATAATATGTTAGAATCATGTAGGTAGGGAACATATTTGAATATCAATGTGGGTTTCACCGACTTTCCCGAATATATATATATATATTGATGCGAACAAATATGCTACAGTACTATGTGGGGCCTTAGATAGGCGGACGCCATGGACGGTTATTTTTTTCATAGGCACCTATTTTAGGCCAACTTCAGTTCAGATTTAATAATATCCAACATTTGTTTTTATTAACAATATACATATATACACAAAGCTACAGGTCTTGCCATTATAGGAATGGTCATCTTTTATTCTTAAATCATCAATTTACGGAGAAAATAGAGAAATTCTACCACTACCACCTTCCCCAGACCCCTAGCGGCAAAACATGCCTGCGGTACAGCGGTGAATCTGGTAAAAGCCTGCTGTGGTAGTACATAGTATAACGATAGGCGGCGCTGCGATCGAGTGGCCAACCGGGTAACACCGTGCGGCGGTTATTGGGTTAAGCCAAGGTACGTGAACAAGCTATTCGTACTATGGAAGTCACTCTGACTAAAAACAAAATAGAGCAGAGTGAAATGGATTCCACTATAAAAGCTGTAAGTGACCATGGAGACCTAACTGCAAAAAGAGATTATCTTAAAGAAGTATCAGTTCTGGAAGATAGAATCCAAAAGTGCAGAACTAGGGCCCCTACTGATGAGGAAATCCTCAACCACCCCAAGAAAACCAATACTGTAAAGCCGGCCCAGCCGGAAAATTTGGTTTTTCATGAGGTTCCGTGCACCCGGGGCACCAACAAGCAGAGGGGACGCGGCGGAGGCTACCGCGGCGGAAGGGGCAGCAGACGAGGCCAGGGCAAACAAGGCGGGAACCAGACAACCCAGCTGTGACGAACAACATGATGTGCAGGGATTTGCCAAATCATACGAAACCAGACCTTACATTGGACAGTAAACCATCCAACTGTATTTGTTCCAATAAAACTTCCCAAATAACCACTGGTGCAGACCAGAATAAAAGCATTGAACAGTATTCCTATGAATGTTGTGTTCCTTCTACTTCTAGCGGAAACAAAGGCAAAGCCGAATCCCAGACAGATAACTCACGGGGTTCCACAAGGCTCCATTCTTGGACCCTTGTACTTCCTGGTCTACGCTAACAGTATAGACAGAGCCATTACCAACTGTAGGATACAGCTTTATGCTGACGATATTGTTCTGTATATCTCTGGCTCAGACATCAACCAGATGGAGAGAGACATGCAGACTGATGTGTCAAGCATCCACACATGGTGCCGTAACCACAGCCTATCAGTAAACGCCTCCAAAACCAAAATCATTCACTTTGGTACGATACAATGAATAAGTAAATCGAGACCACCCCAAATCCGACTAGCTGAAAACTATCTTGAACAAGTAACCTTTTTTGAGTACCTCGGGGTAACACTCGACGAGAACTTAAACCTGAAAATGCATCTAGAAAAAACCTTGCAAAGAGTTGCACATAAACTACATATGCTAACATATATCCGCAAATACATAAGCAGAGAACAGGCAACTGTAATCTACAAAACGAAGGTCTTGCCCTACATAGAGTATGCAGACACCCTATATCATAATACCAATGACCAGCTACTAACTAAACTCCAACGAGCACAAAATCAGGGCTTAAGAATCTGCAAAAGATCAGGCATTGACTTTCCAACTAATCTACTGCACAAACAAGCCAACATAAATAAACTAGCCGAGAGACGAGAATCTCACCTACTTGCACTAGCACACAACCGATCATTAAAGCCAAAATACCTCGATCAAGAAGCTAGGGCAACTCGACTATTTGAAGGACCGGTACTGAAAATAAAGGACCAAATAAGGACACAGAAGTACAAACTATCTACTGAGTTCAAATGTGGCTCCCTGTGGAATGAGCTACCTAGTGCATCTAGAAATCACAGGGAAACAAAAGGATTTAAGGCATATCTTAAGAAAAAGCTCAAGGGGACTAGAGATAATTATTGATGACAAACTAAGATGTACTCGCTATTATGACTACTATCTCAGTCCAATGTGTACTATCCCCAGGTGTGATTATATGGTACCTTTGCACCATTTGTATATATGTTATTTGACTGCTGTATGAACTTATACTAGAAATCGGGAACTTTTCTGAAAGTACTAAGCACCTCACTTGTCAGACCCTAGTTAACATGAGAGGACCGCCAAATGTTTTGGCACAGTGTCTTACCGGTAAGAAGTAACATGTATCTATCACATAGAATGTAAGTATGTTATTATTTCTATCTGATTGCTTAAGCCATGATTGTACGTCCATAATCTGGACAGTCGGCTATATGTGAAAAATGAGCTGGAGCCAGTGGAAGATAGGCGCAACTGATTGCCTAACTGATCACTCCAGGATAATAAAAACCTTTTAAAAAAAAACCTTAAAAAAAAAAAAAAAAAATGGTAACCAGCAACCTACAGGTAGTAAACCCACAACAGCAGGGGCTAAATACCAAAGACTAGGAACAGTTATAAATCTATCAGATAAAGTACTAACTGAACCTGAAATTTCGCTTCTGAACAAAGGACTTAATTTCTGTCCCACTGTCAATCATTTAGAAGAGGGGTAATTAAAATCAGAACTCGATAGATTCCATAGGAACCTAAGACTGAGGCAATTCTTCCAAAAACCAGCGCATAATGGTAAACTCACTACAGACAAACGTCTGAAGGGTAATCATATAACTAGCACAGAGCCACAGGGCCAGAAACCTACACAAAACAAAGGTTTAATTGCTAAGGCCAGTGAACCATTCGATTGTAAAACTCTGAAAAAAGACCTAGCAACTATGGAGCCCCTCAGGGTTCGTCGAAGGGATATAAATCATCAGATGCAAGCTGACAAAGGTCAGAAATGTGAATGATAAACCAAGCATGGAAAGCATAGTAGAATTACTAGAAATGGTCTTAAAGAAAAACAACATACAGTTTAATGGTCAAAACTACATTCAAATCAGTGGTACAGCTATGGGGACCAGATTGGCACCCTCATACGCCAACCTCTACATGGAGGCCCTGGAAGAAGACCTCATAGCGGGACACCATCTCCAACCAAAAATTTGGGTAAGATATATAGATGACATATTCTTCATCTGGGAACATGGCAAAGAACAACTGGAAAAATGGTTCCAGTACCTGAACCACGCACATCAGAGTATCAAATTCACCATGGAAAAATCACAAGTATCAGTGAAATTTCTAGACACTCAAGTCAAGGTGGACAGATATGGTAAATTGTACACCGATCTGTACAACAAACCTACAGATGAGAATACATACCTCAGGTATGATTCAACCCACCCTCCGTCACAGAAACGGAGCATCCCTTACTCACAGCTACTGAGAGTAAAACGAATCTGCACTAAAGAAACAGACTATGAAAAATACGCCACCAGTAAAATGGCAGATTTCAGAGACCGTGGATATCCTCCGAACCTACTGCGGGAATGCAAAACCAGAGTAGACCAAATACCATGTGAGGATACCCTCAAAGGAAAACCCCAAACCAACAAAGACGATAAAGGAAAGTCTTCCTCATCAGCACGTACCGCCAGGGAGGAAATATCCTCCCGGAGATAGTTGAAAAAAAACTGGGAAATCCTAGGGAAATCAACTACGACAAAAAGCCTGCATAGGGGCAAACTGGTCAAGGGATTCAAAAGGCCAAAGAACCTCAAAGATTACATGGTGAGGGCAAGATTTGTACAGAAACAAACAAAAAGCCCAAACAAAAAGCAACATTAAATGGCTGCTCAAAGAAAAATTGCAAATACGAACGAACGGAGAATGGCTACGCTCGGCTAGGAGGCTATTGCACCGGCTCTGCATGAGTATGTCACAAATCACTATCCCACAAACGTTACAATACGATCAAAAGAGGACATAAGAACTATGATAGCACAAGGACCTAAGAAAAACCAGATTCATGGCTAATAGACCAGTTAGGGCTTGTCGATCATCATCACAAAGTTCAAATATTACCGCGACCAAGAAGGTGAGCGATAACCAAGGAAAGAAACAACTTGTACCTGACAACGTAGCAACAGGCACAACCGATCTCACTCTCCACGCCGAGTCAACGAGTTCCCCCACAACAACAGAACCGCAAGTAACAAATATGGCTAACATACAAGAAATGCTAACAGAAATGAGTGCACAGTTAAAAGAAAATAAGGCGATGCTTCAAAAACTAGACGAAAAACTAGACACTTCGGTAGCGGATCTTACGAAAAAACTTGACAAATGTATTGATGCAAACAGTGGAATGCGCACGGAACTGGACGATGTAAAATCAACAATCAGTGAGCGACGAACAGATGTTGATGTGCTAAAGAAGACGGGAAATCAAACAGTCAATGACTACAATAGACCTGATCGCAAACTAAACTTAATCCTCCGTAACGTGCCGGAAAGTGAGAATGAAAAAATGTATAACACAATTGGAAATATGTTCCGACACATGCAAACCAGCTTCTCGTTTGCCAACACGCACGGAGCCCGCCGCGTGGAAAAGCCGACAACAAACCCTCTACCAGCGAGAGAGCCACGCCCACGTCCGATAAAGCTAACCCTGGCAACATTACAACAAAAAGCAGAAATCTACGGACTAAAGCGCAATCTGAGCACATCCCAGCTGTACAAATATATCACTATATCAAACGATCTAACACCAGAGGAACTACTCAGAACACGGGAAGCACAACAAGTAAGTGTAGCAGCGAGTAGACTACCGAACGTTACCTGCAAAGTCAGAGGACCAGACATTGTCATCAATGACATAAAGTACACGAACGCACAAAACCAAAGTTAATGGAGCAGTGTCTAACGTGAGAGATGTTGTTTGCGGAGTGCCCCAAGGCACGATCTTGGGGCCGTTGTTATTTCTAATTTACGTTAACGATCTTAAGAATGCCATGTCGATATCAAAAACAAAACTTTACGCAGATGATACCGCGATTTACGCTACGGATCAGAACATTGCCATCGCAAAAAGAAAAGTACAGGAAGATCTAGACAACATCGCCACATGGGCTAAGAGCAACAAACTAACCATAAACGAAAAAAAAACAAAGACGATGGTATTCTCATCGAAATCACAACTAAGAAGAGGCATCGGACACTTTGAGACAACACTAAATGGGAAAAACATTGACCACGGTAATCATTTTGATTACCTAGGAGTCCGCCTTGATGATAAGTTGAACTTTGAATCGTTTAAGAAAGAACTGGCTAGAAAACTGGGTAACAAGATCTACTTGTTTGCTAAGATAAGAAATCTACTAAACAAAAAACAAGCCATTAACCTATATAAAACGAAAGTACTCCCATACGCGGAATATGGCAATGTTCTAATCCACAACTCGGCATGAAAAACCTTACAAAAATTACAAGTGTTGCAGAACAAAGCGCTTAGGATCGCCCTAAATTGCGAGACCAGAACACCAACCAAATTCTTACATAAATCAGTGAACGTAAATTTCTTAAGCGAAAGGAGAAAATCTGCAATACGAAAAGCCGCATATATTCGATGTAAACAGAAAAGATTCATTCGGGAACCCAATCGCCAAACGAGATTGCATAATGCAACAGTACTGGATACACCGATAGCTAAACTTACCTGCTTTGAGAGAAGTATGCAATATAAATGTGCCAAACACTGGAACAATCTGCCTGCAGAATATAGGTCAATACCCACTTACCCAACCTTTAAAAATAAAGAAAAAACTATTCTTACAAATAGCCGTCAAAATTACTAGAGCTTAGAGGAACTAAAATCCACATTGACTGTGAAAGAACCCCCATGGTTAGTAGATATCAGGCCATATCTTGAGAGTTATTATTATTACTATTTGTTGTTTTATTGTGTAGGGTTTTGAATCAAGTTTTGTTGGTATACAATTGGAAAACTTTCAATAATCTCGATGTACTATTAAAATCAATGAGCTTTTCTACATGTATACTTTCTTGATCCAAGACTGTTAAATTACTGTGATCGATTTTCCACAATTGTCTGTATATATATTGTTAACATTAAGCCAGTTAGTAAGAGCATTAGCCAATTAGACTACAACGGTCAAGAGTACTACATGCTGGGAGTGTCAGAAAACAGGCAGTCATGCCTTGTACATTGCCAGGATAAATAAAATCGATAAATAAAATCGAATGCAAAACCTGCGGTATGCAATATGTGGGACAGAACAAAAGAAAACTCAAAGACAGACTAAGCGAACACCTCCGATCAATCAAACAAAACAAAGGGACCAGTGAAGTCCCAAGACACTTCAATAGAAGTGATCATCATGGTATTGGGGATGTACAAATAATGTTCTAGACTTCATATACAGACATCCAGAAAGCAAACAAGCCGGTATGTACACTTAGAGATAAAATCGAATATAACTGGATACACTGACTCAAAAGCCAAGCTCCCATGGGATTGAATACTATGGACAGCAAATATGGATAGAGCTAATCAACGCCACGTCAATTTTTTTTTCCAAACTGTGGATACAAAAGGAGACAAACCCGGCTCCAAGAGTCAAACTTATCCCCACCCAGTACCACAACCAGAAAAAATACACCCATATTCTAACCTTTGCTTTATCCATAGCGACATTAGAAGTGACATGCACAAAAGCTTCCACATAGACTCCAGTTTCCATACATGACCAAGGACTAATATACAATATTAACCCATACTTACAGACCAAAACAGGCTGGCCAATTATACGCCTGATGAGACGAGACCGTCGAAACTATTGAGCAAGTTCAATCCTTTTAAATTAAAAGTATTGAAACATGTAACAGAGGGTTGATTCCATAGACCTCCACTAGATGGCAGGGGAAACAACTGGGTAACTAGTTTCTAAGGAGCCCACCAGGACTCCCACAGATGTTGAATATCCCCAGCTGGTGGCAGCACTAGACAGGAGTATTCCCAACTAGAAACAGAAGACCCAATTCTATTGGTTAAAACCATTTCCCCCTTCTCTTTGTCTGAGAAATCAGCCAATGAAAAAACGAGAAATAGATCATGAGATCAATCGAACCAATAGAGGTCTACCTCTGTATAGGAAATTGAATAAATTATCCCCAGAACCCCGGGCTGGGACAGAAGGACAGTCACTTGCTCAATAGTCGTGTTGGCCGCCACGTCTAGCACCATTATTGTGAAAATTGCATTTTTGGATCACATAACAGGACACTGGATACTTATAACTATTTTTCATTTCACCTAAAAATTTCAAATATGATGTTATATCTACATTCTCCGAAAATTTCATTGTTTATTGAGCCATTATTTTCAATTTTATTTAAAAAAACGAACATTTTGTAAATGATAGCTCAAGGCATCACCTGGCCATCCCTGGATGATGCCTTGAGGCATCACCCGGCCAGCCCTGGTTGATGCCTCAAGGCATCACCCGGCTTGAATGGGTTAAGTTATTTAGGAAACAAATATGTGGAAAATTGCACATGTGTAAAGGGGACATTAATAGTACATGAAAAAGGCTGTTGTAGGCCACTCGGGCCACATATTTTGATTCCGTTTGCTGTATTGAGTTCACAAAGGACCTGACTATGCAGCCCAATACCAAAGTTAAATCTAATGACTCATTGTAATACCTAAAAGAACACTGAACCAAGTAACAGTTTTCAGCACTCAGAATTACAGGTGTTCAGGCATTTTGACGGGAGGTCTCTTCAACAGCTGTTGTCATGGTAATCCCACCACTTGCCAGAGCGACAACAAATGGAAATGTTAACTAGAAGGATGGATCTACAAGATAAAACAATAAAACAAATGTTTCCAGGGGGGGCAAATTCAAACGCGAATATCATTGGATCCGAGCTGACGATCCTCTTCATATTTGGAGTGCTTATGGGTTATATGTGTCCCTAACGGGTGTTAAAGTTTCATGGCTGAATTCTAACGGTAAGTGAATTTCCGCATTTGGTAAGTATTGTCTTTAGATGTCTTGGGCTATGACAATTTGGGCGACAGTGAGTTAAATTCTGCATACGGATCCCATACCGATGTTTTGCTTCTGGGTGGCAACTTTGTATTACTCTGTTTAAATTTAAGCATTTGTGAACTTCACTTGTTTTCCTTCAGGCTAAAGGGAAATAAATAATTAATAAATAAATTGGGCTAAAATCTGCAAAAAGAGTGAGCAGGTGAATTCATCGAACATAGTTAGTTGAGAATGTTCCTCAGGGTTGGAAAATTGTTACCCTATTCCTTGTTACTTTGTGTATTTCTGAATTGTGGTGAAATAAACATTGCTCAAAAAAAAAAAAAAAAATTCTGCGTACGGTAAGGCCCGTCAATCTATTCGACTGAGAGTGAGGAGTTCAGCACAGACAGGGGTTGATGGCCAATCTATCAGAAACAAGTGCAGTCAATGTCAAGGTCGCTGCATTAATTAGCGACTGCTTAAGTAGGCCTACACTGGCCACCAGAGCAGCATTTGATACAACCAGATTAAAACGCGAAAATCATTGGATCCGAGCTGACGATCTTCTTCATATTTAAAGTGATTGTGGGTTATATGTGGCCCTAACTGGTGTTTATGTTTAATGGCTGAATTCTAACGGGAATTAAATTTCTGCATTTGGTTCCTCATGTCTTTAGATGTCTTAGGGCTACGACAATTTCGGGAGCCGTAACGATGGTCGTGACTAAAAAACAGGGCCCACTATAATTACTGCATACAGGTGCAGTAACCAATCTATATTGAATGTACCAGAAGGTATGTCTGTGTAAGATTCAAAAACGAAAATAGAAATAATTCAGAAAGAGAAAAATTGGTTCCTAAAAGAATCTTTATGACTCTCATAAAAAAAAAAAAGTCTGGATGGAGGGGGATTTGAACTTTCAACCTTCAAGTTTCCTAAAAGAATCTTTATGACTCTTGAAAAAAACCCAACTCTGGATGGAAGGGGATTGAATTCTCAACCATAGGTTTCCCTTGCAGACACTCTACGTCTAGACCACTGAGTCTCACAGGAATAGGGCATGTTTAGGGCCTTATGAATGTAGTGAGGAACCTGGTTCCTCATAATATACCAGGTGGCAGGACCTGTCAATGAAAACGTTAGTTCTTATCATAGCCACCCAGTGTCAGTGCTCTGACTAGACTATACTGGTGCAGCCAAGAGATAAGATGACTAGATAACTGTACTTTTTGTCATTTCCAAACAGAGTCAGGGCTGTACTATGATAAAGTCAGTGAAGTAATATGACAAGATGGCTTCGGCTTATATGCATACTCATAACAGAACAGAATTCCTCACTGCATTCTCTTATCAGTATACACAACCTGAAGCTATATTGCCTTTATTTTTTACACCCAATTCTTAGAGATAAATCAATCAATTTTAATTGTTTATTGTGTATTGCTTCCTGATGGGTTCTCTCATGGACACTGAGTGATACTGAGTGATAGCTTCAAGCGGGCCGTTCCTAAGTTTTCACGACAAATTTCTAGTCTACTGGCCAAGTCCGTGGCGGGATGTATCAACCTGAATACCGCTGTCAGCGATCATGTAATAACAGAAAACGTGGTTACTGAGCCCGTACAGGGGGCCGTTCGAGGTCATTTTGTGAAAAAAGACGGCCTGACGCCAAAGGCAGGTAGGGAATTGAATGTGCCTTTCCCTTTGTTTAGTATTTCAGACATGGTCTTTTGCTGATTTAGACTAGCGGTCGCGTAATTTTGGAGCAATTGAATATTCTTATGTCCAGAGAGCTGAGCTACGATGTTGGGGGGTATGCCAGCATGTATTTATTGGGAGCAAGACATTTTCCTAACGGAATAGTTAGTTATTTTTACCAACGATTCCAGTTTTTATAGCAGCATTCTTCATTATTTTACTGAGCTCGTTCTTTCCCATGCTTTGACGTGAATACCACATCTGCGAGTACGTCGATCTTTTATGATTAACTGAAAGGTAGAAAGGATACCCCTTGGTCATAGTGTCTGCAGGCCTGTGACAAGCATAAGAACGGAGAAGTCGCAACGGGCACCTTTCTGGTTTATCGTGATTAGGCCACATTTTAGGAACGAATGCGTGTGAGTTGCCACCATCACCCTGACGAGTTTTTGTGGTACGTTCAGTATAGGAAATAAACTCGTTCCAATCTTTATCACTATCAATACTCAAGTCGCCCCAACAAAGTTGCTTGGCCTCCTGCTGGCCACGCATTCCTAGGATTTTAGTTGTAACGAACCAAAGGGCATTGCACAATCCTATAGGCGTAGAACAGTCCCACACGCCCCACACTCCCACAGAGCAAGTTCGTCTTCTTCAGTTAAGGGATCGCACTGTCAAAAAAGAAAAAAATTAGGGAGGTATTAATTAAAATGTCAAATAATTATTTAAATATAAATATTTTCAAAATCTTGAATTTAAATTTTTTTATTTAGAAATTTAGGCCAATTTTACATACCTTGTTTGGATGATTCCCGTGGCCGTCCGTCTTCAATTCTTTTTTTCTTGCTTGAAAGAACATCTCTTGCGGACCTGAATAGATCTGAATTTGTAATATTGCACTCATATTTCATCAAATCTAAGTATCATTTAACGCTACCGTAAATGCCGCTTAACGACTCTGGTTCAAAGTTACTTCCATATTTCGTTTTCAGTTATGAAATATCCACCTAGCAGAATGTTAAGCCATATGGGTTCTATCTGAGATATGTCATCATATTATCCATTTCCTTCAAAATATTTTTTTAATCCAGCCACGTCTCTACTGGTTGTTTTTTACGAGTTTCTGAACTTTTGCGGCTGTCTATATAATCTAGAAGAGACTTTTTCTCCGATAATACTTTGTTATTTATGGTCACTTCCACCCCTTCCTCTACTTCTGGGACCGTTATTATATCTGACACGTCCATTGTACAGCCGATATGGGTGTCGACTATAGAAAAGACCTTCTCTCGCGATGTTGCCATATTTTTTGTGCGCGTGCTATCATAACTAAGCAAATTTTAGTTTCATATTTACGTTCATACTGTAAAATCTTTCAATTGTTTGGTTTTTTTATTTTAAGATATTTACTGGTATATTGGTATCCTTTTTTTATTGTTTTATACTGTAAATGTCTTTCTTCTATTAATCGAGAGCCTTTGTTTACATTTCTCTAGGCGCCACTTCAGGTTTTCGATACGTCTTCGCTTTGATGTGGGTGAGTAGGCTCAGTTTGAATTAATATAGGTGTAGGGGTCAGGGTAGTCGTGCAGTGTCTGTTTTACTTTACACTAGGTGGCGCGAAGACCGATCCCTGTTGTGCGGTAAGGCCGGCGGACCTGCGGTATGCAAATGCTACGGGCTCGCCCGCATTACGTAACTCAACCACTAATAAGCCATATGGGTTCTATCTGAGATATGTCATAATATTATCCATTTCCTTCATCAAAATATTTTTTTTAATCCGGCCACGTCTCTACTGGGTTTTCTTTTACGAGTTTCTGAATTTTTGCGGCTGTCTTTATAATCTAGAAGAGTTTTCTCCGATAATACTTTGTTATTTATGGTCACTTCCACCCCTTCCTCTACTTCTGGGACCGTAATTTTATCTGACACGTCCATTGTACAGCTGATATGGGTGTCGACTATAGAAAAGACCTTCTCTCGCGACATTGCTATAGTTTTTGTGCGCGCGCTATCGTAACTAAGCAAATTTTAGTTTCATATTTACATTCATACTGTAAAATGTTTCAATTGTTTGGTTTTTTTATTTTAAGATATTTACTGGTATATTGGTATCTTTTTTTTATTGTTTTATACCGTAAATGTCTTTCTTCTATTAATCGAGAGCCTTTGTTTACATTTCTCTAGGCGCCACTTCAGGTTTTCGATACGTCTTCGCTTTGATGTGGGTGAGTAGGCTCAATTTGAATAAATATAAGTGTAGGGGTCAGGGTAGTCGTGCAGTGTCAGTTTTACTTTACGCTAGGTGGCGCGAAGACCAATCCCTGCTGTGCGGTAAGGCCGGCGGACCTGCAAATGCTACGGGCTCGCCCGCATTACGTAACTCAACCACTATATAAGGTTGAGTCCACAGCCGGTCGACAGGGACTTCTCGCTGTTTCTGCGCATAGAGTGAACGCCTGGAGCCTCACATGTTGGTTAGGTTGTGTTGATACATCTTTCAACGTAGAAGAGACCAGATCTCTTCCCGCGCTAGTTGGTGCCCCGTAGCACCAACGATTGTATTTACAGTTTATACCGTAATAAAAGATCGGTAACTGAAATAGTCCGGAGTCTGGTTTTCTGTTCGCGGATAAGCGGTGGTTGGTAGACTCTGCGTCTCCCTACCCTTTCCAGTGGGTAAAACCGAACCCGCCTGTATTGGCACGGTGAGTACAGGGTAGCGACTAGTCTCGGAACCTCTGGTCGACTGACAATCGCGGAAAGTGGTCACACACTTTCAGCGACTAGAAGACAACCGCTACATTGGTGCCATGACCAGGATCTTTGGCTGCTTGCACAGTCGAAGATCCCTGGAGAGGGCGTGATGGCAGAGATACCGGGGTGAAAAACCCGGTCGAAAGTCTTGCCGAGGAGAGCGCAGCCGGCCCGGAGAAGACACCAGATGTCAGGTCTCCGCAGGAAGCTGATGGTAATCCTCGGAGGAAAGGAATGAACGTGGCCGAGCAATTAAGCTCGACCGTGTTTCACATGGGGACGCCCAGAGCGAGCTCCATGGAAGAAAAGGACCTGGACAGGGTCAGCCGAATAGGCGATCCTTAGGAGGGACCTACACGCAGGGAAATAGAAACCCCGGCAAGTCGGCCAGGAATCTATTCTCGAATCGACCATGAGGCTGAGCGGCGACAACTGCAGCAATGGTTACTCGATGAGCGACAGACTGCTCAGTTGGTGCTGCAAGACTTGTACACCCGCCAGAAGCGAACGGCTGAGATGCTGCGAGTACAGCAAGAACAGCTGGCTATGGCGAAGGAACAAGAGAAAGTGGTGTTGGAACGCACCCAGCGCACGGAGGCAGACTATACTCTAAAGTATAGGACTCCTTTGCCAAGCTGGCAGGGCATGAGCAAGGACCATGTATATTCTCCGCAAGGGAATATCGGCGGTCCTCATGCGTACACACCGCTGCAGACTGACCAGAGACCTCCCACGGTGAACTTTGCTTCCCCGTTTGACTCTCCACGAGACTCCGCAAGTAATGATGGGAATAGAGCATCGACCAGTTCGGCGATAGCTAAATTGGGGCTGAACCCTATCCATGCGGAGAGTAATGCTGATTGGGTTTTTAATCGGTCTTTAGCACAGGCTAGAGACGTCCCGATCGTTAAACTGGCAGAGACTGCTAGGCGCAACGCCATCATTCCAAAGCCTTTTGGTAAAGGAATGGTGTGGGAGCATTGGTTTGTCGGATTTTGTGAGGATGTCCAGTGTAACGGGTGGAGTACCACAGACGCACTGCCGTACCTCATGAGAGCGTTACGAGATGGACCCGGAGAAGCAGCTTTACGTGCATACCGGCGTTCAGCAACACACGGATGGGATGCCCTTGTAGAAGTGGCGTCCTATCATTGTGGACAGCTTGTAACGTTGAATCCCCGCTCGACTTTTCTAAGCCGGGTGCAGGGAAAGGATGAGTCCGCTCGTACATACGGGTTAGCCCTTCAGTAACTGCTGATGGAAGTTTACCCTGGTACTAGATTGGACTCGCCAGCACTGCACGGGGATCTACAGACTCAGTTTGTGAAGGGTCTCAGAAACGAGGACATCCGTACGGAGGTGGTCTCGAAATGGGAACCTGGAATGAGCCTTATGCAAGTGCTGAAGATAGTGGACGCCTATGAACAAAGGTGTGCGCTGTTTGGACAGTATGGTAAACCTGTGAATAAAAACTGGGTAGCTATGCTGACCCCATCCTGGGAACAGGATGAGTTGGAGACAGAAGAAACCAACGACCCTGAGGTGGATGATATACTCTCCGCAGTGCGGTCAATGGTTCTCGGACGTCGAGACTTTCGCGGTAGGGGCCGTGGCCGTCTGAACCCAGGGAGACCCAGGATTGGGTCAAAGAACAGGCTGTGGGGAAAGGTTTGGAAGAACCTCCTACTGTGACTGAGATGCTGCTACAAATCAACGAACGATTGTCTCAGTTGGAAAGAAACCAGCTAGACAGCCGACGTTGTTGGCAGTGTGGAAAGACTGGGCACATATCTCCTGATTGTCCCCAGAAGTTGGCTGCTGTAGAGTCTACAGCAAGCCCGCTAGCTTTACCTTCTTCAAATGAGGATCCGGTAAACTAGAAGGGGCTGCAGTAGGTGGCGGGACAGTAGCCCGGGAAGTGTTGAGCCAGAGTACTCAGACTGCGGAACTCGCGATTAGGAGAGATCCTATTCGAACAAAAGAGGAAGAGATGTCCAGTCAAGTTGCTACAATTTGCGCTAGATATCTAACTCCGAAACACCCTTGTCTACAATGGTTACGCCAACGTGGATGGGATCTCGGCACCCTCAATGGTATTTCCCGGTTTATACAGCGGCCTTCTCCTCTAGGTGGGAGACGGTGGTATGTACCCGTGAGAATTCAAGGGGTAAAGATAGATTTGTTGGTTGATACTGGGGCCAGTCGCTCTGTGTTAAGTCACGATCTATACAAGACCTTTGGGTTTGATCCGGAATGTAAGGTTTCGGAAACGAGTGCATGGGCTGCTAATGGTACTCCGTTAAGATGTTATGGCAAAGTGATTATTCCGATCTCGGTAGGCAACACTGAATTAGTGTGGAGTCCCATACTCAGTGATATCGAAGAGAATGGAATAATTGGTATAGACTTCCAAGCGTTGTATGGAGTGTCATTAGACCTTCAACAAGGCCTGCTCCGGATTAAACACCCGGAACAGCTGAAAGTAGAATGTTCCTGTAGACGGATATCTTCAGTGGTCCTGTCAGACAGGATGTAAGCATTGCCCCCCAGCAGATGGTAAATGTACTAATATCTGGAGAAGGTGACTTACCGTTGGATAATGCTATGTTCGAGCCTGATCCGATGTTGTTTCCCGACAAAGAACTACAGGCTTGGGATAACCTTGTGGGTAGTGCTCAGATCGGATCCATACCCGTTAGTAATCATACAACGGGGAGGATAGCGTTAAAAAGAGGCAATGTTGTTGGTCATGTAATATTGGCTGATATAGTAGACACAGTGGAGAATTGTCCTCTAGGTGTTGCGCCTATTCCCAATACCACGCCAGGTGACTGGTTAGGTTGGAAGGAAAACAATGACGATCCGAGAGAAGTGAGAATTGGATGCGTGAACACAAATTCGGGAAATAAAACCGGGTCTGTAGTTCTGCATGAGACCCTAGAAGTTACTTCTCCAGACGTGCTAAAACACGCCGAGCAGAACAAACTTCGGAACACGCTAGGAAGGTGGAGTAAGATCTTTGCACGACCAGGAGACCCTTTAGGAAGAACTGATCGCGCGGAGCACCACATAGATACGGAGGGGAACATTCCATTTAGACTACCCTACCGGAGACTACCGCCTATCAAGCGGGAAGCTTTGGAAGAGGAGTTAAGGAAGATGCTTTCCCAAGAAGTAATCGTACCCAGTGAAAGCCCATGGGCAAGCCCTGTGGTTATGGTTACTAAGAAGGATGGTACTTGCCGGTTCTGTATTGACTACAGAAAACTGAATGGTATCACCCGGAAGAACGCCTATCCCATACCGCGGATTGATGAGAGTCTCGACCCTCTGGGCGGGAACCAGTGGTTTTGCACCTTGGATCTCCAATCCGGGTATTGGCAGGTGAGAATGGCTAGTGAGGATCAGCCAAAAACTGCCTTCACTACCCACGAAGGGTTGTATGAATTTACAGTTATGCCCTTTGGCCTCTGCAATGCCCCAGCGACTTTTGAATCCATGATGGATCAGATTTTGAAAGGATTGCAGTGGAAGAATTATTTGGTTTATTTAGATGATATAATTGTTTTCGGGAAAACCGTGGAGCAATGTCTAAATAACCTGGCAGAGGTCTTTGAACGTATAGAGTCTTACGGCTTGAAACTCAAACCACAGAAATGTAAACTGTTCAAACACCCAGTGGAGTACTTGGGTAGGTTAGTTGCGGGTGATGGAATCCGCACTGACCCATCTAAGTTGGATGAAGTGGCCAAATGGCCTCGACCCCGGAATATAAAAGAAATAAGATCTGTCCTTGGATTCTGCTTATTGTGACTTTATCCCAGGTTTTTCCGAAACTGCCCATGCTTTGCAACAGTATGTAGTCCAAGATAAAGCCGAAAAGTCTAAGGATATCCTATGGAATCCCGCGGCTGAAGAAGCTTTTTCGGGACTAAAGAGAAAGTTTGAAGAGACTCCAGTCCTCCATTATCCATTGCCTCAAAGTCGGTTCATTCTTGATACTGACGTGAGCAATGATAGTACTGGAGCGGCACTGTCACAAATACAGAACAGAGTAGAGGTTTCCATTGCCTTTGCCAGCAATAGCTTGAATAAGGCACAACGGAATTACTGTACCACGAAGAGAGAACTCCTTGCAGTGGTAGTATATGTAAGGAAATATCGACACTTCCTCGGAGGTGGAGATTTTACCCTACGGACTGATCATTCCTCATTGAAATGGCTCTTTAATTTTAAAGATGCCGAAGGAATGATTGGAAGATGGCTGGCGGCTCTGTCCGAGTTTGGACTAAAGAACTGCCAGATAGAGCACAGACCCGGTAAGTCACACATCAACGCGGATAGTCTCTCTCGGAGACCATTACGTAAGTGTAGACGACCCGACTGTGTAGACTGTGGGGAACATGATGCTATCTTGGCTGCGTTGCACCAGATGGGTAATCCCGATCCCGCGTTCTACCAGTGGACACTAGAACAGATCCCAGAAGCTTAACAGAGTGATCCGGAGATGCCCCGGTTGATTAAACTGGTAAAGAATGGCCTCCATAGACCACAGGGAAAAGAACTCTCGATTGAAAACCGGGAGTTTCAGACACTCTGTAGTCAGTGGACGGCGTTAACTGTGAGGGATAACGTGTTATACAGGATGAGAACAACGGTGTGTCTGGTAAGGAGACACTTACAGTTGGTTGTACCCATATCACTGTGTCCTGGGCTTTTGACTCTGTGCCATGAGCATAGAAGTTCGGCACATTTCGGGAAAAAGAGGACTGCCGCTAAAATAAAGCGACACTACTACTGGCCCGGAATGAGCGCTGACATAGAGCGATGGATTCTAGAATGCTCAATCTGTTGTAGGGTTAAGCCCGGTGAAGGAATGGGAAGATGCCCTTACAACAAGAGTTATTTGGAGTCCGGTTTGCCCGTATTGCTCTCGATATCATCTCTGGTATCGATGAGTCTGATGATGGCAACACGTGTATGATGGTGGTGATGGATTACTACACAAAGTATGTACAGATCTATCCCATGAAGGATCACAAAGCTGCTACCTGCGCGGAAGCACTTGTGAAGAATTGGGTGCTGCCTTTCAGAGCTCCGAGTATCTTACATTCCGACCAAGGAAGAGAATTTGAATCTCAGATCTGGCAGGAAATGTGTAGAATATTGGAAATCAAAAAGACACGCACTAACCCATACCGTCCTCAGTCTGATGGGATGGTACAGGGGTTCAATAAAACGTTGATACAGTCCTTACGCACTCTACTCAATAAGAGCCGCAGTAACTGGGATGAGTTAGCACCATTTATAGCACACGCTTACAATGGGACTATACATTCTAGTACAGGATGTTCACCTAATCTGCTTGTCTTCAGAGAAGAGATTGTGATGCCCGCAGACATTGTCTATGGGGTGCACGGAGTATCTGCTGGGTTACCCTGCCCTATAGGTTTCGTGGAAAAACTTCGGGAACGCTTTGTAGAGGCTTACTACCGAGCAAGGCGAGGCCTAGAGAAAGCAGCGGAGTGGCAAAGGTCTGGACATGACGTCGGAGTAAAGCCAAGAAAGTTCCAGGTTGGAGACCGGATGATACGATATCACACACCATTAGTGAACGTAAAACTCGCCCCAAACTGGGATGGTCTGTTTGTTATAGTTGAAGTGCTGTCAGAAATGACAGTAGTCATCGAAGACGAATGGACACGGAAGCGCTATAATTCGCATGTTGCTCGACCGAGAGCATGGCACTGTACGCGTGATAGAGCTGGCTCTGATAACGCGGAGTCTCAGCCCCAGCAGGTACCGCTTTCAGCGAAGCCCACTCGCAGGGCAGGGAAGTCCTGAGTCAAAGCCGGTAAGAGTTGCAAGGGCCCTCCGCCAACAAGGCGGAAGCCGGGTTGTCCGCGTAAGGTGAAGATACCCCCATCTAACTTGAGAGAGGAAGACTTGGAGGATTTGAAACCCGAAGCGGAGGACTACAAAGGCCCCACCGATCGTTCTATGTATACTAAACATGGGAGGTCGGTGAAAATGAAACAAGAATTGGAAAACAATTCTACCACCCGCCGCAGTGCCCGTATACGAGGGAAGGCTGCGGTTAACTACAAAGAGTAGTGGGAGAGTGTGAAGGAAAGTGGGAGTGTGTGAAGGAACGAATCAAATGGCGCGTAACGGTGTCTTTGATCACTTCGTGGTTGAGGGGCGTGGAGTCGCTCGGATGTTGAACATCTCAACACCTCTCATTGGTCGAGGACATGACCTCTTTTAATTGGGGTCAACTGGCCGTATATAAGGCTTTGTTTTTGTAGACCAGGGCCCTGTTTTTCCGTAACGACATCGTCGGCCAATGATACCGTACAATCGTCCAGCGATTCCACGACATTCTAGAAGACACAAAATGGCCGCTGTTCTATAGACACGATTGTAGTGCGCCACTCACGATCGCCGCTAAAACTGTCAGCCGTCACGACAAGTATAGAACTGTCTTAGGTTCTATAACACATCACTGTGAGTATATAGAGGATTTCTCCACTTGCCGACGGAATTAAGCAATGAAATTTTGATACGAGTAAGGGATACATATACACTATTAGCGTTTCAAATATGAAGAAGATCAAACGTATCGTCCTGAAGTTATCGGCGTTTGAATTTCGTCATAGCAATCGTCTGCTCTGGTGGCCTAACAGCCTCCCACCTCCCATGCACAGTGAATGTCATAAATTAGGGTCACGTGAGCATAGGGGTACACTGGCCACCAGAGCAGTATTTGCTATGACAAAATTGAAACGACGATATCTTCGAAACGGTGCGGCCGATTTTCTCCATATTTGGTACGATTATCCATTATATGAAGACCTTACTTGTGTTAAAATGGCATCGCTTAATTCCAAGGGGAAGTGAAGTTGCGCATTCTGTACGATATGTCCATAGCTGTCATGAACCAACGACAATTTGGACGACATTTTCAACCACGTGACCCCACGATTGTCGTGACTGAAAAACATGTCTGGATGCCCTACGCCTCTTAGACTCATGACATATCGCCTATTCACTAAAGTGTCGTGTCTATCGAACACTGACGGCAAAAACACGTCGCCCAAAACGATTGTCGTGACTGAAAAACAGGGCCCAGATCACTCCGGCCAAGTGGCGTCTTCGAGACGCCCCTGGAGTGTAGTTCTGCCTCAGCCTGGCTGAGCAGAGTGCGGAAGGGACAGGCCTCCCCTCGGGGGAGGCACCCGCACCGCAGGACTCGGCTCCGGCTGAGACCCCTGCGAGTACGGGCTCAGGAGACAGCGCGTCTGTCGGCCTGGGCAGCGGCGATTCCCTCGGGGATTGCCGCAGCGTTGACTCAGGTGCTCCTGATGACACGCAGTCAGTGCAGTGCGGAGTGTCTAGCCCAGCGCCTTTGGGTGCCGAGGATGAACCCAGTCTGCTTAAGACATCAGCTCGGGCTGAAAGCTCTGGGCGGACTGCTTCCGTGAAAGGAGGGAAAGTTGATCTTTCCAAGGTAAAGAGCTCTGGGTACGGGCAGAAGTCAGTTTCGACTGCTTCTACCAAACCCAAGGCTTCCCGGTTGCCTAAGCCGGTGTTTACACCTACGAAGGCGCCGGGAAAGAAAGGAGATGTTCCGCGAGTGGAATTGACTCCCGTTGGCCGTGGCCGCAGGAAGTTGATCCGCAAACCGGATCCTCCTGCTCCCGGGGGTAGTACATCGAGTCAGTGGGATCGATGGACCCGGGAGTTAAACTGTATCCCTGACCCAGACATGCGCGATATGGCCATGAAAGGGTTAGTGGATCGTTGGGTCGCTAACCAGGGCCAGGAAAGTGTTGCGCCCGTGGCGTCCCCCTCGAGGGTAGATGCCTAGGCCCCTGCTACCACCCAGACACCACTTCGGATCCTAAACCTAGCGGCAGTGGAGAGGCGAAGGAAGTCGGGTCTTCAAACTCGGAAAAACCAGCGTCCACGTCAGCTGGACCTCCCGAGAAAGGGTCACCACATGAATCAGACACCGAGTCTGAATCCGCTGTGGTGAATAACTGCGGTGGAGTAGGAGACTGGGGCGAGATCATGGATCTTGACGATGCTAAGCGTCTTGTCCAGGATCCTCACTCAGACAGCAGTGACGACGCCGGTGAATTCGTTCCCGGCACCAAGTGCGCCCAGAAGCGCAAGGTAGCCCGCAAGCTGCCTAGCTGTCTGGTTGGGCACAAGGCTAAGTGTCTGGAGGACCTCCGCGTTGGAGACCGCCATTGGATACCGGAATCGGTAGATGATGGCGTGTCAGACGACGAGGAGTGGTTACAAGACCAAGGCTCCGCTAACGCGTGGTACGTAGCCCGGAGTTAAGTCGTCTTCGCACCAGAAGTACACGATCCTCCAGAAACAGAAGATCGACTTTGCCTTTCGGCAGTTTACTGCTAATGGGCATTGTGTCTTCCAGGGCTGCCAAGGTGGAGATGTGAAAACGTCTCCCACCTACGCAACTGGAAGGTTGTATGCGCTGCATCTCGTAGAAATGCATTTGACCAAGTACCCGTGGTTCCGCTGTCACGGTTTGAGGTGCTCGGTAGACTCAGGGTCGTCCTGCCGGTCTTGGATGATTTGTCACATGTTAGACGAACACTGGATCGGAGCGGTCCGCGGTAGGGAGAGAACCATGCGGCTTTTCAATAAGTTCATAGGTTTGGCTTCCGAAGCGCGGATCAAAAGTGGAGAGCCTGCGAGCAAAGCTACAGACGGTAAGTATGCTGTGTCCTGGAAGCGGAATCGTGACTTCGGTTCGAATCTGCACATAGGCTCGGCAGACTGGGATCGCATTACCGCCATGCAAAAAACCGCCCGTGGAAGCAGCCATAAGCGATCCCGGAGTGTAGACTCTGCGGGTCGTCGTCTGGCTGCGAAGAAGACCAAGAGCTCGTCTAAGTCAAGTGACTCAGACGACGACTCGAGGTCGAGCGGGGCTCTGTAACTTTGGGGGATGTTCTACGTTCCTCAAAGACAGGCCCAGCTAAGGAAAAGCCTGGCAGGAAGGGGTCGAGTGGGCCTAAAGGGGGGAAATCCTCTGAGGGTTCCGCAAAGACAGCGGTCTCGTCGGACGCTCCGGGGTCGACAAGCACTGCTGGTGCTCGCCCAAAAGAGAAGAAAGAGGTCCCCAAGCCTGACGAGGAAAGAGGCGTGGTAGATGGCGCGGAAGAGGAGTTCCCTTCTCTGCCCCCACCTCAACGCCCTGCTCCTAAGGTAGCGTCTCAGCCTAAACCTTCCCACAAGGAAGAAGTAAGGCCTGGACGCCATGGGGAACAGATAGATGTGTACTCCGGCGACCAAAAGCTGACACTGGCTACTGTAGCTATGACAGATTGGTGCCCGTATCACATGCAAACCTACTTGAAGCGAGTAGATGATCAGTCGATCATCAACGCTCACAAGTTTAGGATAGCACAGATGCGGGTAGCGGAGTACGAGTGCGTCATCGATGCGATGGTAGCCCCGTTGTAGGGCCCCATTGCGATACACTCTGGCCTGTGGGCACTTTCCGCGACTGGACGTATGTCTAGTTCCGCGGAGAGTGCAGAGATTGTGTGGGGACTAGGACCCGGCTTCGGCAAGTGGTCTCTGTTCCCTATGGATTGATTGACACTGGACTCGCTTGGTCTTTTGCCGGTGAGGGAAGTGTGGATCACTAGATGGGTAGGGGTTGGGGCCTTCACTGGTACCTTCAACTCCTATCCGGGAGAAGAGTTTAGCATGCCGTGCTAAAAAGGACGCTAATATCTCAATATTTACGGAGATGGGAACTCCTACACGGAGAAGAAAAGAATTTTCTATCTTTTTCTTTCTCCCTTATATACACCATGTTTCTCTTCACAACATCAGAAGAATTACCCGCGGGACGGGCCATTCTGATAGTAACAAGGTGGGGGGGGTTTGCGGAATTGCTCCCCCTAACTACCCTGGAGCTGTACCAGGAAGACAGTTGGAAGCCTGGCGCCCGGAAGCAGGGGGCTGGACCGAGTAGGTCTCCACGCTGAAGGGTCTGACGGGCTCGACACTTACTACAGTATCCCTGGCTTACAACTCCGGAACGGTGGGAGGCGGGGTCCTCGCTGGTCTGGGCTGACCCCTTGTAGGTCTGGACTGGTGAGTCTTCCCCGCCCGATACTCAAGGAAGCCAGGGAGAAGCCAACAACATCGCCTAGACGGGTGATATTGTTACGTTTTTACTATTTATTATGGTGGTAGCGAGGCTACTCCATTTTCTAAATACTTGATCACCCTTATGTCTTCCTTTTTCAGCATTTAAAATGTGTATTTTTAATATTTCCCATTTCAAACATTTTACATACTGGTATCAGTGAAACATTCTTTGTGAACGATGAAAGGTTAGACACGTCCCCAGAACTGCTCGACTTAAGTTCTCAAAATGTACAATTCAGACTTTTGGGGCAACACAAACAAAATTTTAAAAATTCTGAGTAATCAATTAAAAATCCTTTATTTCTTTTAGAGCAACATCTCAGCTGTTTGTGGATACCAATTATACTGACTTTCTCCAAGCAGTTCAGTTTTTACACTTGTTACAGTAAAAGTTGATTTTTCTAGTGTAACGTCCGAAATATTTTCAACATGCTATGAGTTGAAATACTGTCTAATTCTTCCTATTCAGAATACAAAAACCAGATTCACAATGAAAATAGAATTGATACTGAACTTGTGCTATACCAAATTTCAATAAGCTCCTATGAATATTACCATGTCTATCATATAAAAAACTTGTACTCACATTTAAAAAAAGTTGAAATTAAGCATAACAAAATAATTAACTTTTTTTAAATTAGGGTACACTAGCCATAAGAGATCTAATTTGGAAAAAAAATACTTCTACACAAAGCTATACATCCCTACTGTACAGGCATGCAAATATTATAAGTTACCAGTATAAATATTATACCATGCTGTACCGTTAAAAAAACTCATTTAAGTTTCGGACGTTCCTCCAAATCTTGCGCCCGTGACCAGTGTCCACACAGAACCACATGTATCACAGTAAATATTACATCCAGAGGCACCAAAACTGCTACGTTTGTAGCAAACATGTACATGTACACTTTAGAAGTGTATTCGACCTTCAAGAGGTACTTATTTTTAAAACAGGGAGCCTGTCGGGTGGTGGTAGGCGGAAATACCACATAAAAAAAGACAAGTTGAAATTTCAAAAGAGCAAAGGACTAGGTTAAATTGCTCAGAACCACCAGTGAAACCCACCAACACACTCCCCAACGTCTCTACTATATGAAGCAAATGCTTTTAGATAGCTAAGGACCAATTTTCTTCACCACCCGGGTGAGAACCTGAGACCTTACCTTAGTTTTGGACATTCCTCCAAAACTTTCCTCTACACATTACCCAGTGCCTGTGAAAGGCAGAGTGGCCTGGAGAGGCAAAGAACTTGTTACTCAACATGGAAATATCCACATGTACCTCTGTACATAGGTACCTAGCTCTAAAAAATATAACATTTTATGGAAAAAAGTATGCATTTTTGGACTAATTAACGTGAGAATGACAAATCATTACTTTCTAGAGTAAGAGACAAGTAAAAAATGCAAAGGATAAATTGAAAATTTTACCAGATGATGTCAAATTATGTATTACAACTTGATTGAATTTTTCTACCACCTTCATAAGCAATTTAATAATTCTGTAGGCCCAGTCTACACAACCTTATGAATGTTTCGGACGTTCCTCCCCGCACAATTTTGGCCTTTTCAGCACACTTATATGCACCATACTCACAGCCACTCAGGAAGGCAGCAGGAGAGTAACAAAACTAAAGATAGGAAGAAGTGTCCTTACCCTAATTTGTCGCCCACCAACTTACACAGATCCATCAACATGGTTCTTAAAGCAGAATGTGAACACATCAAGGCTCTATTGACAGAGGCAATCACTGTCCTGGACATCACACTGGATGATGAAGATGGCCAAAGACTTGTGTAAAAGGACACCTCCCTCTTCCCTGAAGTGGAGAACCACAGGATGAATGGTTACCAGCTCCTTTGCGAAGTAGACAGACTGCAGTTCGTCAGGGTCAGTTCATGCCTGAAGGTCTTGCGTGGCGAGCTTCTTCGTTGTCTTACCTTGAACGCCATGTATACACAACATCCATCCCCTTCCAGATGTCCAAGGAAATGAGAGCTGGCAACTGGTCCTAGAACGGAACCTGGAAAAAGCGGTAAGGAAGAAGAGGAAGGCCGAGTCCGTGGAGGGGTTTCATCCTCAAAGCAAAGTTCTAATGCTTAACGCACAGACAAATACTAGTGTTGTGGCAGTGCACCGGAAGGATGTAGCGGTGCTTCCGACGAACACTGCGGAAGAAACTGAGGGAAGCTTGGAGATGAGGGAATTATTCCCGGAACTTCACATGAAGAACATGGAGGAACTCTGTAAGCTGGACTTTCTGGAACTTAACCTTCCTCAAAGTGACAGTGTCTTTCTTCCCCGGAAGAGTAATAGAGTGTTCGGGCCTCTTAAGGAAGTCAACTATAGCCAAAGATGCTATACCCGACTTGTCCTTCCACAGTGAAGAGAGTTCTTCGGTCCAGGCCCACATCCCGTGAGAGTCGAGATGCCCCACGTACCGAGCGTAACTCCACCGGCGACACAATTTTGGCCAGGACTCTACGACGCTGTGTTCTGGGCAGATGCTTGATGGCAGCGGTGATGACATCGTATATATCCTGGCTTTGTGCACCTCACCTGAGAGTGGAAGAGGTGGTGTCGGTTGGGAAGTCGGTGTGGTGGGGGTGCGCAATGGTGGTGCTGTGTGAGCAGGGTCCTGGTCAGGCAGCACGTCGGAGGCAACATCCTGCCCTGTCGCTCCCTCTGGCACAGGAACACCGCTGTGTCGTTGGCTGACACGCTTCTCTAGGTCATGAAGCTTGGCCCTCAGCATCACATTCTCCCTCTCCACGCTCAGCCGAGCAGCCTTCGCCTTCTGCAGCTTGTAGTAAATTGCGGACGTACGTGGGGTTCTCGGGCCACTGGCCTCTATAGGCCGGCAGGGGAGTGGAGGGGGATCTGAAAAGAGGTTACAATCCAATTGACATATAAACAAATTGTAGATAATTATCTATCTCATTTCCAGAAATATTGTTTAAAGTTATTGTTTTTCCATTCCAGAAATAATCTCAAATTGAAAATAATATTACTTTCACTTGGTTCAACGATACATGATTAATTGATAGTTTAATCTATATAATTTATGGGCAGATAATCTATATGATTAATATACATGAATTAGAAACCTCTTGAATAAGAAGAATAACTGTATGTAACGTTTACACTGTTATCTGTTCACTTGGAGTGAAGAGATAAATAATAATATTACAATTGCACATACATGTACATGTAAGTGTAGACACAGCTTAACAATATGATGCACTCTCCAAGCACCAATTCATTTCTACCTATCATGTAGCAGCTGCAGTACAGTGTAATAAATCTACAATTCTAAATGTGTGTACATAGTAAAAAGTGACTACAAACTACATTAACATAAAATACTTACGCCAACTCCTCAATTTGAGTTGTCCTACCAGCAGAACCTGGTGTTGAGATGCCGGCTGTGGTCCGAGGGGGAGGGGACTTGGGAGGAGGAGGGGCAGGGGTTTCTCGTTAAAAGGAGAAGGGTTTGGTGGTGCAGGATGAGGCCAAGGGGAGGGGGTGTGTTGGTTTCAGGGGTGGTGGTTTCAGGGATGGGGGTAGCAGGGGCCGTTTCTTCCAGGGTGGTGGGATCAGGGGGGGGATGGTAGCAGGGGCAGTGGCAGGGGGGGTGCAGGGGGTTGAAGGGGCTGGGGAGGAAGAACTTTTTGGGGGGGGGGCTTCTTCTTGTGGGTGTGGGTGTTGAGGTGGAAGGGACTGGGGAGGAACATCTTTTGGATATGGGTGTGGGTGTGGAAGAGGTGGAAGGGAGTGGGGAGGAGTCTGTGAGAGAGTGGAGGGAGGGTTAGCGGAGGAGGAAGAGAGGATTTGAGGAGCCTGCTGTAACCGTCGCCAAAACCCACTCACAAGAGTTTTGTAGAGGCCAACATTCATCACATTATCTTCTGAGTGGGACTCGGGAGGGATTAACAGCAGGCATCAAGGAGCAGGTGTTTGAAATTACCTCGGAAAGAGATTGTGATATATTCATAGCTGGTGATTATAACATTGACTACTTAACAACAAATACGCCAGAATATAAAGTACTGAAACATGGAAAATTTGCTGGGTATGCATCAGCAGATAAAAGATTACACAAGATTTAGTGATATAAAAAATAGTTGTCTAGATATGATTATGGTAAATAACAAAAATTATATTGCTTATGGAATCATGGATGAACACGTAAGTGACCATCTTGGTGTTTTTATTATACGGAAGAAGCCTAAGAGCGTTTATAACAAAGTAAAGTTCACGGGTAGATCGTCTAGAAACTATGATAAAAATGCCTTCCAAGCCTCGTTGTTAGATAAGGACTGGAACGATTGGTATGAAAACAGGGATCCAAATCAGATGTGGGATATCATGGTTAACCGTATTTACTCAAACTTAAACAAATTGTGCCCACTTAAAGAATTTACAGTAAAAGAAATGTGTGAGCCATGGTTGACTAACGAGATCTTGGAAACAATAAAAGAAAAAGATAGATTACTAAAAAAGGCTAGAAGGACCAAAACTACAGATGACTGGGAAAATGCTTGTAGGGCAAGAAATAACACAACAAAAATGGTATGACTAGCAAAATCAGATTTTATTCAAGCTTTATTACAAGATTACAAAGATGACAATACAAAATTTTGGACCCTTATTTCGAGATTTACTAAGGAAGATTCAAGAAAACATAGTAATATAAAGTTAGCTGAAAATGGATTAGACATTAATGCAAATGATACCGGCGATTACATAAACAATTTTTTCGTAAACATTGGTCCTTCTTTAGCCGAAAAACTTAACTTACCTTGGCAAAACCAAGTAAACTACAATGATAACCAAATGGCACAAATGTATACCGACAAGATGAAGTTAAAAAATTATTAAGTGAAGCCAAAAATTGGAAGTCATCAGCTGTTGAAAACCTAGCCACTATTTACTTGAAGGATGCTCTGCTTGCTCTTATTGATCAGTTTGTGTATTTATTGAATGTTTCACTTGTGGAGGGAGTCTTCCCTGACAGGTGGAAGGAGGCAGTGGTTGTACCTTTAAAGAAGGAGGGTGAAAGTAATGATGTAAACAATCTTAGACCCATCTCCCTCCTTCCCCTGCCAGGAAAGATCCTTGAAAAAATAGTCCACAGAAATACTTACTCATTTATAGAAGTCAATAACATTTTGTCTGACAAGCAAAACGGATTTAGACCCGCCCACTCCACTGTAAACACAATAGCCACATTATCAAACTCTATCTCTTCTGCACTTAATAACAAACAACTTACCCTATGCACTTTTATTGACTTTCGGAAAGCTTTTGACACAATAGATCATAACATTTTACTTAGAAAATTGAATTTTATGGGAATTAGGGGTAGTGCTCAAAATTGGTTTCAAAATTACTTAACAAATAGAACACAATCAACCATAGCTAATGGAATCAAGTCAAATTTGGCTTGTGTGTCTTGTGGCGTGCCGCAAGGATCAATCCTTGGCCCGCTGTTATTTATTTTATACATTAAGGATTTACATAAATTATTTGATGATTGCCTATGTCTTCATTATGCAGATGACTCGAACGATTGCTTATAAATTCATTTGTTATGGAAAATTAGGCCTTATATTTCACAAGATGCATGTTTAAAAATTTACAAGTCAATGCTACTCCCTATTTTCGATTATGGAGATATTCATTTCATGAAATCAGGAATCAATGAGCTAACGCGCCTACAGACCCTTCAAAATCAAGCCTTGCGAATTATTCTTAAATCACACCCAAGAACTCCTCCTTACTTACTACATCGCAGTGTTCAACTACCGTACTTAAACGACAGACGTGAGTCACATGTGTTAAATTATATGTATTGTTGCTTATCGAAAACAAATACCTTGTTAAAACCAATCAGGACTACTCGGAAAAGTGAAGGACCGATCTTCAGACAAGCTTTCCCAACAAGTACGGCTTATCAGAACTCCTTGGACTACTATGGTCCACAAACTTGGAATATGCAACCTGTAGGGGCACGAATGATTGCCACCTATGATGCTTTCAAATCATTCCCAAAGAACAGACTTATATCTTATATCTTATCTTTAAAATCGTTCCTGCTTTTGCTCACTGTGCTTATTGCCTTGTTTAAAATAACTGAGGGACTACTGTTACTGCTGTCAAGGTTGTTTGTTTATTATTTGTTGTAAACCATATCAAATCTTTTATTACATCGGATTTATGTATGAATCACTTTCTGTAATCTGGTCAAGCAAGTAAACCAGCATCACAAGACGCTGAGCTATGGCCAGCATAAATAAAAGATTATAAAAAAAAAAGGCTCCTACACGGGGTCGACTGGGTCCTCTGTGGATGTGGCTGTGGCCAGGCATTCCCTCTTCCTCGTCCGCTCTTTGCTGAAGCCATGCAGGGTCGAGACGCTTATGTTGCCTCCACTGTCGCACAGACTCCTTATTGGGTTTGAGGGGCCTCATCCTGCTGGGGTAGGGTGAGGGGGGCCTGGAGTAAATGTTACGGAGGTGGGAGGCTGGGATGTATAGTGCTAAATCTGAAAAAAAAGAAATGGAAATACTAAGTCTGAGCATGAAAATATGAGAAATAATGTCAAATAGAACAAGCCTAAAAAAAGTGAGAAATTTTATTTTCTTCAATATTTAAAAACTGTGCTATATTATTGTGTAGTATAATAATGCGCACCTCCACACATATTTTGGTCTTCGTAATGCCATAATAACAATGCTATAATCAACATATTGTACAAAACGGAATGTCCGAAACTTTACAATTCAACCCAAAACGTGAGAAAATTCAATAAATTCACAAACATAAGTACAAGACGAATATTCTACATTGTTTTACCTACAAAATGATACTAAGCATGAGAGAATAGATTAAAATGCAGGGTTGTAGCAGGCGCTATGAATTCTGCTGGAACGTCTGAAATGTTTCGCCGGAACGGGCGTAAGTTAAACCCATATCGGAGTTAAATACACTCTAAACCTTTTGATTCATATAATCTAACTATTTCCCGCATAGAACATGTTAAGAAGTACATGTGGGTTGCAAAGTTTGACAAATGCAGGGACAAATATTTGTGAAAGGCTCAATTGAAAAATCAAATTTAAAAAAAAGGAACGGGCGAAACCTTGTCAAACCCGTGTGGCCAGAACCCTATCTCCGCAAATGACCAAATAGCTATCTAAATGTGAAAAGCAACATGTTTTTTTACACTATTAAACCTCTGCATGTTTCACACCGTGCACAGGGAAGGTAGAAAAGCACATTTGATAAAACCATTGACGTTATTTCGCTCGTTCCATTTCTTGGGTAAGGTTCAAAGCTATCGACCCAAAGACAAAGAAAAACTCCCGTTTGTCGCCCAACCACCACGTGCGAGGAACGGGCACAAGTTGAAAAATGCCAAAATACCAAAAAAAGCAAAGAAACATTCACTAAATACATACTTCACCACTTTCTAGGGTACATACACCAAGTTTCGGACAAATTTCAGAACATAAAACACACAGATTAAGCAAAAATAGTCAATATTTCAAAGAGAAAAAAATGTCTGCCTTACCTCATGTGGCGCTGGATGATGCAAGAGGCTGGTGTAACGGTTCTACGCGCCAATTCGAAAGTTATGGCGAAAGGAATGGTTTCCCCCAAAAAAGTTTCGGCCGTTCCGTATTTTCTGAAAATTTACAAATTCCTTCCTCACAAGTCCCCAAGAGATTGAATCTTTATGATTTTTAGGCAAAATATGCACAATAACATATACATCAAGTGTAGAAAACCACAGAAGTGAATATTAGCGCATTCGAGTAATATTGACAAAAACATTCAGTGTCACGGGCGAAAGGTGGTTCAGTATAAAAACAGGTAAGTGGTTTTCAATCTGTGCTCACTCACTAATACTGGATGGATAAGGCTATAACTTTACTTATAATTGTACAACACCTTAGGGAGTATATAAGAAGTGTTAGTTGTGTAATAGGTGTGAAATTAGATACCATTTTATAAGTACGAAAATGGTGTTTTGGACGTTCCGCACGAAAAAGTGACAAACCCATTTTTTGTCAGACCTGTGAAAAATCCAGGAAAAAATACCCAGATACCCTAAAAAATTGTGTATGGCATAGAAAACAGATACAGCTCACAGGAAAAGTTGCTTTCCATGTGCTGAAAATGTAATATTTAATATTATGACACTTATGGTATTGTTGTTTTTTGGTTTTTTTTGACCATTTTTACTCATTTTCAGACTTTCATGATTTTTTGCATAATGAAGGAATTGTCACACAAACTTAAACTTTATATCAATTTTAAGCTGGGAATGTCCTTGATAAGATGCAGAAAACCTACCTGCTAGGATAAAATCAAAACCGGATTTGTTTTAATCTGGGCTCCCGTATGCGACGACTGGTGTTTGGCGTAGTAAAATTTGTAGCCACAACTCCAGGAGTCGCATACGGGATATTTTATGGGGTTTAACGATATCATTTATACAGTCTATATCCATGATTTTGTTTCAGGAAAGGGTTACACACCTGGGGGCATTGTGAGAAGTCTAGGGGCAAATTGCCTCCTTTGGCATTCAGGGGCCAAAACCCCTGAAGTGTTTGGCAGGAGCTCCAGCAACAAAGCTCCTCCTGGGAGTTTAAGGGGTGAAGTCCCTGGAAGCAGTTGGATTTCCAGGTTGCCAGGGGTCCTGTGGTATAATGCCTCCTTGGGGTGCACTGATGAAGCCCCAGGATTCTTTAGTGAGGGGGGGTCACACACCTGAGGGGTCAAAAGTACAGCCAATCCCGGGGGTCGAGGGGCCAAAGCCCCTGGAAGTAGTTACTCTAGGGGAAGAGATTTTACACACCTGAAACTACATGTGGAGATTGCCAGGGGTCCAGTTTCAAAAAGCCATCTGGGAGGTTCAGGGGTCAGAACCCCTGGAAGCACTTGGGTTTTATAATTCAGAAATTACAATGGGTCAGGGGCAAAGTGTTTCTTTAGGGATCCAGGTCCGGAGGGGGTGAAGCCCCTTGGTGCACTTTTATGTCAAAAGATTATACAAGCTATACCCAGAATTTAATTCCAAGGGGGGGGGGCACACAACTGACCATATTTCTGAACATTACAAGGAGTCCAAAAGGAAAGCCTATCCTTAGGGTCAAGGGGGCAAAGCCCCTTGAAGCACTTGCATTTTACTGTGCCTAGGATTTTGTTTCCGGGAAGGGGTTTTACAGACCCTGACTGCATGGGAAGATTGCCAGGTGTCTGATGGAAAATTCCATCTGGGGGTCCAGGGGGCAAAGCCTGCAGAATAACCTGGCTTCTATATAAATTTTATACAAGATGCCTCTTGGATTTTGTTTCAGGGACCAGGATGGTTACCGATCTAAGGCTATTTATGATGATTGGGAGGGTCCTTAAAGTGCGTCTTTGGGAGTCCAGGGGCCCCCTGAAGAGCTCTCTCTCTTTTTTTGGGACATATTTACGTTGTTGAATGACGTACATATGGTAACAAGGGCATGTAAGGGGATTTTTTTAGAGGGTGGGGGGCACACCTTGGACTACCTTACATGCATCCTTCAAGTGTGTACCCCCAACCCGGAGGGCCAAAAAAATGGAATTAAAAAAGAAAAAAAATCCTACGGATTTACGCCTAGCCTTCTTAGAAATAGAAGGTGTCTTCACTTTTTTTCCCAACCCATGCTTTTTAACCCCTCTGAGATTGTGTATGTATATATCGCACCTTCAACACCCCCAGCCCGCCCTGTGCCACCTAAGGTTAACCTGTTCGCGGACCTCTTACCCTCCACCTTTTCAGACCTATGCTGTACCAATCTGAGGGACATCAGCTGTACATTGTTTAGTTACCTTGTGGGGGGGGGGGGGGGAGGCGTTGGGGTAAGGGGCTGTCATGTGTGGGGAGTTGGGTGGGTGGGCCTGGTTAATGAGAGTGTGAGGCTTTGGATAATAGCAAGCCATTTCTGTTCCAAACCTTAGTTTATGGAGAATCCATGTAGGGGAACCAATTTAAATTATGTAGGGTGCTACTGTACCTGCGTTAGCAGATGGCACCTGGCTTTTTTTGCACAAATAAAAAGAAATTTAAAAATGTATAGCTTTTTCTGGTTTCAACCTTCCTTGAAGTCTGTTCAGGTGAGGTCCTAAACCAGGTTAAGATGGTCCTGCCCTGGTATTTGTTAGTAACAAAATATATATAATTCTCCTCGTTCTGCAAACTCTTACGATTAACATAAAGGAATAATTGAATAAACGCATAAATGGGTTTGAAAACTAGGGAATAAATAATCCCCCATTTATTAAGTTGTGACAAAGAAAAAATTTTCTTGAAGAGACATGTCTTGTTTGGGGTGTGTCGACAACAAGTGAGACCGGATCTGACCGGAGGGGTTGTACCTTTCGGATCTATGATACTGACCCCTGGTGTAGGTATTGAGAATCATATTCCCCCATGGAGTAATTAATTATACTTACTTCTCCAAGAGAGAAGTCCCCAGTATATCTGTTTTTACTGAGGTACTGGAGAGGGGTATTTTTGCACAGAGGAGAAAATGAAAGAGATTTTCTCATGTCCTACCCCAGTAAACACAAGATGTAAATCTACGTGGCTCACAGGTAGATTCCCTATGTATAAAAACATACAAATGTTAAGGTTTACCTATGTCTGTAGAAGGTGTGGTAATTTTAGGTAAATTTAATAATTGATATTGCATTATTTACGTGAATTTACGTAATTTGTATGAATGAATTCCTGTTTATGTGTATGAATTCCCTAGATAGCATGACAGTAGTTTCTGTCAATTTTTTGTACTTCTTGGGGAGGGTATGGCCTGTAAAGTTGGTTTATTTACCAAATTTACCAAATTGGCAGTTTCAATTAGAATCAATCTCATTCAGGCTATGATTGGCTATCTTTTCTGCTGCAATTATCTTAATTTTGGTAATTTTGGCAGTAGAGCAGGACCACACCATTCTGTGGGTGTGTGGTGTTGATATTAACCCTTTAACCCTTTAGGCGCAGCATGATGCCTGGAGGCATTCCCGTGCGAACCGCAGCATGATGCCTCCAGGCATTCCCGTGCGAACCGCAGCATGATGCCTCCAGGCATTCCCGTGCGAACCGCAGCATGATGCCTTGAGGCATCATAGAGTTGTTATTTTTATAAAGTCACTTTTTCAGTAGATTTAAGCACAGAAGGGTTAAGAAAAGCTCCATATATAAATAAAACAGTTTAAAATCAATGTATTTGTGTGTATTGAGTCTATTTAGTGAAATGGAGATGTTTATTTGCGAGTAGAACACGGAGAAAAATTAAATAATGCACCGATCGAGTCGCGCCTATGGACGAGTGGAGTGCCTGACAGCGCATTTCCCGATATAGTGAAATGTGGAACGAGTTGTCACATATTTATAGCCTAAGGAATTGGTTGTCTTGCTCACACTAGTACAGAATATACATATACTATCTAATTTGCGAGTTTTTAGGCAGTCTTACCCTTTCGTTTTTACTATTTTGCGAATTCTCCGCCGATGTTTACATTTTATTCGACACCAAGAGCAAACGCAGCAGTGGAGAGTTATACTTCCGGTCGCCCTAGTTTTACGTTCCCGCCCCAACCACAACAAAGCTGAAACCAAGGAAAGCACCAAAGCTCGTATATTATTATAAATCGAGACCAATAAATCATTGAAACCTGTATATTATTAAAAATATCACAATATATTGTGAATCTGGTCATCAGAAAAACAAAATAAAACATAAGTGTATCTTGTTGTATCAGTCACCGCAATTACAGCAGAAGTGTATGGACATTTTTTTTTTTTTTCTTTTTCCCCCCCGACAATCCGCACACTGTCATATCTTACACGATTTAACTCGGAAAGTGTTAGGATACCTCCAATACGTAAATAAAACATTATAATTTCGATAAATATGTGTTTTTGGGGTTCATATATTGCCATGGCGACGTTGATATGCAACTATAAAAGTCGCAAAAACTTTCGATGATGCGTAGAGCGCGTCGCACTTTCACAGAGTGAGCCTCTACACCACCTGCTTAGCGAAACACAACGAAATTCGCTAACATGGCCTGCAATGATCCTTTTGAAGATGTCTACGTTGACGAATGGGAGCTACTTTTGGATTCCTCTTCGGAGGAGGATTACGAGAGTGCGGACGAGGAACAAGAAAACTCGCTCCAGGACGAATCGACTGTCACGATAGCGACTACTCCAGGAGGGCGACGATGGGTAACTTACCCCGAAAACATCGGACGGTGGGAAACGCTGAAACCCACTGAAAGCACACCTGGAGTAACAGCAGCCGTCGACACAGCAGAAACCAAGACATCGTTAGACTTTCTGCGAGTTTTTCTTTCGCTAAGTTTTATAACGAGTTTGGTGGACAGGACCAACAGATACGCAGAGGCGAACAAGGGTGGGCGTGGCTTGCCGAAGAAAATGACGGCCTGGACTCCTGTGGGAATCAACGAGATGTTGCGGTTTATCGGCCTCACGTATTTGATGGGAATACTGAAGAAACCAGATGTGGAGCACTATTGGACAACGATAGTCGAATACGCCACCCCTGGCTTGAAATCACTGATGTCCAGAACTCGCTTTCTCTCTATTCTACGGTAAGTTTAATTCGCTAATGTTGACAGTATCATTGTTTATATTTCAGCCCAGACTCAGAGCTGCGCAAGCGCAGTGAAACGATTTCCAGATACTGTAGCGGCGAATCGATTTTCATATATTTATATCGCAAATATAGCCCTGTCTTCCTCACATTAGTTCAGAATATACATGTATTATGTATTCCTAGAGTCTTAGACCATTCTTCCCCTTGTATTTTAAAGATTCCTGCATTTCTCAAACCCTGATGTTACGACTGGAGCAGACGCTGGTCCTCAGAGCGCCGCATCCGGTCCCGCGACAACATCCGGTCCATCGACTTCCCGCCCCAGATCTCCACACATGATGACTGACTTTTTATTTCAGCATTTCAATTCTGTTTGTAACTCCGTTTATGTCCCCCGTCGTGAGGTTGCGATTGACGAAACAATCGTGAAGCACAAAGGCCGTACCCGTCATCGCCAGTACATGCCTAACAAACCGTGCAAATGGGGTCTCAAGTGCTGGGTGCTGGCGGAGTCGGCTACGGGCTTTGTGCTTCAGGTGATTCCTTTCTTTGGCCGTGACAACCGTAAGGGAAGTAACTCGACAGAAAATATAATTATGAGGCTGTTACGGGGTGCTAAACTATTAAACAAAGGCTACCATGTTTTCTTCGATAATTTCTACACTGGTGTACAGGTTCTCGAACGGCTCCACTCACTTCAAACCTACGCTTGTGGTACTCTCCGAATGAATCGCACGGAGGTGCCTAAGTCCTACATGGCGAGGAAACATCCCGAGTTGACACAGCGGGGCGACTCGATTTTCGCTAAGGCTGGGTGCTTGTTATTGACTTGCTGGCTAGATCGTAAAATAATTCGTATTCTCTCCACCATTCACGGCTCCACTATGTCCACATGTATTCGAACACTACGGGGTACTGACGGCAAATTCGCTAAGAAAGAAATCCCTTGTCCAGACACTATAAAATCGTATAGTCAGTACATGGGCGGGGTAGACTTAGCTGATCAAATGGCTTCGTATTATTCTTTCGGGAGGAAAAGTAGGAAATGGACCAAGAAGTTCTTCTTTTTCATGATGGAGATCATGAAATTGAACTCCCAGATAATGTACAACTCACTTTCGGACAAGAAAATCAGTTTAGTCGACTTCTCTCTCTGTCTGGTCCAGCAGATTATGACTGCAACTAACGAGGAAGTCGCTAGACCCCTTTCGGATTCTGCAAATCGATTAACGAGTAGATGTTTTCCTGACGATTTAGAGCGTAAAAGTTTTTGCCGGGTTTGCTATTATCGTAACAAGAACGGATTTGGACCTAGGAAGCAAACTCGCTACGGTTGTAAAACCTGTGGTACTCACCTCTGTCTTCCACATTGTTTTCGGATTTATCACACAAAATCAAATTTCGAAATTTCTGACAGTGCCACAGAAGAATAGGAAGTTAAAATGATCAGCCATCTCACCCCCCCCCACCCTTTTAGGCTCCAAATTAAAGTAAAAATGTCAATAGCACACTTCCCACGATATCCAAATTTCTCATATTATCGGTGAATTATACCTTGTTAAATATTAAAATGCCTGTGGCGTTTGCTACTTATAATTTTCTATCGCAAAAAAACCCTTGTCAACTCAATTTTCGAACCTGAAATTCTAAATTATATGTATACCCCATGTAACTTTTCGATCGGATGTCTTGTTGATAACCTATACACCAGTGAATCTTTTTTTTTGGTTTATTTTTGTATCTAATATCGACCAGAAGTGGTTAAATTGATTATTATATCGGAGAAAAAGCCTGTAAGTCCGACCATGTCGAGTGCCAGACAGACACTGATAAATTTATATCACCCTGAACTATTCCTATGTGATCTAGCACGTAATGCTATTCTATGATTCAACTGTGAAGTCTATGGACACAAACGATATGGTTTTGTATCTAATCTACGATATCAGCCTGAAACAAAGTAATCCTGGACGATCTATGTATCATCAAGGTTCTCCACATGTACATTTTGTGAAAATATATTGACCAGAAGTGGTCAAATTGATTATTATATCGGCGATAAAGCCCCCACCTCAGACCATGTCAAGTGCCAGCTAGACACCGATAAATTTATATCACCTTCAAACCATTCCTGCCTATGTGATCTAGCACGTAATGCTATTCTATGATTCAACTGTGGAGTCTATGGACACAAACGATATGGTTTTGTATCTAATCTACGATATCAATCTGAAACAAAGTAAACCTGGACGATCTATAGACCATCAAGGTTCTCCACATGTACATTTTGTGAAAATATATCGACCAGAAATGGTTAAATTGATTATTATATCGGAAACAAAGCCCCCAGATCCGACCATGTCGAGTGCCAGACAGACACTGAATATATTTATATCTTGTGAAAATATATCGACCAGAAGTGGTTAGATTGATTATTAGATCGGAGAAAAAGCCTGTAAGTCCGACCACGTCGAGTGCCAGACAGACACTGAATATATTTTTACCTTGTCGACTATTTCAATCTGAAACAAAAATCATTCCTGCCTGTGTATATATATATATATATTTATAATTCTGCCGACTATTGAACCCCCAGCCTCATATGTCTCTTCTTTTCAGAAAATGAATCAATGTATATCAGCCTGCTATATTCCTGCCTATGTAATTTAGCACGTAATGCTATTCTATGATTCAACTGTTAGTGTGAATCGTTTTTTAGTCGCTAATCGATAAATTTATATGATCCAGAACCTTTCCTGCCTATGTAAACTAGCACGTAATGCTATTCTATGATTCAACTGAGAAGTGTACGACCACAAACGATATTTTGGTTTTCTATCTAATCCATGTTATCAATCTGAAACAAAGTAATCCTGAGCAATCTATGTATCATCAAGGTTCTCTACATGTTTATTTTGTGTAAATATATCGACCAGAAGTGGTTAAATTGATTATTATATCGGAGAAAAAGCCTCCACGTCTGACCACGTCGAGTGCCAGACAGACACTGAATATATTTATATCTTGTTGAATCTGAAATGAAACATGCCTATCTGTGTATAGCCAACACTAATCTATGTATATCAACCTGAACCATTCCTATGTGATCTAGCACGTAATGCTATTCTATGATTCAACTGAGAAGTGTACGACCACGAAATATAATTGGTATTTGTATCTAATCTACGATATCAGCCTGAAACAAAGAAATCCTGGACGATCTATAGACCTTCAAGGTTCTCCACATGTACATTTTGTGAAAATATATCGACCAGAAGTGGTTAAATTGATTATTATATCGGACAAAAAGCCTGTAAGTCTGACCACGTTGAGTGCCAGACAGACACTGAATATATTTATATATTGTTGAATCTGAAATGAAACATGCCTATCTGTGTATAGCCAACACTAATCTATGTACATATTGTGAATACGATGACGACTGCTGCACCTGGAAATGTATCAATCCTTGTCAACCTGTGTAATATATTGAACAATATTGCTGAATAATTGATCTGAAAAAAAATACATACACAATATTAAAATATATTTTAAATCTTACTTCACCTACCTTGTCTTCTTTTCTTACTTCAAGAAGTATTCGTATGTAGATATAATCAATCATTGTCCAGCAATCGATTTAAAAGTTAACTCCTCCTGGAGATGTCAATGCTGAATAGGAACAAGTCAAATTTTCCTAATTCAATATATCAGCCTGGACATTAAATCTATATGTAGATGATCCTTAGAGTGTGGGAGATAACCACATATAGCCTTGTAATGATCAAACTCCATTAGAATCCTTAGGCGAGTCCATAGTATAATCAATGGCGAAATAAGCCAATATAGTCACTGCTCGAATCTAATTTTCAAAAATCAATATCTAAGTCCCAACTTCTCCGAAATGGTCGAGATATATATCAAATGAAAGCTGAGAGTATCTAATTTACGAATATTAATGTCTCCAATCATATATTTCAAGTTAAATCATGAAAATAAATGATTTTCTAAATCGTGTCTTGCCCAGTGCCTAACTCCCCTACCTCACCCATAGTAAAGGCTCAGCTTAGATGACCATTACTTTTAATTCAATTCTAAATCATCTGCTGGTTCAAAATGATTCATATTTCATATAAACAAACCTCAGACAGTGTAGTTTACCCTGATATAAGTCCCCGTTCATAGATTCAAGGTTAAAAGCCTCAAAGAAATCATTTTGAAAGAGATGTCTTAGAACCCAGCTATGGCGAAATAAGCCAATTTATTGACAGAGTACTTTTAATCTTCTAAATTCGATAATTAAATCCCACATTGTCCGAAATACACAAAATATATATCAGGAGAAAGCTAAGGGCCTGTAGTTTACGTATATTAATGTATCCAGTAATAAAATTAAAGTTAAATCCTCGTAATAAACGATTTTCTAAATCGTATCTCGACCAGCGCCTGAATCCCCTACCAATCCTATAGTAAAGCTTTTAATCTTCTAAATTCGATAACTACATCCCACATTGTTCGAAATACACAAAGTATATATCAGGAGAAAGCTGAGCATTTGTAGTTTACGAATATTAATGTCTCCAGTAATAGAATCCAAGTTAAATCCTTATAATAAATGAATTTCTGAATCGTGTCTGGCCCAGATCCACACTCCCATACTGAACCTATAGTAAAGTATAGAGAGTGCTTATGGCGCATCTTAATGTTTCGATTACTTGGTCTCGAATCGACCAAAATGGACAATATTATATCATCATGAAGCTGAGAGTGTGTAGTTCACGTTAGAATATACGAAAATCCATTTATCTAAGATTTAAACCCCGAAATATATGATTTAGTTAGCCAAACCACAAAACTGCGTAATGCTGACTTTCTTTTTTCGATTATTAATTCTAACCTGATCTAACCTGTACAATATTTACATAGAAAGGTAGCTTAGAGTGTGTAGAATAACAATATATATATGATTAATCATGAATCTAAAGTTTAAACCCGGTGCGAGCTGATTTCTAATGACAGCTCGACCACCATGACTACACAGTATGAGCAATGGCCGATCGAGCTAGGCCAGAATTCAACGTGCGTAACTCGCATCTTAATTTATAAATATCTTGGTCTCTTCTCGTCTAAATATGATAAAATACATACTGGAACAAACCTTGGAGTCTATAGAATGTGAAATTACACTTCCCTGTGGTTAATTCTAATATTTAAACCCTATCTGAGCTGATTTTGTGATCATCGTATGAAATTCGACTGAACCAGCAAGCCGACTGTGTGATACCCAAGGTTAAATTTGAATTATTAAATCTGAACTCGTCAAACCTGGACATTATTTAGATAGAACGGTAGCTTAGAGTGTGTAGAATATCAATATACATATCATTAATCATGAATCTAAAGTTTAAACCCGGTGCGAGCTGATTTCTTATGACAGCTCGACCACCTTAACTACACAGTATAAGCGATGGCGTATCAAGCTAGGCCAGAATTCAACGTGCGTAACTCGCATCGTAATATTCTAATATCTTGGTCTCTTCTCGTCTAAATATGATAAAATACATACTGGAACAAACCTTAGAGTCCATAGAATGTGAAAATACACTTCCCTGTGGTTAATTATATTGTTTGAACCCTATCTGAGCTGATTTTGTGATCATCGTATGAAATTCGACTGAACCAGCAAGCCGACTGCGTAATGCCCAAGGCTAAATTTGAATTATTAAATCTGAACTCCACAAACCTGGACATTATTTACATAGAACGGTAGCTTAGAGTGTGTAGAATAAGAATATATGTATCATTAATCATGAATCTAAAGTTTAAACCCGGTGCGAGCTGATTTCTTATGACAGCTCGACCACCTTAACTACACAGTATAAGCGATGGCGTATCAAGCTAGGCCAGAATTCAACGTGCGTAACTCGCATCGTAATATTTCAATATCTTGGTCTCTACTCGTCTGAATTTGCTAAAATACATACTGGAACAAACCTTAGAGTCTATAGAATGTGAAAATACACTTCCCTGTGGTTAATTCTAAAGTTTAAACCCTATCTGAGCTGATTTTGTTAACCTCGTCTAAGATTCGACTGAGCCAGCAAGCCGAGTGCGTAATACCCAATGTTAAATTTGAATTATTAAATCTAAAGACGTCAAAGCTGGACATTATTTAGATAGAAACAAACCTTACAGTATGTAGAATAAGAATATACGTATCATTAATCATTTATCTAAAGTTTAAACCCGGTGCGAGCTGATTTCTAATGACAGCTCGACCACCCTACGTTTCGAGCAGTGACATGGCTTCCCATAGACTCAACCTTATAATCTACACAGCACTCTATAGAGGCTTTGCCGATATTAGTTACAAAGCGTTATGTTAATTCCACCGTGTCAAGTCTGACACCCTCGTATAGCTGATGATCAGATGAACATAATGCTGGTCTCAGTTTACACTGTTGACGCCATAGGAAGATATAAATGGCAATTCTGTGGGTTGTCGCATCGACTTGTAGCAGACAGCTTAGCAGACATGTTGCTGTCACTGGACTTGACACCTATACTCCCAGCCTCAGATCCGAAGTTATGACAGTATTAACCACACTTTCGATGGTTTTTCCGCCATAATATTTATATCCTTTTGTAGGCACAAGCCTTATAATGAAGTTGCTGGGTTTCATTTCTGTTGTTAATCCGCTATTTGACGAGGGGAAATGATTTTACACAGCGTCCATTGCGTAGAGGAATCTGCTTAGCCATCCATGTTTACACTGACACTCCCGCCCCCACCAACGGGTTTGCTATGTGCGCGAGTTCAAACTTTCAATATTGCTTAGATCACCTTAGGAGTCGTTTTATTTCATAATACTTTAGAATCGTATAGGTAGGGTTCATATTTGAATATCAATGGGGGTTTTATCAACTTTAACGACTATATATATTGATGCGAAGAAATCTGCTACAGTAGTGTGTAAGGCCTAAGATAGGCGGACGCCATGGACGGTTATTTTTTACATAGGCGCGTATTTTAGGCCAACTTCAGTTCGAGATTACATATATTCAACCGTTAATTTTATTCACAAAATATATATACACACCAAGATACAGGTCTTGCCGTTATAGTAATGGTGATCTTTTATTCATAAATCATCAATTTACGGAGAAAATGGAGAAATTCTACCACTACCACCTTCCTCAGACCCCTAGCGGCAAAACATGCCTGCGGTACAGCGGTGAATCTGGTAAAAGCCTGCTGCGGTAGTACACAGTATAACGATAGGTGGCGCTGCGATCGAGTGGCCAACCGGGTAACACCCTGCTGCGGGGAATGGGTTAAGGACGGCTGCCTGGGGCCCAGCTAGTCCCATAAGGACGGGTGCTGGTGGTAGTCTGTCTGGCTAGAGCACGGCCACATTATGATTAAAATTGATATCCAAGGTTGTAATCATGAAATATGATACATAATCACAAGGTCGAAAATCACGAACTTGCAGCAACTGCCCAAAAAATCAGATCTGAGAGGATCATTAATTCCTTTTGCAAATATCATCTCTATATATTGAAAGACTCGTGTGCCAAATTGGGAACGCTAACTACCATAATTAGCATTAGCACAGGGCTAATATGAAACAAAAAACGTCACGTTACGACCCCCCCCCCCCCCCCCCGATTGGTTGCTATGGAAACAATTTTTGTCCCTCTCATGTTATGATACAGCTTCACAATATGTATGAATGAAAACATAACTAGAAAATGAATTTCTATTTTTTTTGGCTTTCCCTGGTTTTATATCCACGTGGGGGGGGGGGGGGGTCGTAACGTGACGGGGGTCGTAACGTGACGGGGGTCGTAACGTGACGCAAAAATCTGTAGGGCCTCATAACATTTTTTCTAATAAAGATAATGACTTAATTCTTTCGCCATTTCATAGGTATATATGTACCCAACACATAACCACAATTTTTTACCTTTTTCCTGACCCTACGTGACCCACTGCGGGTCATAACGTGACGGGGTCGTAACGTGACGGTGTCGTAACGTGACGGTGTCGTAACGCGACGAAAAAATACGTTGGGGCTGATAACTTTTTTTCTAATAAAGATAGAGACTTCATTTTCTCGCCATTGTGTAGCTATATATCTACCCTTTGATACCCCAAAAAAACTATTACTAATATCATAGGGAACCGGAACTATTAATAGTTCAGTGGGTGTCGTAACGTGACTGCCTAAACTACACCAAAATAGCACAAATTGAGTTCAGTATGAAGGAAGCTATATAGGCCTATCCTTTTATGGTGGGAAGATGCATATATGTCAGCTATTAAAAACAGTGAAACTCATTGCCTTCTGGCAATTTTTAATTTAATTTTATGCCCGATTTTATGCTGGTGTCGTAACTTGATGCCCTCACATTTTTAGCGATATTTTGTATAAATATTGGAGTTAGGTGTGGTTTTAAGGCCCTGGACTGGGCCATACAATGCCCTAGATGTGTGAAAACCATTGAAACTATTTTCCAAGAAAGATTTTTTAAGATATTCAAAATATAGCCCATTTGCTGCAATTTCGTGATTTTCGACCACAAATATTTTATTTCTTTTAATAGAATACTAAATATGATGTTATATCTACATATTCTGAAGATTTCATGAATATTGCTCTATGATTTCATTGTCAAAACATTTTTGTTAATATTGGGACAATGATGCCTCAAGGCATCATGTGTCTTTAGTGCGGTGATGCCTCCAGGAATCATGCGTCCTTAAAGAGTTAATGTAAGTCTAGTTTTTTTCCAGATGAGAAAAAAATATAGGCAAGTGTTGGGGCCTATTACAAAGCAAAAAGTATACAGAATTAACTATACCTGAGTATAGCTGAGGCTAATCAGCCTAATCATACTCACTTCTCTCCTTCATAGAGAAATCCCAAAATAAACATTCCCTTCCTTTTTAGATAAAGCTACCAGCGATATATATTCATATAATTATGGAGATAATCAAAGCGCCAAAACTCTTTGGCGCCCCCGGGCGTTTTCCAACGTTATCACGACAAGTCATGTGATCCATGCTTTGAGTTGTCTCCTCAACGCGCTTAACAGGGGAAAAGTTTTTCTCTGTGGTTTTCAGATGTTTCTAGGACTGTATTCCCTGTGAATTCTCTCGCCATGCCACCAAAACGTGCAGCAGCAACTGCAAAGACACAAGCGGCAAAAACGTTGGCGGGGAAAGAACCACGGACGACGAAGACTGATAAAAGGATCGATGTAGTCCAGACTCAGCTCAACTCTATGAGGGATGCAAACATGGATTTTATACGATCCCAGAAAGCAGACTCTGAAAAACGTATGCATGCGATCCCAAGCGCTCAGGTGAGCTCAGTTCCGCAAGTTTCGTCTCCAGAAGCAAATGCAGTGAATGCTGGCGGATTTATTTGTACTACCATGGCTGCAAGCGCTATTGGGCACGATTTACAAGATGGCGTTGATTCCAGGGACCCACTTGGGATCGCGCGGACCACGCGAGTTGGTCTTAGGGACTTCATTTCATCTGGGACCGCAGCGCGCACCACGGGTCGGGAGCCCCGGGGAATTTATGCGACAACGTACCAGGATGAGCCCCTTGATGTCCAGATGCGCCATATTCTGCAGGACTCAAGTCACGTGCTGAGACCGAGTCAGGGTTAGCGCACTCAGCCATATCAGTACGTTTTTAGAGGCACCCGTAAGGAAAGGACAGTGCTCGGTCTTTTAAACATACAGGAGTACCTGTGGGGCCTCATAAGGATGATTGACGATTCCGAGACTGACCAGAGTATTCACCCCAGACTCCTCCAGCACCCAAAAGAAATTGTGGAGGACTCACTCGATTACGATTTCCAGGCTGTCTGGCGCTGGAGTGAGGAAGTCTTCACCAGGCTGAAGGAGGGTCGATTTCAGGTTGGTTTGTGGTCGGACCATCGTATTCAACACCTGCTGACGGCGATTTCTTTATCAGAAAACGCCCGTTTGCAGAGGAACGAGTCTGAATCGACCAAGAAGAACAAGAGCAGGGCACCAGTGATACACCATCCACCATGTCCTGTGTTTAACTCAGCAGGGGGATGCAGTCTCACATCACCTCACATTGGATAGGGGGAAACTCACGTTGCTTACGTCTGCAAATACTGCCATGCAGTTCTGTGACTACACCACCCACACTGATTTTGCCACACTGCTCAGGTGGCCCAGGGGGCCATGCCGGCTGCCCGAGGCCTCCCCGGACCTTCCCAAGCCACACCCTTTAGGCCTGCAGCTTCTTAATGTTCGGATGGCTTATAGGCTTTGAGACTGACTATTGGCCCACGCCTACGTATCATAACCACTATAGCGCATGTGCCTGTTCACATGATCTAGGCCACTTTGTCTTTCAGGAGTTGTCATTTCAAGCGCTGGTGGGTCCTTTCGTGTCACTTGCTTTTGGGGCTGCCACACAAATATCTCCATTAATGACACATGAAAAAAAGGATTCTGACAAACATCGGGTGATCATTGATCTGTCTTTCCCCGGGGGAGCATCGGTATACCAGACGGGATACCAGAAGGCATGTATCTGGGACAGTCTGCAAAATACACCCTCCCTACCATCGGCACTCTCCTAGCCGAGATCGAGAGAGCTGGGGAGGGGGAGTGGCTCTGGTCAGCGGATTTGAGCCGCGCGTATCGCCAACTTTGCCTGGATCCCGCAGATACCCCTTTCATGTGTTTTTGCATCAACGGCCGATACTACGTGTACCGTTGCCCAGCTTTTGGTTGTCGTTCATCATTTGTTGCCTGCCAGAGAACGGCCAATGCTGTGGTTTATATCCTGAGGAATTCCGGTGTCACGTGTATGGCTTACTTGGACGAGTCGCCGCTTCATGTGGGTGCGCTCAACAGGATTACCAGACGTTTATCGATTTGGCGGACACGTTGGTTTCCTCCCACCACATGCCCCACATGGTAGGGCTTCAGCATTGACACCATATCCAAGTTAGTTGCCATACCTACTGAAAAGCTAGCGGCCATTGTTGCAACATGCCGCGCTTGGCGCCGCAGAGTCTGGGTCAGCCTTCGCGAACTCCAATCCTTATTAGGAAAGCTTATTCACATAGCCCACTGTGTTCGCCACGCACGCTGTTTCACTGCACGGCTCTTTGCGGCTCTCAGAGCCAGGTATCTTCTGTGGTCAAAATAGGTCACCAGGTCACCCCTGACCTGAATTGGTTCTCCACGCAGCTAACGGAGTAGATTTATTCAGCACTCCAGACACGTCCGTTTTCATGATGCTTCATGTAACAAACTTCGCTGCCCGCGCTTGTTGTGACAGGAAGGCAGTGACCTGGATTTGGGACTTAGAGGAAGGACACAAGGTGGATTCTCTTTTACGCCAGGGGGCTTTGGCAGTGGTCATCGCGGCTTATTACTTATGGACTGAGGACCACGGTTGGTCCATCGTGGTCCTTCATGCTGAGAGTGACGGGGCACAGTGTGTGGTCCTGGGGAAGCACGAGAGGGACGTTTTTGTGGCCGGATGTGCACGACAGGTCTGGCTTCAGGCAGCCATCATTGATGCGGATTTAGCCTTAGGGGAGGGCCTGGTTGCTAGAGACGTTTTTCCCGCTTGGGACGTTCCTTGTCCATCTACAGCCATGTTGTTTAATCAGGACTTATGATCTTCCAGGTGTCGACCAATGGCTGTACGTGCAGATGCTACGGTCATTTACCTCGGCCTTGGCTCCTTCTACACTACAGAATAGGAAGTCTCAGTTCAAAGCATATCTACAGTTCTCCGCTTCTCACGTGACCGTACCTACGGTTCCTACGATACTGGAGGCCTGTTTATTCACTCAGTCTCTGGTTAACTCCTTGTCGTCTCTGCAGGCCATTAGGAACTACCTCACGGGCACTAAGGCCTGGATTCGAGATAAAGGGGGGGATGCGGATGCGTTTTCCTCCCACCAAGTCTCCAGTGTTCTATGCGGTCCAGCGCTTAGCACCGCTCACATGACTGGACGGACTCCCCCAGTTACGTTACAAGTTCTTTATCAGCTGTGCGACTTATCTGATGGATTAACGGCTGGACTCATCTTTAAGGCCTCGGCCCTCGTAGCTTTCTACTTGCTACTCAGAGCCTCAAATTTATTCTTCATGTCATCTCGCTCCACACACACCATCACAAAATCAGATGTCCTGATGCATCGGGGCGAGTTATGCATAAGGGTATCCTCGTCTAAGACTATTTCTCCTGGACTTAACCGACAGGTCATCCGGGTTCCTCCTCATTCTTCTCCCGAATACTGTCCGGTAGCGACTTGGGGATCTTATATAGCGGCTGCTCCTGCGACTCCGCTGGACCCCATCTTCGGGATTAGGCCACGAGTCCCTTTTTCGGCGACTCAATTTACTAATATCCTACGCCTGCTAGTATCAAGGCTCGGACTACCAAACTCGGCCTCCTGCACCCCTCATTCGTTCCGCTGTGGAGGGGCTCAATCTACTGTCTCTTCTGGTGTACCGGTGGATCAGGTCCAGAGAACGGGCACCTGGGCTCAACTCGTTCCATGGCTCCTTACCTGTTGGACTGAACTTTCATGCCTATTGCCATGCCTTGGACTATTATGAAAGTTTCATAGCTATGCTTTGGAATTCTGGTATGAAATTTATAATTGTCTCATTATACTTTATTTTATACTCAATGTATAACTCTTTATACCTACTTAACTTCAGATTGTATCAAGTTAATTACAATCCATTTCAATATTACTACATGTTATCCATTTCTCAAATACTGTATTACTAATTAATCAATTTATCAAACATCTCCTCATATAAATTTTCTCAATTTATACTGTATTTAATACCTGCCTTCATGGTATTAACAAATTTTCAATCTCCACACTCTCGACTCTGTTTAAGTCATTGTGGAGAATGTAATGATAATTAATGGCGTTCGGAGTCATCTCAAGCGCCAAAACTCTCATAGCGCCCCCAGGCATTTTCCAACGTTATCACGACAAGTCACGAGATCCGCACTTCGAGTTGTCTCCTCAACGCGCTTAACGGGGAAAAGGTTTTTTCCCCCACCCACCGCACATGGGTCATATTTGTTTGTTTTTTAAAATCACTGTATTTCTCTTTTCTGACCTTTCTGGTATGAAATTTATAATTGGGGCTATTAATTCTTGGCCCGGTGGGTCCGGGTTCGGAATTCTTTTTTATAATTGTCTCGGCATACTGTATTTTATACTCAATGTATAGCTCCTTATACCTGCTGAACTTCAGATTGTAGTAAGTTAATTACAATCCATTTCAATATTACTACATGTTATCCATTTCTCATTTCCCATTACTGTATTACTAATTAATCAATGTATCAAACATCTCCTCGTATAAATCTTCTCAATTTATACTGCCTTCAAGGTATTAATAATTTTTCAATCTCCACACTCACGACTCTGTTATGTATCATGTAGATTTCCATTTCTAAAATACATGAAATAACACATCATTTGTATAATATTACTTATTTCTCTGTTGGTATATTCACATGAATTCAATCACTTTAGAAACGTAAATTTGCGTTTCTAAGCTGAGTGAATTTACATAAATGTATATAAAAAAGTGTTCTCCCGCCAGTGTCAAAGCCACCATAGCCATTACAACAAACTGTAAAAGTAAACATAACAGTTTGACCAACCCCAGTTTAGGGAATGATGTATGTACAACTAATTTACTTACAACCCCTAATCCCTTCGCAAATATGCAACCAGCCGAAATGCAAACTGATATTTGTTCCAACTCTTTTCAGAGCATAGACGACCTGGTACCGTCATCAGCAAGGGGATCTTGGCGCGCAGCGAAATCAGAGGCGAACAAATGTGTGAAGGCTCGACTTTGTGCACAGTGGTTCGCAAGGGCACTCCAGCTACAGCACATAGAACCATGGGCTGCGGGAATAACGGAGCCGCCCCAATACCTACTGCGCACCCTGCTAATGTCCCAAATCGAGGAAATCAGGACCAGGGCAGCAAGGGAAATCATGGAGGCAACTAAAAATTACCTGTATGAAGCCAGCAGCGATGCCTACGAGGCATCAGAAGCCTCATACAACACAGTGAGGCTACTGTTGTCCAACAGAAAACCGGCAGACGAGACCATGAAGATTATGAAAATAATCAGAGATCTCAACACAAAGGCCAACACTCATGAGAGTGAGAACGAGAAAGCACGCCTAAAAGCGAGGATTGACACAATCCCTGAGAGGCGACCAGTCTCCAGAGATCTTCTAGATCCCGCAACAGCAGCACGAATCCAGGCCAAACCCCTCACCGAAAAACCAGCACCTCAGGAGCAGGTTTTTCATCCCAAAGCCCAGACCAGACCCCAGGGAGGGCGTGGGAAACGTCGCCCTCAGGGACGCAATCCTCCCTACAATCAGGGCGATCGGAGGGGTACAAACCGCTGCGGACGAGGCAAAACCGGCGGAAACAAGGAGAATGCAGAAAAGTAAAAGACTCTCCAAAAACTGTTCGAAAATTGGTGGTGGGAAATGTGAACAATACTATGAATGATATGTTGACCCCTGAACTGTCCCCGGACACTGACATGACAATGCACAAATTGCCTGCTAGTTGTAACTACTCTGATTGTGTTGAGTCTACTGTTGACTGCAAAAGTCCTTGTTCCAATGTTGACTGCAAAAGTCCTTGTTCCAATGTTGACTGCTATTGTCCTTGTTCCAATAAAGTTGAAACACTTTTGTACTCGAATGTTCATGCAATTCATTCATAGGAATGAATCAAAAGAGCCGACCAACAATCATGAATCTAGACTCCAAACGAAATGTCACTGCTAAGCAAAGGCTTAAATTTCTGCCCCACGGTACTCAGTCCTAATGAAGGAGACCTTAAAATAGAGTTAGATGATTTTCATCAAAAACTCCGAACTGTTCAATTCTTCCAGAAAGAGCGGACCAGTACAGGCGCTGCTCAGAAAGGCCATATGGGAAATAACTTGCCATACAATGACCAAGATCTAATAAGGAAACTAAAAGGGAAATCCAACTGGAAACCCCCTCTCGGGTCACAAAACTTAGAAAGTTTCATCGCAGTTAATGAAATAAAGCTAATGGCCCCCAAAACCAGACCGAAACGGGTGAGGCCCAACCTGTCCCAGGGAGAGAGGACTGCACTGCGCAACCTCCCAAAAGACGATAGCATCGTCATCAAACCTGCAGACAAAGGGGGAGCAGCTGTAATACAGGACACAACTGCCTATATTGCGGAGGCACACAGGCAACTTGGAGATACAACAACGTATGAACCAGTTGCCTCTGACCCTACCCTCAAACTCTACCAGAAAGTGGAGGAAAAAATCAATGAAATGAACAGAACTGGGGAGATTGGAAATAGACTGACAGGAGCTTTGAAAACTGACAAACCTAGAGCTCCCAATGTGTATTTTCTACCAAAAATAATACTCTTGTTCTCGGGCAAAGGGTTGTAAGGAACACACAACACGCAACTGGGCAAGCAGAGGCTTGGTCATATCCTCCAAAGTATTTATTTAGTAAACATAATAAGTGAAAACAAAAAAGGAAAAAAAGAAATTTTGGAAGTCGGGAGCGTATTAGTCCATGTAGTTCGGGTGCACAAGTGAGTTCACGCTGTCGGTCTCACTTTTAGGTGGTGCACAGGTGAGATGTGGGGTGGCACCCCTGGTGTTCCAGAGTATAATTACATCACCGCAGAGTGCAGTGATGCCAGCATTACTCTTGTTCTCGGGGCAAAGGGTTATAAGGAACACGCAACACGCAACTGGGCAAGCAGAGGCTTGGCCCAGAGAAAAAGAAAAGTGTTGATTTATGTGTAGTCCCTAAGGTGCTGAGCAACAGCACGATCCTTCCTCAACCTAGTATCACGATCACCGGCCAGATACAGTAACACTGACAGTGAGCGCCAGTCGCAATAAATTTTGATGTCTGTTAATGGGAGACCGATCCGGTGCAGGTACGTGGCCCCGCCACGACGTAGGCTGTGAGAAGTATATTTCCCTTGCAATGAAGAAGCTGCAGTTACCCTTCTCAAGAAGGTGGAGAACTGTCGGTAAGTCAGCGGTATGGTATGAGAGCCTGATGATGAGAAAAGAGGATTATCTCCCATACCCGGCCGTCTCTTTAAAAGACGGGCAATCCAGTGGACTGGGCAGAGCAGAGAGCCTACAGCTCTAACCACTGGTATTTCCAGGGAGCTGTTTCAAAACGTGGGTTAAGTCTATGGTTTTGAAACAGCTCCCAGGACACGTTGTTGATACTGTACGGTTTTTGATGAGCGTATCGTCAGGAGGAATCCGTAAGGGTTCATCGTCAAGTCTCGTCGCTGCAACATGTGTGGAGACTCTGTGTAATGGCCTACCCGGAGAAGACACCTGAAGGCTAATAGCAAGGCACACCAACACGTTAGGTCCAAGTCATTACTCAAGTTGACATGCGAATAAATTTGTATAATGTCCTCTGGATGAAGGGGAGTCGCCTGTAGTGTAGAGTCGCCAAGCAGAAGGCGAGCACCAAGCATGGTGCACTTAACCATAAAGGCGGATTTCCCTGGCGTTTCATATCCAAAATAATGATGTAAGGCCCAGAGTCCACTAATATAGTTAGTGATACTCGAGAACTGCAAGGAATGTGTCAAATAAGTAATGTAGTAACACACTACTTCGGGCGATGCTGGTAAGGGACGAATATCGTAGTCCGAGCAGAACCTGAGATATTTCCGCCTCTGTGACTTCCGAGATTTCCACGTATTCTCAGACCAGCATAGAGATTGTAGTTTCCTGGTCTCGTCCCGAATCCGATTGAGGCCGTCGTTCGTTCCAGCTCCTGCTTCTGAACGTGTCTGAGTATTCTTGCACTCTGTTAATACAACATAGGGTAAAAGGTTTAGGAACCAAAAAATTCCCCTGGAACTTTTGGTCAAACAAACGGGAAAGTGAATCGGCAATGACATTATCCGATGAGGCAATATAACGCGGCTTAATTATTATATTTTTGATTGCACATAGCCAGTACAATTCTCTTATTCATTCCATTTAACAATAGAAGAAAAAAAAGACATATTGGATGATTTTTGGGAAACCTAATGACGAAAATACAGATCACCAATTCAAACTAAACAAGAAAACACTAGAGCGAGTTCAAAATTTCAATTACCTAGGACTAACAATTGATGACAAGTTAAAATATAGCTAACATATTCATAATGTCTCCTCTATTATTTCAGATAAAATCTATTTGCTAACTAAAATAAGATACTTAATAGATTCAGAAACTGCTACTACAATTTATAAAACTACTATTCTTCCCTTCATCGATTACTGTGATTTTATCTACGATACACAACTAAATTATATTAATAACAATTTACAACTACTCCAAAACCGGGCCCTAAGAGTTTGTCATAAGGTAAAACTTGGTCCAGAGCAACAATTTAACACTGAACAAACACATACACTATCTAGGATCTTATTCTTAAACAATCGAAGACAACAGCATTCATTATATTACGCCTTCTCCCTCACTTCTGAGAGAGATCTTATTGATAAACGTTTATTACCCACCAGAAGAAATGTAGGCTTACGCCTAATTTTACCGCCTCTAAAAGGCCCGGTTTAGGAAAAAAGTTTTTACATTAGAGCAATAAAGAACTGGAACAACTTAAAACTTGCTTATACTGAAATTAAGGAACTAGCAATTTTCAAAATTACCGTAAAAAAAGACTTTCCTACATGTCTTCTGTAAATTACTACCAAACCCGATTAAAAAGATCAATACCCAGGACACTACTTTATCTTTTTTGCTCAGATTGTGTTTACGACTGAGCTCACTGCAAGGGGCATATAGATGTATATAGATATATATATATCTATATATATTTCCCTCTCTACACCTACGCAGATTGTGTTACAACTGTGTTATACAATCTAAAAGCTAGTATACAACAACAAAAATAAATAAATAAATAAAAACGATGATGTGTACTTCCCTATTCATTACAGCTTGGATTGCGTTGCTACCAAGATTGAGTTTTCTTCTATACTGGTATAACATACAGTATATATCTGGTATCATGTTTTGTGTCTGTAGCATACACCATAATTCTCAATGTGGCCCTGCCTATATATCTGATATCCTGAATTGCGTTGCCACCAGTTCACTGTAAATTGTAATTTGCAATCTAACTGCCTGACGTAAATTTTGAGCATAGTGTACGATCCTGTGATATGATCTACCACAACATCCTTTCACTCTATCAACATAGTTCAACATACTAGTCTATTTATAACTTTTATTGCTATTTTTGAGGTAGGGAGGACCTGAAATCTTCATTTTTATTTAACTATCACCATAAATCCTCGTCATATTCATCTGCACTGGTGTGGTTTACAAAAGAAAAAGGACGAAAAATTGACCCTTGTACGGAGCTAGTTAACTTGTTATGTAACACTTATGCAGTATGGGACCAGACGGAAGATCGGCCCAGCTGAGTCTGGAAAAATCGACATTGTATTTTTGACCCAAATAACCGAGATAAAATAAATAAAAAAAGTTGCAGTCCTGTTCCTACTGCGACCGGAGGAAATCATTGAAATGACTTGGGTATTGTCACAGAAGAGATCAACATAACAGTCTGCGAATACATTTTGCCATCTCCTTATGCTCACTAATAGGGCCCATAGTTCTAGGACGTTAATGTTGGAGGCCTCAAAAAGATCACACGTTGGGCGGTTTTCTTGATGCTGACATAGTTCGGAGATGTCGTGTCCCCAACTACCAAAACAAAAATCATCATTGATGAGGCTGCCAAACCCTGACATGGATGAGTCCGTAAATAGTGTACACCTAGGCTTGAAGGTTTCAATGATCTTGACGCTGCCATTGAAAACTGGGAGAAAAACAGTCCACCATTGCAGATCCTGTTTGATGACGGATGACAACTTCACATAATGTTTCACACCTCTTGTTTCGCGTAGGACATTATAGATCCGTCTGGTGAATGTGCGGCCGCCTTTTATAACCGTGGCACAGTGAGCAAGATGGCCAGCCAATCTCTCGAGAGTTTTATATCTAACAGATTGTGAGCAACATGGTCTAGAAGACGACGAGTCTTATCCAATTTATCCGGTGGTAGCTTGAAGCACATAGACTTTGTATCCACGATTATACCCAAATATTTTGTCATTTGGCTAGGATGTGTAGCTTTTTTGAAGTTGATCGCGAATCCTAAGTGACGTAAGAAACGAATCAGTCCATTTTGATTAATAGCACACGAGTCAAAGTCTGATCCTTTCACGAAGAAATCATCAAGATAGTTAATGGTGTGGATACCAGTGTGTCTCCACAGCTGTCGTACAATAAAGTCACTCACCGAGTTGAAGATATATAGGGCACATTTTATGCCGAAGCACAACATATTATCCACCAGGAACTGATCGTGACTTTCTATACTCCACTGCAACCCCATATAGCTACGATGGGGGCGGGGGGAATATGGACATTGCGGTATGCATATGCGATGTCAACAACTGCAGAATAATCGTCTAGTTTGACTGATCTACTAACGTCGTCCAATGATTTAAAGTTGAATTTGGGCGCCGTGGTTGACATGTGGTCGTTGACTGATTCTTCAGGGCGAGAACAATCCGTTATGGGGCGTAATCTGTCGTCCGAACGCCACACAGCACCAAGAGAATGTACACATTTAGGCATAACACTGGATAGGGATAACCTCACTTCAATCAACTCATCATGAATAATTTTATCCATTTGCAGCTTGGCTTTCCCCTTCAAGATAGAGTCATAGTTCTGTTGATGGTATAGTCCATATCCTTATTCATGACATGAAAATCCCAACATACACAGGTCAAAATAAACATATCCTCGTAGATCTGCGTTTTGTTGTGTATGAGTAACGAGGCAAAACGACACGGCTTTAAAATAGTATTTACACCGTCCAGATTTACACCGCAGGCACAGGTGCCGAGTAAACATGGATTATAAATAGAGAGGTGACACGTTTCATAGATCAAGACGGAACCTATATATCCCAGGCCCGAAGTCTCACCCTCTCTACAACAACAGTCTGAAGAACAATTTATGAAACTCACCGTGTTTGATATTTGAGACAACCTTGATAGTCCGGAGAGTTTCCCTTCCACTGGGGGAATACCTATTGGACTTGGTGGTGGATTGGCTTGTCTACGATTTTGCACCTTCCCGATATGGCACCTTCCTGATTTGGCATTTTGTATTGGTGCCATATTTGGAGGTCTACGATTCTATCGTAGTAGGTGGACGCCGGGCCGTAATCTACCAATATGTGCTACAGACATTTTCACATTTGTACTACATAAAAGAATATGTAATTCCTACCAAAAATGATGTTAATTCACGTAGCTAGCACTTATTTGTGTTTACTGGTACTTACCTTTTTTCATCATTTGATGAGGTTAGGCACACTGACCGTTTGAGTGTCAATATATTGTTTCTCATTTCTCTAAGTTACAGATTATTCCTAACAAATTTGTCAAATAATCTGTAACTGATTTCTTACAGAAATTATTTTCACCGAATCTATTAGTGGGGCAGATTTTGCTCAAATATTAGCAGAAATGTGTATTTCAGGAAAGATGCATGAGTTTTGGCATATAGCTAAGTCGGACATGAAAACCCCGACATACACCAGTCAAAATAAACATATCCTCGTAGATCTGCGTTTTGTTGTGTATGAGTAATGAGGCAAAACGACACGGCTTCAAAATAGTATTTACACCGTCCAGATTTACACCCCATGCACAGGTGCTGAGTAAACATGGATTATAAATAGAGAGGTGACACGTTTCATAGATCAAGACGGAACCTATATATCCCAGGCCCGAAGTCTCACCCTCTCTACAACAACAGTCTGAAGAACAATTTATGAAACTCACCGTGTTTGATATTTGAGACAGATCCACAGGTGTGACAACCTTTATAGTCCGGCGTAACTCGCCATTATTGACAGAAATAGTATCGTGTGACAACGAAGTAAAAAACACGGGAGATTCAAAACCACGATTTGCAGGCTGTGACAAGTCTGCCTCTCCTTGAGGAACCTGATATTCATTGTCGGAGAGTTTCCCTTTCACTGGGGGAATACATATTGGACTTGGTGGTGGATTGGCTTGTCTACGATTTTGCACCTTCCCGATATGGCACCTTCCTGATTTGGCATTTTGTATTGGTGCCATATTGGGAGGTCTACGATTCTATCGTAGTAGGTGGACGCCGGGCCTTAATCTACCAATACGTGCTACAGACATTTTCACATTTGTACTACATAAAAAAATATGTAATTCCTACCAAAAATGATGTTAATTCACGTAGCTAGCACTTATTTGTGTTTACTGGTACTTACCTTTTTTCAACATTTGATGAGGTTAGGCACACTGACTGTTTGAGTGTCAATATATTGTTTCTCATTTCTCTAAGTTACAGATTATTCCTAACAAATTTGTCAAATAATCTGTAACTGATTTCTTACAGAAATTATTTTCACCGAATCTATTAGTAGGGGAGATTGTGCTCAAATATTAGCAGAAATGTGTATTTCAGGAAAGATGCATGAGTTTTGGCATATAGCTAAGTCGGACATGAAAACCCCGACATACACCAGTCAAAATAAACATATCCTCGTAGATCTGCGTTTTGTTGTGTATGAGTGATGAGGCAAAATGACACGGCTTCAAAATAGTATTTACACCGTCCAGATTTACACCCCATGCACAGGTGCTGAGTAAACATGGATTATAAATAGAGAGGTGACACGTTTCATAGATCAAGACGGAACCTATGTATCCCAGGCCCGAAGTCTAACCCTCTCTACAACAACAGTCTGAAGAACAATTTATGAAACTCACCGTGTTTGATATTTGAGACAGATCCACAGGTGTGACAACCTTTATAGTCCGGCGTAACTCGCCATTATTGACAGAAATAGTATCGTGTGACAACGAAGTAAAAAACACGGGAGATTCAAAACCACGATTTGCAGGCTGTGACAAGTCTGCCTCTCCTTGAGGAACCTGATATTCATTGTCGGAGAGTTTCCCTTTCACTGGGGGAATACATATTGGACTTGGTGGTGGATTGGCTTGTCTACGATTTTGCACCTTCCCGATATGGCACCTTCCTGATTTGGCATTTTGTATTGGTGCCATATTGGGAGGTCTACGATTCTATCGTAGTAGGTGGACGCCGGGCCTTAATCTACCAATACGTGCTACAGACATTTTCACATTTGTACTACATAAAAAAAAATGTAATTCCTACCAAAAATGATGTTAATTCTCGTAGCTAGCACTTATTTGTGTTTACTGGTACTTACCTTTTTTCAACATTTGATGAGGTTAGGCACACTGACTGTTTGAGTGTCAATATATTGTTTCTCATTTCTCTAAGTTACAGATTATTCCTAACAAATTTCTCAAATAATCTGTAACTGATTTCTTACAGAAATTATTTTCACCGAATCTATTAGTGGGGCAGATTTTGCTCAAATATTAGCAGAAATGTGTATTTCAGGAAAGATGCATGAGTTTTGGCATATAGCAAAGTCGGACATGAAAACCCCGACATACACCAGTCAAAATAAACATATCCTCGTAGATCTGCGTTTTGTTGTGTATTAGTAATGAGGCAAAATGACACGGCTTCAAAATAGTATTTACACCGTCCAGATTTACACCCCATGCACAGGTGCTGAGTAAACATGGATTATAAATAGAGAGGTGACACGTTTCATAGATCAAGACGGAACCTATATATCCCAGGCCCGAAGTCTCACCCTCTCTACAACAACAGTCTGAAGAACAATTTATGAAACTCACTGTGTTTGATATTTGAGACAGATCCACAGGTGTGACAACCTTTATAGTCCGGCGTAACTCGCCATTATTGACAGAAATAGTATCGTGTGACAACGAAGTAAAAAACACGGGAGATTCAAAACCACGATTTGCAGGCTGTGACAAGTCTGCCTCTCCTTGAGGAACCTGATATTCATTGTCGGAGAGTTTCCCTTTCACTGGGGGAATACCTATTGGACTTGGTGGTGGATTGGCTTGTCTACGATTTTGCACCTTCCCGATATGGCACCTTCCTGATTTGGCATTTTGTATTGGTGCCATATTGGGAGGTCTACGATTCTATCGTAGTAAGTGGACGCCGGGCCTTAATCTACCAATACGTGCTACAGACATTTTCACATTTGTACTACATAAAAAAATATGTAATTCCTACCAAAAATGATGTTAATTCATGTAGCTAGCACCTATTTGTGTTTACTGGTACTTACCTTTTTTCATCATTTGATGAGGTTAGGCACACCGACTGTTTGAGTGTCAATATATTGTTTCTCATTTCTCTAAGTTACAGATTATTCCTAACAAATTTGTCAAATAATCTGTAACTGATTTCTTACAGAAATTATTTTCACCGAATCTATTAGTGGGGCAGATTTTGCTCAAATATTAGCAGAAATGTGTATTTCAGGAAAGATGCATGAGTTTTGGCATATAGCTAAGGCAGGCTATGAGGAATCATTTTAGATAGATGGCATTGCAGATAAGTCCGAGGGGTAGTGTGGCAGCCATTCTAAAAATGGTCACCACCGAGCAGTATGGCATGTTTCAGAATAGCTATTACTATACACCTATGAGTGAACGTTTATGAAATACTACCTGCCGCTACAGGTTTAGTATAAATATTGTTCACGCCCGCCATGACCTACGTTCATCTCACTAACAAAATTTCTCGCGTTACCCGCGAAACAAGTATAGGCATTATGAATAAAACAAAATGGACTTCCGGTATACCTTTTCTTCGACTTCGACAAAATTTTCCATAACAACTAGAAGTGGGTAATGGTCAGATATCGAAGTATATTACGTGGGGCGTTCACCTGATACCGTTTAATAGCTAAAATATGCCAAAACAATTGATAATAACACTCGCCGCGACCGGCAGCAGGCGAAGCACGGATAGCAGCCATTTCAAAACCCGTCAACAATTCATGGACCACATTGCGTCGCCTGTTGCAGGTGCTTTCGACTAGTGGGCCGTTATGAATGCACGGGAACGGGTGGAGTGGAGCAGAGAAGTGATAAAATGGCGTTTTAAATGAGTAGGAGGTATATAGTAAAAAGAAAACGTACTGACTGAGCTCGAACAGTGTCCGTTCTCGGTCTTTTAATGAAAAAATTCGTCTCTCTGCCTGTTGCTTCGGGACAAATTGTTTCATCAAATAACCTCCAAAGACCACCTGTACGGCTCAGTAACCATGTTTTCTTTTATTCCACAGCAAAAACCAATATCACTCACCTCGAATGTGTGCAATATGAACATAAACAAATATACTCATCTATTAATAACATATGTATCTTGGATTTTCAGCCGAAATCTACATAAAGCGAATGTGTGCAATATGAACATAAACAAATATACTCATCTAATAATAACATATGTATCTAGGATTTTCAGCCGAAATCTACATGAATCAGGACTTTTTCAGCTAAGATTGTAATAACACCACACAAATGACACAAGACTTCAAAGTTTAATCTGCCATGCTTTGTACGGTTAAACCTCCTTATCGAACAATGTTTGCTTCTTTTATTATGAAAAAATAGCTTCCACACCGTTCCTCGGACAAAATTGCAATGTACCATTGTACCATCTAGCAACTTTTCAGTCAAATAGAACACAGACAGGATGTGAGCCCAGCCTCTGCTGTGCAGCCCAATCTAATAAAGATAACGTATTATGATCGAGTAATTGGCTACTTAATCTGTCTGCAGCCTTGTGAGCTTGTAGCTGCTAGGGAGGCGGCAGAAACCTAGATGACATATTCCTCAGGGATGAAAAGGAAAACGGTTTTTTCTCTCTTCTACTTATCATTACCCCTTTATCCCTGGACACAAGAGGAAAGAACGAGTAATTTGGCAAATAAAATTTAGTTTAATTCTATGATGACCTTACCGACAAGAATATTAATACAGTGAGATATTAATATGAAAAAGGTAAATGGTAGTAATTGACAAATATAATGAGGTCAATTATGGTTGGAAAATACATATTGTGTAATTGACAAATGTAATGGGATGTCAATTATGATAATTATATATAGTTACATAATACGAAGTTATAAGTATATGTAGCTATACAATATGAAAATACAATAGCCAAAAGGCTATGAGAAAGGGGGAGGTGGGAGGGTTAATATGATAAGTGATCCCCTGGGATGCAGTTCGGACTCTGTAACGCCCCCGCGACGTTCCAGAGGATGATGAACCGCATCATTGTGCCCCTGAGACGCTTCGTGATGGTCTACTTGGATGACCTCGTCATCTTCTCCAAGACTGAGGAAGACCATCACGAGCATGTGGCCCTGGTGCTCCAAGCGCTCCAGGATAACGGACTAGTCGTCAAAGAGAGTAAGTGTCACTTTGGCGTCCTGGAGGTTAAGCTTTTAGGGTATGTCGTCAGCGCTGACGGTATCCGGTCTGATCCTGAGAAGGTGGAAGCCATACGTGACATGGCTCCCCCCTCAGATGTGAAGGCGGTACGGTGCCTCCTTGGCTCAGCTAACTACTATCGCCAGCTAATCCATAATTACGCGGAGATAGTACGTCCTCTAACAGAGCTGACCAAGAAGTATGCAGTCTTTGAGTGGAACTCAGGCTGCCAGGCGGCATGGGATAAGCTGAGAGAAGCACTGGGGAACACAGTCGCGCTCACTTATCCGGATCCCTCGAAACCCTATAATCTCTACACAGATGCCAGTGACTACTCTATTGGCGCTATCCTGGTGCAGGAGGATGGTAACGGTCTGGAACGCCCGATCCATTTTCTATCCAGACAACTGACGGAGGTACAACGGAGGTACCCCGTCATTGAGAAAGAGGCGTCCGCAATCATCTTTGCCTTGACTAAGCTGCGCCCGTACCTTTTTGGGGCAGACTTCCAGATCCTAACCAACCATATGCCGCTCAAGTGCTTGTTCACTGGCGAAATTAAGAACACATGGGTTCAGAGATGGGCCGTACTCATGGCGGAGTATGCGGCCCCCATGGTGTATTTCGCTGGTGCAAGGAACGTGTGGGCGGATATGTTGTCTCGATTAAGGGGTCAGGGTCTTGCTTCCTTGCCCCAAGAGGTCGCGGCCGTAGTACCGGTCGAGGAGGAGATGAACGTACCCTGGGGCACCTACAAGCTGGATCCTAAGGAGATCCAGATGGAACAGCTCAAAATGGCCGAGTACAAACTGGGGCTTGAGGATCTCGATGACTACCTTGTGAGCGGAGGTCTGCTCTATACCTTGGAGGCGCCCTCAGGACATGCGGAGTACCCAAGGATCGTACTCCCTGTGCCATTCAGAGCAGGCCTTATCAAGAAGGCTCATGAGGTAGTGTGCCATCAGGGCATAAGGAAGACCTTGGGGAGGATCCAGGAACATTTTAAGTGGCCTGGTATGAGGAGACAAGTTTTTGTGATTCTGGCGCGCTGTGCCACCTGTGCGGCCAGCCGGGTTCGCCGGGATCACGTTCACCAAACTCCTATGCCAATCGCTGAATACCCTGGAGAAGTAGTGGCCATGGACCTGACTGGGCCCTTGCCACTAGGCCAAAGCGGTGCGAGATACTTGCTATCTATAATTGACCACGCTACCGGCTATGTGGACTGCTTCCCCCTCACTGACAAAACCTCCACCTCAATCTTCAAGGCCCTACAAACAGACTATGTCCCGCGGTATGGACCACCTAGGATCATGTTGATGGACAACGGGCTCGAGTTCAAAAACGCTCTTGTGGAGGGTTACCTCAAGGAACTCGGGACCGAAGTCCGTCACACGACACCCTACCACCCACAAGCAAACGGCAAGATCAAACGGTTCCACTGTTCGCTCAATGACATGCTGAGGAAGCTTGTCAATGGCATGCTTGCGAGTGGGAAAATCACCTGGGATCCGCTCTCCTGGCTCATCGTACTACCACCAGTGATGTTAGCGGCTATTCGCCTTACTACTTGATGTTCGGTCATCATCCACCCCAGCCCCTGGCGGGTTTATTCAATCAGGTGAATGGCTATAGTAAAGGGCGTGTAGCCGAGACGATTGACTCGCATTCTCGTGCGTTGAAGGATACTGTTGCCAACGCTGAGATTGCGCGACAGTATAATGTCAATCGTCTCCAACAACAAGCAAATGCCAGAGAGGTGGAGCGCGGTGACCGGATGTTCCTTCGCGTTATGGAACCCGGACCGCTAGACCCATGATGGGACGCAGGATACACGTCGACCTGTGTCAACGGCCCTGTGATCACGTGCGTCGGCCCTAACAATCGGCGCCGTGTGATCAATCGATGCAACGTCCGGCTCGCAGAGCCTGGCTTGGACTGGGAAGGACTGAGACCTTGGCTAACACGGACTCAAAGGACCCTAAGCCTACCCAAGTGCCGTCTACACAGCAGAGGCCTGTTGTTTCAACAGATAGCCGTCCTGAAGACACAACCGGTAGGTCGGGACAGCGTGCTTGGATGCCCACACCAAACAATGTGGTGCCAATTTCGCTGCCCCATTCAACCCACAGCCAGCTCCTGTGTTGCCTGCATCGATGCCGACGACACTTCAAACACCTGTACCCGTCGTCGCCCCATCACCTAATCCCCCTAATCCCTCTGTGGTGATGCTACCCACACGACGGCCGCCAACAAAGCGGCCTACCAACACAGACATTAGAGGTCCAGATCCCCCTAATCCCTCTGTGGTGATGCTACCCACACGCCGGCCGCCAACAAAACGGCCTGCCGACACAGACATTAGAGGCACAGAGCGATAACTGCCACCTCCACCCGCATCACCTCCGCCCCCCACACCCCCAACTGTCATGGACACTGCACCGCTGCCTATAAGAAGCCTAGCACACAAACGACAGGCACCACTTCCTTCATCACCACCCGGCAGAGTACTTCGGAGTCACACCTGAGCACTGAATACCCAGCTCCAACAGCGTATCTCTGCCCTGGTACCTGGTGAGGAAGAGTGCCAAGCTGCTTATCGTTTGTGTATTGCTGCTGTGCAGGCCTTCTTTGTATAGAGTGCCGACAGTCGGAGGGGAGCTCCTGTACATATTACCTTCATCACATCCCTTCATCTCGCCCCACCTTCATCATTCAAGGCACCATGATGATCCTCGTGATCATCACCCTGGTCTGTGGTCTGGGCGAGACAGCCTTCGGAGAATTGATCAACAAACCCTTGACAAGTTGCACAATCGAGGCCTAAGGATAGTTCAAAATAGACCTGGGCGATTTCAATCCATAGCAAACCTTCACGACACATGCAAGATAACACCACTCTGGAAGCACCGCAAAAAGCAGCTTTTAACCCTGATGTATAGACATAAATTCAACAATGCCTGGTTAGATCCCGCTCTAAAGACAGAATTAACTTCAAGATCGACCACACTCGGAGTGCAACAGTGTTAAATTCGCCTTACTATCGGGGAGTCAAAGAATGGAACTTGCTGACCACCGCTGTTCAAAAAGCCAATAAACTAACAAGTTTCAAGGGTTTAATTGCCGGACTCACCTAATATTCTAGTAGAGACAATGTTACAACTCATTATTCCCTCATCCCTTCACACTGGCCATCTATGGCTGTTTTTTGTTTTGTTTAAATGTTTTTTGATCTCGATGTAAAGATCATGAACCATTTGTTTATATGAGTGCTGTACTCAACGAGTGTCTGAAAAACTCAGGATTCCTGAGAGACACTTTTTCCTAAAGAAAAAAAAAAAGAAAAAAAAAAAAAAAAGGTTTTGACTTCCAAGCCCTAGCGGGCCTGCCCTCGCCTTCCTACAGCCTCGCCTTTGGACTCGGGCTCGCCAGCGGGGTACTGTCCTGCAGCCTTGCCGTCATATTCACCATATACATGTGTCGCATTTACCCCCAATTTAGGCCTGTACTCACTTGCTGCCGGAGAGCTGGTCGACGTAGTTAGGGTTGCGCCCTCAGCTATGGTGGCCACGGTGGAATAGAGGCGGCCTTATGACTGGGGCCACCCTTTTTATAAGTCACATTGCCCGGGTTGGGATGTGGACTCATGGTTGTTGTTGTTCAAATTTTTGAAATTCTTCAAAAAATTTCAAAAGTTGTGGGGGTAGTGGGTGTAGGTACCCTACTTAGCGAGTATTTTACTACAATTTATATTCAAAATCTTGCCTCAGCGAGGGCACGGGCCATGGCAAAGTCCGAGGCCACCTTTTCCCGGAAGGGCAACAGTATGGTCTGGTCGTCGAGGTACATGGCGGCCTTGACCCCTTTTCCAGCGAGTATCTGGACGATTGTGTCGGTGACGCACTGCATGTGGTACGACGACGCGCGGGCACCAAATGGCATGGCCGTATCACAGTAGTACCCGCCATGCCACATGAAGCAGAGCAACGGCCAGTCGAGGGGGTCGCACCAGAAGTTTTTGTAGGCCCCCGAGATGTCGATTGCTGCATGTAGCTCGAGGTCCCCGAGGCCAAGAGGCGGCTCACGAAGCCGTCGACCATAGGGAGGCTGTGTTCCCTCTCCTCTCCATATACAGCATTCTTCATTACATAGGTATTCACACTCTTCTCTCGAGGGAAAGTCATATCAGTTATCACCCTCCGGGCCTCGGATCCATTTTTTTCCCTCGACATCAGGGGAGAGACGTGGCACCATGGCCCGAATGCCGCCTCTGGGTACGGCCCAAGTAGGGTGGAGAACACAAGCTCCTTCGCGATGAAAGTGTTGATCTGTTTCGGGTATGCCGTAGCACTGGGGTGGTTGGGCACATCCTGGGTGTCACTTGCCGGTGGACTCCGGGGGCCAGGATTCCGGTGTGACACTTCTTTTAGTGCATCAAAATCAGAAGTGTTACCTGCAGCGTGGGTGGGATTAGAACCAGACGCGGTAACACTTCCTGGAGGAGAAAACGCCGAGAGTTCGCCCACCAGGGAGGGCCCCATGTGGTGTATCCAAGCTTCCTGTTGCATGCGTGCAACGAGTGTCCGCATTGCCTCCCCATGGAGTCGCAATACGAGCAAACATGGATCCACCTGATGGGGCCGTCCTCATGGCCGTTCCTGTGTCTGCACCCCCTCTCCAAATTAAACCGCCGGCACGGCAGCTCCCGTCCTCGACTATTGTCTCCAGTACTCTCTTCTCCTGTATCCAAGAAGTAGGTCATTGCGTCGCCTATCTAGGGGGACTACCCCTGTGAGACGGTGAAGATCTGAGACAGTGTGTGCCATACCATGATCTCGGAGACAAATTCTGAGCAACCTATTCTGCAACCTCTTTAGTTTATCTAGCCAGCATTTGTTGGTGCCCCCAATGAAAATCGCACTATAGTCAATGGCTGGTAAAATAGCTTGTTTGTAGAAGCGAATAGCGACCTGCTTTGACATCAGCAGCCTGATTTTAGAAAACATAAAGATCTTCTTGTTAAATTTCTTTATCATCGTTCTTGTCTGCTTCTCAGAGCTTAATGCCGAATCAACCTCTACTCCTAGATAGGCATAGGTGTGGACTCCAGTTTATGTAGCTTTGCAAAAATATCTACATTGCCCAGATTCTTGAGTTTATTGGGCGGGTCAAACCAGCATATTTTTGTTTTTGACTTGTTTAATGTGAGAAGGTTACCCTCACACCAGGTAATGAAGTCATCCATGTTATTTTGGAGTACAGCAGCAATTTCATGCTGGTCCTTCGATGAGCTATAAATGACCATATTGTCAGCGTAGAGGGCATACTTCACGTTTCCCAAAACCGAACAAGCATCGTTAATATAATATATAGATAGCAGGGGGCCAAGGACCGAGCCTTGCGGCACCCCGTACGTGATATCACTTCAGTCAGAAGTAACTTGTGAAAATTTCATGCGTTGTTTACGGGAAGTAAAGTATGGCCCAAACCATGACATGTAACTATCAGGGAGCCCGAGTCTGCCTAATTTGCGAAGTAGTTTATGGTGACACACACTGTCAAAGGCTTTACGAAAATCGATAAATATCGCCCCTGTAATCTCCTTTTTATCCCTTGCTAAGTATAAATTGTTTACAAAATCATAAATAGCATCTATAGTACCCTTTTGTTTTCTATAGCCGAACTGTTTTTCTACTAAAAGTTCATTTTGCTCTAGGACTACGCTCAGATATTCATGCATGATTTGTTCAGCGATTTTTGCTGGAACAGGTAGTTGGGAGATCGGCCTCACGTTGCTGGGGTCATTTTTGTTACCAGGTTTTGGGAGAGGTGTAACATTGGCTACCTTCCATGAATCGGGGAATACGCCACTGTCCAAGGATCTCTGATAAAGATAGGCAAACTCCTCAAGTGTTTGAAACATATATTCCTTCAGCACTGAACTACGGATATTTTCAAGACAATGTTTGAACATATACTCCCAGTCCATGGGATCCATGGCTCGGTCGTCACTCATTAGTCTTATGAACGCTCTCAGGTACTCAAGGGGACCGAGCGAGCCCCTCACTTCCAGTTTCTGAGAGAGAGTGTACACTCCCTCCCTATCCACAAACATATATGGTTTACTGATAAGGCGAGAAACCTGAATGTATGGCGCGTGCAGCCTGCTCCTCGGCCCAGTCCCGCGTGCGAATCTCGCCCATCGAATGAACCGTTGGGGGCCACGATTCCCTCTCTGGAGACCGTTGCCTCGTCATCTTCATAATTGCGTCCATGACCCCTTCAATTTTCTTGTCCATTCTAGGCTAGGCCCGTCTCTACGGCCATCATCCGCGAGGACCGTATGCTCCCCGCCTGGGACGCCGAGTCAACATGGTCGCTCTGTCTCACGGTCGATTCGGACGCCTGGTTCGTATCCGTAGCCTGTGAGGTGCTCGCCTGAGCCCTTGTCTTTGGAGGCGCCATTCTCTCTTAAACTTTCCCCAGCTTTGCCCGTAGTTTGCCCTGAATAACCTGGGCCCGCTACACGTGGTATGAGGGGCGGTGAAAGATATTGGCCAAGAGATGGGAGAAGTAAAAAGGTATGTGTGTACATGGTGAAGTACAGGCGGAGAATGAGGGGTAGATGATAGCATTGTGGTACCAAGTGACCGCGTGGTTCACGTGGCCCACACCAGAGGGGGTGCGCAGGGTGCACAGGTGGAGGGAATGCGCCAGGGGGAGCAATGACCGCCCCTGACCAACGGCCATGGGCAACCAATGTACGTTTCGTTGTTACGATTAAAGCTATTTTAAAATAGCAATTACATCATAACACTATATGAGGTGACCTGCGTGCGCGATACTTATGAATTGGAGTACTTAAGAATACAATAGAGTATGATATGCGGAAGTAATTGCACATCACCAAGGTCACATTAACGATTGCGTCTCACAAGTGATTGGCATTTTTACCAACACTCAAGGGCAGTTTTTTGTCCAGCGGCACTGGAGGTTGATATATAGTTCTGATTCCTTGGTCTGAACCAACGAAATCAAAGGGAAATATAATCCCATAAATTTGTCAAATGTGACGTTTATCGGAAAACAAGTAGTGGTAGGGAATGGTTGGTTGTGATAATTGATAATAGTGTGCAAAAACGTTTTCCTTTCCGCATCCGCGGCCGAGCGCGGGAGCTATAACGCCTTATTTGAGCCTTAGGAAAAAGGAGCCATTGAGACAAGGATAGGTATACGGCGCAGCATGACCCAGCCTTTTATAAATGTGGTTGTGAAGACGATAGGTTTGCTAAAGGTCTTACCGCTACGTTTACCTTATAACCCTTTTTGTTAAAAGATCTGGGATTTTCCTCGTCACCAGTGAACAAAGAATACCTTTATGCCTGCTCTAACTGATCACTACCTACTGCTCATTCCCTGCCACCCACTACCTACTGCCTGCAACCACTGCTTGCTGCGCACTGCCTGCTGGCCATTGCCTGCCATTCACTACCTGCTGCCTGCTGAATTCTGGCAACTACCTATTCTTTGATCCTCACTGCCTGCTACCCTGCCCTGTCTCCCTGCTTACTCTCACCTCCTGCATGCTGCCCACTTCCTTTCTCCCCCTTCATGCTGCCCACTTCCTGTCGGCTGCTGCCTGCTTCCCCATATCCTGCCGTCCACTGCCCACTGCCTCTCTTCCTCCACTGCCTGGTATCTGCCTTCTGTTCGTTACCTGCCTTCCCAGTGCCAAACTTGCTACCATCACTGAAGTGGATCCAGCAAAGTACTTCCAATGCCCCCTTAGCCCAAAACCCAATTCATACAACACTGTGTGCTTCCCATTGTGCATTACCCACTTCCTACTGCCCAATGTCAGGTCCTAACTTCACTGCCTGCCACCCCCCCCCCCCCCCCGGTGCTTGCTGGCACAGCGTTTTCGTAACTGGATCTCTGCGGTGGGCGCGGCGCTTCTCACAACGAGAAGCGACATTTATGGTCTGTATACACTGGCCCCCTTCCCAGCCTCCGTCTCGCCCACAGGAGGTGCCCAGCTTCCCACGCAGTGGCAGCTAACTTCGTTGAAGACCAGGATTGAAGACTGTCACAACAGCGATGGGGACAGAGCCACACGTGTACCACCTGCCCCCTCGTCTCGTGCCCAACCTCGGCGGGTATGCCAGAAAATGACTTCCACCGTGGTATGAAGTCCTTGTAAGGGCTGAGAAGTTATGCATGGCTTGAAATATAATAGATGAAAACGGGAGGTGGTTCTTCTGGAAGATACCTTCCTATATAAGATAGATGTAGGGTAGAACGAGATCCTTTTCAATTCTATATTTAGGATTTCCATATTTGGAAATAAGTGGAAAATCTACATCATTAAATGTGTAATATAGTCCCGTAGTGAGGTGACAATTTGGAGAATAAATACAGCCTGGATTCAATTAGCTAACTATTATCTTTGCTAGCAGTCCACGATTAATCTTAGGATCTTCAGCAAGACGCCAGTCAAAATTATTTTCCAATTCATGCCCATTGTTTTATATTGTTCTGAATACACCATTGCGTCCCCCCAAAGACTTATCATGTTCCATGAAACCATATTTCAAGTATGTTACTTAACTGACCAGTCCAACGCATGATACTAGCATAGCATAGTCAAGACATCTAGATGCGTAATTGAATAATGATTCGTCATGAACAAAGCTCAACGGAAAGCAAGCACAACTTGACATGCCAGTTGATTTCAGTACTGATGAATACAAAATATGGCACCACCTACCTAAAATGCCACCAACAAAATCAAACTGGGTTGATTTTTATTTGTTTTTGGGACTAAACCACTGAACAATCTCTTAGGTCAGTGTTGAGTCTTTTGTAAAGCAATGGTAACCCTACTTTCCCGCGAACATGGATGTAAAAGCGAACAAACATGTAAACACTAAGAGCATTACTGGTCACTGTTTTTCGGATCCACACTGACAAATCTGTAAATCGATCGCTTATCCACGAAGCAGAGGTGACTAGGTCATCGATGGCGGGCCCCCCTGCCCGGATTAGCCGTATGGGTGATCGGCTCTGTGAATAATACTAGATAATCTGATATAGCCAAGTCCTCATGCCACCTTTAAAGGCACATCGGATAATTCACCTTAAAAATTAAAGTTCATGTCATTTTCCGGAGAATTGAACATAATGATCTCAAAGTGTTGTGAAACTCATGTCTAACTTCTCAGAAGGATTACCGTGCCACTTTCTTTTTGTCCAGTTATGAGTGTTAGAATTGTAAGTCTGTTTTGGGAGAACCCTTGTCTATGGATATCTTGACCGATGAACGCGCCTCATTTGAGTTTGATATGAGAATTCCCATCGCTAGGCGAATTGATTCATATGCGAACCGCAATAGAAGTTGCTACCCTAGAATAGTTCCCTGCCTCAATTAACAATGGTACAGGGAACACCCAAGGAGAACAATGTATGATTCACCTTGAACTTTCACTGAGAATTCCCATAGCTAGGCGAACGGATTCATAAACGAACCGCAATAGACGTTGCTACCCTAGACTAGTTCCCTGCCTCAATTAACAATAGTACAGGTCACACCCAAGGAGAACAATGTGTGATTGACCTTGAACTTTCACTGGTTCCGGGCCAATTTGCAGTGGCAAGGAGAACAAGCACAATCTCTCTCCCTCACGAGGTTCCTCAAATAACTTACTAGTGCTTCTTTATAATGAACGATGATACAAAATGAATTAATAGCAACCATTTAAAAGAAAAAAGGTAACTTATTAGAATATTGCGTAAAAGCCAACAATCATCAGTCATGTACTAGCTGAATAGAGGGTGTGGGGAGTTAGCTCAGTGGTTAGAGCACCGGACTCGAACCCACAAAGTCTTACAACCTTGGGGTAAGACTTTGTGGGTTCGAGTCCCAGCCCCAGCAGTGGTAGATTTACTGCTATAAGAAAGGCCATCCTTCTCATACTATGTCTATGTGGTGTGGGAAGTAAAAGACCTCTCACCTCGGTAAATCTGTAGTGGTCAGATTTCTACCTGAATTCATGACATAGATTCGATCACCACCCTAGTGGTGTAAAAGAACCTTGAGAAAGTCTGCAAAGTACCTAGAATGGTTGACTGGACGTAAAATCAAACCAAACAAACAAAGAAAAAAGCTGAATAGAATCCTTCTGTTAACCACTAGAAAAATGGTGGGCATTACCTGGCATTTCATGTAGAGACATAGGCCAGACTTCCAGGCCATCACTATACCCACCCAGCTGTCACCCTACACCCAACCCCCATAATCGAAGCAACTCGCCAGTCTCTCCAAATCTATCAACCAACCCAAAAGAGAGTGCGCCCGATGGTAAATGAAAATTTTCCTAATATGCAGACGATATTAGAAACCGGCAAACACCGGTGACAGAGGATCACTCCTTGGTAATTCCACTGAAATAATTTAAGCAGCACCCCTGGATACAAAAGGCGAGACAAAAACTGGTTGATTAAGATGCATTGGTTATAAAATACAAGATTTTTGGAACTTACCCTGACCTTCATGAGACTGTATCTCGGACAACATGGTGCGCTGGCACAAGATAATTTACATATAGATGAAGCAAGGGGTATTACACTTAGATCATCTAGAAAGCGCAATTTTCGTACTACCAAAACCCCAAACAGAACTTTATAAAAGAAAAATCAAAGAGGCAATAAGTTGTGGAATTCAATGTGACAATCTCAAGAAGCTACCGAGTAAAAGTTTTTTAAAGAATTAGATGAAGCACCTTTCTGTAATATCAAGCTGGTCATAGAAACCTGCTGTTCGTTGAATTTAGTGCCACTGATATACTGAAGTGTAAGGTTGCAGGATCAGGTTGTCATTGTGAAATAAATTTATGTGAACTGTTTTATATACTATGTAAAGATTGATACTCAGTGGTAGCCATTAGTATTATCATTACAACCAAATCATGACATCCCATACCTTCATTCATGCGTATGATATATACCTTGTTTGTGTTTATTATATAAGCGCAACCATGATACTTACACTTAAATAATGCCCAAATATGTATTGCCTCGACTGAAAACCAACAACTTTGTTAAATTCTGACCTGCTTAAGAATGAACAATCAAACTTAAGAAACCATAAACCGCACTCACAGGCAGTATTTGATATGAGCTCAGTTGAACACTGTACAGCCTTCCTTTGGAAGTACATCAGATCAGAAGCCACAAACACCCGGTGAACTTAGTAATGGTCAGCTAGACGTGTATTCGCCATAAGATAATATGGGGAACCTGCATCAAACACAGTTCGCAGCAATTCTGGCTATGAACTGCCGAAGCGATGAACTCTATGCCCTATGAAGTCACTTCGAACAGACGAACTCTCTGCGAACAGACGAACGCTCATCTAACTGACCAACAGACGACCAACATAATGACTAACAAACTCTTGTTTTGTCCTATAGTCGTCTCCCTTACTGGCTTAATTATTCTCTTTCAAATTAATTGTATAATGCTCATAGATCAGCCAGGTGGCCAACCTGGACTACATTGTGAACCCTGCATTAATATCTCTGCACTTATATCTGGAGGATCGGAGATGATTGTGCCGGGAAAATGTCTCACATATGAGATGCTGAACAGAAAATATTACATTTTGGAAAATGCATAGGCCCTCCTGATTTGGTCATTTTCAGGTTAAAGTGTCTCAAATCAATATTCACTTAGTTTGACTTGGAACAGAGCTTTTAGTGCTTGGGGAAATACATTGTTCTTCTATGTTTACTGGTAAATATTATCAATGCGATATTTCCCGAATCATACCTAACTTGATTCACTTGACACAGGGCAGGGAAAATACATTTTAAAAAGTTATTAATCCTAATGCTCCCCCCCCCTAAATAAGTTGGTATTCCTAAAAGAAAGAGCCCCCCCCCCCCCCTCTCCCGGAAAAATGTATAACCCCCCCTCCACCCCTCCTTAAGGAACGCTGTTATGTTGTCTGTTGTTTATTTCCCAACATATGATCTAATAGCACCCGCAACAAAAATACAAAAAAGTAAGAAAATTCCCACTGTATAAGAGCCCCCAAGGTACCCATAAAGATACACACACAAAAAGTTTCCCTGCATCCACCAACTCAGAATATAGCGGATGTGTTCCCAGAAATACCAAAACCAACCTAGCTCCTATATATTAGAAGTGTTGCATCTCAGTGAAAAACTAAAATAGGTTACCCTCCCCTCCCCCCCCCCCCCCCCACCCCCAAATGGAAATTCAAAAAAATGTGGACAGCCCCTGTCCCATATAGATATTCCTTTTAACAGAAAAATTGTATGAGAAATGAGAGAAAAAAAGTAGAGCCGCCTCCCATCGGGTATAGTTAATTCTGTGTACTTTTCCTTCGTAATAGGCCCCAACACTAGGCCTATAACTTTTCCTCAGCTTGAAAAAATCTAGACTTACATTAATATCAACACCACACACCCGCAGAAAGGTGTGGTCCTACCCAACTGCCAAAATTACCAAAATTAGGATAGCTGCAGTGACTAAAAATCAGCCAACCATAGTCTGAATGACATTAATGATAATTGAAACTGCTGGTATAGTAAATTTGGTAAATAAACCAATTTTACAGGCGATATCCTCCTCAAGAAGTACAAAAAAATTGACAGAAATTACTGTCATGCCATCTATGGAATTCATACACATAAACAGGAATTCATGCATGGAAACGTAAATTCACGTAAATAATGTAATATCAATTATTAAATTTACCTAAAATTACCACACTTACAGACGTAGGTAAACCTTAACATTTGTATGTTTTTATACATAGGGAATCTACCTGTGAGCCACGTAGATTTACATCTTGTGTTTACTGGGGTAGGACATGAGAAAATCTCTTTCATTTTCTCCTCTGTGCAAAAATACCCCTCTCCAGTACCACAGTAAATACAGATGTACATATATTTTGTTACTAACAAATACCAGGGGAGGACCTTCTCAACCTGGTTCAGGACCTCACCTGACGAGACATCAAGGAAGGTCGAAACCAGAAAAAAGCTATACATTTTTTAATTTTCTTTTTATTTGTGCATAAAAAGCCAGGTGCCATCTGCTGACGCAGGTACAGTAGCACCCTACATAATTTGAATTGGTTCCCCTATATGGATTCTCCATAAACTAAGGTTTGGAACAGAAATGGCTTGCCATAATCCAAAGCCTCACACTCTCATTAACCAGGCCCACCCACCCAACTCCCCACACATGACAGCCCCTTACCCCAACGCCTCCCCCCCCCCTCCCCACAAGGTAACTAAACAATGTACAGCTGGAAACTCCAGTATTGTTGGCGACTGATGTCCCTCAGATACGTACATCTTGTGTTTACTGGGCAAATACAATTGTTCAAGATATGTAGGCTCTAAAAGCAGAAATACTGAATAAGTAAAATATATGGCTCAATAAATTGATAATGAAATTTAGCATTATGGTGGCGCTATCCTAAAAAATACACATAAAATGAAATAACAAAATGGTAAATTGGTTTCAAGGTTATGACTGAACGCACTCTCAAAGCAGTACGATAAATGTGGTAGGGGAGTAAGAAATAGTGGGTCAAGACGGCCGCTTATTTAACCCGACCACAGCTAATTTGTGTAGCTCTGGTCGCCAGAATGCCAATACCCTCATTTAGGCTCATCTACCTCTGAAGGTAGTTGAGCTATTACAGCCTGCTCCCCCCCCCCCATATCCGATAGGAGAAATGGCGGGCGGCCGAGCGGGCAGATGGACTTATTTTGGTAACTTTGTGAGGGTGGGGGGAGAAATTGGAGGTGCTAGTTTTTTCTTTATATAATATTCTTAGGGGTCCTTTGAATTTTTACATTTCCTTGAGTTTGAAAAAACAAAAACATTTTTAGGGGGGAGGGGGGAACCCGCCTGCCAAGTGAGGGCCCAAGGGTCCGTTCCAAAGGAAGAGACGCACAGGGACAGCCTGTCGACCTACTGTGAATGCTGAGTATATACCCAGCATTACGTAATCCCGGTCTCCGCCGCGCCACTCTTGTGTGCGGCGTTGCCCGGAACCACTACACAGTAAGGATCGGTTCTCCATGCCACCTTCCGTAGAACGTCCAAACACTGCTGGATTCCCACCCCACTACATTACCCCTCCCAGTTTTTATTAAGGGGGAACCAAGGCACCCATTTTGTTGCTAGGGGACAACCAATTTAAAAATTACAATCCAAATCCAGCAGTTCTTGGTCTACACTCTAGCTTCCTGGCATTCACAAGAATTCACTGATACCATAGTAAAAAGTGAAAAGTGGAATTGAAAATGGAGAATAATAAAATATGGAAGATATGACATTCAGGAAAGAGGAAACGACATGTTGAGAAAGTGAAGGCCTAGCCTTGCTAGCACCTTCTATGTTTTTTCCGAAAACGGAATAACGGCCAAAAAGGCAAACAATTCCTCCATCCACTTTGTAAAAAGTGTGTGTGGTATCAGTGTTCTTATTTCAGCCTTCCTTACCTGGCACCACCTAAAGGCATGGACAGGGTCTGTGCCACAGGCCGAAGGTTGTCTTGATGGGAGCCTATTACTGGCTTGACCACTGGAAGAACCTTCAGCCACCTGAAACTAGAGTTGTTTCTCTGGAAAGTCGTTTCCAGCTTTCCTCAGCCCCAACTCGGGATTGCTTATCTAGGCGGACTCCTGGCTGTACCTCTATCCCTCCCAGCAACCCGTGTGGGTGCTGAGAAAAAGCAGGTTTCCAGCCAGAAGGCCCCCATACACCCTCTCCATTGGGAAAATACATTCCAAATGTGGGTGTTCCCCATGTAAGAACTGAGTTAGTTAATACATGAGGAGCAAGGCGACGGTCTACCGCACTCAACTCAATCAATTTTTTCCCCCACCCTGGTACTTCCCAATCCCATGTGTTTTTGGTCCTGGGAGAGCTGTTAACTCTACTGGTTCTGACTTCAGATGGCACATTCCCGGCCTAATGAGCCCTAGCCAAGACGTCCAGCGTCCACCCTAAACATCCTCGTCAGAGGAACCTTTGGGATCGACAACATTCGACTGACTGGCCTCAGTAGTAGTTCGAGAAACCGACATTACCAGGGCAGACCACTCGGTTTGCAGGGGGCTCAGCGCCATTGCCGGCTGGAGCTGAGACATCAACTGGTCCGGTATCAAGGAAGATCCCGGACTCCAATGGGATGATGTTGTTATATAGCTATGGGGATGGATAAATCCATCCCCATAGCTCCGCCCTGTTCTTCGGGTCAATTGACCGGCGTTTCCTGGGAAGGTCCCACCAGCGTCTAAACCCACATCACAGGAGGAGGTGGTCTCGGCTGCAAGGGTTCAGTCTGACCCGTGCCCTGACAGCAGAGTGTCAACACTTACATCCATGGGCTCGGCCTCAGTGGATGCAGTTGCAGAAATGGAGGTTTCATCTACCACGGATGACCACCCTAACATGTCTGCGAGTTTTGACCAGAACGAGTCCCAGCCAGTTTCTGCTTTGGAAGCAGGCGGAGCGTTTCCCACATTCTTTCTTGCTGCTGGAGCGGACTCCGCAGCAGCACTCGGCTTTGCCTGGTAGGCAGCTTCCACCATGTCAGCGATGATATGCCTATTAGGGGACGACTTTTCTTTAGGGTCCTTGGCAGATTTCCCAGAAGTATCATCCTCGCTTGTTCCTCAACTCTCAAAGCATCTTTTTGCGGTTCGAGACGCACAGCATCAGAGTCCCGCTCCAGCCGGGATTCTTCTTCCATCCGATCTTGAACAACCGTCCATCGCTCATGAAAGTTTCCTGCTCCAGCCTGCTTTGCCGAGCATTGGAAGCTAGGTCCTCAAACCTCTGCCAAAAGTTCATGACCGACTCCCTAGCTGCAGCACTAGCAGTCCGGTGCTCGGCTAAGTTAACCTCTACGAGGTGACTAGCATAAAGACCCTAAGTTGCGTAGGTTGGAGACAATTTCTTGTCCCTCCCATGGCAGCTCACAAAGGCACAATGTCTGCTGTTGCCGAACTTGTGGCACGCAAATGCGATCCGGGCTTTCGCCTGATCATCATACTTCAGCCGACTCATGCTCTGTACTCCCTTCACCCGGTTGACATACCAAGTGTTGAGAGAGCCTTCATCCTGAAGCCACTCCTCATCGTCTGATGTTCCATCTAAACCAACCTCATTGGGAATATAATGTTGGTTCCCATGGTGGAGATCTTCCAGGCAAGTGTACGTCTTGCCCAGCAAAGAGGCGGGCAGCTGGCGAGCCACCGTTCTCTTCCCAGCCCACTTTACGCCAGGTTGGAAATCTCCGTCATTGCTGTCAGAGACAGATCCAGACAGGGTCCATCTCTGAACCCCAACACTTCACTTTCTCCCCACCCGTGGCACCCGTGGAGGTGCTCGGTGTGGGTTCCGGCTGTTTGGCTGTGCCGTTGGTTTGTCCGAGCCTTTCAACGTCTTCTCTTGCTTCCCGGGTTTAGTTTTCACATTACCCGGGTCACGCGAGTCTGACGGCCTTCCTTCTTGGCTTCCGCCGCTTCCAACTCCGCCTCAGCCCATTCCCGGGCAGCGCAGCGGAGTCGCTTCCTCTGCTGCTTGGACAGCTGCGGTTCAGTCTCAGAAGCATCCCTAGGCGTTGAGGCCTTAGTTTTACTTCTGGACTTCCCCAGCTCGGACTTTGCCGGCTTTGACCCCGGTTTCTCGCCCTTGCTGGACTGCTCCGTTGACACAGAATGGCCCCCAACTGACGAATCAGTTTCCATGGCTGCCTCTGTTCCAGCCTCGGACCTACCAGGGTTGACCACCGGTCCCGGAGTCACAAAGGTCCCGGTTCCCACTGGCTTCCCACTGGGAGGACTCCAAAACTGGTACATTGACTGTACCACAGTGCATGTCTGGGGATCTGGAATCCCTGCCAACATCTACTCCAGACTCTGGGTACTAACCACAGGCCTGGAGTCAGAGTCCTTCCTCAGAGTCTGTCTACGTGGGCGGGCATGGCCACACCTCGGCGTTTTGTTCTCCGATTCAGAACCTCTAACTCTCTTCATGACTACATCTAAGTCATCAGGGTTCTCAGTTGACACTGAGCCCTTCTTCGAACGCGCTCCAGAAGGACCCTTAGCAGCTGGGGCTGCCTCGGAACTCTTCCCTTTACGACTTTTTCCCTGTCCAGGTTGCTCTTCTCGGGTTTCCCCAAGAAGCACGGTGTCCTGGGACTCATCCCCTTCCAGGTCAAAGTCGCCATCATCTGAACCGATGAGCAAAGCATCATCGTCCAGGTCTGCCCCCTGCTCAGCCGAAGCTGAGGATCCGGGAGTTCTCCCTCACCCTCCGCTACGGGGGTACGGTCAGCCATGCTGCTACCGCCCAATTCCTGTGGTGCTAGGCACCACTCCGAACACAGAGTGAAGAACACTGAAAAAACAGGGCCTTATATACTCCTTTTTGACCCAGATTCAATCTGTTGAACCAATCAACCGGTCCCGGTCTCACTTCTTCTCCAGCCCTACTGCAGTACACACGTACTCCAGCATTTTCTCGTCTTCTTGGCCACGTGCTCGCTGCCCTCTACTCCACGAGTAAAGGCCGGCACGTCCATTCTACCACGATGAATACGCATCACAAGTGAGGAGGAGAGAACAACATGGGTCCACCAAATACCCGTAGTAATCCTGTCGCTGGACCGTCACAAGGACCAGACGCAGGGGGAGGTCAGAAGGTACAATCACGGACTCGAGACAAACGGGCATGGAGCACGTGGCGTCGGTCTCCGACAACGGCTCGACCGTTAAGTCCTCGAGTATGACCGCACTAGAAACGAAGATGGACACCATGATGGAGGCTATCAACAGGATGTCCCGACAACGATCGTCATCCCGGGCTTCGAGGTCGAGGCCGCCGACGGAACCAACCGCCGTGGAGGCCTGGACCAGGGAATGGGCGAACGAGTAGACCGCACGGCTACCCCCACCCAGACAGCTGCGGGAGGGATTCGTGCCAGAGGACTTTCTACAAAGGGAGCTCGACCGTGAGGCCCTGCGACATGATAGAGCGGCTGGTAAGTTGGCATCAGATTTGACCACTTCACGTTTGATTTCAAAGCCGTATATGTTTGTGGACCGTGAGGGCATATATACCCTCAGTCAGAAGCTCGAGGTCAGAGGGACACTGGGCCCCCTCGAGTACATCAGTTCCTTCCTGGCCCTTATGGAGGACGACCGTGCTACCCACGAGGGCGACCGTAAGGATATGTATCGGCACCTCCACCAGGTCTCGGTGGACGCGATGTCACGGCCGTGGGCCGGCGTCTGCCATTGGTCTAACTTCATTTTTGACCAGGTGGAGGCAGGACGCATCTATTGGTCGGATCATGTGAGAATCCAAGACGAACGGGTTCGTCTGGCCATGATCCCTACGGGTGGGAACGGTCTCAGTCAGGGAGGAAACAAGTCCGGCGGGCACGAGCTGCCATGCCGGGCTTACAACTCGGAGAGGGGGTGCCGCCAGTGCAACTGCCACCAGGAGCGGGGAATCAAGTGGTTACACGTGTGTTCATTCTGCGATTCGGTGGGCAGGATGTGCACCCACTCCATCCACGTGTGTAACCGCAAGCTGTCATACGGGGTAGGGTACGACAGAACTCTGCCTACACCGACACCCGCACCACGCCATACACCACAGGCCGGACACTCGGTTCCACTGCCGACATCAAAGCGCTACCACAACAGAGTTAAAAAAACGGACCGGACGCGCCCCGCAAGTGAGCGAGGCGCGTCCCTCCCCCCCCCTCCCCCCGCCCAGTACGCACGCACCACAGCGGAGGGAGGGCTCAACGGTCAAGGTGTGCATCGGACATGACGCAACACCCCACGTGTCAACAACACCTCGTGCAGGACACGTGGCGAGCACACAGGATGGTGACACCACGCCCACTGAATCCACTCCCATTATTCTCAGTGATAGCGTGGACAGCGAGCAGTTGCCTCGGCAATTGCCCCGGGAGGAATTGGACACAGTCGCTCCGCCAGATTTTTCGGCCATCAGGGAGGTCTGGGAGACCGGTGTCCCCTCCCCCGGCATCCGGACGGACGCCGAGGCGTTTGCGGACCACAGGCGGGCCCACTGGCCGGAGTTCGCCGGGCCCGGGCCGCCAGGACACGCATACATCTACTCGGAGGTGCGGCAAACAGGGCTGCCTAACGCCCTGGGAGCACGGATCGAGCTCCCATCCGATCTCAACGTGCCGGCATGGGTACGATACCTCGGGGAGGTACCTGAGAGGAGGGAGCTATTGGATTTTGTGTGTTACGGGTTTCCTCTGGGGTACATCGGCCCCACCAGCGATACACGTGGGATACCCAATCATCCCAGCGCCACGGGATACCCAGACCACATCAGAGACTTCATCAGAAAGGAGCGAGGACACAGTAATCTCCTGGGATCGTTCCAGGACCCCCCGTTCTCACCCTGGTGCCACGTGTCCCCACTAATGACACGTGAAAAGCGAGCCTCCAACGACCGGCGTGTCATTACAGACATGACATATCCAAAGGAGCAAAGTGTCAACGGCTACATTATCAAGAACTCGGTCTACGGGCAGGAGCGTGACCACTGCCTCCCGACCGTCGACAGCTTCGTCAGCAGCCTGGTGGCCTCCGGACCCGATAGCTATACGTCCACCATCGACATCGCGAGGGCATATAAGAATTTCAGGTGCGACCCCCTCGACTGGCCGTTGTTATGCTTTGCATGGGAGGACGGGTACTTCTGTGATACGGCCATGCTGTTTGGTGCCCGGGCCTCCTCACACCACATGCAGTGCGTGGCAGACTGCATCGTGGGAATCCTCGGCCAGAAGGGGGTCGAGGCATGTATGTACCTAGACGACCTGATCATCTTGTCCCCGAGCCGGGCCAAGGCGGCCGTCAACTTTAACATCGCTCGTGAGCTCTTCAACGAACTCGGGCTCCCAGAAGCAAGAGACAAGGCACAGACCCCGGCGCCGGTTGTTACCTGGCTGGGCATTGTCATCAATGCCCCAGAGATATGTCTCTCACCATCCCCGAGGACAAGCTGCTGGACGGTCACTCACGAAATGGCAACTCCAGTCGGTTCTCGGCAAGATACTCCATGTATCGAAGTGCATACGGCCGGCCGTTCGTGTGTAAATTGCTCGAGGCCCTCCGGAGGATGTCCGGTTTCTACGTTAACATCAAAGCCGAGATGGGGCAAGACCTACAATGGTTCCTCCACTTTACTGAGGGCTGATCCGGCCACGCCCTCATCCCTCACGGCCCACCTACCAAGTGTCTCATCGTCGACGCGTGCCTCTCGGGCATCGGGAGTACAGACGGGAAGTACTCGTACTCCGGGTAGGTGTGCCCTGTCAACGACCCCGTCAACTGTATCGCCGAACTCGAGGCACTGAAGACGATATTCGCGATGAACACGTTCCTCACTGACCGGGATCGAGGCACGCGCGTAGAATTCTTCTGCGATAACCTGGGCACCGTCCAGGCACTCACATCTGGCCGGGCGGTGCCGTTGGCTGTGATCCGGGCCGTCCTCGCGGCCCTTACGGATTCTCCAACTCACCTCGCTCTACGGGCCGCCATTCTGATCATTTACTACGCGGCACTGAGGCAAAGCGAAATGGCGCCCCCAACGGCCTCGAAGTATGACGCGGCATGACACTTATCGCGCCGGGATGTGGTGGTCGGCCGTCAATGCATGACCGTCCGTGTCAAAGCTGCCAAAAACATGCAGCACGTAGGGGAGGAGAAAACGGTCATGCTGCAGGAGTCACCCGATCCGCGGTTCTGCCCTGTACGTGCCATACGTCAGATGTTGTTGGCGTCCCCTACGGCCAACCCCGAGGACCCGTTCCTCCAGCACGTACACGGAGCGACCGTTACGACCAGAATCCTGACTAAAGAGTGGAAGGACATCCTACGAGCGGTTGACCAGCCGCCTACCTTTACGCTGCATGGCCTTCGCAAGGCTGCAGCAACGCAGACATACCAGGCCGGTATGCCAGAACTCTCCATCCAGAGGTATGGCGGCTGGAAATCTAACGCTCATAGGACTTACATAAAGAACAATGACGCCGACACAGTCAACCGTGCATTGGTCCAATCTCTACTCAACAAAAACTCCTAATTACTCCCTCCCACCCTCTCCGTTTATTAATGGCTCCTTGGCATTTTTATTTACCATATACAATTTACCATGTATTGTATCACGTACAATTAACATTTATATTGTATATCATATTTTCTTATCATAATTGACCGATACTTTATATGTCAATTACCTATACCTTATTACTTATCCTCATATTAAGTATTGAAATCTCTCCTCTCGGTTGCGTTGTGCGATCTGGTGGGATCTGTTAACGCGTTCGAAGAGAAATGCATGCGGAATGCTCACTCGGATGATTCGAGCTACTGGAAAATCTCGCTCTGATACCAAGGCCATGACGGATCAGATGCATAAGCATATCGATATAACGGCCAAAAGGGATTGGAACAAAGAAAAAGAAATCCTGCAAGAAAGGCTCATCCGACGTGAAAGTAGGGCACCCAACGATGCCCCGTATGCCGACCCCTTTACAGCAAGGGGCAAATTCTCTAAGCTGAAAAACCAACCAGCCAGACAACAAGCAGTCTGTCGCTGCAGCTACCTCGTCATCGCAGTATACACCACAGCAGTATGGGGCACAGTATCAGCCCCATGCTTACCCTGAACCCCAAGTATACGCCCAACAGACCCCGTACCAGACCCCGTACCACCAGGGGGGTTTTTACACTCCCACCCCTGGCGCTCTGGCAGGGGGCAACGGGGGAAGAACCGCGGTCGAGGAGACCGGGGAAACCGGGGTCCGAGACGACCATGGGGAAACCGAGGGAACAGGGGGAACAGGGGCTGTTTCATAGCCCCGGCCACCAAGGTGACAAGCCTCTAAACACTAGAGACTCTGATGACAAAGCCAATGAACTTCCCACGGACAATGAACTTGATCACAGCCACAATGACAAACCGAATGTTTCTCCCACGGACTACGAGATTGAACCTGTTCACACTGTTGATTACCTGTTGAATGCAACTGTTAAAATGAAAAGTTTGAACCGTTCTTCCTTGCTTGGTGTCAATGATACATATGTAAAATGTAAAAACAACTCTGCAGAGGTTGGAACCAGTACAGGCCAACCTGTAAGTACCAAAGGGACCCATGTAGTGAAACAACCCACTAAACTTAACAACGATCGAATATTCGGTAACATAGTCAATCTCTCAGACAAACACCTTTCTGAAGTAGAACTGTCACTGCTCAACAAAGGTCTTAATTTCTGCCCCACCCAGACACATGTCGAAGAGGGGGACATGAAACTGGAACTAGATAAATTCTACCGCAATTTAAGAATAAGACAGTACTTTGAAAAAAACGAAAAAAACAACCAAAAATGGAAAGATACCCCCAAAAAAACCGATCACTTGGAAACCGCAATTTCAGGCTTCCACAACCATGAACTAGCCAAAAAACTAGGTACAAAATCAAACTGGACGGCCCCTCAAGGTTCAAGCAACCTTGAAGGGTTCATCGCAGTCAATGAAATAAATCTGTCGATGAAAAAGGTAAACAACATCAAGATTAAGCATAATATCAGCAAAGAGGAGAGAAAAACTCTCAAATTGATTGCAAAAGACAGAGAAATCACCATAAAACCAGCGGACAAAGGGGGTGCCATAGTTGTACAAAACACCATAGACTATGTTAGAGAAGCAGAAAAACAGCTAGGTGACACAAAAGTCTACACAGAAATGAAAAAAGACCTTACAAAGGACCACAATAGAGAGATAGACGACAAAATTGAGAAAATGGTAAAGGACAGAGAAGTAAGCGAAAAAATGGGTAGGTCCCTCAAAACAGAGGAACCACACACCCCACAGGTATACTTCCTACCAAAGATCCACAAAGGAGTGATACCACCACCGGGCAGACCAGTAGTATCTGCCAATGGCTGCCCAACGGAAAAAATATCCTCCTTCGTGGACCATTTCCTGAAACCAGAAGTCCCTAAAATCAAGTCTTATATAAAAGACACGAACCACTTCCTTCAAAAGATAGAAACCCTGGAAAATGTAGACCCAGAGGACATCATAGGGACCCTCGACGTAGGAGCCCTATATACAAATATACCAAACAAAGAAGGAATAGAAGTGGTGCGACAAAAACTAAATAAATGCAGAGGCAAGACAGAAAAACCAAGCAATGAAACAATAGTCGAACTACTGGGAGATGTTCTAAGAAAGAACAATATACAGTTCAATGGCAAAAACTACCTCCAAATCGGAGGCACGGCGATGGGCACGAGGCTGGCCCCCTCATATGCCAACATCTTTATGGAGAAAATCGAAGAAGAAATGATTGAAGCATACCATCTGAAACCGACAATATGGTGGAGATATATCGACGATATATTCTTCATCTGGAAACATGGAAAGAACGAACTAGACAAATGGTTCCAGTGGCTTAACAGCTACCACGAGACCATCAAATTCACAATCGAAACCTCCACCAACTCCGTAGCCTTCCTCGACACGACAATCGAGAAAGAACCGGGAGGGAAACTGGTAAGCGATTTATACACGAAACCCACAGATAGGAACACCTATCTGAGGTATGACTCGGCACACCCACCGACACAAAAGAACAGTATCCCGTACTCGCAGTTACTGCGAGTAAAACGGATATGCTCCCGCAAAAGGGACTATGAAAAACACGCCCAAATCAAAATGAGGCAGTTCAAGGACAGAGGATATCCTGAACACATACTGAAAACGTGCAAACAAAAGGTGGACCAGATCGACAGATCTACCACAATGAACAGGAGGAACCGAGACCAGGGCCCCCTCCAGGAAAACAAGACTTTCCTAATCAGCACCTACCAACAAGGTAGAAATGTACTTCCTGGTAAGGTCCAGAAGAACTGGCAGATCCTAGGAAAATCCACTACCACCAAACCTCTCTACGAGAGCAAACTCACCAGGGGATATAAAAGACCCAAAAACCTACGGGACTACCTGGTACGAGCAAGGACGACATACAACCCCACACAATCGGGGGAGACGAAGAAAAACTCGATTGAATGCAAAACCAGAAACTGCAAATACTGCAGCAAGATCAATAAATCTGAAAAAATCTAAAGCAAAACCACAGGAAGAGAACATGTGCTCAAACACAATGTCACATGCAACAGCTCGAACCTGGTGTACTGCATTACATGCAAAAAATGCAAAACCCAATATGTGGGCCAAACAAAACGCAAGATCAAAGAAAGAATGCGAGAACATCTGTATTCTGTAAAACACAAAAGCAAGATCAGTGATGTACCGAAGCACTTCAGCAATGGAGATCATAACGGTGAGGAAGACATGGAGTTCAGCGTCTTGGATTTCATCTATAGACACCCAGACAGTAAGGCAGCCAAACAATTGAGACTGAAGATCGAGTACAACTGGATCCACAGACTCAAGAGCCAGGCCCCCCTGGGGATGAACACCATGGATAGTAGATATGGATAACCACCCCGCCCAATGCCACGTCAAAAATTTTTCTGTTCGAACAGATCCCACCAGATCGCACAATGCAACCGAGAGGAGAGATTTTAATACCAAATGTTATAATCTTGGGGGTTATCCAAGCGATGTAAGTGACCAGGACACCGACCAACGGGAAAGCCGGTGACAACCAAACAAAATAGTTCAGTTGACACAAATACAGAGAAAATACACAGCCAATCAGAGCCTGATGAGATTTTTCGAAACTGCTGGTAAGGGGGGAGGCCCAAAACAAGCCTCTCCTAATCAAACTCAACCCACACACTCCCACACGTTCCCCACGAAACCCCACAGAGGGCAGGACACACTAAAACAAGGTACACAGGCCCCACACTAGAGGTCAGCTGCCTACATAACACCAACCGTACACAAACCAATGACCACCACCCAGGTCAAGCGATGTCCAATATAAACGAACGTATGGTCACATGTCCACAACAGACCAATGGGAGAGGTGCAAACTAGGTCGGCAAACCAACTCACCTGAATTCCAGGCTGAGAAAATAAAACCCGGTCACTTACCAGCAGTCGCTCCAAGCTGTCAGCCACGTTTTACATACTTATCCTCATATTAATATCATATTCATATGTCGTCCAATAAGGTCGGCATAAAATTTTACCATATCTTACCATATAAAATTCAATAAAATTTTATGTTCCCAAGCCCCTGCTTCTCTCCTTTTATCCAGGGTAGGGGTAATGGGTTACTCATGGCCGTTGGTCAGGGGTGGTCATTGCTCCCCCTGGTGTTCCCCCCTCTCGCGCGACACGAGCGCCTCTCCTGCCCCCTAGCGGCTTTCACACGTACTGCGCAGTCACGAGCGCGCCCACGGCACCGGTCCCGGTTTCACTTCTTCTCCTTACTTGTGTTAAAATTTCATTGCCTAACTCCTACGGGAAGTGGGTGAAAATATGCCCTACTCTGACATAAACAAAGCTCTAAACCCAACAGTGACATGGTCTACCCTGTCACTAATAGTGCCTCAACAGTGATAGGTACAGTGAGACCTAATTTCTAGTGGAACGTACTCTGTCACTGTTGGTCTCACTCCTTACCTGACTCACGTTCATGCTGCACCTTCTCATGAAACGCAAACTATCACTGTGGTCTCACTATGACAGCTTACCCTCCTAGTGAAACAGCCCCCTGGATTCCCACCCCACGCGGGGTGTCCCTTAGGCGGGGGTCTACTGTGCCTAGTTTATTCATTTTATTTGTTCATTACCCCTTATCCCTGGATAAAAGGGAAGAGGCAAGAGTAAAACTTTATTGAATTTTATGAGATGAAAAGGATTTTAGTTGTCCTTACAATATCGCTTGTTAATAAGAAGTTATTGATATGAATAATTAATGATATATATATAATGATAATTGACTATTAGAGAAATAAGTCATTCATGAATATATGATAGAAAAAAATATGATAGAAAAGGCCTACAAATTTTACAAAATAATAAGCACCCATTTCCATTCACTGATCCTGTGTCTCAAATAATCAGTCGTTGATCTCTCTAGTCTTTTCAGTTTTAACCCACACTAAGATGGTGGAAACCGAAACGTCTTTTTGTAGGTCAATGGTAATCCCACTAAAGCTTATTTTCCATCGATCGATTGTTCGCCAGCAATCTGCACGCGGGAACCACCAACCGATCATTTAGCTAGACATATTGCAGCTTGATCACTGAATGGAAGGAAGTTAAATACAGAGAAATACTCATCAATTATTTTGGGAAAGATGCTGCTTTGAAGCCACCACCGGTCCATTTCTTCCCAGACCTATGGAATTGCATAAATTTCGTTTGTGATCTTCAAGATTCTAGTGGGAAGCCCTAATGGAATACTTGATACCGAGATGCAGTGAATGACAACACCAATCGACTTTAATGGGGCCTCAAGTAATCGGTGTTGCTTTCGTCGGACAATGCAAAATTGCTTTAATGTTGCCTCCCTCGGAGGTCCTCGTCCTATCCCGCTTATCAGCACCTGAGAAACAAAGCTGTTGTGTTTTGTTGGTTATCTTAAGATATACGACATCTGGAAGTAGAGCATGCCTGCTGCGTCGCTCAAACGAAGTGATTTGTAATCTGGTAATAGACATCAGTCAAACATCACAGCCAGCGACTTTTCTCAAGATATCCTGCTTCAAGTACACATATCACAGTAGAACCTCGCTACGCTGATGAGGCTCTATTCCCGTAGTTAGTTGTCTATGCTGCGGGTTGGTTCACTTTGCAGGGTAAAATAAACTAAAAAAAATTCCCTTCCAGGCCATAGTGCCCCGAGTTACAGTGTGACTCCTCAACAAGGCGTCCATCAACCAATGTTCTCTTGTACCATCATAACATGAAGCAACATATAGTAGTTATGATTTACACCATTATTATTTATACACAACAAGAATCTTAGTAGTTACATGTTCAGGGAGTATCCTCCCCATTTTGTTTATGAGTGTTTTAGACATATGAATTATTGATTGATTTTAATGAAATTGGACATGTGATCTTAGAATTCCATTCCGGATCAGAATATGAAGAAATTAAAAAGAAATTTTAAATGTAAATGTGATTTTGATGAGTGTGTTGGTTGTCGAATGTGATGATCTAAATGTGTATCATATGTCTTCAATGTTGTGGTATATATCGTGTTCATGTGTCTAGTTACTATTATGTTTTTATTTCATCGCGTATATTGGTCGACAATACCCATCTTGAATATACATAACAAGGTATTAGTATAGTGAAGAACACAGATTTATATGTGTATCACATGTCTTTAATGTCGTAGTATATATCGTGTTCATATGTCTAGTTACTCTTGTGATTTTAGTTCATCAGGTATATTGATTGACTATATCTGTCTTGAATATAAATATCATGGTAATAGTATAGTTAAGAACACTATGGTGGTTTTCTTTGTTCGTCTACTCAAAAAAAAAAAAAAAGATTCCCCCACCCAGTTCTAAGAAAAGAATGTGTAGCTAATTAGTAATTCATCTGGTATACATGAAAGCATTCCTGAAGGCTCTAAAAGCACTGGAGATCAAAGGAGGCACACTGTTATTGCCCCAGGCAATGTATGCTGACAGGTGTCCTACATTTAGCTTTCTCTCTTACTTTTACCTGGTCAGAAAAATGTATAGCTAATTAATTATTCATCCAGTATACATGAAAGTATTCCTTAACTTAAAATAAATATATGATGTATATAACAGGAAATTTTTCACAGTTATTCAATTGCAATTTATGTTTCATGGTGTTCACATGTGAGAGACAAAACACTCTACCAGTTAAAAAACAAAAAATGGACAACAGTTATTCTTCTAAGGACAGCCAGTGTTCGGCTCCCCCGAATATTATTACTACGTCTGATGATTTGGATGTCATCTATCAACTTCCAATGAACTACTGTCTCTAGAAATGGAACATGAGTCTACCTCTTACGAAAGTATCCCAGAGTCTCTTGTACTAACTTTACATCAAATATCTGAGCGATTGAATCAAATAATGCTGACTGTAAGTCAATTACAGGATCGACTAGATTTAGTTGAAGAATCAACTGAGAAACCATCAGGTTGTGGATTTTCATGTAGTAATAATTCTTTCACTCTCTGATCTATTTTGGTACAATAAAAGACTCCATATTTTCTATTAGTCTCATTGTCTTTTACTACAAAACCTGATATAAAAATAGATACATGTTCTTAACTCAACTGTGCTACTATCAAAAAGAAATCAGAATACATGATATATGTTACCGAAATATTCTGTTAACACAGGTAACCAAAGTTATGCATTATTCATCACATACACAATCTGCAGTATGGACTTTCCTAACTAGGTCACCACTAGGTCAATGCAGGCGCATTGTAAGGTCAACCTGCCCTACATGATCTATCATTTCCTGAGCTATACTGGAGGTAGCTTTGGATACTACAATACACCGTTCGAATATTTCAGTGATATTGTATATGATTCCACAAGTATTACCTTGTACATCTTTATACATCATCTTGGACTCATGACCTCAATATGCCAGTAAGTTTTATCTACCCTACTTTAAACAACGTTTAGGACAGATAAAATACCTCTTTTATATAATATATATACTAAAACTAATGAATGTATAATACTTTGTTTTTTTAAGATGGATTACATACTTGACGTGGGATATATGTTTACAATACATAACATACTAGTTTCAAGAAACTCTTATTTATCTTTCTATCATATTTCAACTGTAAATTCAGTCTAGACAAATGCTAAATTTCAGTCTAGACAAATGCTAAATAACCACATTCCTAGATGTAAGGGACAAGTAGAAGAGGATCTATTAGAAAAACAAAAGCGAAGACAACAAGAAATAGAAAACAATCTTCTACACATACAATTGAACAGTGTTCATGATAATCATGAAAGTGACAATACGACTCAGGAACAAACATGTTCTTCTTGTAAGGACACTCATTCTAATCATAAGATATATCATTGTTCTGAGTGTCGCAAACATTTCCATAACCTACAATATTTTCAACGTCACAGACAATTCACACTCGTAAATCAAGATGCGCCTGTTATGTTTATCATGAATTACAACCTTCTCAAGCGGATCTTCTAGCACATGTAGTGGAAAAACATTGTATCAGACCCCGTAAAAGTCAAAACAAATATACATGTCATGATTGCAATGAGGGGTTTGATGCTCATCATAAGTTACATTCTCATCGCATAAGGCATCGATACTCTGATGTAGACAGGTTGACAAATAATTCTATGAAACTCCCATGGGAAAAGGATGCCTCTATCTCTGCTTCTGGGAAAAAACTGATTCAGACACATTGGTACAAAAAATGTGTACATATATGGAAGAAATCCAAAGCAAAGTAAAGGTGTTAAGCCAAGACTATTGGAAAGATATAATAGAGTCTCTGACAAGATCATCTCAAGAATACCCCACCCATGAAATATCTGACAACGAAATGAAGCAACACCTTCTATGGTCTAGCAACTCTATGGAATATCTAGATGCTCGAAAGACGTATTCTAGTAAGATAGAGACTCTAAGCTACCGTTCTATGTAAATAATGTCCAGGTTTGACGAGTTCAGATTTAATATTTCAAATTTAAACTTGGGCATTACGCAGTCGGCTTGCTGGTTCAGTCAAATTTCATACGATGATCACAAAATCAGCTCAGATAGGGTTTAAACATTAGAATTAACCACAGGGAAGTGTATTTTCACATTTTATAGACTCCAAGGTTTGTTCCAGTACTTATTTTATCATATTTAGACGAGAAGAGACCAAGATATTGAAATATTACGATGCGAGTTACGCACGTTGAATTCTGGCCTAGCTTGATCCGCCATTGCTTATACTGTGTAGTCAGGGTGGTCGAGCTGTCATTAGAAATCAGCTTGCACCGGGTTTAAACTTTAGATTAATGATGAATGATACGTATATTCATAATCTACATACTGTAAGGTTTGTTTCTATCTAAATAATGTCCAGGTTTGACGAGTTTAGATTTAATAATTCAGATTTAGCCTTGGGCATTACGCAGTCGGCTTGCTGGTTCAGTCGAATTTCATACGATGATCACAAAATCAGCTCAGATAGGGTTTAAACATTAGAATTAACCACAGGGAAGTGTATTTTCACATTCTATGGACTCTAAGGTTTGTTCCAGTATGTATTTTTTGGTTATCTGGCCACTGGCAAATTAGAAATTGATTATATTGTTTGGTCAACGCGCAGACTATATCAGACCGTCTATCCATAGCTTACTGTGTGGAGGGGGCTGCCGAGTGGGCACGGATTGAATCATAAATTATCTCGCCCAGAGTTAATCATTGGAATTAATGTAATTCTGTTTATATATTGATCATCTACACACTCTAAGCTACAATCCTATGTAAATATTGTCCAGATTAGTCCAGGTTAGAATTAATAATCAAACAAAGAAAGTCGGCATTACGCAGTTTTGTGGTTTGGCTAACTAAATCATATATTTCGGGGTTTAAATATTAGATAAATGAATTTTCGTATATTCTAACGTGAACTACATACTCTCAGCTTCATGATGATATAATATTGTCCATTTTGGTCGATTCGAGACCAAGTAATCGAAATATTAAGATGCGCCATACGCACTCTCTATACTTTACTATAGGTTCAGTATGGGAGTGTGGATCTGGGCCAGACACGATTCAGAAATTCATTTATTATAAGGATTTAACTTGGATTCTATTACTGGAGACATTAATATTCGTAAACTACAGATTCTCAGCTTTCTCCTGATATATACTTTGTGTATTTCGGACAATGTGGGATTTAGTTATCGAATTTAGAAGACTAAATGCTTTACTATAGGCTTGGTAGGGGATTCAGGCGCTGGTCGAGATACGGTTTAGAAAATCTTTTATTACTAGGATTTAACTTGAAATATATCAATGCAGACATTAATATACATAAACTACGGTTTCTTAGCTTTCTCCTGATATATAATTTGTGTATTTCAGACAAGGTGGGAATTAGTTATCGAATTTAGAAAATGAAAAGTACTCTGTCAATAAATTGGCTTATTTCGCCATAGCTGGGTTCTAAGACATCTCTTTCAAAATGATTTCTTTGAGGCTTTTAACCTTGAATCTATGAACGGGGACTTATATCAGGTTAAACTACACTGTCTGAGGTTTGTTTATATGAAATATGATTCATTTTGAACCAGCGGATGATTTAGAATTGAATTAAAAGAAATAGTCATCTAAGCTGAGCCTTTACTATGGGAGCTGTAGGGGAGTTAGGTGCTGGGCAAGACACGATTTAGAAAATCATTTATTATTAGGATTTAACTTCAAATATATGACTGGATACATTAATATTCGTAAATTATAGATTCTGGGCTTTCATTTGATATATATCTCGACCATTTCGGACAAGTTGGGACTTAGATATTGATTTTTGAAAATTAGATTCGAGCAGTGACTATATTGGCTTATTTCGCCATTGATTATACTATGGACTCGCCTAAGGATTCTAATGGAGTTTGATCATTGCAAGGCTATATGTGGTTATCTCCCACACTCTAAGGATCATCTACATATAGATTTAATGTCCAGGCTGATATATTGAATTTGGAAAATTCGACTTGTGCCTATTCAGCATTGACATCTCCAGGAGGAGTTAACTTTTAAATCGATTGCTGGACAATGATCGAATATATCTACATACGAATACTTCTGCAAGTGAGAAAAGAAGACAAGGTAGGTGAAGTAAGATTTATGATATATCTTAATAATGTGATATATTTGTTTCAGATATATTATTCAGCAAGATATATTATTCAGCAGGTTGACAAGGCTTTATACATTTCCAGGTGCAGCAGTCGTCATCGTATTCACAATATGTACATAGATTAGTGTTGGCTATACACAGATAGGCATGTTTTATTTCAGATTCAAGAAGATATAAATATATTCAGTGTCTGTCTGGCACTCAACGTGGTCAGACCTACAGGCTTTTTCTCCGATATAATAAGCAATTTAACCACTTCTGCTCGATATATTTTCACAAAATGTACATGTGGAGAACCTTGAAGGTCTATAGATCATCCAGGATTACTTTGTTTCAGGTTGATACAGTAGATTAGATATAAATACCAATTATATTTCGTGGTCGTACACCTCTCAGTTGAATTATAGAATAGCATTACGTGCTAGATCACATAGGAATGGTTCAGGTTGATATACATAGATTAGTGTTGGCTATACACAGATAGGCATGTTTTATTTCAGATTCAACAAGATATAAATATATTCAGTGTCTGTCTGGCACTCCACGTGGCCAGTTGAATCGTAGAATAGCATTACGTGCTAGATCACATAGGCAGGAATGTTTCAGGTTGATATACATAGATTAATGTTGGCTATACACAGATAGGCATGTTTTATTTCAGATTCAACATGGTATATGATCAATTTCTACAGTTCTGAGGTTGATCTGAGACTGAATCAACGCTATATATATATATTACACAGGCAGGAATGATTTTTGTTTCAGATTGAAATACTCGACAAGGTATACATTGATTCAGTGTCTGTCTGGCACTCGACTTGGTCGGACATGGGGGCTTTTTCTCCGATATAATAATCAATTTAACCACTTCTGATCAATATATTTTCATAAAATGTACATGTGGAGAACCTTGAGGGTCTATAGATCGTCCAGGATTACTTTGTTTCAGGTTGATATCGTAGATTAGATATAAATACCAATTATATTTCGTGGTCGTACACCTCTCAGTTGAATCATAGAATAGCATTACGTGCTAGATCTGGATTTACACAGGCATGAATGATCTATTGCAATTAAAATACGATCTGAAAAAAGAAATGTACACTGGCAAACGATGAGACGAGTGAGGCTGCTGGGGAGCTTTGCTTTGGTTTCATATGATTACATTGACATCGTGATACGATTTGATCAATTTTAAAATACTCGACAAGGTATACATTGATTCAGTGTCTGTCTGGCACTCGACGTGGTCGGACATGGGGGCTTTATCGCCGATATAATAATCAATTTAACCACTTCTGGTCGATATATTTTCACAAAATGTACATATGGAGAACCTTGAAGATCTATAGATTGACAGGATTACTTTGTTTCAGGTTGATATCGTAGATTAGATACAAAACCATATCGTTTGTGTCCATAGACTTCACAGTTGAATGATAGAATAGCATTACGTGCTAGTTTACATAGGCAGGAAAGGTTCTGGTTGATATAAATTTATCGATTAGCGACTAAAAAACGATTCACACTAACAGTTGAATCATAGAATAGCATTACGTGCTAGATATGGATTTAGACAGGTAGGAAAGATATATGGTTTCAGGTTGATACATTAGATTAGATATTAAAAACAATTCTGTTGTGAATCGTAGATTGTTACTACGTGATAGATTTACATAGGAATTAATAAATAGATACAGACAAGCTGGAAAAACATGAAAAAAAAAGACAAATGGTGAAAAACACACAGGTGTACAGGTCGTTGAATAGACATCAGATCGAAAGGGTTCATGGTTGTAACATATAATTTAGAATAGTGTATCTGAAGGTTCAGTTGAAAGAGAGTTTTTGAAAATTACGAAATACAAGTAGCAGAAGCCACAGGCCGTTTAATAGTTAACAAGGTTTAATATACCGATAATTTGATAATTTGGATATCGTGGGAAGATTGCTTTGACGTTGTGACTGTAATTTTGAGTGTAAAAAGGCGGGGGGGGGGGGAGATGGCAGATCAGATAGCATAACTACTCTTCTGTGGCACTCGCTGGTTTTTCAAAATTAGACTTAGTGTGATAGATCCTGAAACAATGAGGTAGACAAAGGTGTGTGCCACAGGTTTTACAGCCATACCGAGTTTGTTTTCTGGGGCCGAATCCATTCTTATTACGATAGTAACATACTCGGCAAAAGCTTTTTCGCTCCAAATCATCTGGAAGACATCTAGAGTTAAGTCGGTTGACCGATTGAGAAATAGGTCGGTCAACAGTCTCGTCGGTCACTTTTAAGATCTGCTGGATCAGACACAGAGAAAAGTCGACCAAAGAAATCTTTTTCTTCGAGACACTGTTAAACATGATTTGCGAATTCAATTTCATCACTTCCAGAACAAAGAAAAACAATTTCTTGGGCCATTTACGGCTTTTACGACCGAAAGAATAGTAGTTTGCCATTTGGTCTGCTAAGTCCACCCCGCCCATGTACTGACAATAGGATCTAACGGATTCCGGACAGGGGATATCTTTTTTTTGCGAATTTTCCGTCAGTACCTCGTACAGTGCGTACGCACGTTGACATTATCGAACCGTGAATGGTGGAGAGGATACGAATTATTTTACGATCAAGCCACAACAACAATATCAAACTACCACACTTAGCTAATACAGAATCGCCCTTCACTTTCAACTGTGGATGTTTCTTAACCATGAAATTCTTGGGTACTTCCGTGCGATTCATCCGGAGAGTTCCACAAGCATAGGTTCTAAGGAAGTTGAGCTTTTCTAGGACCTGTACACCCCTGTAGAAATTATCAAAATAAACGTGATAACCTTTATTCAGAAATTCAGCACCCCTCATCAGCCTCATAACGATATTCTCTGTGGTGTTATCACCCCTACGGTCATTGCGACTGTAGAAAGGGATAATGCAAAGCACAAAGCCCGTAGCCGACTCCGCCAGCACCCAACACTTTAGTCCCCATTTACACGGTTTGTTTGGCATGTACTGGCGATGTAGAGTACGGCCCTTGTGCTTCACAATCGTCTCATCGATCGCCAATTCCTTACGTGGGGTATATAGACATTTAATAACGGAATTAAAATGACTGAAAAAGAAATCTGTAAGTTGGTGGGGATCACAATTGGCGGCAGGATGTGGGCGGGAACGATTGCCGGAAGTCCCTTGCTGCTGGGTTTCGGCGTCTCTGTCAGTGGTGGGAGCGTCAGAATCGTTGGAGAAATCGAGAAATCTAGAACAAACAAGTTGAATATTCCCCTAAGAATCGTGATATATACGATACATATCAAATCTGAAATAGAACGAGCAAGACAGGCAGATTGAGCGAATAAAACATGTCACTGCGACTACAACACGCCTACATATGCAAATGAGCTACTTATAATAACTGGGTCATCCTGTCATCTGGCTTCGCGGCTTGCGCTGTCATCCTACACTGTCACGAATAACCATAACATAAACAAGAGCGAATTCTGATATAACTTACCGGAGTATGGAGATAAATCTCGCTCTGGTCATCAACTGGCGAATCCCAGGTGTGGCGAATTCTGCCATGGTAGTCCAGTAGTGGTCCAATTCTGGTTTCTTTAGCACACCCATGAGGAACGTCAGTCCGAAGAAGCGTAGAAGTTCGTTGACTGAGACTGGAGATCACGCAGCCATTTTCTTTTGCGTGCCATGCCCACCTTTGTTCTTCTCTGCGTATGCATTCGTTTTCTTAGCGAGTTGAGTGATGAAGGATACCATGAAAAACAAGCGAAAATAATCCAATACGGTTTTGCAGTTCTTTTCTTGGACTTGGGCCGTAATTCCTGGATTTTCTTGGTACTCTTGCATCTGCTGGACGTTCGCTGCGTCTTTTGGAAAATCGATCCAAGTTCGCCCCTTTTTTGTCTCGCGTGTTTGTAGGTTCGTTAGAGGTTCGTCATCATGGTCTTCTTCTCTGTCTGTGCTGGACGTTCACTTCGTCCTCCCAGTCACTGTCTTCGAAGTCGGCGAATTCGTCAAATCCTTCCAGTAACGCCTGGGTCGCTAGATCGATCTCTTCATTCTCTGTGTCTGATACGTTGGCTGCAGCCACCGCGAGTTTTGTGTAGAGAACCCTGTGAGGTCCAACGCTCTCTACGGCGTTTGGAAGAAAATACTGTCTTTTATAGTCGATTGTCAACATCGCCTTGGTAACGAAATACCCTTAGAAAATCGTATTTATTTATTTTATATTCATTTTCTGAAGTATCGCCGACAGCGTTAATGTAGTAAACTGGCAATGACTGGAAATTTTTTTTGGTTCGCTAGAGCGCATACATTTGATAAAAATAAAGAAGTGATTTTCGTCACTCGGCGTCTGGTGAAATTTTAGGGCCAATCCTATATAATATTTTATATAACCACTAAATATCAATATTAATTCACAAAATATAACTGTGAATAGTCGTGTTTGCTTTCAGAGCATTCAGAAAAAAAAAGTGAAAAAATGTGACACTGTCCATTGACATCTATGTAACTCAGTCGGCGACTGCTGCAACATGGTAGACCTCTGTTGTGTTTTTTTATTAATGATCAGATTCATAATATATGTTCATACTTTTAATATTCTCTATGTGTCAATGATTCTTTTCTGTATATTTACAATATTATACGAGCTTTTGGTGCTTTCCCTTGTCTCAGCTTTGTTGTAGTACGGGCGGGAACGTAAAACTAGGGCGACCGGAAGTGTAACTCTCCACTGCTGCCTTTGTCGAAGAAAATGTAAACATCAGAGGAGAATCCACAAAATAGTGAAAACAAAAGGGTAAGACTGCCTAAAAACTCGCAAATTAGATAGTATATGACTATTTTCAACTTGTGCGAGCAAGACAACCAATTCTTTAGGGTATAAATATGTGAGCATTTGTTCGACAGTTCGCTATATCGGGAAATGCGCTGTCAGGCGCTACACTCGTCCATAGGCGCGAGTCGATCTGGGCTCTTTCTTTTTTACCTACCTGTTCTACTTGCAAATAACCACTGCAATGTTACTAAATAGACTCAAAACACACAAATTCATTGATTTTAAACTGTTTTATTTATATATGGAAGTTTTATTAACCCTTTCGTGCCTAAATCTATCAAAAATATGAATTTGAAAAGAATCCAATTCTATGATGCCTCAAGGCATCATGCGGCGGTAGCCAGGGGAATGCCTGGAGGCATCATGCGGCGGTAGCCAGGGGAATGCCTGGAGGCATCATGCGGCGGTAGCCAGGGGAATGCCTGGAGGCATCATGCGGCGGTTAAAGGGTTAAACATGCTCAAGAGAACCACAGGTACTTTTCTAGCTTCAGTAAAGACAATGAAGACCTGTTTCATAAACTTTAAAAATGTGCTTTTGGTGGACCTAGTATTATGTTTAAGAGGTTTTCGAAAGTGGATGAAACTCTTAGCCGGGATAACCCGGATAAACCTGAAATTAGTTGGCAACACCTACAAACGTTTCAATGGATGAATTGGAAAATATATGAAGATGGAATTTTCATTCAACACAAGTTAAATTCATCTAGAGAATTTCCCATAGGTCCCTACAAACTTGACGGATATTCATTTGATCAGTGTCACGATACTGTACCATGTGGGTTCTAATTTCATGGATGTTGGTTTCATGGACATTATCCTGAACAGTGCTTATTCTACAGAGACAACTATGGAAATATGTTACCTGATCATAGATCTAAAGAGGTAAGAAGTAATCAGGAAAAAAGAAGGAAAGACACATTGGAAAGAGAAAAATACATAAGAAGCAGAAACATAGATCTGACAGGAATATATGAATGCCAATTTCAGAGCCTACTCAAAAGTAACCCTGACATAAAGAAACATAGTAAAAAATGTTTCCATCATTTTACTTGGAATATCCTAGACCAGTTGATGTTCATTCTATACTAGAAGGGGTCAAAACTGGACTACTGTCAGGTTTCCTTCAAGTGGATATACAGGTTCTCCAGAAATGGCCACAGGGTTTAGAAAGAAAAATAAGTCCTTATGAATACTTTAGTGAAATGTCTCCTATCTTTTCTAAAACTGATATACACCTCAGCGAATGGGGTCAAACTATGCAAGAAAATAGTTTATCCCATTCGCCTGGTACATTTTCCGACACAAGAAGACTACACTGCACGAAACTTACCGCTCTACATATGTATGCGAAACGCATCTAACAGTAGGATTTTGCGTCTAGAAGTTAGACCTGTTATCCGTCTCGTAGACGCCTTATCTAGTGGCGTATAAACATGTGCGGTCTCATATACGTCATATATATGCCTGATTCCGTTGTATATACACCAACATCCAATAGTTCCGATCTTTGCAACTTGGGGACACTACTGGTAGCATATTTTATTTGCCATTAACCATCCAAGTCTGTATTATATGAAAATTGCAATTTCATATTATCAATTTATTTGATAAAAACCTAATTAAGTATAAATTGATTAATTACACAAAGTAAACTTTGCATTATGTTTTTTTTTAATTGTTTTTCTAATAGATCTTACTTTCAAACACCATTTCAGTGTGTAGACAGTCAGGCTTACTATATAATCGCCTCCCCCCAGTGTCTCTGTGCACCTGAAGTCTGACTCCGACTCCGACTCCGCCCCTGCCTTGTGAATGCGGCCGACTCAGGACTGAAAACACCTTACACACGCCGAGCGGCCGCTAATCCGTCTACAAAGGGAGGCGGGGGTTGTGTACCAGGGCTTGCCCTGTCGTGGTTGGTGGACGCACCCCCTAAAGATTAAGTAAAGAGAAGCTGTACAGTCTTTCATTCCAAATATCCAAATAGGTTATCCTTCATAAGTGGTGGTTATTGAATGCGGCCCAGCGCTCAGATACTATGCATTAGTGTTATAGTCCAGGGGCCCGTTTCATTGTCCACACCAACGAGAGTATAAGGTCCTATGAGAGCTCGTACGATGGTTCCGGTTTAATGATTCGATTTATCGAGTGTAAAGGAAGTTACACGGTGAATCGTCCATTTGCATTTAACAGAGTATCGTGGGGACCACATCGACGATAGCCTTCTTCATCTCACCCCTGGTATTTTTTCTCTATAGACTTAATATTGGAAACTCGTATCTAACGCCCATGAGATATCTAGGAAAAATATCCAATGGGGGATTATAACTCAAATGATAGCCCATTAGTCAATATTAAGGGTAAGATAAATTCAGAAACCCAATCAAATTTAGTGTCAGAGCTCGATACCATCTCGTTTGAATCACTACGTAATTCACGCGGCTTCGCCTTGTGAATTCCTACGTGATTCAAACTCGATTGGATATGAGCTCATACCCTAAACTCTCATAGGTTTCCTCTATAATACCTGTCTCGACGGGCGACACCCACTCAAAGACATACTGGCAGAGATAAATCGAGAATATCTGGAATATCTAGCCATATCAATTTATATTTGTAGATAATTAAATTACTCTAAAGAATACCACAATGTTGCAACACCGGCGATGAATAGGGACCCTCGTTGAAGTGTCCCCCGACCTGTCTCACAGGCGTGTTTTGTCCTCATAAACGATCCGGTTTACTCGAACGAGACTATGGACAAGGACTTATCTACTGGGACCAGAGGCATAATTATACGCGACTTACGAGCTCTAACTGAAAATGCCGTCCGTAGAGGTCTCCTTCGTCAGGGCTGTCATCTCGGAGCGGATCTCATGACGTGGCTATCTAAAAAGTAAGTTTTGTGATAAACTCTTGGAGACACCTTGGAATGTAGCTATTTAGTCTGTTTTGTCATCACCAACGATATGTGTCGAACGAGAGAATTATGTGGGGTCCCCTTTAATAATTTAGGATCCTACATGTAATTCCTTTTCTGGATGCAATTGAGACACAATGATGATGTGAGTCAACGTTGCGCAACACTTAAGGATGACCTGATGGACGACTGATACTGTCTGAGTGAACACATATCACTATAATTAATTGATTAAACGATAACCATTGTACGAGGTACAGAAAGCAGTCTTCATGTAAGATCCTAGATTATCAAACAAGCCCAGGCTGGTGCTGCTTAATAATCCAGGATGTATCGTAGAAGTTGTCCTCCGATCGTTGGGACCTTACTAGGAGACGCCAGCCAGGGAGTTGACATGGCATGGACTGCGTGAACATGCAGGTCTAAAGGATCATATGAGCCTTGAGGGACTTCAAGCGAAACCCAGGTAGGCGTTGATCTGAGACTCCTTATTCCGAAGCATAGGTGGGCAGGTATGAGAGAAAGGATGGCGCACCAGTCTTTAGAGAAGACAATCCTCACCTGCAGGAGAAAGTCACAAGGCAGGGTACTCCATGTGACGAGCGGGGAAAAACGTTCTTACATATTAGACCAGTGGCCAGGGCAATGTCCGAGACCAGGTGCAGTCTGTAATCAAACCTGGCAGGCACAAAGGCTGATAAAAACGTTTTTCATATGTTAACCTACTACTACTCTTTTTTCCCTTCTTTTTTTCAGTCAAACATCCGATTCTGTCATAGGACAGTTTTTCCATGGATGGTGATTAACCCCGCACTTATGTAGATTAAACTCTAGCTTGTGTCAAGATATGATTTGATTAAAAAGGAAAATGGTAATGGTGTGATATGGTGAAGATACACAATTACATCAAGATTTATCACAGGAATTCAGGGAGTGAAAATAACATTAGGACCAAGTTGTCTAGACTCCCATCTCTTTCTTGATCACCCAGTTCTTCATGCCCCAGTATCATCTGTGACCAAGACACTTTGGAATTGAACGAGTAAGTGATGTTTGATTATAATCACATCGGGCCCTTGGAGCTGTGGGGACTCCTGGGCTATAAGGCTCGATGACTGCCACATAGCAGTTCAGCTTTTAACACAAGGGAAACACACATGCTCCACAATCCAAACACTGGTTGAAAAAAAGTAGGGTCCGGCCCAGGAGCCCCCGAGGTTCCAAGGACCCGAGGTTGATTATGAGTAAACATCACTAATTCATTTTATTTCAAATCTAACCATCTAACCATATAAAGAATACAGGAGACAAAGTTTCCTCACAAACTTGAATTCACCTTTCTGAAACATACATGCTATAATAGGGTGGAGCACAGGACAAAGGCATATACTTTTATCCATACACGTTAGTCTACCAGGGTTAGGGGTTGGAGCGTGTTTTTTTTTCTTATTGGCTCATGCCCCACGCACCAGCATCCACTGACGTCACATGATCAGCTTTGTTGGGGACGCGTCCCCTACTGTTACTATCCGTTATCCAGTAACTGGCCTTCCTGGCTATCCGGTAACGTTTATGATACCCTACTATTACATTATGAAACCCTACATATAACTAAACTTTATACAATTCTAACATGCCTACTATTTTAAATTGGTGCCAACTAATACATATACATATACATGATTGCCCTAAGTCCTAGACTCCATGATACCTAACGAAATCTAAACGAAATCCTTGTAGCTCAACTAAAATATTTCACACATGCCTTGGACTTCCAGTTTCGGCACACCATGAGTCCCTGTGGACGATCCTGCCAATCTTCCTCAGCATCCTGCCCAAAACATTAAAAGGGGGAAAAGCAAACCATGAATGCTTTAATCACAACTGCCTCCGGATTATAGGTCAGTGAGAAATATATGCAGCACTTAGAGGCAAAAACATTTATCTCTAGCCACCAAAAATCAGCACAAATCAGTACTATGGGAGAACTCTGTAATTATACCTGTATGGAATGATTACCGACTTTTAGATGGGTGTAAATACACACCGACATCGGAGGTGTGTATTTACACCCATCTCACCCATCGATCCAACGCTAAGCTTATGAGAATATGTGCGTGGAGAGTATGGCGACCTGTACAAGAAACGATGGAGTACCTCGCCCGTATTATAACTATATTACTCTCGTAGCAGCAGTCCGTATTCGTAGTGAGTTTTTGAACAGGTATAATAACATCTCATTTAAACTCCCTAGACCCAAGGTTATGAATGGCCTCGAGGCCCTATCTACTTCTGTATTTTCCTTTATAGGACTGTAATAGATTTTTTTTAAACATTTATTTCTACTCGATAACAGTCAGGCCGAGTACTGGTTTCAATGGGTGCTGTGCTAAAATATTTAAATATTACAGTTTTTTCCTTTGTCACGTGGCTGCGACGAGTGTATAACAAAACATATTTACTGTTTTATATTTGATATGAGAGATATACAAGATATACAAGTACTATTGATTTTTAAGTACTATACGTTTTTATGGAATTTTAGGAATTAGAATTGCCTTTTGGTTCCTTTTGAATGTTTGATAAGAGTCAAATATTCATTGTTCTGGAGGCAATTCAATCCAAGGGAGTGTCCCATGATAACTAACACCTCTGGTATATATGTTATTTGCAGGTTTGGCCACCTAGAATAGTGGAGCTTGGTTTGCTCTAGTACATCTTGTTGGAGGTTGCAATAATTCCTTAATTTTCAATTTTTTTCTCCATAAAATTGAAAACATGCATATCTCTTCGATCCAAAAGGTAGGCGATTTGTACTGATCTGTGAAGTTCTATTAGTGGAGCAGATATAGCTCAAATTTTAGCAGTATCGTGCATTTAATGGTATTCTCATGAGCTATGCTCAGGGGGAGTCATTGCCACCTCCGGTGTCCCCCTCTACCGCGCCTCCATGGCGCCCCTCCTGCCCCCTCGCGGCTTTCTTATCCACCACGCGGTCACGTGGTACAGCCCGGTCCGAAACCCAGGTAGGCGTTGATCTGAGACTCCTTATTCCGAAGCATAGGTGGGCAGGTATGAGAGAAAGGATGGCGCACCAGTCTTTAGAGAAGACAATCCTCACCTGCAGGAGAAAGTCACAAGGCAGGGTACTCCATGTGACGAGCGGGGAAAAACGTTCTTACATATTAGACCAGTGGCCAGGGCAATGTCCGAGACCAGGTGCAGTCTGTAATCAAACCTGGCAGGCACAAAGGCTGATAAAAACGTTTTTCATATGTTAACCTACTACTACTCTTTTTTCCCTTCTTTTTTTCAGTCAAACATCCGATTCTGTCATAGGACAGTTTTTCCATGGATGGTGATTAACCCCGCACTTATGTAGATTAAACTCTAGCTTGTGTCAAGATATGATTTGATTAAAAAGGAAAATGGTAATGGTGTGATATGGTGAAGATACACAATTACATCAAGATTTATCACAGGAATTCAGGGAGTGAAAATAACATTAGGACCAAGTTGTCTAGACTCCCATCTCTTTCTTGATCACCCAGTTCTTCATGCCCCAGTATCATCTGTGACCAAGACACTTTGGAATTGAACGAGTAAGTGATGTTTGATTATAATCACATCGGGCCCTTGGAGCTGTGGGGACTCCTGGGCTATAAGGCTCGATGACTGCCACATAGCAGTTCAGCTTTTAACACAAGGGAAACACACATGCTCCACAATCCAAACACTGGTTGAAAAAAAGTAGGGTCCGGCCCAGGAGCCCCCGAGGTTCCAAGGACCCGAGGTTGATTATGAGTAAACATCACTAATTCATTTTATTTCAAATCTAACCATCTAACCATATAAAGAATACAGGAGACAAAGTTTCCTCACAAACTTGAATTCACCTTTCTGAAACATACATGCTATAATAGGGTAGAGCACAGGACAAAGGCATATACTTTTATCCATACACGTTAGTCTACCAGGGTTAGGGGTTGGAGCGTGTTTTTTTTTCTTATTGGCTCATGCCCCACGCACCAGCATCCACTGACGTCACATGATCAGCTTTGTTGGGGACGCGTCCCCTACTGTTACTATCCGTTATCCAGTAACTGGCCTTCCTGGCTATCCGGTAACGTTTATGATACCCTACTATTACATTATGAAACCCTACATATAACTAAACTTTATACAATTCTAACATGCCTACTATTTTAAATTGGTGCCAACTAATACATATACATATACATGATTGCCCTAAGTCCTAGACTCCATGATACCTAACGAAATCTAAACGAAATCCTTGTAGCTCAACTAAAATATTTCACACATGCCTTGGACTTCCAGTTTCGGCACACCATGAGTCCCTGTGGACGATCCTGCCAATCTTCCTCAGCATCCTGCCCAAAACATTAAAAGGGGGAAAAGCAAACCATGAATGCTTTAATCACAACTGCCTCCGGATTATAGGTCAGTGAGAAATATATGCAGCACTTAGAGGCAAAAACATTTATCTCTAGCCACCAAAAATCAGCACAAATCAGTACTATGGGAGAACTCTGTAATTATACCTGTATGGAATGATTACCGACTTTTAGATGGGTGTAAATACACACCGACATCGGAGGTGTGTATTTACACCCATCTCACCCATCGATCCAACGCTAAGCTTATGAGAATATGTGCGTGGAGAGTATGGCGACCTGTACAAGAAACGATGGAGTACCTCGCCCGTATTATAACTATATTACTCTCGTAGCAGCAGTCCGTATTCGTAGTGAGTTTTTGAACAGGTATAATAACATCTCATTTAAACTCCCTAGACCCAAGGTTATGAATGGCCTCGAGGCCCTATCTACTTCTGTATTTTCCTTTATAGGACTGTAATAGATTTTTTTTAAACATTTATTTCTACTCGATAACAGTCAGGCCGAGTACTGGTTTCAATGGGTGCTGTGCTAAAATATTTAAATATTACAGTTTTTTCCTTTGTCACGTGGCTGCGACGAGTGTATAACAAAACATATTTACTGTTTTATATTTGATATGAGAGATATACAAGATATACAAGTACTATTGATTTTTAAGTACTATACGTTTTTATGGAATTTTAGGAATTAGAATTGCCTTTTGGTTCCTTTTGAATGTTTGATAAGAGTCAAATATTCATTGTTCTGGAGGCAATTCAATCCAAGGGAGTGTCCCATGATAACTAACACCTCTGGTATATATGTTATTTGCAGGTTTGGCCACCTTGAATAGTGGAGCTTGGTTTGCTCTAGTACATCTTGTTGGAGGTTGCAATAATTCCTTAATTTTCAATTTTTTTCTCCATAAAATTGAAAACATGCATATCTCTTCGATCCAAAAGGTAGGCGATTTGTACTGATCTGTGAAGTTCTATTAGTGGAGCAGATATAGCTCAAATTTTAGCAGTATCGTGCATTTAATGGTATTCTCATGAGCTATGCTCAGGGGGAGTCATTGCCACCTCCGGTGTCCCCCTCTACCGCGCCTCCATGGCGCCCCTCCTGCCCCCTCGCGGCTTTCTTATCCACCACGCGGTCACGTGGTACAGCCCGGTCCGTACCCCGGCCTCACTTCTCCTTTGACCTCCCTACAGTACGCACGTACTATACTACTTTTTCGTATCTCTTGGCCACGTGCTTGCAGCCTCATACTCCACGAGTATAGGCCGGCACACCATTTACACAATTAAGTATATCTACGAGTAAAGGAGAATGGGACCAACAACGAGAAATACCCCCGTGCCCAGCACTTCGAGGGCACCAGAGGCAGCTGCTCAAATACAGTCTGAAGGTACGCCAAACGACCAGATCGAATCCGTCTCGGAGCGAGGATCAACGGTCAAGACGTCACGTATGACGGCACTGGAGGCCAAGATGGACACCATGATGGCGACACTAGCAGCGATATCCAGACAACGGTCGCCCAGCCGGGCCTCGCACCACCCGCCGACCATGCGCGAAGCACGGACCCCGGCAGAAGATCGGACACGGGAGTGGGCCGAGGACCAGGCCTCGCGCCTCCCCGCACCCAGAGCTCTGCGTGACCGTTACCTCCCGGAGGACCACCTGCAGCGGGAGATGGAACGAGAGGCGATGCGCCACAACCACACGGCTGGTAAGCCCCCTTCAGACTTTCAATCTAAAGGTATATCGAAGCCGTATATGTATGTTGAGCGCGAGGGTCTGTACACACTCGCGCAGAGACTTGAGGTCAGAGGCACGCTCGGACCAATGGAATACGTCAGTGCCTTCCTCGTGATGATGGAGGACCACAGAGCAGTCCCCGAGGAACACAGGAGGGATATGTACAGGCATTTATCGCAGGTCTCTATACATGCCCAGTCTCGACCGTGGGCGGGTGTTCGCCGCTGGTCCGATTTCGTATTTGACCAAATCGAGGCTGGGAGAATGTATTGGTCGGATCATGTGCGCATCCAAGATGAACGCGTACGACTGGCTATGACTGCGACCACGACAACGACCAACGGTCACGACGGCGGCAAGGCCGGGGGGCTGGAGCTCCCCTGCCGAGCCTACAACTCCGAGCGGGGATGCCGCCAGCGGAACGGACACCAGGAGGGAAGCATTAAGTGGATTCATGTGTGTTCGTTCTGTGACTCTGTGGGGCGGATGCGCACGCACTCTATACACGTGTGCAACAGGAAACTGTTGTACAGTGGCGGGTATGAGAGTGCTCACCAAACATCCGCTCCCCCGACACACCGGATGCCGCACGCCGGACACTCACTCCGCCCGAGTGATCCTCAACCGCTGAAACAACAGGCATCAAAAACGGCCCGGACGCGTCCCGCGAGTGAGCGTGGCGCGTCGTACACCCCCTGCACTAAGGACGGATGCACTCGGAGTGGGGGAAACGGGTAGCGAGTGCACACAGGATGACGCAACACCCCACGTGACAACAACAACACGTGCGGCACACGTGGGGGCTGTCATCAAACACAGGACCCCGTCCACCAACGAACCCACTCCCGTGGTTATGCGTGTTAGCGGGGAACGGGAGCAATTGGCTCGGCAATTGCCCCGGGAGGATGTGAGCGCTGGAGAAAATATCGACTTCGCCGCTGTGAGGAAGGTATGTGAGACCAGAGTTGCCTCCCCCGGGGTCCGTACGGACCCCGAGGCGTTCGCCGGACACCGACGGGTCCACTGGCCGTGCTTCTCGGCCCCCGGGCCGCAGGGGCACGCCCACATCTACCAGAAGGTACAGCGCACGGGCCTACCCAACGCGCTCGGCGCCCGTATCGACCTCCCCACGGACTTACACATCCCGGCGTGGATGCGGTACCTCACGGGCCTCCCCGGAGGGAGGAGCTCCTCGGCTTTATCAGGTACGGTTTTCCCTTGTGGTACACCAGTCCCGTCAGCGACACGCGAGGCGTGCCCAACCACCCCAGTGCCACGGGATACCCTGAGCAGATAGACAGTTTCATCGAGAAAGAGAGAGGGTTCAACAATCTCCTAGGGCTGTACGAGGCTCCCCCTTTTGAACCCTGGTGCCACGTGTCGCCGTTAATGACACGCGAGAAAAGGGGCACGGACGACCGTCGTGTCATTACCGACATGACGTACCCGAAGGACGACGTTAACGGGTTTGTGGTCAAGAATTCCGTGTATGGAGAGGAGAGGGAGCATGGCCTCCCGACCGTCGACAGTTTCGTCGGCCGCCTGGTGGCCTCTGGGCCCGGGAGTTATATGTGCTCAATCGACATCGCGAGGGCGTATAAAAACTTTCGGTGCGACCCCCTGGACTGGCCCCTCCTGTGTTTCGTGTGGAGGGATGGGTACTTCTGCGACACGGCGATGCCGTTTGGTGCCCGTGCCTCATCGTACCACATGCAGTGCGTAGCGGAGGCCATCGTCGCTATACTTGGCCAGAAGGGGGTCGATGCCTGCATGTATCTGGACGACCTCATCATTCTCTCGCCCACCAGAGAGAAGTCCGAGGCCGACTTCCGGACAGCCCGAGACCTGCTGACGGAACTCGGGCTCCCCGAGGCCCGTGGGAAAGCGCAGCCCCCGAGTCAGGTCGTTACCTGGCTCGGGATCGTCATCAACGCGGCCGAGATGTCTCTTACCGTCCCCGAGGGCAAGCTTCACGAGGTCCGAGAGCACGTGAGGGCGGTGTATCAGAAGCGGTCACTGACGAAACGCCAGCTTCAATCCGTCCTCGGGCGGGTACTATATGTCTCAAAGTGTATCCGGCCGGCACGCCCATTCGTCGGTAAACTCTTCGAGGCCCTCCGAGGGATGACCGGATACTACCTCAATATTAAATCCGAGATGAGGCAGGACCTCGGGTGGTTCCTGCGGTTCGCCGAGGGATGGAACGGCCACGCCCTCATCCCACGAGGACCCCCGACCAAGTGCCTCATCGTGGATGCGTGTCTCTCGGGCATCTGAGGTACGGACGGCACCTACTGCTACTCCGGACAGGTCTGCCCGGTGAACGACCCGGTCTGCTGCATCGCGGAGCTGGAGGCCCTAAACACGGTGTTCACGATGTGCACGTTCATCACAGACCGGGACAGAGGTTCTCGCGTGGAAGTCTACTGCGACAACATGGGAACCGTCCAGGCACTCACCTCTGGGCGTGCCAGGAACCCCGTCCTGGCCGAGTGTGCCTGCCAGGCCTGGATGGTTCAAGCCAAAATGGAAGTAGACTTCATATACACGCACGTCCCTGGCAAACTCAACACCGTCGTGGATGCACTCAGTCGGGCGCATCTGACCTCGAGGGACTACGATACGGCTTCGATGTTCAGAAATTTCCATTCCCTCCTCAAGGTCGTTCCATGCACCCACGTCTGCTTTAACCCTGTTTTGCATCTCGCCTGCAGATCGGGAGCTGCTCTTACTCCAGACAAGGGCATCTGCGCGGCAATGCGAGGCGCGTGCCCCCGGAACGGTCGCGAACCAGCGGAGCGCCGTCGCGACATACCTCGCGTTCTGCCGGCGGATGGGTGCCGACGCCCAGAAACCCACTACCAGCTTCATCACGGCGTACCTCCAGTACGTCTCGGACCACGCCCCCTCCCCGGCGACGGTCGCGAATCACCTATCCCACGTGCGGTCGCACCTGCGACTGACGGGAGGGGACGTAGCGCCGACATAGGACTACCGAGTGAAGCGCGCCCTGGAGGCGATGAGGCGCAACAAGTCATACGTGCCAAACGTCAAACCTCCGGTCCCTATGGAGGTCCTCTGGGCGGCCCTCGCGGCCCTCACATCCTCGCTGACCCATCTCGTGCTACGGGCCGCCATACTGCTGATATACTACGCGGCACTGTGGCAGAGCGAGGTCGCCCCACCGTCGGCCGCCAAGTTCGACCCTGCGCGACACCTGTCGCGCCGCGACGTGATGGTCACGCTGACGGAAGTAACGGTGCGGATCAAGGCAGCCAAGAACCTGCAACTGGCGGGGGAAGAGAAGACTGTGGTGATCCAAGCATCACCCGATGTCGCGGCGTGCCCGGTACGCGCCATCTCCTCTATGATCGCGGCCGTCCCCACGATCAGCCCCGAGGCCCCGTTCCTTACCCTCGCGGCCGGGGAGGTAGTCACCACAAGACTTCTCACCCGCGAATGGAAGTCCCTACTGACTGCCGCCGATCAGCCTTCCACGTACACGCTACACGGCCTAAGTAAGGCCGCGGCCACTCAGGCATACCAAGCGGGTATGCCAGAGCTTTCTATTCAGCGGTACGGTGGTTGGAAGTCCAACGCCCACCGGACTTACATCAAGGCCAATGACGCTAAGGCCGTCAACAGGGCCTTGATCAACTCAATTCACAAAGACTAAAAACATTTCCCCACCCCCCCTCTCCTTTTTTGCCTTTTTGGCTTTTTATTACTTATACAATAACATATATTGTATCCAATAACCTATATTGTATCTCATACAATTATCATGTTTATTGTATTTCATATTTTACTTATCATAATTGACTTATATTCTACCTGTCAATTATCATATACTTACCTTCATATTATCTTATCATTAATATGCTCGTCCAGTAAGGTCGACATAATTTTATTCCTCTTATTGCATAAAATTAAATAAAATTTTATTCTCCCAAGCCACTGCTTGTCTACTTTCATCCGGGGGTAGGGTAATGGTATTCTCATGAGCTATGCTCAGGGGGAGTCATTGCCACCTCTGGTGTCCCCCTCTATCGCGCCTCCCGGGCGCCCCTCCTGCCCCCTCGCGGCTTTCTTATCCACCACGCGGTCACGTGGTACAGCCCGGTCCGTACCCCGGCCTCACTTCTCCTTCAACCTCCCTACAGTACACATGTACTATACTACTTTTTCGTCCCACCCACCCACAACCTTCTCTCCTCTCCTCCTACTCACGTAGGGCTTTTTATTACTTATACAATAACATATATTGTATCCAATAACCTATATTGTATCTCATACAATTATCATGTTTATTGTATTTCATATTTTACTTATCATAATTGACTTATATTCTACCTGTCAATTATCATATACTTACCTTCATATTATCTTATCATTAATATGCTCGTCCAGTAAGGTCGACATAATTTTATTCCTCTTATTGCATAAAATTAAATAAAATTTTATTCTCCCAAGCCACTGCTTGTCTTCTTTCATCCGGGGGTAGGGTAATGAAACAAGCATGAGTTTTGGTACATGGTTAGGGGAGCCCTTAAGGAAAATTTGCGTGGGCATTGCAGATACATTCTGGGAGAGGGGTGGCGGCCATTTTGAAAATCACATAGCACTATAACATTTTTCATAATGGTTATTACCAAGAACAAACCTATGTGAATCACCTCAAATTGTTTTTTAAAGGAACTACTAGCGCATTTTTCCATAAATCTGAAAAAATACCTGTTTTTAACAATTTGTTTGATAAATAAGTTAACTGATAAATTGATATTGAAAGAGCATCCTTTAAGTATTTGGAGGTGATAATCTCAAGTCCTGATGATTTGGTAGTATCAATTGTTGAGTACTACCTTCCTCCACAATCTTTTCTCAGTCTTGTTAAAATCATTATTGTTGATTTCACTATCATAATTACTTTGTTTGTGTAGGCACTTAGAGGCTAGTTCATTTGTGACCACTTCAACAGTTTCACCAATATCATTGAAGGCTGCCTTCACTGTGCGTTGAGAAGTTCTTTTCATCATATTGTTTACTCCACACATAAGCACTATGTAATAAAATGTATTTGGCTGACTTGTAACAAAACTAATTAATATATGTACTAACCTTTGTACCGTTGCCCCCCCCCCCCCCCCCAACTGGTTGTATGCTATTCATGAATGCCACCTGAGTTGTGATTAGACTATTTCATAATTTGTAGCCTCATGAGGAAGTGGATCAATATCACTGTGTAATATACGGGAGATCAATTCACAGGTTAGGGCTTCCAGCATGAAGCCTAGCTGGTGATCTTTCCTTGCTTGATTTCTCCGCGTCTTTGTAGAGCTATTCCACACCTGTAGTGCTGGTCCCCTGTCGCCTCGTATAGATGCCCTTTGTGGTCTCTCAGCTTGTCTAGGATGGCTTGGTTTCGTGTGAATTTGTATCCAAGAATTTTCTTCTTCATGTTGTCTTTTTTTGTTTGCCATTCCTGGGTTTTCCTGTGAGGTCCTTGCTGATTTCTTTTGCCTGAAATTCGTCTTTTGTGCATTTCAACTGAGGTATCACATCTTATCTGTTTACTATGTGGATGTGGGCCACTACATAGGCAGCCTGTGCTGAGTGGAATTTACCTATGTCAGTTTTCACTTCAGTGGTCAATAAATTTGATAGGAAGGAGTGAGGCCCCTGGATGCATAGCCGTCCTCTGTTAGTTGTTTCTTGACATTGTGGAGTTGGAACTCGTCAGGTAGGAGGTGAAGTTAGCTGCTGGTGGAGCTTCCGACATTTGATCTACATTCCTTTTCCCCGACCGTGTTTCTATTGAGGCATTCTTACTGTATTATCGTGATCCCTCTATGTGTATAGTCTTGTAAATTCACCAATATAACCTCATTTCCCCAACACTACCTGTACATGCATTCAATGACCTGGTGACATTGTAAAGAGTCAACCGAGTCCCAATACCAGAGGCATGCAATAGGTGTGGTATTGTCAACAAATAATTTGACAGCCTTGCTTCCAATTTCACCCATAAAATAGGGCCTTTTCTACTGCTAACAACTCTAGAATGTTTATGCCATTCTTTATTGCTCTCCCATGCTGTGCCATATTCTATGTTCTCATTTTCCGGAAAACATCCCCACCCAGCTAAAGATGCATCTGTAAAGAGCGTGATTTGAGGTTTAGGTTACTGGACTGTCCTGTAAGCATCCCAGGTAAAATCTCCTTCCATTCCCAAAGGACTTCCCTGTCCAATTGGGAGACCTATAACGGTACGGTAACTTTCGTTTGAAACTAAACTGTAGGAGATCCTATTCCCTAGGCTTAGCATTCAGAGAATGATAGGCCTCGGTCATGTGAACGCTGGCCATCCAAGCCTGAGGAGGCAAAGATTCCACTATCTTAAGCAAATCATCCATTCTGAAGTGCCTATACTGAGTGAAATGGTTCAAATATGGCAAATTTAGAATGGGTCTAAACTCTCGTGAACTTTTCTTACTTAGGAACATTTGAGAGATGTCGCCCTTAGAGAAGCAACTGCCTATTCCAGGATACCCTTTTGACACATTTTCTCAATTTGTTCCCCCATAATCTTGTCGCTTTCTGGCACCTCACTAGGAGAATCTGGAAGTCCAAAGGTTCAATGGTAACTCCTCTTACCTTGTTTAAGACCCACCTTTTATCTCTGCCCACTTCTTAACCTTATCTGTTTTATCTCCTGCTCTAGACCTAACATTAAGATCAGAAGTTTGATAGGGTGAGGTACTTACTAGTCTAGCCATCACCCTTTCCTCTGCCCCTGTTCCTCGGACGGTTGGTGTATCTTAGATTGTAGTCAGCCTCCATTTCTTTTGACTGGTCATAATCCCGAAACCGCCTCTGAGATCAGTTCTCCTGGAAGTGTCCATAATACTAAGGCAGGGAGTTGTTTTAACCCTTCAAGAGCCACACATCATTCACCATGTACCCATACTACAGCAGGCACCAGAACCAATTGTGGCCTTTGTATGGCCGACTTTTGTAGTCAACGTTGTTAAACAAAACTACAAATTTGAAACTTCCAGTAAGTCTGTATCTTTATCAGAACTTCTCGATATATTAAAGAGTTACTGGCAACATGTAGCCAAATATGTCCTTTAATTTTCATAATTCTTCGATACTTTTTCAAAAAGTTACAAAGGACCAAATTCAGCATTGTTCTTCCATGCCCACGAGAATGCCATATGGCATTGTCCTGCCTTGGCCAGGGGAATGCCATATGGCATTGACCTGCCAGAAAGGGTTAAAGTCGCGACAATCACTAATGTTCAGTGATCGATTCCAACAAATCGCGTGACCCTGTTTTTCCGGAAACAATCCCTAAAACGGTCACTACTAGTAACAAGGCTAAACATGTTGCTAATCCGCCCAAACATATGCGGAAATTGACTTAGCAGATTCAATTTATGTGGAGCTCCTCACCATTGGAGGGGTACATTTAACATGTATTTTACGTCTGATTTCCATTTCCGTTTTGGACAACAAGAAGCAGTAAATCTGGTTGCTGGTTGGTAGATTTCTTTCTGGGTAGATTGCAGTTCATAGGTCAGTAAATACATAGCAAAAGGAACGTTAGAAAAATTTCTGATAATGGATCGACCCAAACGCACTATCTCTAGTTTTACCTCTTTGTAGTAAATCACTGTCAGCCGTTTCTACATTTATTCTAGTCTTATGAAGGACATCCAAGAGCTCCTCAGGCAGGGAGACAACATTTTTCCTAGATAGCAAGTTTTCCCAAATAGTACCTAAGATGGTTTTTATACTCTAGGACACAGTTGGCCCACTGCATCCAGCACTTGTTCGGGAGGAAGCTTTGCTGTCTCAACCAAAAAGTTAGAACCACTCACACTCGTCAGCGCCGGAACCATTTGGTAAGCCAGATCCACAGAACTGGTAGAGTCTTGGATGACTGGCTAACATTAATATAAAACCATATCCATTTTTGAATGGGAGAGACCAGAACAGAATCCTCCCCACAAAGATCATGTGAGCCCCCTGCTTCTAAGCATGAGTAGTAGAAGTAATAAAAAGATGAGCAGGATTTACCCATTCATCTGGGGAATGAACCTGTACCACTGTGTATGGCATAAGGGGATTCCAGCCCAACCGAGATGCAGCCTGGGCCCCAGGAAGGGGACGCCGAAATAGCCCCACAGATCGGCATACAAACACCTGTATTAGCCAGGTTCTTCCATACACTGGCACTGACACCCTTTTCCTTCCTGAGACACCAGCCTTGCAATTTATACTCCCTGATACAGGCAGCGGAAGTCAACAGGTTAAACAGTTGTAAGTTAGTTTGATATACCAGATCCGGTTCAAACTCTGGCCCCAAGTTAAAGCGTTCTGAGGCCGGTGACATATCCAACTAATAGCAGGAGTAAATATATCTTTCGATCTTTGGGATGATAAATTTCCACACACATACAGAACTTTCGATGAGAACCGCGTACAACAGAGAATTTAAGCTGCAAATTAAATGGCCCAATGAATCGACCCAAACTCTCCCAATCTCTAGTCTTCACGAAATTCAGCCTAGTGAGGCTACTCTTGGGAAGAAAACATTTGGTGTGAGTAAGCTAAAGCTCCTAAATGTTAGGGAGGTCCAAGAACGTTTTAAAGTCAGCTTCTCCAGTATCATGTGATGCGGCCAGCATACATACTCATCCAGATAACCCAGACATCTGACTCCAGAATTCTGCAAAATATATAAACAACAGCATTAGCCACCATCTGACAAGCAACAAAGGAGGAAGGACACCCAAACGCTGGACAATGGCATCGTGATAATCATTTTTCCTACTTTTGGAACGTTATGTGCCAAAGACTACGGGTCTACAGGTCCACAATACAAACTCTCAACTATTTTTTTTTTTTTTATTCAAATAATTTCCGACATTTCACGTTCGTCAGTCTCCTAACGATCTTCCACGGGAAAGATACTATAAATGATAATGTGGTATACACATGCTAAGAGGCAGCTCTTAATACTGCCTCTTTAGGGGTCTTGAGAGAAATCTCTTTCAGGTTTTGAAAGGGGGGGGGCAATATTTATGAGTATCTCAAAGGAAGGTCTAGGGCATACTGACTGGTGGATGAACAATTTTAAATCTACATACATTAGTATCAGAATATATTCACCACAGTAATATCAAAATGAAGACACTTCCAACATAAAATAGGGAACATTCTTGAATAATGGTGAAACACCAAAGGGATTTGGTGTCTTGACAAGCATGAATTACGCTTCATGAGAAAGAAAATCCCCTCAAATGCTTTGCCCCACATGGCTGTTGCTTCGATGCCCTTGGTATTGCCTACGTTGCTCTGTTGGGGTAGGTCACTTCCATTTCTCTATATGCTAAAAACTGCTGGTACCCGGTGAGAACTTTTCTCTCCATTGCTCTCTCTGACGACCTTGTAACATTGTAGACTTTAGGTCAAATATCACCTGTTACCAAGACAAAATCTCAGTTAACCTATAAATTATGGGTGAGGGGTTAATACGAGCTTAGCTCTATTCATGAATTTTGCATATATCTCTTTTAATCATCTCTATTATTACAATTTTGTTTATGATTTAGTCGCAACAGTCTATACCAATCATATTTATATAGTGAAAAGGTCGTTTGCCCCTAGTCTTCATCTAATATCATATGGATTTCACTTTTAACACTATTTCTAAAAGAAAAACTTGTTATCAATATTTGTGTCTCTATATTAAATCCATTACATAATTCATCCTCGATATACAATGGTGAATGCCTGAATTTCTCTGTTTTCGGTCTAGATGAATATCAACTTGAATTTTATCCTACCATCTCTTCTCATTCTTCTCTCTTCTCAAATCTATGTCTCAAATCTATATTTTATCATTTAAGAGGGGTTTGAAGGTAACCGCACTATACTTGTTCAAGCGAATCAATTCCCAATTCAAAAAAGATGATGGCTGTGGAGCCACTAACCAAGGAATATCTAATGTGCTGTCTTCTTTGTTTTTTCCAATTTTTATTTGTTTACAACTAGTGATATAGTTTGTCAGTTAAAAAAAGGTTTTAAAAAGGAAAAGAAAGCAGTAGAAAAAGCATGTTGAGTATTTGTTAGTATTTGTCTGGGTACAGCTATTAGATCAATCAGTCTCCAGAGGTAAAATCGGTGGGAATGACCAATTCTATGTGTGGCATACGCTTTTCAGCAAACCTTAAGAGAAATTGTGGGCCGATATAGCAACGCACCAGGGGGGTATTTCTTAAACTCCGTTTTCGGCGGCGAAGTTTATCAACATGTTGATAAATTTGTCAGAACCGATTTTCGTACATGCACCTGTCTACATCTCTAGGGGGAGGGGGGGGGGGTAGAACTATGGTCCTTTGCCAGTGACCGGAGGGGGTGCCACACCTGGCGATTCTGTGCCTGGGGCCAGGCCTGAGAATGATGACTGTTCATTTGTCTCAGATAAAGGCACATCCATGTTCCGGAATCGTATAGTGGGTAATGGCCTTAAAACAATAATCCTGAGCTAAGTCTGGAAACTTGAGCCAGATTCCAAGCAAACACAAAGGTCTGATATAACCTGGACTTTTAACCCCCCCCCCCCCCCCCCCCCCAACTTCATTCATAACACTCATATCCAGATTACCCATAGCGGTGGAAGGCGCACGGACTGCGCAGGCCTAAAGGTCACTTCTTGAGGGGTTGCAGGCGTCGCTGTACACCGGGAAGGAGTTGGGGCGGGCTACTGCTACAGTTGCTGCTTGGTCTTGCACTTTTTGGAGGAATTCTGTTCTTGTTTGTGCAAGAGCACATTCTCGGATCTGGAGATCTTTTTCCTTCAGATGCTGCAACAATCGGGGCTTGATCAAAGGATTCGTTTTTCAATGTCCTCCATCATACGGAGCAAACCCCAAAGGTTTTCTTGAACACCGAGGGAGGTGTGCTCCTTCCATACCACCGCCCCCCCCCCCCGTACACATATTGATTAGGCTGGGTTCGCTTCCCGGGATCTAGTCTCAACACGTGCCCCGACTTCAGGTCCCCGATTTTCGTTCGTCGAGAATTTCCGAGTAGTAGCTACGGCATCTTGACTTTCCTTTCTCCCTCAAAGTCCTATATTTCAGAGTATTACAATACTTCAAATATTAAGAATACCGGAAGAAGCTATTGCCTAAGATAAGTTGTCTCTATTCAACTACCCTCATAATATATGATGGAATATATCATTGCTTGATAGATAAAAACTACTGTGAAGCAATAACCATCCATATAGAACTATTATGGCTGTCTTACCACTAATCACTCTGGGCTGCCCATGGCAACTGCTCGTGAAAATCACCCCCAGCTTGTTTAACACATCTAGGATTATGATCGTGAGTGCCTTCCGTTACCATTTTAAAATTGACAATGAGCTAGATTGTTCGGCTACGCGTCACTATCACCCACCCGACAATCACCCGGTCACGTTCTCCTCCGTCGAAGCTCGGCCGTCTATACCCATCCGCGTGCGGCATGTGGGAGGTGTCAATGCCCCGTGTGAAAGCCTGGTAGCGAGTCGGTAGTGGTCTGGCCGATGGTGTATGGAATATGATACAGATTAAATGTGTTTTATGTTTATGTTTATATATAATATATATCACAGTAAAGACATTACACGCATATTGTTGAAAATAAAATGGAATCTGCAACAAGTGTAGAATCTGTGTTGTATTTGGTTGTCAAACCATCCCTATTTCTACCTTGAGCAAGTACCTATTAAAGAAAAATTCCAAATTTTTATTGTAATTTTCATTCATAATATATATATAGTACCACATTAATGCAATTCAGTTAAGATGTATACCATTTCTGCCTTGTACTAGCCGCGCATGTGTGGGTACAAGCACAGAAAAAAGATGCCCAGAGTCGGTACCCGGCCGCGTGTGTGTGGGTACAAGCGGGCAAAAAAATCTACCCTGAGTCGGTGTTGCGCTGACGGGAGATTGTGACCAAGTGATTGTGGCGCGGGTGGTAGTGACCTGTATTCGATTGTTCACCGCAATCTGTATTTGGCTTCTGGTGCAACTGAAAACAAGCCAAAGCAATTAACTTTGCTCTTGTAAAAACAGTACGTCTTTAAAGGTTTAAAACGTGCTTTCATATCGGTTATCTTTTCCTTGCAAAGCTGGGCATATGATATGCCACCGCCAAGCTTTAAATAACGTGATTGGTGATGTCTATAGATACCATTTACAACTTTAACAGCATTTGAGCCCAGCGATATATTAACGCCTAGATACATAAACCCATTATTTCAATAGTATTGAGATGTAATACAATTTTGAGAACGACCTAATACAACGAAGTAGTTTTCATTATGTGAAATTACATATTTGCCAAGTAATTTACCAAATTTAAACACATATTATTCAGAAATATTCCAGAGAAATCCAGTAGTAAACGTGATATCACTTTACCAAAGTCTTGTGTGTTGCTTGTGACATACGTAGCAGAAACTGAATGAGAGCTAGGATTGTTAGTTTCTATGCCACGATGGGCAAGTCGGGAATTATTGAGCGAGGCGCTAGCCGAGCCTAATAAGTAGCAGACCTGACCAGAGCGGCATAAAAACTAATAATTCTAACTCAAGTTTGATTTAGTATTTATCCTTCCCCATTTCCACGGTTTTAGAATATTAGGAAATATGCAAAAACTCATTGAAATACAATTAAGAATATGTAAATGGCCATTATCGTTCCAGCGTGCAAGTCAAGTCAAGTATAGGCATCTCACTGCCACTGACACTGTGTTGGCGGCTTCTTCTGCAGATATTTCAGGTGAGGTCAAGATATGGATTATGACAAAGTATCTAACTACATAACAATTCCCATTAACACACAATCACATTCACTTCTGTAGAGCTTATATTATACAAGTCCTCTTGGTTATAGCAGACCTCACAGTCTATTACTTTTGGTTATTGTCCAGCATCTCCTCGATATAGGTGATATAAAGCAGTGGGATATGGTGGTAGCAGTCATCAATCTCTGTTCCTCTAGTGTTGGGATAATGGGAGATTGTGGAGAAGCACTAACCTCAGCAAAGGCCTCTGTAGCCTAGAGTCCTTAGGTGTGTCAGCCTCCTCACTGTAGTGGTGGTAATGCTCGGCAGCCTGGAGATGTTGGCGCCTGATGTCTGAGAGAAAAGTGAGTCCTGAGTGGACATCTGCTGCTTACATACCCTTTTGGGGGGTCAGTGCAAATGAAGATAGCGGACAGTTCAAATACTGGTGGGGTGGCAGTCCAAACAGTTGGGCCTTAACCACTATCTAGAGCAAGGACCTGTTATGAAGCACCCGTATTCTCAATATACATTTAGAATGTTTTAAAGTTAAGGATCGAGTTAAATAGGTTTATATTGATAAATGAATAACAGATAACAACAGCTTGCCTGCTGTGCTTTAGATCTATTCCGCAACATAAGTTAGAGCTTACAGCAGCCTGGATGTTTATAGATCGAGTGATATATTCACCTGGCTCTGGCTAGACATATTCACGGTAACATTAACATTGCCCTGATAGTAGCTGCGTTGATTCTGCTGATCTGATAGCAGGAACTGTGTTGCAGGACGTTTCTCCACATTACATATTGAACTCATAATTCCCTGTTCGGCACGGCCCACCATGGCGTAATGATTAAGTGACTTGATATTGAGGTGGCCAATTAGCTGACAGATCGCATTTGCTGGAACCCTTTCATATTGAAGGGTTTTGGCATACAGATTTCTCAAAGAGTATTTGCTATATTTCCCTGCAAGGCCGGCATTATGCACCATTGTCGGGATTATTCTAGACAGGTAGAAATCGGAGCGAATTAACTCCAGGGACACGTTGAATAATCTAGGCTGGCACATAAAGACCCTTTTCGGGATGCCCAGGAAATTCAGGAATAATGTTGACCAACTTTATTCAGCACTTATGGAAGAATTTGTTGACGGCTAAGACTGTCTTAGCTAACGAAATTGAATATATTGAAACAATAACACTTGTACAAGGGTCTACCCGTACGAGCCTAGATTATTCAATAGTGCCCTAGGTGTTTAGATATGTACAACTTGAATGATTCGAAGGGACAGTCATCCTCAACCGTTGCTCAAATCTTCAGGCTGAATGGCTTTGGATTTGTTCCCTGCAAACCAACACAGGTTTTGAACCGAAACACCTGTATTCTTTCCCCATCTCATCTTTAATTTCAGCATCTCCACATCTACTCTTTTCAGCTTCGTTACACCCACGCCATCCAAAACTTATAGTGAAATAATAAATTATTGAGTAAAGCCAGCTGCAAAAACGCTCTTCGTCTTTAGGAGAAATGGCTTGAGAGGCATTTGGTTTGTTTCCTAATCCTTGTTGTTTTAGTTCAGTTATATACAATGTATTGTAGCTCAGCCCATCTTACTTGGCTGCACCACAGTCTATCCCAAATCCAATAAGAACTTTTAGAACTGTCTTTTTATTATGTAGGCATGATTTTTATCGTGTCAACTTCCATTTAAGTTTCCTGTCGAAACAGCAGTGAAACGATGTGACGGTATCTTACTCGCATTCTTCACCATTGGTTTTGCGGACAGCCTTCAAATAGTTCGAAATAAAGTTACATAGCCGTGTTGGTTTTAGGTCCTCCATAGGCCTATGTTATTCACATTTCACTACTAAGGACTTATGGAAGCAACGCACAACCTCGCGTTATATAATTAGTAAAAACCAAACGAGAGTTTGCCTTGTCAATGTTTATGCCACGATGGGCAGGTTGTGTATTACTACACGAGGCGTTAACCGAGTTTAGTGAGTAGCAGACCTGACCAGAGTGGTATAAACATTGACAAGGCTAACTTGAGTTCAGTTTCATATTTATCCTACCCCATCTCATCGATATACAGAGAATATTTGTAATTATCCATGTTAGTAGTTATCAATGCTGCCGGATCTACTTTCGTTATCTCGTCTCTGATTGGTCCGATTTTTTATTCACCTCGGTGCATAAATAACACTTTATCCAACGCTATGTCAAATACATTGAGTCAATGTTAAACCTATGGCGTTTTTTATTAGGGGTAGGATAAAAAGTGATAGTGTTTTCATTTTCAGCTGTGAAAAGATGATTTTATAGCAGACCTGTATTAACAATATTATTGATTTGATTAGTGTAATGTTGACGGATGTAGTTCTGCCTGTCTGACTTGGGGGCACTACAGTCTAAGGCAAAAGCAATCAGAATTTTCTTAACCCATCCGCGCCAGGTGATTCCTGGAGGGATCAACAGGGGTTGGCTTGGTGATGCCTTGAGGCATCATTTATCCGATATATATATATAAGATATATGAGAAAGGAAAAGAAGAACAAACATGAGATTTTCACAGAACGCAGGGATGACATTACCCTACCCCCGGATGAAAGAGACAAGCAGTGGCTTGGGAGAATAAAATTTTATTTAATTTTATGCAATAATAGTAATAAAATTATGTCGACCTTACTGGACGAGCATATTAATGATAAGGTAATATGAAGGTAAGTATATGATAATTGACAGTTAGAATATAGGCCAATTATGATAAGTAAAATATAAAATACAATAAACATGATAATTGTATGAGATACAATATAGGTTATTGGATACAATATATGTTATTGTATAAGTAATAAAAAGCCCTACGTGAGTAGGAAGAGAGGAGAGAAGGTTGTGGGTGGGTGGGACGAAAAAGTAGTATAGTACGTGCGTACTGTAGGGAGGTTGAAGGAGAAGTGAGGCCGGGGTACGGACCGGGCTGTACCACGTGACCGCGTGGTGAGTGAGAAAGCCGCGAGGGGGCAGGAGGGGCGCCCGGGAGGCACGGTAGAGGGGGACACCGGAGGTGGCAATGACTCCCCCTGAGCATAGCTCATGAGAATACCATTACCCTACCCCCGGATGAAAGAGACAAGCAGTGGCTTGGGAGAATAAAATTTTATTTAATTTTATGCAATAAGAGTAATATGGGACCTCCATGGGGACCGGAGGCTTGACGTTGAACGTGTAGGATTTGTTGCACCTCATCGCCTCCAGGGCGCGCTTCACTCGGTAGTCCTTTGTGTGCCCAACATCCCCCCCCGTCAGTTGCAGATGCGACCGCACATGGGAGAGGTGATTCGCGACCGTTGCGGGGGAGGGGGCGTGGTCGACCTTACTGGACGAGCATATTGATGATAATGTAATATGAAGGTAAGTATATGATAATTGACAGTTAGAATATAGGTCAATTATGATAAGTAAAATATGAAATACAATAAACATGATAATTGTATGAGATACAATATAGGTTATTGGATACAATATATGTTATTGTATAAGTAATAAAAAGCCAAAAAGGCAAAAAGGAGAGGGGGGGTGGGAAAATGTTTTTAGTCTTTCTGAAGTGAGTTGATCAAGGCCCTATTGACGGCCTTAGCGTCATTGGCCTTGATGTAAGTCCGGTGGGTGTTGGACTTCCAACCACCGTACCGCTGAATAGAAAGCTCTGGCATACCCGCTTGGTATGCCTGAGTGGCCGCGGCCTTACGTAGGCTGTGGAGCGTGTACGTGGAAGGCTGACCGGTGGCAGTGAGTAGGGACTTCCATTCGCGGGTGAGAAGTCTTGTGGTGACTACCTCCCCGGCCGCGAGGGTAAGGAATGGGGCCTCGGGGCTGATCGTGGGGACGGCCGCGATCATAGAGGAGATGGCGCATACCGGGCACGCCGCGACATCGGCTGACGCCTGGATCACCACAGTCTTCTCTTCCCCCGCCAGTTGCAGGTTCTTGGCTGCCTTGATCCGCACCGTTACTTCCGTCGGCGTGACCACCATGTCGCGGCGCGACAGGTGTCGCGCATGGTCGAACTTGGCGGCCGACGGTGGGGCGACCTCGCTCTGCCTCAGTGCCGCGTAGTATATCAGCAGTATTGCGGCCCGTAGCACGAGGTGGGTCAGCGAGGATGTGAGGGCCGCGAGGGCCGCCCTGAGGACCTCCATAGGGACCGGAGGTTTGACGTTCGGGACGTATGACTTGTTGCGCCTCATCGCATCCAGGGCGCACTTCACTCGGTAGTCCTCTGTCGGCGCGACGTCCCCTCCTGTCAGTCGCAGGTGTGACCGCACGTGGGATAGGTGATTCGCGACCGTCGCCGGGGAGGGGGCGTGGTCCGAGACGTACTCGAGGTACGCCGTGATGAAGCTGGTAGTGGGTTTCTGGGCGTCGGCCCCCATCCGCCGGCAGAACGCGAGGTATGTCGCGACCGCGCTCCGCTGGTTCGCGACCGTTCCGGGGGCACGCGCCTCGCATTGCCGCGCAGATGCCCTCGTCTGGAGTAAGAGCAGCTCCCGATCTGCAGGCGAGACGCAAAACAGGGTTATAGCAGACGTGGGTGCATGGAACAACCTCGAGGAGGGAATGGAAATTTCTGTACATCGAAGCCGTATCGTAGTCCCTCGAGGTCAGATGCGCCCGACTCAGTGCATCTGCGACGGTGTTGAGTTTGCCAGGGACGTGCGTGTAAATGAAGTCTACTTCCATTTTGGCTTGAACCATCCAGGCCTGGCGGGCACACTCGGCCAGGACGGGGTTCCTGGCACGCTCAGAGGTGAGTGCCTGGACAGTTCCCATGTTGTCGCAGTAGACTTCCACGCGAGAACCTCTGTCCCGGTCTGTGATGTACGTGCACTGCGCGAACACCGTGTTTAGGGCCTCCAGCTCCGCGATGCAGCAGACCGGGTCGTTGACCGGGGAGACCTGTCCGGAGTAGCAGTAGGTGCCGTCCGTACCTCCGATGCCCGAGAGACACGCGTCCACGATGATGCACTTGGTCGGGGGTCCTCGCGGGATAAGGGCGTGGCCGTTCCATCCCTCGGCGAACCGCAGGAACCACCCGAGGTCCTGCCTCATCTCGGAATTAATATTGAGGTAGTATCTGGTCATCCCTCGGAGGGCCTCGAGGAGTTTACTGACGAAAGGGCGTGCCGGCCGGATACACTTTGAGACATGTAGTACCCGCCCGAGGACGGATTGCAGCTGGCGTTTCGTCAGTGACCGCTTCTGATACACCGCCCTCACGTGCTCTCAGACCTCGTGAAGCTTGCCCTCGGGGACGGTAAGAGACATCTCGGCCGCGTTGATGACGATCCCGAGCCAGGTAACGACCTGACTCGGGGGCTGCGCTTTCCCACGGGCCTCGGGGAGCCCGAGTTCCATCAGCAGGTCTCGGGCCGTCCGGAAATCGGCCTCGGACTTCTCTCTGGTGGGCGAGAGAATGATGAGGTCGTCCAGATACATGCAGGCATCGACCCCCTTCTGGCCGAGTATAGCGACGATGGCCTCCGCTACGCACTGCATGTGGAACGAGGAGGCACGGGCACCAAACGGCATCGCCGTGTCGCAGAAGTACCCGTCCCTCCACGCGAAGCAAAGGAGGGGCCAGTCCAGGGGGTCGCACCGAAAGTTTTTATACGCCCTCGCGATGTCGATCGAGCACATATAACTCCCGGGCCCCGAGGCCACCAGGCGGCCGACGAAACTGTCGACGGTCGGGAGGCCATGCTCCCTCTCCTCTCCATACACGGAATTCTTGACCACAAACCCGTTAACGCTGTCGTCCTTCGGGTACGTCATGTCGGTGATGACACGACAGTCGTCCGTGCCCCTTTTCTCGCGTGTCATTAACGGCGACACGTGGCACCAGGGTTCAAAAGGGGGAGCCTCGTACGGCCCTAGGAGATTGTTGAACCCTCTCTCTTTCTCGATGAAACTGTCTATCTGCTCAGGGTATCCTGTGGCACTGGGGTGGTTGGGCACGCCACGCGTGTCGCTGACGGGACCGGTGTACCCCAACGGAAAACCGTACCTGATAAAACCGAGGAGCTCCTCCCTCCCGGGGATGCCCGTGAGGTACCGCACCCACGCCGGTATGTGTAAGTCCGTGGGGAGGTCGATACGGGCGCCGAGCGCGTTGGGTAGGCCCGTGCGCTGTACCTCCTGGTAGATGTAGGCGTGCCCCGGCGGCCCGGGGGCCGAGAAGCACGGCCAGTGGACCCGTCGGTGTCCGGCGAACGCCTCGGGGTCCGTACGGACCCCGGGGGAGGCAACTCCGGTCTCACATACCTTCCTCACGGCGGCGAAGTCGATATTTTCTCCGGCGCTCAGATCCTCCCGGGGCAATTGCCGAGCCAATTGCTCCCGTTCCCCGCTAACACGCCTAACCACGGGAGTGGGTTCGTTGGTGGGCGGGGTCCTGTGTTTGATGACAGCCCCCACGTGCGCCGCACATGTTGTTGTTGTCACGTGGGGTGTTGCGTCATCCTGTGTGCACTCGTTACCCGTTTCCCCCTCTCCGAGTGCATGCGTCCTTAGTGCAGGGGGTGTACGACGCGCCACGCTCACTCGCGGGGCGCGTCCGGGCCGTTTTTTTACCCCTGTTGTTTCAGCGGTTGAGGATCACTCGGGCGGAGTGAGTGTCCGGCGTGCGGCATCCGGTGTGTCGGGGGAGCGGATGTTTGGTGAGCACTCTCATACCCGCCACCGTACATCAGCTTCCTGTTGCACGCGTGTATAGAGTGCGTGCACATCCGCCCCACAGAGTCACAGAACGAACACACATGAATCCACTTAACGCTTCCCTCCTGGTGTCCGTTCCGCTGGCGGCAACCCCGCTCGGAGTTGTAGGCTCGGCAGGGGATCTCCCGCCCCCCGGCCTTGCTGCCGTCGTGGCCGTTGGTCGTGGTCGTGGTCGTGGTCGCGGTCATAGCCAGTCGTACGCGTTCATCTTGTATGCGCACATGATCCGACCAATACATTCTCCCAGCCTCGATTTGGTCAAATACGAAATCCGACCAGCGGGGAACACCCGCCCACGGTCGAGACTGGGCATCGATCGAGACCTGCGATAGATGCCTGTACATATCCCTCCTGTGTTCCTCGGGGACTGCTCTGTGGTCCTCCATCATCACGAGGAAGGCACTGACGTATTCCATTGGTCCGAGCGTGCCTCTGACCTCGAGTCTCTGCGCGAGTGTGTACAGACCCTCGCGCTCAACATACATATACGGCTTCGATATAGCTTTAGATTGAAAGTCTGAAGGGGGCTTACCGGCCGTGTGGTCGTGGCGCATCGCCTCTCGTTCCATCTCCCGCTGCAGGTGGTCCTCCGGGAGGTAACGGTCACGCAGAGCTCTGGGTGCGGGGAGGCGCGAGGCCTGGTCCTCGGCCCACTCCCGTGTCCGATCTTCTGCCGGGGTCCGTGCTTCGCGCACGGTCGGCGGGTGGTGCGAGGCCCGGCTGGGCGACCGTTGTCTGGACATCGCTGCGAGTGTCGCCATCATGGTGTCCATCTTTTCCTCCAGCGCCGTCATACGAGACGTCTTGACCGTTTATCCTCGTTCCGAGACGGATTCGATCTGGTCGTTTGGCGTCCCTTCAGACTGTAGTTGAGCAGCTGCCTCCGGTGCCCTCGAGGTGCTGGGCACGGGGGTATTCCTCGTTGTTGGTCCCATTCTCCTTTACTCGTAGATATACTTAATCGTGTAATATGGTGTGCCGGCCTATACTCGTGGAGTATGAGGCTGCAAGCACGTGGCCAAGAGAACGAAAAAGTAGTATAGTACGTGCGTACTGTAGGGAGGTTGAAGGAGAAGTGAGGCCGGGGTACGGACCGGGCTGTACCACGTGACCGCGTGGTGAGTGAGAAAGCCGCGAGGGGGCAAGAGGGGCGCCCGGGAGGCGCGGTAGAGGGGGACACCGGAGGTGGCAATGACTCCCCCTGAGCATAGCTCATGAGAATACCATGTAAGTTGGTAAAGACAACACGGCAAAATTGCCACTCCAACCCGCCAACATGTAGGATTATAACTAATCTCTTATTCTCTAATCGTCACAAGCTTGACAAAACATATGTAGGGACAAACCTCAGAATGTGGTGAATGACACTGAGAACCTCCTAGCACTATCCACACCAGACGCCATGTTTAAGCAAGACAAATTATGAACCGTGTAAGGTCCAAAGTGGGAATTTGATCATTAAAGCACCACTCGTGCAAATGATTTCCTAAATTTTATATTAAAAGCCTATACATTTTGAAAGTGACATGTTATGCTGATGACTCAGTGATAACCCATCTCCGGACTAGACTCCATGTTGAAGCAAAGACATCAAGTGCAAGACGAACGAATGGAATTGAAATTGTCAAAATAAATATCAATTGCCCCGAGAGGCAATTGACTCTGGTGTGTATTTAAAAGAACATTGATCGACAAGATGCCCAGACACATATTTATAACTGACTCTCGAGGCAAGAATCTTCAACAAGCGATAGATGCGATAATCGAAAATAATCTTGATATCAGAGTGCGATACTTCCGGGGCCAAAAAATAAAAGAACTAATTGTGATATGTTCGTGTTATATGGAAACCTACCCTGAGGCTATATATTACATAATAGGTGGTACATGCAACATAACAAACAACGTTGGAAGGGCTGTCACCTTTGATTGGACTGACCCAGATTAACTCACGGACCACCTGTGGGACTACATTAGCACGGGTACTCAATGGTTAAATCGTGAAAATAGTGACTCAAGGGTAATTATTTGCCCTATGGTAGGCATGGAAATATCTTTAGCCACTAGGTCAAACCACAAAGTAAATCAATGGATAGTAAACGAAGCTATTGAAGATATTAACCTGAAAATAATCGACAAGAATATGGATGCCCAACCTGCCCTATCCATCGCATGGCTGCAAAAAAGAATTCATAAAAGAATAAATGGTAAAATTGGACACTGTTATGATTTAATGGACGAAGACGGAGTGCATTTATCCGATGAACTTAATAGAACGTGGGCAAAAGAAATTTTAAAGGTTTGCACACAAAATCAAAATTAGGGTAATAAGACTCCTCAACTGAAGATCTAAAGTAAACATCCAAATTATATACAGCTCCCTAACTACATGTGGGTCGCTGAAACACGTGGACAAGGGGAAAGGTATACTAAATAGTTCAGACTTCTGAACAACCTAAACAGCACCAACTCCCCTTTAGAACTTTTCTTGTAATCAAACGGTTCTGCCTTTGGATCTTGTTGGTAGCCCTGCGGGTCGCTCAAATGCGTTGGACAAAACAATATCCAAAGATACACTTATATAGAAATATGGGGTCCACTCCAACCCAATATACTGTAGAACCAGGTGGAATAGTAAGGACACCTGGTGACAGTCTTCGGTACTTCATTTTTAATTTCTAACTTTGAGCCGGGTGAAATAGTATAAGATAGATAAATTCAATGAGTAAGTTTAAATATTTAACCCTTTCCCAGCCAAGAATGCCTCAAGGCATTCCCGCAGCTACGGCCGGAGAATGCCTTGTGGCATTCCCATGGCTACAGCAGGAGAATGCCTGGAGGCATTCCCGCAGCTACGGCCGGAGAATGCCTTGAGGCATTCCCATGGCTACAGCAGGAGAATGCCTGGAGGCATTCCCGCGGCTACGGCCGGAGAATGCCTTGAGGCATTTTTTTGTAATTTGTTACTAATGTGTATATTTAATGAAGAAATACTTGTCAGATTTTCGTTATTTTTTCATTGGTGGTAGAAACTTGAATAAATATGAGAATTTTATAATATTTTGGTCAAATATATATGGAAACATTGATATAGAGCTATAAATGCTGTGCGTCGTGCCGTCACGCCCAGTCTCATTTGCGTCACCGCAAGTGAGGCTTCTAGGCGCTACTACTTCATATTGTTTCGCGGATATATTGCGAAAAAATTAAAGGAAAGATGGCCAGTTATTCTGACTGGGACAGCGTTGAAGACTGGGAAAGTGATTTTTTGCTAAGATTGTCAAGTTCTGAGGAAGAAACCGACCAGGACGAGTCCCATGACAGTGCCCCCACCCCCACCATAACAACAACTGCTGGTGGGCATCAGTGGGGCTAGTTTGACAAAAACACCAACTTGCCCAGACCAGATGTGAGAGATGATTTACTAATCGCTCCAGGATTGACTAATGCGGCAAAGAAGAAAGCACCCACCACCAAACTGGATTTTTAAAAATTGTTTTCCACACTTGACTTCCTTACGGGACTATGTGACAAGACCAACACCTACACAACGACCAGGATGAGTCAGTCAAAGGGACAACCAAAGAAGATGATGGCATGGAGCCCCGTGACAGTGTGAGAAATGTCCAAGTTCTTCGCTATAACCTTCCTAATGGGACTGATATGCAAATCCAACCTCGACCACTACTGGTCCACCATCCCAGTATATGCTACAGCAGGAATATGCAACCTGATAACCTGATCAAGATTCAAAGGGCTCCATACTATGGTAAGCCTATGTTTTGTTTATATTTCAGCTGTCAGTGTCAAATGTCAACAAATCCAAAGCGAGGCCAGTGTCTTTTTCAGTAGGCGACAGAATATTACTGCTAGCGATTGCTTTGCTTCATAGATTCACCTGAAATTCACTCTGTATTTATATTCTGTTATGTTCTGTCGCCTTATAAATTCAGAAAATATTCTGTGGACTTTCTCTGCAGTTAACTACACTTTGGTGGAGCCTCTACGGATGCCGCCCAGCAGCCTGGTGTTTCCAGTGATGGCCCAGCTCTTCCCCCCAGACGAGACCCAATGTCAATGATCCATTATTTTCTTTTGTATTTGAATTTTATAGCGAAAGCAATATACCACCTGAGGAAGGGTTAAGTGTTGATGAGACGATTGTGAAGCACAAGGGGCAGGACTCGTCACCATCAGTATATGCCCAACAAACCGTGTAAATGGGGCCTGAAGTGTTGGGTACTGGAGGAGGCGATTTCTGGCTTTGTGCTTCAAATCAACCCCTTCTTCGGCTGTGATGATCGCCGTGGTAAAATGTCGACCGAAACCTTGGTAATAAACTTGATAACAGGTGCTGAATTAACCCTCAAAGGTCACCACTTATACTTTGACAATTTCTTTACCAGTGTCAAGTTATTAGAATGTTTGTTTCAGTTTAAGACGTATGCATGTGGGATTCTAAGGGCGAACCGTGTCGAGGTGCCTAAAAGTTTGATAACAAAAAAACATCCAGCTCTAAAATCAAAGGGCGATTGCTTATTTTCTAAGTGTTGTAACATTCTGTTGACGTTATGGCTTGATCGCAAAATTATTATGATTCTCTCCACAATTCACTCTTTTGTTATGTTCACTGCAAAACAAACAATTCACAATTCTGTTACAGGTAAATTTGAAGAAAAAAAATCCCATGTCTGGAAGTTGTTCGTTCCTATGATCAATACATGGGCGGTATGTGTGACCAGATGTATGGTTACTATAACTTCGGGCGAAAGAGTCGCAAATAGCCCAAGAAGCTCTTTTTTTCGTTCTGAAAGCTATGAAGCTAAACTCACAAATTCTCTTCAACATTTTGGCCCCCAAAAAGATTTCTTTCTTTGAGAAAGAAAGAGTTATTGCCGTGTCTGCTATTATCGACACAAAAATGGCCTAGAATCTTTGAGGAAACAATCAAAGTATGGCTGCAAGTCGTGTGGGTCCACCTCTGTCTTTTTCTTTGCTTTAAGACTTTCCACACTGTCTCCAACTACGCATCTGCTCAGTTAGATTCTTAATTTTAATGTGTTTGTTACACTCTATATTCATTGCATTCTATATTTCTATATTTCTGTATTTCACCTTTGACACCACCCACAAAGATCAATTTTTATTTAGTTCTATTTTCCGTACAAGCCATAACGTATTAATATATTCATTCATAATCAAAATTGTCAAAATGAGAGTTTTGTCATCTACTTTAGGCATCTCAATTTTTTTTTTTTTTTTTTATTCATTGACCATTTCTGTGCAGTACAGTTCTTCCAATGGGCATACCCACCGTAACATAAGTTTCCAACTGTTACATAGGATCAAAAGCAAGTGCATACATGTAATGAAGTAGCAAGAAGGAAGGGGTATTAGTTAATGTTAAAAATGTTTAAGTCTAGAGGTTAGTATCAGAGCTAGAAATTTAAATGGTGGTATAAATTGGAAAGGAGGGGAGGAAAGTCTAAGAAAGTCTTAAACCAGAGTGATGATAATATGATGTGATGGAATGAACAATATACTCTACAATTGACTTAGTGAAACAACTCAGTTATAACCTTTTTAAATCAAGCGATACCATCAATCCCCTGAGTGGCAGGACTAAGCTTTGACCAAAGATGATTACCTCCATACCAAGGCGAGTTTTCATACTTACCACTCTTATGTACATACAGTTTAAATTTCACTTGGTTGTCACTACACGTACCAAGAGACCGCAAGTCAAGGTTTATTGGATCTTTGGATTGCTTGAACATATATTTCAGTAGCTACAAGTTACGTCTATTACCTAGGGTCAGCATACCAACCACTGATTCTCAAAGTGATTCCAAATTTTGGTACCTATCAGTCCGGACTTTTGCATACCCTAGTATTATCCACATTTGCAATGTATTATCAAGATCGATTTTTCTAGCTCCCCCGGTAATAAAACTACAATACTTCACAACTGGACGTATAACTGATGTATAAATAAGCAGAGCTGTCTCCCTAGTAATTGATCTCCTTATTTTCACTAATTTGAAGAGCCTATTGTTAAATAACCTAGTCAATTTCTTAATATGATTATTTAGGTTCAAGTACCCATCTAGTTCTACTCCTAGATAAGTGTAGCAATCCACATTACCTATGCTTACATCACCACAAATTATGTGTAGTTGAGGTAGATAACGTTTTCTACGGGATGAGCAGTACCATACAGTTTTAGTTTTTTTCTAATAACTAAGGACAATATCGACTAATTCTTGCAACATTTTACTTGCAACAACAGGATCTTTACTACTTGCGTAAAGTACCAGATCATCTGCGTATTGGATATTACTACAACCCATGATTTTAGAACACATATCATTAATGAAACACAAAAATAAAAGCGGTCCTAAAACTGACCCCTGCGGGACGCCGCTCACTACAGACAAGTTTTCAGAAGTTTTCCCGTTCACTACAACTCTCTGCATCCTATCTGCAAGGTAGTTTCTTAACCAGGCAATTAGATTGGAAGGAAGTTTCGCTAATTTGGTTAATTTGGCAATAAGCAAGTCATGTGGCATGGTGTCGAATGCTTTTCGAACATCCACATAACAGGCTGCCGTTATTTCCAGCTGGTCCCTTGCAGCATACAATTCCTGTGTGAGTCTAAAGATGGCGTCCTCCGTTTCCATTCCTGCCCTAAACACATACTGATTACAGGTTAGGAAATTTGTGCTGTCTAACCATTCCATGACTTGACTATGAATAACCTTTTCTATAATTTTGCTAGGTAAAGGCAATAAGCTAATTGGTTTCCAGTTCGAAATACAAGTAGCATCCCCCCCTTTAGGAATTGGCACAATATTGCCCTGTTTCCACGCTCAAGGAAGCATTCCTAGTGAAAGCGACTGATTTATCAAATAGGTGAACTCCTTAATAAGTATCAACAACATATCCCTTAGTGCTCTTCCGGAAACCTTGTCTAGACCAGATGATTTATAAATCGATACTTCATTGACAAATTTCAAAATTTCCTTCTCGTCAGTAAACAGATCACAAGTTTCATTATTTCCCAACATTTGGTTTAACTCACCAAACCACGCATCTTGCAGAGATGCATCACAATTTTTTCTAGTCTCAATTCCTATATTTGTAAAGTATTGATTTATGTAGTCGGCAGTATCATCATGATTTATTCTCTCCCCAGTATCCATATCATTAAGTGTACACAAATTGCTTCCCTTCCTCCCATTATATAAGTCTCTCCAGAACTCTTGAGGGCAATCCTTACTAGTTTCAATACTATCCTTACAGAACACGTCTTTAGCCTGTCCAATATCATATTTAATTTCCAACATCAGCAATTTTGCCTTTATTAAAAGTGAAGCACTTTGTATACTTTTGTAAGTAGTCATGGTTTTTTTCCGCTCATGTATTTTAGAAAGAATTTCACCTGTAATCCATGAATCTTTATTTTTCTTAAAGTTTATATTAACCATAGGGCAAAAAGAGTCTAGATAATCACCAAAGCCTTCAGGAGAATGGCCCATAGTTTATCCGGGTCCTTCTCAGTCCAGAAATCAGTCCAAGTTTGCCCAAGTAAGAAAACCTTTAATGATTCTCGGGAGTATTTCTTATAAGACCTTCCTATAAAAGATACAGCTTCTTTCGGTTCTTTGTCTTCTTACGCACAGCATAGGTCATTAGATGGTTACTCATTAGGACAGAACTCACACCGCTACCCTCCATATAGTTTGAGTTTGTGATCATAAGGTCGATGATAGGTCATCCCACTCCTTCCGGACATGTTACAGATTCAATCAATTGAGTCAGGCCATGATCACGGATGAATTCCATCAGTCTTTTCTTGTTTTTGTCCTCACTTTCCAAGATATTAATGTTTAGATCTCCAATAATCCAAAACTCATTATTGCTCAACCCATTGCACGATAATATACTTTGTAGGTACTCGGTAAAAACCTCAACAGCACCATTCCTTGCCTCGTAACAAACCATGATCACCATATTTTTATTTTTTGGTATTTTTATTTGAATACTCAAACATTCGATATCATCATTTATCTCAGAGATGTCATGCAGTTTGAGAGCATACAGATACAATGGTTCGGATAGGTAACAACATACCCCCCCACCCACATGGTGCTCCCGATCCTCCCTGAAAATTTTCCTACCTTCCCAGTAGAGCATATCATCAGTAAATCTAGAGTTAAGCCAAGTTTCACTTAGGCCCACCACGTTAAAATCATCCAGACATAGTCTCACTTGACCAAGTACAGGAAACAAACTCCTTACATTGGCATGACACAATTTAACATGCACATAGTGTAACAGAAGGTGATGAACAAAGATGAGCAAGTATGTAAAGTATGAAAATTAGATAAGATCCTGGTCGGGTATCCCCACCAGGCCTGGACTAGGAAGAAATCCTACACAATGAAGTCAGTTGTGCAGGACAGAATAGGAAAAGAGCTGTGCTGAGTTAAGCAAGGGTATTAAGGGGGATTACTGAGTAAGGCAAGAGAAAGGAAAGGTATGAGACACAATTAGAAAGTGATCTTGAATACATTATTACCTTCAAAAGGAGAAACCACTTCAAAAAGGCTAAAATGTTTACAGCTTTGTATTCAATATAGGCAGCAAAAATAACAAAGGAAAGTACTGCGTCAGAATACATATTACTTATCATTACTACAACACTTGGGAACATCCATTCAAACTATAACAGTACTAAATACCAAACCACATAATCCAAAACACAAAACAATCAGTCCACCGTAGGATGACCATGTATACCTCAACTAATAGTTAGGAAACATGGAATCCCAAGATCCAGGTCCACAAATGATAACTCTGATTTGTCTGCAAGTCCATCGGCAGTCTTGTACTTAAATAAATTAACTTTCCACCAGTGTCCCATTGTCCGCTCATTTGAAAGAGAACAAGAGAACGGGAGAGACCCATAATCAGTAATTAACAGTTCTGAATTAGGATGTCAAGTTGAATTACCTGAATATGTCGAATATAAATAATTATGCCAATATGGCTACAATATATATTGCCATCCAGAAAAAAAGCTTATACACATTATGGATATAAGAAGTATTTTCTTAAGTAAAAAATCATCGCTCTAAATTTATAACTTCATATACTATGCCATCCAAATCTCCTATTAAACCTGTTAGATTCAAGCAAGGGGCCACATTGTAGAGAAATTGGAAAATTACTAATAATTCTGAGACTGGTTGCAAATCTACTCTACTGCTACCCTGATCACGCGCTACTGCACGCGCCACCGCTTCGCGCTCATTCTGCGTTTCGTGTTGAACCCAAACGCACGGTCTTTTTACCCACCCACCCTCACCTTTTTAAAAAAACGTTATCTACCACTACATTGTAGTTATTACCAATTTCTTATCTCATTTTACCATGTCAACTTTTATTACATTTTACCTATTTATTGTATTATTTATCAACTTTATCAATTGTATTAGTTATTGCTACAACCCTGCGATGTGTCTACGGACTGATTTTATCACATGTTCTTAATAAACATGTTATTTGGCAATCCAGTCGTTGTCATAATTACATTACGTTGTCATAATTACATTACATAATCACATTACGTTTTCCATGAGCTAATAGAAATACAGGATATATTCAGGAATCACGTTATTATTATGTACTTAACTCCACACCTAGCGACACAATCCAAGTCTTGCCCAGCTGTTTACTACCCAGTAACAGCAACATCAGTGGGGAGATTCGCCTTCCGGCGATTCTAGCTCGCCCATTTGTCGTTTGTTACGTTTAATGGTATGCAATAAAATCCGCACCAGCTTCCTAGCATACTTGAAGTAGACGTGACATCCATCCCATAATCGACGGTAATAGATGACCATCAACCGCCTCTTGGACCTCCAATTGTAAACCAATGTACCCAGGTGTGCAGTTGCAAGGCAATGAGACCTATTGTATTCCACAATTTCCCAGTTCATGACCCTAACTCTAACATCAATCTCATGCTGTAGGGATTTATCAAAACGGGACTGATTATAATCTGCAATATCCAGCCCAAAATAGGTTCCGAATGTAACTTTCAGATTCGGATTAAGCCTTATAAACCAGTTATACGCCCTACATATGTTACGTCGTTGTTTGCAAGCAAAATCCAGAGCAGTAGCATCCTTCAGGGTAACTAACCCAGTCGCCCGATCCTTTGTGGTAACATCGCAGATGCCCACACATATGTAGATGCTATCAACCTGCATAGTGTGCCTCAGGTATGTTGTGTGAGCGACTCTTCCGAGTCGTGTTACACCCGCTCCAGGCAAGACGATGCATCGATAAACTTGTCTTTGCGCGTTAAGTTCCATTCGACAAACCCCCAAACGAGAATCGCTAACGATTTGTGCCATATCCACAAAAACAGTGTTACTCATCAACATACCGCTGTCAACCTTGATAGACTGATATGTAGGGGGGAGGATGTGCGCTGTGTGTGCTCCGCAAAGCTATATGTGGGTTACCTACAACACGGACCAGTGATGACAACCTAAGTGAAAGGATACTCTATAAACACTTGGTGAACAACCTCATGGACTGATATGCACAAAATACAAACGAGAAAGCAGAGTAAATCCAAGTTGAACTCACCTGACTCCCCGCCGGCGGCTAACAATTCCAACATGGCGCCGAAGGATAAGGAAAAGAAGACACCCATGCTTGAGGACGTCTGGGACCTCCTTAAAACAGTAAACAACAATCTTGAAAAGGCACAAAAGGATGTAACTACACTAAAAAAGATATGTCTGAGTTGAAATCAACAACTACACAGTCGCTACAGGAACTAAAAGCTGACATTAAAAATCTGACAGACACCTCGACAGAAGTGACAGCAGAAGTTAAACGTATAGCCACTGTTGTTGACGCACACGACACAACGCTGACAATTCACAGTCACAAGTTTGAATCATACAACAACAAATTTAGATCTTACGAACTTGAGAGAAGACGCTTAAATTTGATCATAGAAGGATTGCCAGAAAGTGACAAACACGTAAAAACAGAGGTTGAAGAACTACTAACGTGTATCGGTACAAATTTTGACATTACTGACACCGAGGCCTGCTATTGACTCGGTGCAGTGAAGGATGACGCGCAAAACAAAAACAAACGACCCTGTGCGATCATGTTGAAGTTAAGTTCATCATCTCAAAAATCAGAGTTGTTTTCGAAGATCAAAAAGCTAAAAGGGGTTGATAGGTGTAGCAACACTCATATCAACGAAGACCTTCCACCGGAGGAAGCTAGATACCGAAGGGACATCAGAGCAATAGCCGCTAAAGCAAAAGAACTCGGTAAAAAGAGCAAGGTTCGCAGGGCAACACTAGTCATTGATGACAACAGTTACGCACATGATCAACTGGAACGCCTACCTGAAGAGCTACAACCAATGAATGTTAAACTACAAGAGGTCAACGACGGTTATGCGTTTCAGGGTCACCACGTTTTCCTATCCAATATGTATCTGTGTACAGTGAAAACAAACCTGGGTGAGTTTAACTCGCTGAGGCAGCTTATTTCGCGGAACACGCGAGCTTCCAAAACAAACCCGGTCTATTGCCTCTGCTCAGCAGATGCGAAGATGGCTACGCGGCCAAGAAATTAGGCTACCAACTCCAGGCCACTCCGGATTGGAACAAAAACAAAAAAGATGCTATGACCAGAATTGTCAAGTTTAAATTTGACCAAAACCCGGCACTTTCCGTAAAACTACAAAACTACCCGGGCCACCTCTACGAGGCAACAGCTGATACATACAAAAACAACATCACCCCCGAAAAGATTACCGGCAAAAACGTTCTGTGCAGTATCTTAGAAAGCATCCTCGATCAATATTCTTAGTAAGTACATCATGAAACTTTGTGACCGACTCCCGCGGGAGTCAGTTATTAAATTAGATGAAATCTGCACACCCTGCTTTGTTTACAAAGCATGACATACGTGTGTCTTCAACTAGAGGAGCGAATATCGCTACCGCAGTTCACAGCTATCTAAACAAATATGCAAAACCTCAAATAAAAGTTGATACCATCATATTTTGTGCTGGCATCAACAATCTGACTATTCGGGAATCCACTCGCACTGTCCGTCTAGCCCAACTTGACATTGGTACTATGGTAAACGACTTTACTGATGACCTACTAGCAGCTCGGGACGTGCTAATTTGCTACAGCAACAAAGTTATCCTGGCACATCTCGTTGGAATTGACTTTGCTGCCTACAACTGTTGGACAAAAGCACCCACATACGATACAGTTAAAAAGGATCAAGAAATCCTAAACGACGCCATCAAGATCATAAACCAAGTGATTACCAACTTAAACAAGGACTATCACTTACCCAGTCCAAGACTACACTGCAGTATCCACTATAAGCTCGGCAATAACAACTTTAACGCCTACAAAAGACTCTACAACGGCTTACACCCAAACACGCACAGTCTTAACATATGGGCGAAATGCCTAGTTACATTTATTAACTTACTTGACTGAAGAATCTCTAAATTGCTCTTGTTGGAGGGCCTGTTGTGAATCTCTTGCTTTGAACAAATATAGTACATCGAACTACCAACCAAAAATTCATGCAAACTATGCCTTCTGACTAGAGGCTGGCCCTGGCAAGTGCTGGTTGAGTCCGTCCCAAAGGGGAGGCCCGGCCAGTGTAACTCCAGGACCAGTCCCCTTCCTCTATTGAGATGTACTAGAGACTTTTCCACTGCTTTCCAAAGTAAATTATTACTACTGCCTACGTAATCATATCAGCCCAGACAAATAGGACAAAATTACAAACTTTAGTAAATAAAACACTACGAATTGCTATAGGATATCATAGATCAAGGGAAATGAGTACAGATACTATTAGAGAACGTTGTAAAATAAGGACAAATAAGATAAGAAGAGCAGGACATTTGCTATCATTGATAAGGTGGTGGTCAAGGAATGAAATAAATGTGTTTGATCAGGAATTCTGCAGAACGAGGGGAAATAGAAAGGTTAAATTAAAAATCAATAGACCAAAACTAGAGAAATACAGACATTCACCACTATACATAGGGGCATTGTTATGGGATAGACTACATGTAGATACACAATTACTAGAAGGAGATAGATTTAAAATGAAAATAAAAGAGGAACTAGCAAATATTATGTGAAAAGGTTGAATAGACTACACTGAAAATATGGTCAGAAGACCAATCTTATGATGTGATGATATATGTAGGTAGTATATATAATATGGGTAAATGTGAGTATGAATGATTGTATTTGTCCAGTCCAGTTTTGTATTATATATGTCTTTGTCTTGTGTAACGACGCCAACGTGGAAGATCGTCCGGAAGCGGATGAACGTCTGTACCGTCTATAAATAATTTTGAATAAAAAAAAAAAATAAAAAAAAAGCCCCCCCCCTAGTCTAACTTTGGTATTTAAGACAGACTGGGTGGGCACACTTAGTATATTATTATTTTACTTTTGTTCTTCAAACAACCTCATGCTGTATTTTTCGCCGTGGCCAAGTATGCCGAGACGGTGTGATTGTTTTTTCTTTCTTTATTTATTTATGTATGTATACGAGAGAGTTAGCTTGGTATTTCTTGTTCGACATTACTTTGTGACTGACAGTCTTGGTGGGGTGATATGTGGGCGGAATGGTGTCAAACAATGTTAAGATATATTTAAACTACTATGTCTGTAAATGGTAAAAATGAGTTAAAGATTTTTGATTATAACGTCCGTAGCCTGTGGTCTAAAATTGACATGATGCATGAAATATTGGTTGATTCGGAGATAGACATCTGTTGTATCACTGAAACTTGGCTAATGCAACACCTACCTGCACATCTTGTTGACCTCCCAGGTTATAAATTTATAAGAGTTGATCGAGGATGGAAGGAGGATGGTTGTGATTCGATAAAAATAGGCGGAGGAGTGGGCATATATATCAAAGACTGCATTGGTTTTGATGAAATCGAGCTGGACAACTTTAACCATACTAGATCAGATATCGAGATTATTTGGCTACGTTTAATTGTTAAGAATGTACGACTTAATTTTCACCAACAACAGTAACTTTATAGATTCAGGACTTATGGATCAACATGTTAGTGACCACTTAGGCATATACGTTATACGGAAAAAACCAAAATTGATTTATACCAAAACCTCATTTAAGGGACGCTCCTCAAAAAAACCATGACCGTAAGAAGTTTCAATCAGACTTAATAAATATAGAGTGGGCTGAGTACTATAACACTTTGGATGCAAACCTACTATTGACCACTATGCTGAACAACATTAAATCCAAACTGGATACTATGTGCCAAATAAAAGTATACACTGTTAAAGAAAAAAGAGAGCCATGGCTTACAAATGAAGTCCTTGAACAGATCAAAGATAAGGACAGGCTCCTAAAAAAAGCTAGACGACACAATACACCTACAAATTGGACTAATGCTCGTAACGCACGCAATATGACAAATAAAATTATCAGGAAAGCAAGATGTGAATTTATTAAGGATAAACTAGATTTATATAAAAGTGACAATAAAAAATTCTGGTCTGTAGTTCAAAATTTCACAAAAGAAAACCCAAATAAGTATAACAAATTTAAGCTAAGCAATGAAGGAATAACCATAGATGAAAAACAAACAGCTGAATTTATAAACAAATTTTTTATTAACGTAGGTCCAAACCTGGCAAAGAAACACAACAAGCAATGGGTAAACCAGGTGGAGAAAAATCAGTCAGAAATGAAAGACATGGTAACAAACAAACAGGAGGTCTTACGACTAGTTAAGGGTATTTGCAATTGGAAGTCCTCTGCCACAGAAGATATATCAACTCGTTATCTTAAAGATACTTTTCTGGTGCTTGTTGATCAATTGGTTTATTTGTTTAATGTATCACTAAGCACGGGGCTTTTCCCGGATTTGTGGAAGGAGGCGATCATTGTACCCCTAAAAAAAGAAGGAAACAGTACCGATGTAAACAACTTACGTCCAATATCGCTCCTTCCACTACTGGGAAAGCTACTGGAAAAAACTGCGCATCAAAGAACACTTAATTTTGTTGATGAATGTTAAATCTTATCGTCTAAACAACATGGTTTTAGACCGGCCCACTCAACCATTGACACTGTTTTTGAATTAACCAACTCAATTTATGAAGCTATTAACCAAAAAAAATATCACAATATGCACTTACATTGACTTTTCTAAAGCTTTTGACACTATAAACCACGAAATTCTTTTGAACAAATTAGACAACATGGGTATTCAGAATTTACAATTAAAATGGTACAAAAATTATTTAATTTGAAGAAAACAACAAACGGTGGCGAATTGGGTGAGGTAGCTCCCAGGATCAATCACCTGCGGGGTTCCACAGGGGTCGATCCTGGGACCACTCATTTTCATTCTTTATATAAACGACCTGGAATCAATTGTCAAAAACTGTGGCTGCCTTCATTACGCAGATGACACTGTGCTTTATATCTCTGGCAAAAACCTTCATGACATCACAAACTCTTTACAACAGAGTTTGACCGACTAATCTTCTTGGTGCGAACGTAACAAATTAAGTATCAACGTGAAAAAAACTAAGAGTGTAATCTATGGATCTACAGGGAAAGTTGGAGAAAGACATCGTCTAGACTGTAAACTATACATCAACAATACATTGCTCCACACTGTACCCTCATATAAATACTTGGGAGTAATTTTGGATGAGCACCTAAACTTTAAGTCCCACATTAACAATATTATCAAAAATGTCTCTCACAAACTGTATATTTTAAAAAAAATCAGAAGATACCTAACAACTGAAGCTTGTATGACAATTACTAAAAAAAAGTTAATGCCAATCCTAGATTACGGAGATATCTTTATTGCTAAATCAAACACAGCAAGCCTAAACAAGTTACAAGTCCTTCAAAACGAAGCTCTAAGAACTATCTACAGACTACATCCACAAACTCCAAGAACTATTCTGCACCGAAGCGCAGGTCTTCCACTTCTCCAAGAAAGACGCCAAGCTCATGTACTTAACCACATGCTTAATCATAAACAAAAAGTCAACCTGATAAGCCAAAAAACTGTCGCTTCACGACTGTCAACTGCTCCTACCTTTAAGCAAGAACACCCTACCTGTACAGCATACCTGAACTCTCTACCATACTACGGTCCTAAATGCTGGAATCAGTTACCATCGACCACTAGGAATATTGACTCAAAAGATGAATTTAAAAAAGTTATGAAGCTTTTCTTGAACTCAAGTATACCATAACAATTACTCAGGTGTTGATTGCCATTTCTTGGCCTACATGTACGCCTTCCAAATTTGTACTGAACGACGCAGGGATATGATCGATGAGTTATGCAGGCCTCTCTCTTTGTGATTTTTTTTTTCTTTCTTTTTTTTCTTGTTTTTTTCATGTGGTTGTTTGTTGTTACCCTATAATCTAAAAAAAAAAAGGAAAATGTAAAACCGGAGCTGGCCGGGTATGAAAACCAGTCCATGTATGTACTGAACCTGAACCAGCATAAATAAATGATTTAAAAAAAAACAAAAAAAACCTGGCCCTTACTTCCATCAAAAGTTGTCCACAACGATTTTTACCCTGGAAGCCTGGGACGAGATGGGCGTGATTTAGGCTCACACCAGAGCCCCAGTAAATTGGTTCGTTCGCAGATTTTTTTTTTTTTCATTTCCCAGCATCAACACTTATGTACTTTCAATATAATTTCTCAGCTTATAAATATTGTGAATACTCAGAAGATTTTGTAAATATTCAGTCTAGCCTGTATATATATAGATTCAAACCTGTATATAAATCTTTATATAGCCTGGATAGTATTTCAACTTGAAGCAAATCATTCATTATTCCTGATATATGTACTTCTTTTTTTATCTAATCTACGTTATCAATCTGAAACAAAGTTCATAAATTCACTATTGACCAAAAAAATCGCTAAACATAGTGTCCTACTCGTTCCATCGGCAGATTTACAACAGAAGTGTATGGACACGAACTCAATTTCATTTTAAATCAGAAACAAAGTAATCCTGCACGATCTATGAACCATCAAGATTCTCTACATGTACATTTTGTGAAAATATATCTATCAGAAGTGGTTACATTGGTTATTAGATCGGAAACAAAGCCCCCACGTCTGACCATGTCGAGTGCCAGACAGACACTGAATCAATGTATACCTTGTCGACTATTTCAATCTGAAACAAAAATCATTCCTGCCTGTGTAATATATATAGTGTTGAACCAGTCTCAGATCAACCTCAGAACTGTAAAAATTGATCATATATATACCTTGTTAAATCTGAAGCAAAACATGCCTATCTGTGTATAGAAAAAAAAATCGATTTGTACCTGTATTTTTCAATCTATCATTCATCTGTGAAAAATCCTGATTCACCTTTTTTGTAGCTAATCTACGGTATCAATCTGAAACAAAGTAACCCTGCTTGATCTATGTACCATCAAGCTTCTCCACATGTACATATTGTGAAAATGTATCGACCAGAAGTGGTCAAATTGATTATTATATCGGCGATAAAGCCCTCATGTCCGACCACGTCGAGTGCCAGACAGACACTGATGTATTTATATTAACATGAACTATTCCTGCCTATGTGATCTAACATGTAATGCTATTCTACAATTCACAACAGAACTATATGGACACGATCTATAATTGTTTTTTGTATCTAATCTACGGTATCAGTCTGAAATAAAGTGAACCTGGATGATCTCTAGACCATCGAGGGTCTCCACAGTCCAAGTCGAGTGCCAGACAGACACTGAACAAAATATGCCTTGTATAGTATTTCTATCTGAAACAAAACATTCCTACCTATGTATATTCAATATCTAACCCATTGATTCAGTCTCAGAACAACCTCAGTACTGTAAAGATTTATGATATACCTTGTTAAATCTGAAATAAAACATGCCTATCTGTATAAAGCTAACCTATGCACATATTGTGAATACGATGTCGACTGCTGCACCTGGAAATGTATCAAGCCTTGTCAACCTGTGTATATATTGAACAATATTGCTGAATAATATATCTTGCTGAATAATATATCTGAAAAAAATATATCACATTATTAAAATATATCATAAACCTTACTTCACCTAGCTTGTCTTCTTTTCTCACTTCCAGAAGTATTCGTATGTAGATATAGTCAGTCATTGTCCAGCAATCGATTTAAGGAGATGTTGAATAGGCACATTCGAATTTTCCGAATTCAATATATCAGCCTGGACATTTTTTATATGTAGAATTTGTCGGGTTTTTTTGGGTTTTTTTAATTCGCACTGGAAATTCCAAAGGGGGCAGGTTTTGTATGTCTTTCATACCACACATATAACATAGCATAGCAGTGTAACAATACTGGTCACCAGTGAATAGATTGAAAGTATGATCCTTAGAGTATGGGAGATAACCAGAGGTAGACTTGTAATGATCAAACTCCATTAGAATCCTTAGGCGAATCAATTTGAAGAGACCACTGTATTTCTGTGGTCGATTGTCCATAGTAGAATCAATGGCCAAATAAGCCTATATTATCACTGCTCGAATCCAATTTTCAAAAATCAATATCTAAGTCCTACCATGTCCGAAATGGTCGAGATATATACCAAATGAAAGCCCAGAATCTCTAATTTACGAATATTAATGTCTCCAGACGTATATTTAAAGTTGAATCCTCATAGTAAATCATTTTCTAAATCGTGTCTTGCCCAGCGCCTAACTCCCCTACCACCCCCATAGTAAAGCCTCAGCTAGGCGACCATTTTTGTTAATTAGATTCTAAATTCTCCACTGGTTCAAAGTGAATCATATTTTGTATAATGAAACCTCAGATAGTGTGGATTGCCCTAATCTAACTCCCCGTAGACAGATTCAATGCTGACAGCCTGGAATAAATCATTTTGAAAGAGATGTCTTAGAACCTAGCTATAGCAAGATAAGCCACATTACCCCATATCCCTGGATGAACGAAGAGAAAGCCAGAGTGGGCTAATAAAATTTTATTGAATTTTATAGGGCTTATTAATATGAATAAGGGATAAACATTATTACCATGAATATTAATAATAACAATGACAATAGATAATTGACAGAAGTATGTTTGAAGTCAATTATGATGAATATGACATAATAAGTATAGTTATTACGAGTTATTACATAGGTGTGTAATAAAGTAATAATAATATAATAGCCCTATGAGTGAAGTGAATAGGAGAGAAAGGTGAGGGTGGGTGGGTAGAAAAAAGTATGTGTGTACGGTGAGAGTGCAGCGAGAAGTGTGAGACAGAGGTTAGTTAGTACGCTGGTCTCCCAGGTTGACTATTGCAGGGAGAAAGCGACAGGTGGCGCACGGGTGCGCTGAGTGGGGAGATGCGTCACCAGGGGGGGGGGGGGGGGGGGCAATGACCACTCCTGACCAAAGGCCATGAGTGACCTTTTATTGACAGAGTACTCTTAATCTTCTGAATTCAATATCCAAGTCCAACCTTGTCCGAAATACACAAATTATATATCAGAAGAAAGCTTAGAACCTGTAGTTTATGAATATTAATATAGAATTCAAGTTAGATCCTCATAATAAATGATTTTCTAAATCATATCTCGACCAGCGCACCACTTCCCTACCAAACCTATAGTGACGCTTTTAATCTTCTAAATTCAATAACTAAATCCCACATTGTCCGAAATACACAAATTATATATGAGAGGAAAGCTGAAAATCTGTAGTTTACGAATAATAATGTCTCATAATAAATGATTTTCGTAATCCGCACTCCCCTACCGAACCTATAGTAAAGAATAGAGGGTGCGTATTTTTAATATTATTATAGCATTATGAAGCTGAGAGTGTGTAGTTCATGTTAGAATATATGAAAATTCATTTAGCTAAGATTTAAACCCCGAAACAGCTGATTTAGTTAGCCAAAACACAAAAATGTGTAATTCCAACTTTCTTTTTTCGCTTATTAATACTAACCTGATCTAACCTGGACAATATTCACATAGAAACAAAACCATAGAGTGTGTAGAATATGAATATGTATATCATTGATTATTAATCTAAAGTTTAAACCCTGTGCGAGCTGATTCCTAATGACAGCTCAACCACCCTATCTACACAGTATAAGCTAGGCCAGAACTGAACGTATGTAATGCACGCCATTACACATGCTCGTCGTCGTAATTTTTAATTTCGATTTTCTTGTTATGTAATAAACATTCCGGGCTCGTTTTCGAGTTTCCTGGCTCCTCCAAGTACTCCGTTTCCAGTTGCTTCCATCAATAATATATTTTAATATCTTGGTCTCTTCTCATCTAAATCTGACAAAATATGTATGGGATCAAACCTTGGAGTCCATAGAATGTGAATATATACTTTCCTGTGGTTACTTCTAAAGTTTAAACCCTATACGAGCTGATTTTGTTAACCTCGTCTAAATTTCGACTGAACCAGCAAGCCGACTGCGTAATGCCCAAGGTTAAATCTGAATTATTACATATAAACTCGTCAAACCTGGCCAATATTTACATAAAAACAAACCTTAGAGTGTGTAGAATATGAATATACATATGATTAATCATTAATCTAAAGTTTAAACCCGGTGCGAGCCGATTTCTAATGACAGCTCAACCACCCTAGCTACACAGTATAAACAATGGCGCATCGAGCTAGGCCAGAATTCAACATGCGTAACTCACACCTTAATATTTTAATATTGTGGTCTCTTTTGTCTAAATCTGACAAAATTCATACTGGAACAGACCTTGGAGTCTATAGAATGTGAATATATACTTTATGGTGGTTAATTCTAATACTTAAACCCTATCCGAGCTGATTTTGTAATCATCCTATGAATTTCGACTGAACCAGCAAGCCGACTGCGTAATGCCCAATGTTAAATATGAATTATTAAATCTAAACTCGTCAAACCTGGACAATATTCACATAGAAAGGAAGCTTAGAGTGTGTAGAATATGAATTTATATATATCATTCATCATTAATCTAAAGTTTAAACCTGGTGCGAGCTGATTTCCTATGATAACTTGACAACCCTACCGTTCGAGCAGTGACACGGCTTCCCATAGATTCAACCTTATAACCCAGACAGTACCCTATAGAGGCTTTACCAATCTTATTTATAAAAAGTTAGATTAATTCCACTGTGTCAAGTCTGACACCATCGCATAGCTGCTGATCAGAGGAATATAATGCTGGTCTCACTTTACACTGTTAATGCCATAGGATGATATAAATGGCAATTTTGTGGGTTGTCGAATCGACTTGTACCAGACAGCCTAACAGACATGGCGCTGTCACTGGACTTGACACCTATACTCCAAGGCTGAAAGTTCCGAAGTTATCACCGTATTAACCGCACTGTCGTTTGGTTTTCCGCCATAATACTTATATCCTCTTGTAGGTACAGGCCTTATCTTGAACATGCTGGGATCCATTTATGTTGTTAATCTAAGATTCAAAGATTGTTGACACATCTGCTTATTAATAATCTACTTTTACCACAACAATTTGGATTCCTACCTGGACGCTCAACCACTCAGGCTATATTTTCATTATTCAATGACACCTTGCTTAATGTAGATAACAAAAAAATAATTTTCTTAATATTCATAGATTTTAAAAAAGCCTTTGATAGTTCATACCGGTCAGATACTGATTATCTTTACAGGATAAATAAAGAAAATCATAAAAAAAAATCTTTTTAAAAGATCCGGGGCGTGCCCCCTCTCCCCGTGATGAGTTGGGGGGGGGGGGGGTAGAGGGTGAGGGTTACCGTCACTTACGACTGCAATAGAACCTAAAAGGGAACTACACGAGTCCATAGATGATTAATATCACTAGCGGTCTCCATTTAATCGAAAATAAGGAATGAAAAAAAAAGAGCTTGACAAGGAATCAGTCTGATATATTTCTATATCCATAGATTAAGGACGATGCTACGATGACAGTTTATGGTTGGTACTGAACTCTATACTTCATGTGATTTAATATGTTTGTCAATATTGAAAATCATGACTACGCAAGCAGGAAAGAATGACTGTATATATTAGCATGTTTATTAAGACCGAAAATCATGGTTATACACTCAGGAAATAATGAATGTATGTACTATCAGTGAAATAAAGAAAGAGCTTGCTCAATTTAAACCTAACATCCACTCAAAAAAAAGAAAAACAAAAACAAAAAAACTTTGATAGTGTAAACTATAAAGTTCTTGTATCAAAACTCTTATCTTACGGAACCAGTGAAAATCTTGTTAATATAATTAAAGTTATCTCAGCGACAGAACGCAATGTACCAAATTCAATGGCAAAATATCGAACGAAGTTTATGTAAAAACAGGTGTTCCCCAAGGCTCGGTCCTTGGACCATTATTATTTGTTGTTTTTATAAACAATATTTTAAGAAATCTAACCTTTACGAGAGGAATATTATATGCAGACGACTTAGTCTTTATTGCTAGTGGAGAAACACAAGAAGACATTATCTGTAGAATAGATCAAGACCTATGTGAACTTAAAAAATGGACAGAAAAGAATAGAAATTTATTGAACCATGATAAGACAAAGGTCTGTGGCCAGGAAATAAACGAAATATTGACAGAACAAAACCAGTGTTCATAAGCAACAAAGAAATTGTAGCCGTTAAGAGTTATGAATACCTAGGAATCGTGCTTGATTACAAGTTAAACTTTAATGCACAGATAAATAAGGTATGTGCAGACTTTAGGCAAAAACTTTTCAAACTTACGAAAATTCGGTTTTATTTAAATGAGGAAGACACCCTGAAATTAGTAAAGCACATGATGCTACCTATTCTGGAATATTCATCAATGGCATACTACTGCACATCACAGAAGAATAGGGACTCCCTACAGAAACTAGTTGATAAAGCACTGCATATTGTTTGTAAGATTAATAAAAGAGACTTAATCAGTAGCTCAGATCTACACACGAGATGTAGATTGAGAACAATGGAAACTAGACGTAGGCTACAACTACTACAGCTCATTCGTTGGTGGACTAGAGATAAGGACCACATCTTTGAGATAGAAGATTGTATGCTCAGGAGTAACTGTAGGATTAAATTAAAAGTAAAAAAACTAATACACAAAAACTTTTGCACTCCCCCTTATTCGTTGGCAAACTACTCTGGGACAGGTGAGATCCTGAATTGCAGTCCTACAAAGCGACATTATTTTCAAGGACAAACTGAAAAGCTGGTTGTCAACGATAGCCAATTAAGAGTATTTAACTAATCAAGTAATATGATTTGATTTGAAATTGGTAATCTGTACCTATCATATAATTAAAAGGCCCTGCTAAAAAGCCATATACGTAATGTCTTAGTACTGATCACAAGATCAAAATTTACGACACTGTTTGAGTAAAACATGTTCTATGTCGTTATTGTTTTTTTGTATTTGTCTATGTCTGTCCTGTCCGTCTGTTCCGGCGTATAATGGAAGACCGCCTACTACTGGTGAATTGTACTGTCGTTATATATGTTACTGAAAAAAAAAAAAAATCTGCTATTTGACGAAGGGAAATTATTCTACACAGTGTCCATTGCATAGAGGAATCAGCTTAGCCATCCATATTGACACTGCAGCTCCTGCCCCCCACCAACGGTTTTGCTATGGTGTGCGAGTTTAAACTTTCGATATTGCTTAGGTCACCTTAGGAGTTGTTTTATTTCATAACACTTTAGAATCGTGTAGGGATCATATTTGAATATTAATGTGGGTTCCATCGACTTAAACATCTATAAATATTGATGCGAACAAATCTGCTACAGTAGTATGTAACGCCTGGGATAGGCGAACACCATGAACGGTTATTTTTAACAAAGGCACCTGTTTTGGGCCAACTTTGGTTCAGATTTAATAATACCCAACAGTTGTTTTTATTCACAAAATACATATACAGACAAAGCTACAGGTCTTCTGTTTACTGTAATGGTCATCGTTTATTCATAAAACATCAATTTACGGAGCCCTTCAAAATACAGACCCCAGATGTATCACGGCAAAACACACCGGCTGTTCAAACGTCCACATTGGAACCTGCTGCTGCCTTAGTATAGGTGAACGTCGTTGGTGGCGCTGCCGTAGGATTGCCGCCCCGGGTGAGGCGTGTGGCCGGTAAAGGGTTAACCAATTTAAATGAATTAAAATGACTGTTATACATATGAATGTGTGTAGTTATCATGCAAAATACGAATGAATTAGAGCAGAATTTGCAGGACAAAGTCCAGAAGTGATAACAATATCAGAAACTTGGCTAAAAAATTCCCGGGTTATACTATGATTAGACACGACCGAACATGGAAGGAAAATATGTGGCACCTAAAACCTAAGATAGGGGGGACTACTTATGCTTATAAAAAATGACATTAATACAATAAACAAAATTATGCACATCTAAATATAAGTGAGCAAGATATAGAGATACAAATAGTACAAATAAAAACAGAATCTATTACGAAAATTATTTTAAATGTATACTGCCCGACTGGCGGAAATAAGAGTAATTTTATTCAGCATCTGACGCAAACCATTGATGAGTTAAATCAAAATTTAAATGCAGAAATTTATTTGTTGGGGGATATGACTATTGATATGGCAGAGAGGGGAAATAACCATGTATGAGAATTAAATCAGGAAATGACCCTGAGGGGAATGAAACAACTTATACTAGAATGGAGCAGAGGAATAGTATACTGGATCTTATTTGCACAAACAGTAATTACATAAAGCACGCTGGGGTATTGGATATTAGTATCAGCGACCATATGCTAATATCTATTAACAGGAAAAAAAGTAAAGACAGTGAAGAAAGAGTCAAATTTGAGGGTTGCTCGTACAGAAAGTATGATAAACAAAAATTACATGATTATGTGAATGACATAGAATGGGACGAATATTATAACATGAAGACACCGGAACAGCGATGGGAATTCTTAATAGCTGAGTTGGGTAGATTTCTTGATAAATCATGCCCAATCAAAGAGTATAAAGTAAAAAGGAAAACTGAACCCTGGATCACTGGAGACTTGGTTGAGAGAAAAATAGATTGCTAACGTTAACAAAAAAAACTAACAAAATAAAAGATCGATACATAGCTCACCAGGCACGAAATGATGCAAACAAATTAACAAAGAAAGCAAGACAATCAAATATCATTGCGCAAACTAAGGAAAACAAAAAAGAACCGAGACATTTCTGGCGTGAGATAAATTCAATCCTACCAGGTACTAATAAAATAGAAAGAATGCATATTAATCTTGTAAACCAATTTACTAATGAACCCATCCCTGATAAACAAACTGTGTCACATATTGATGATTTTTTTTCTCAAAATTGTCAATGCAAGTACTTGGGACCATATTAACAAGTTGAATATTGTTACCCCACAACGGGGAGGCTTCCGCAAGGGTTATTCCACGATAAAAACTCTATCGGATTTTACGGACGAGGTTGCTCGAAATATTAATATAGGATACTTAACAGGAAATGTCTTAATAGATTTAAAAAGGGCGTTTGACACCGTAGACCACACCATCCTACTGACAAAATTAGAGGAATATGGAATAAGAGGAAAAAATTTAGACTTTTATGAAAATTATTTGAAAGATCGTAAACAGAAAATTAACCCTTTAACCACCATACGCCAAAACGAATCGGGAAATGTACCCCCGCACCACCTACGGCATTGCTATGTACTACCACTGCAGGCTTCTACCAGATGCACCCTTGTAACGCCGGCTCTACTATTCCATAGGCGTGACTTGATCTATGCCTTATTTTTGTTTTCTCCAAGTTCTACTTGCAATTCAACATCTCCATGGCACTTTATAGACTCAAAACAGACAAATACATTGTTTTTAAACTGTTTTATTTACATAAGTAAATTTCTTAACCCTTTTGTGCTTAAATCGACTGAAAAAATGAATTTGAAAAAAATCTGAGTTTATGATGTCTCAAGGCATCATGCGGTGGTTCACACGGGAATGCCTGTAGGCATCATGCGGTGGTAGCCATGGGAATGCCTCCAGGCATCATGCGGCGGTTTGCACGGGAACGCCTGAAGGCATTATGCGGCAGTGAAAGGGTTAAAGTAAACGGGGATTTTTCGGAAGAGGGTGGTGTGGTTTGCGGTGTCCCCCTAGGTTCGAACCTCGACCTGACATTATTCTTATTATACATAAACAATGTGGTTAAATTTTTAAAGAATGTTAATGTTAAATTGTATGCAGACAATACGGTTATATACACACATGGCAGGGACAGAATAGAAATTGAGAATACTCTGCAGGATGCACTTATGTTATTTGTAACATGGTGTAATCAGAATAAACTGAGTATTAACGCTTCAAAGACTAAATATATGAGCTTCGGATCAACTTATAATGTAAAAAAAATTGGGCAAGTGTTATTGGAACTAAGTGCTCCAGTAATGAAAACTTTACAACCAAATTGCCAGGTCTATATGAGAAGTGTGTAGTATATGGGGGCCAAGATCTGGAACAGTCAACCGGTAATAACTAGAAATACTCCGACCTACCCGTTGTATTAAAGTCTCACGAAAAATATATTACTCGAGAGTATACCAATTTAACGACCAAAGTGAAGTCATGTGACAAAAACACATTATCCAACTGCTGTACGGAAACGTGATATAACCAACATCTAGATAATGGTTAACGTTTAACTACGCTCGTGTGGAGGCAGTTGAATACATCATCAGATAGTGTTATGATGGGTGCTGATGACAGCCGATGAAAACCAGCCGTTGCCGCTGTAGCCTGGCTGACGGGATGTCATTTTATTGGTCAATGTCAAATAATCGAACTTAAATGTAAAAAAAAAAAGGAAAGAAGAAATTGTATAATGACCAATAAAAAAAGCTGAAATATGAACTGCATAAGGCCGATGTTTTTTTTTATTAATATTTCGAATTTTGAAACTGGACAATATCATATTGGAATAAACCCCATAGTGGGGAATATCCCCGTATAAATCACTGATCATTTATTTAAAGTTAAAACCTAGTGCGATATGATTTCCTAACTCGCCTTGATTTGCTTGACATGGTGGCCGTCCCCAACCCACCTCCATTTCGATGACCACATTCATTTATTCATTTTCTAATCTTTCACTCGTCCAAACTTCTTGATATTCATACTGGAAAACACCTGAAAGTGGTTTAATCCTATATAGTTCCCGTTTTATTTAATGTTAAAAGCCCATACGAGATTCTTGAGTTGCCATCTTGGGGTGTGTCAGGCAATAGGAAAATCCAATAATCCACAATTTACCTCAAAGAAAAAGAACATATCTAGATGCCGATGGCGAAGAAGATGCGCATCTTGACACACCCACTAACAGTTAAGTTAATCATGGCCAAATGCCCAAAGATGTAGGATTGGGGTGATGAGGACCATTTGGACTGGGACTGTTTTGGCTATGCATCGCTATAAAATCCTAAATGAAACACCCAGAACAGGAGGAAGATGGGGAAGACAAACCGACCAGACCTGGGAAGCGGAGCACACAGACGACAACAACGCGACATTGGATAACACACCCAAGTAACCACTATGACGCTACTGGCTATGGGATAACAGAGCAGATTGATAGACAGGTCTATTTTGGTTAATTGTCATTTGTTCTTCACACTGAAGTTTGTCGGGATTCGGTTGCAGTAGCCAACAGCTATGCTGGGCAGACTGCGCTCGTGCACCTGAGAAACAAAAGATAGTTTTGCCGCCGTCCAACGTTAAGACAATCAGGCAGTTCCTTGGTCTCACATATCCACGCTCTGAGGTTTGCTCCTATTTCAACATTGTCTAGTGTAGACGAGGTTGAAATTATCTCTCAAAAGATTGGGTATTATGCAATTTTGCGGTTTGTCTGACAGAGTCATCTGCTACGGGGTTTAAATTTTAGATGCATGAATTTGGACAAATTTTAACGTAAACTACACATTCTCAGCTTCATGCTGGTACACTATTGTCCAATTTGGACGAGGAGAGTCCAAGAAATTCAAATAATAAGTTGTACCATGTCTACTGTTATATTATATGAATATTCTGTACACTTTGAGGTTTGTTCCTGTATTCTTTTTTCTTTTAGCCACTGGAGAGTTAGAAATTGATCTTTTCATTTGCACATTATGAAGCCATCCCAGTTCGCCATAACTTATTTTGTGGAGAGGTGGCCAGTGAGAGGTCACTAATTCATTACTATATACCTACTGGTGTAACTAACGGAATCCTAATGAAATGCCTGAAAACATGGAGAAATCTAAGAAATTGCATAATTATAATCGGCACCACCTTAAGAAGCACTATGAGTTATCCAAAGTTGGCATTTGAAACAACCCCACATCAAATCACCGCAATAATCTACTTGTCATAGGCCTACTGCCTGGGACTCACATCCAGCTTGTTCCCGTGGATAAACAAATTCTTTTAAAAAAATATCTAAACTATATAGTCTAATCGACTACAACTTGGAAACCTGGTGGTCCCATTCCAGGACCAAGCGTAGTGTCTTTTTATTCATCTCACCCCATGGTACAAGTTTTGCCATAGGAATAACATTAGGAAAAAATACTCAACCCGTGAAGTGACAATACTACGCCACGGCCGTGGCGTAGTAAATTTGAGGTGAATATTATTCTAAAATTATGATGATGTTCAATGTCATAGAGAGGGGTGAGATAAATCCAGAACCGCACTCGAATCGTAAAATACATAATACTCGTTGGGTTGTGCCATAATCGTCACGCGGCTTCGCCTCGATGACAATTGTGGCCCATCCAAACTTTTGGAGTATTGTCAATTTATACGATTTTCAATGCTGTTCTAAATAAGTACGCTGTACTTATCATATCATGGACACATTCCATGGTTAATATGTACCTCTCCATCCTACTGTCTCACTTTGCATCTTGTATGATGCCACTGTTTCTAGAATAAGGACTTGTTGTATAAACGTTGATATGTTTGTTCATACTCATCACAGGCATATACTTATATATTCAAAAATATGAAAAAAGCAGTATCCTAGAGGACATTAAAATGTAAGGTGAAAACTATAGTCACATTACCAACTTACTCGTTGATGAAAAATACCAAATATCATCTTGATGTAACCAGTCTGAATAAACACTGCTTATTATTAAGAATATATATATATCATGGACACATTGTTTTCCTGCTTATAAAAATGTTGGTATATACACACTAACTCATATGAGCAACGAAATTGTACATGCCTTATGATTAGAACTTGACCATATTTTTGTGTAAACTTGATTTCTTTACCAGGTCGAGAATATATGATTTGTGTACTGTACGTACAAAACACAAAATAAGTGTTAAAGGTTATACTATGTTGTATCTATTGATGTGAGTTTAGCTTCTAAGTCTAGTAAGCATGGTTTCACAGCCCATGAACTTTGATGTACATCGAAGGTATCAACTGCTGGTTCTGACAGAAAACAGGCATAAATTTGCCTTGCTATTATACAGGATAAATAAACTGATTTAAAAGAAAATGCATTATATACACAGGTTGACTAGGCAGGCTTTATCCATCTAAAGTTGAACCAGTTTTCATATTATCAGAGTACAGGTACAACGTGATAGATATGAAGTCACACGGACAGGAATGATTTGTTTCAGACTACTCAACAAGTTCATCAGTGTCTGTTGGGCACTTGACATGGACGCTGGAGGCGAACATCTGATCTAATACCAAGTTCAACCACCTTTAGTCTAAATAATTTCACAGATTATGAATGTGAATAACCCTGATAGTCCATAGATATTTCAAGATTACTTTTATGGCAGGTTGATACTGTAGATTAGCTTTAAAACCAAATATAGATAATTGCAAATTGTTTCTAATTCCATGGCGGGACAGAGGGCACTGCACGAAAACCACCAGTTTATTCCTGTATACGCCATCGCGGAAGTGTATGTATTGGCTGTAAATTGACTTGTTTTCATATATATATTTTCATAATTCACACCAGCATATGAGGCGTATACAAGACTGTTTCCTTTTAAATACGGAAGCGTCTTGGCTGCATTTCACACCTGGCATATAGGAGAGGAAATATCCTCTGGGCAATATATATATGCCGGGCATATATATGTGTACCGATAGAAAATAAAAAAAGGATCACCTCATAGCCCCACCTTACCCCCGCCTAACCACCACCCCCCCCCCCCCACAACCTCTATGTTAGGGCTCCATAGACGCGACCTCCCAATCCCACCCCCTACCGCCTACTGAAGTTTGGAGAGGGTCATTATATAGTAAGCCTGAATGTCCACACATTGAAATGGTGTTTGAAAGTAAGATCTTTTAGAAAAACAAGTAAAAAAACAACATAATGCAAGGTTTACTATGTGTAATTAATCAATTTATACTTAATTAGGTTTTTATAAAATAAATTGGTAATATAAAATTGTATTTTTCATATAATACAGACTTGGATGGTTAATGAAATATGAAATATGCTACCAGTAGTGTCCCCAACCTGCAAAGATCGGAACTATTGGATGTTGGTGTATATACAACGGAATCAGGCGTATATATGATGCATGTAGGTGAACGTGGCGGTCTTCGCGACTATCGAGCAAGTGACTGGCTTAGCAGCAGTGGACGCTGTCCGCGGCCTGCTTATGTTAATTGTTTTCACAGAGTTAGACCTCTATTGGTTGTTTCTGATCACGTGGTCGAGTTCCCGTCTTTTCATTGGTCGGCGTACCGAACAAAGAGCGGCGGGAAATTCGAACAACCAATTGATTTCAGTGTATCTTATAGTCTAGGCGTATCCACTCTGTGGTGCCTCTGACTGGTGTTCAGTGTGTGAACTAATACACTGTGGGTATATGTATCCCTCTGTGGGGAAATATATGAACCCTTTTCTCTGTGTGGGGGTGAATGATACTTATTTTGTCTCATTCCTTGCTCAATAGTTTCGACGATCTCGCCTCATCAGGCGATTATAGGCCGACCTATAGGTCATAGGTTGAGAGAAAATTGTTTTCTCTCTCTACTCTGTTTTCCCTTGGGAAATAGAGCTATTTGGGTAATTAACACTTGTGGAAGTCAGTCACTTAGTAGTCGCCTATGGAGGATAAGAGTGGGGTGAATATTTGTTTGTAAAAATCCTTTCCCTATAGATTATAGGTATTTTCAGCCTTCACACCTTGTGGGGTGTTTTCAGGCCGAAGTGCCTTTTTCTTTTGAGGAACAAATTTTTGATGTGGCGTTGTGGGTAGTATCTATCCATATTTGCTATCCATTGTGTTCATCCCCTGAGTGGCTTGAGATTGCAGGCGGTGTATCCAGTTGAACTCAATCTTATCTCTGAGTTTTCCAGCTTGTTTGCTGTCTGGATGTCTATAGATGAAGTCCAATATGTGTACTTGTACTTCATCTACTCCTTGCTGTCCACACGAGTTAAAGTGCTTGGGTACGTCACTTATGGCACTTTTTTGTCGAATAGATCTCAGATGCTCCGAGATCCGTTCTTTGATCTTTCTTTTCATTTCTCCGACGTACTGGATTCCACACTTTTTGCATTCTATGCAATAGATCACATTTGAACTGTTACATGTCACATTTTTCTTGCATCGGTGTGTGGTGCCTCGGGATTTGGATTTGAGTTCATTTTCTCTCACCAGTAGTTTACAATATTTGCAGTTGATTTTGCTGCATTTATTGTCCAGTTTGCTGCCTTTTTCATGGTTTTTCCCATATGATATCTTTGCCCTGACGAGGTGGTCTTTGAGATTTTTTGGTCTCTTGTATCCCTTCACCAGCCTGCTATTGTACAGATTTTTCGGAGTGGTGGATTTTCCCAAGATTTCCCAGTTATGGCTTACAATTTCTGGGACGATGTTTTTACCATGTCGATAGGTACTGATTAGGAAAGTTTTGTTCCCTTCCTCCGCCGTTTTTACCTTCGGTTTGAGGATATCGGCCCTTTCGATATGGTCTACCTTTTCTTTGCATTGTTTGAGGAGTTTCGTTGGGTATCCCCGGTCTTTAAACTCTTTCATCTTTTGTAATGCATGTTTTTGGTAGTCTCCATTTTTGGAGCATATCCTCTTTACTCGTAGCAATTGCGAGTAGGGTATGCTCTTTTTCTGCGAGGGTGGGTGAGCGGATTCATATCTGAGATATGTATTTTCATCCGTGGGTTTCTTGTATAGATCTGTATACAGTCTATTATCTAAACCTCTTCTCACCGTTGTGTCTAGGAAGTTGACCAGGAAGTATATATGATGTATATGAGACCGCACCATGGACATGTATATACGCCACTGGATAAGGCGTCTATGAGATGGATAACAGGGTCAACTTCTAGACGCAAAATCCTACTTTTAGACGCGTTTCGGATACAAATGTAAAGCGGTACTTTTTGTGCGGTGGTGAGGATAACCATGAGGGTGGCTGTGAGGGTGGCTATGGGGGCAGCGGAAGTGAGGGACTTGCACTATGACCACCTACACCAACACACACAGGCCTCGGTTGGAGTCAGAGTGGGAGTCGGGATCACAGCTGCCGTGAATTGAAGGGGGGGGGGGAAACAAGGCTTCATTGAGAGCGGGTAAAAGGTAAGGCGGGGTTAGGTGGGGGTCAGGAGGGGGTTAGGAGGGGGTCAGGTGGGGGTTAGGCAAGGGTTAGGCGGGGTTGGGCGGGGGTTAGGCGGGGGTTAGGCGGGGGTTAGGCGGGGGTTAGGCGGGGGTTAGGCAGGGAATAGTCAGGGGTAAGATGTTTAGGCGGGGATTGGGCAGGGAATAGGCGGGGGTAAAATGATTTCAGGAGTCAACTATAACCATTATATACTGGACCTAGACTGCCCACACATAGAAATGGTGTTAGTCAAATCTATTAGAAAAACGGTTAAAAAAACAACATAGCTTATGAAGCCCAGTAGTTCCTGCTTCCCCCTCATGCCCGTGAGGTATTTCTCCCACGCCCGTAGCCGTAGGTCCGTGGTGCTGCACATCGCGTTGGGCAGCCCCGTGTCCCGCACTGCCTCGTAGATGTCGCCGTGCGCTGCCGGGGCGCTCTCGTGGATCCGCGGCCATTCCGCGCGCCGATGTGCTCTGAATGCCTCCGGGTCTGTACGAGTCCCGGCGGCAACAATCCCGGTCCGACACACTTCCTCGAATTTGTCAAAGTCCGGGGGCATGGTAGGAGAGGCTCCGTCCTCGGTCTTGTGGCTGGTCGTGCCCGGGTGGGGGACGCCCACCGGCACGGCCACGTGGTCCCGCGGAGCCGTGTTGTTGTTATTGTTTTGAACCGCCTCCCCGTCACGTGGGGGAATCCACACTCGCTCTGTGACGTCACGTGTCCGAGCGGCCTCACGTGGGGCAGCTCTGACCGGGAGGCGGCCGCTGACCACCTGTGCCCACGTGGCCGGAGGGTTTCCTGTCCCGTGTTGTTTCAGTAGGGGACGGCTGTGTGATCTCACGTGCCGCGCACCCGTTGACCCCGGGAGCCCGGGTGAGGGGTACACGTGAACATCCTGTAGTCGGGTGCACTCCGATTACTCTCGGGGCACACCATTTTTTGCCGGCTGCGGAAGTCCGTGTTGGTAGAGGGCATCCGGTCCAGGGTCGCCCGCCCTCATCGTGTATCCGGCCTGTGGGGTGTATCCGGGCTGCTGTCCGCGTCGTGTTGTTTGAGGGGCTACCGACTGGGACTCGTACCCCATGGTGTACCCCAGCTTCCTATTGCAGGCATGCAGCGAATGCCCGCACTGTTTTCCGACAGAATCACAGAACGAGCATATATGTATCCATTTAACGGGCCCGTCCTCGTGCCCGCTTCTGTGCCTGCATCCCTTCTCCGAATTGAACTGCCGGCACGGCAGCTCCCTGGAACGGTTTTTTCCCCCGTTGTCCGGTCGACTGGGTCGATGTCGTCATAGCGAGCTGGACTCGCTCCTCTTGTATCAACCCGTAGTCGGACCAGCTAAGCCTCCCGGCCTCAATCTGGTCAAACACAAACTGGCTCGACCGCCTAACTCCGGCCCACGGCCGAGACTGGGCATCGATGGACACCTGGTGGAGGTGCTTGAACATGTGTTCACGGTCGGCGGGCTCCACGGCTCGGTCGTCCCCCAGCAGACTGATGAATGCGCTAACGTACTCCATCGGCCCTAGGGACCCCCTCACCTCCAATTTCTGGGACAATGTAAAAACGGCCTCACGGTCAACAACAATATAAGGCTTAGAAGTCAACCTAGAAAAGTTCAGGTCCGAATGGAGCTTACCCGTGGTCCTGTCGTGGTTGATGGCCTAACGGTCGAGCTTGCGTTGGATGTAGGAGTCGGCCACGTACCGCTCCCTCAGCTGGCGTGGCGCCGGTAGGACCCGTGAAGCCTGGTCCTCGGCCCACTCCTGTGTGCGTCGATCCGCGGCCGACTGGACGGTTGGTGGCCGTGAGGCCCGGTCGTTCGTCCTCTGTTCTGCCAGCCGGTTGATTGCTGCCAGGACTCCGCCGATCTGATCCTTCACGTCATTCTTAAAGTCGGCGAGGCCTTTCTCAACGGCCACGAGTCTGACCGTTTTCACGCTGCCTACCTCGGAGGCCGACTCCACGTGATCCTCCGACAGTCTGTTGGTTGATTCCGAAACTACTTCAGCCTCGGCATCTGTAGTTTGCGATGTGCTCGGGCCTGCTCGTGTCTTCAGCATCCTCACGTGTTCCTGCGATCAATTAGCCCGTAGTTTTAAACCCTAACGTCCTCTGACCGATACTCATGGAGTATCCGGTGCCGTTAGCAGCGTTGGGCCAAAAATAGCGGAGAAAATTAGAATGCGTCTGAACGGAGTGAAGCGCAGGAAGAGAGTGAGAGAGATTGTGAGAGCGTGCTTCACCACGTGACCTAATAGTTCACGTGGTTCGCACTAGGGGGCGCGCAGGGAGCGCTAGTAGAGAGGGAGTGCGCTAGGTGGAGCAATGACCGCCCCTGACCCTACGGCCATGGGCTACCCATTTCATCGGTCAGTAGATAGGAGCATAAGGTTTTCAGTAGGAATTGGTTTGATAATAACTCTCAGTTTATTTGATAAAAATGGTTTGCAATCATCTCATAGAATTTGATTGTTAGGCCCGGCGTCCACCTACTGCGATATGGCTCCTATATGGTCTACGATGCACCTCCCGATACAAAATGAAAATCGCGTCTGAAGTTCACCTAATATCGGGGCAGTTGACCACGTTTCTGCGATTAGACACCGAAAAAGCCCATTGAGATGCATGGTGGATTGATATGCCTGGACATATGTCTACGATATTGCACGTTCCCGATATGTCTCCGATATTTGCCTTTCTGTATCGGTGCCATATCGGTAGGTGTAAATTTCTATCCAGTGGGTGGACGCCAGGCTTTACTATCATATTTCGAGGAGAAAATAATGAAGATCCCATTGTGATTCCCACCAACTAAAGTGGTTTTCACTATCTTGACATGAAAAACTGGGAGTTCTACATACAATCCCGAAGAGTAATCTTGGCCGCTACGCACCCATGCCTATTTATCAAGAATTATCCAGATGGCGGTTTCAGCCTTGGCAGTGAGCACAACCTAATTACGCCCAAGGACTTTACCTTGATTTACCTGTATGTAATTAATGTTCAACTAATCCCTCTTATCCTACCCCGTTCACCTGCCAGCCCACATTACAAACAAACACCTGTATATTGATACATCGCGAGGCTTGCTGCTGCAGCCGCTCCTGGTCCAACCACTGGTAGGGCACCCTCCAAGGTCTCATTTGCATAATTAATGAGATTCAGCCTTTCTGGTAGAAGCGAGGTCCCCCTGTGGTCCAGCAGCCGTCAGCCAACAGTCGGATCTGCCTGCCCACTGGTTCAGTCGCACCGAACCCTCGGCGAACTGCTCACGTTGACACCACCACCACCTAACTAGCTACCGTCCAGGACACAGCTGCCACTCGCCTAGCCACAAGTAGGTTACTACTTTCCACAAGTGCGCGCGTCACTTCTGGATGCTTACCTAACGTGATCCCACCTCTTGTGGTCAGTTATTCCGCGTGTCTAGAGCAGGTAGGAGTTGGATACTCAATAGTTCGCACAAAGCATTGATATATCCAATACTGAAGCAGGTCGTATTTAAGCACTGAGCTGGCCACACGTACCAATCCTTTCACAACGTCTAGAGAAGATAGGATTCAGACCTCCATACGTACCGATGCTATCCTGTGTCTAGAGAAGATTTAGGCGTTTATACAAACCAGCGATGTCTATGTGACTAGGGCCGAAAGAATTTGGAAGTTCACACGCATCATCGGCGTCTCTGTGTCTAGAGCAGTTAGTCCTGAGTTTTGGGCAGTACAGTCAAGCTACTTTTATTACTTGTTGTTTTGTCAATTTACGGTAGAACCCCGCGTAATCTGTACCCCTCCGTTCCGGGCCAAGTTTTCCGCTTTCGCAGGGTGACAGCTTACAGGGGGTTGAAATAAAATCTGATAGAGGGAACCGTTCCGAGCAGGGGTGTCCGCTTACGTGGGATGTCCGTTAGGCGGGGTTCTACTCTATAGATACATCTGAAGATAAATGTTTAACGAGTATATTTCTGACTTGGGGATGAATCATATATAGTACAATCTCCATTATGCCCGTGACATTCTAGCAGTACTAAAGGTACCCTTATTGACTTGATGCAACCGCAATCGTTTTAATTGTCTTCTCTAAGTTTTGGACTTTGTCAATCCCTTCTAGCATTTTGACATGGGCAAAATGACCGTGTGTATGCTATGTCAGCTATGCAATGAATGGGAGGCTGGTCTTGGCACTAAAATCCGTACATTAATCGGGGATTTTCACTATCGGTCATCTCTTTCCACTTGTTGACAAACGTCTCATATCACTATTTTGGGAACCTTTGCCAAATTCAGCCGCAAAACTATCAGCCCTTGTTAAATTCGTCGGTCACTTTGTCGGAAAGTATTGCAAAATAACTTTAAAAATTCGGAATGTAGACAGGTTGCCATTTTTTTTTCGCTCGCGCATTTCCGATAAGAAAGTTGAAATGGGTCGATGGTGGCCAACAAATTAATTGGGAGCCAAAAATCTGCAAATGTTACCATATAGTGAGGTTTCCATTACAATCCCCATGCCATATTAGTAGTATACAGATTGGTAACTTTGTCCAGGTACACATAAGCCTGGGGCGCATTTAACGACTGTAGGTAAGACATTTTAGTGGTCTCCTATATTCCATTTTACCTGAGAACACCAGTAGAATAGCAAACCATAAAATATGAATTAATGGTAGATTAGTTAATGGATCTAGAGATTCAGTGATTATTGATCATCGAATCATATGAGTCTCAGATCTACCTAATTTGGGGAATTCTTATTCGATATTGTATCCTTTTTCGGTACAAATATTTCCTTTGACGATTAACTCTCTTGGAAACCAATGTTTGTCTTAGCCAAAATGGATGGCCTTTTGAAATGTTTCTATAGACACAACCGCACGTATCAGCCTTCTAGTCGATGTTGGCACCATTACCATGACCACAAATGTGAATGATGTAATAATGGAATCTTCTAAAAGCGTGTATTTTGATATGAGTTAAAATGAACTATGTCATGCTACGATGAGCACACCTAGCACGATATGTTTATGGCACAATGTTTCTTTGCCTTAGTTAACGTCATAAAATCTCGAAATTTCAGCCAAGGTTCAAAATTATAGGTAAGTATATATGATATCTTTCATAAGCAGGTCGTCGATATGTCTTGAGAATAACGCACAACCTTGGCACACCGTGGGAATGTGTCATAAGTGCAGTCGCATAGTGTGTCATGACACACAGAACCTCGGTGTTAACCATTTAATGGCGAATTATGCCTTGAGGCATCTACTAGTCCTGGGCGAACGATGCCTTGAGTCATCAGACAGCCCTGGGCTAATCATGCTTTCAGGCATTATTTCTCAAAAATATGGAAAATGATTTTTCAGAAGGAAATAGTAGACCAATAAAAATAAGATTTTAACACCATTATTTATAATTTCTATATAAAAGAAATAAAATATTTAAGATTATGTATCGTATCTCATGATTAAACCCTTGAATTATGGGTTTTAATCACTGTGTGTCCGTCCCCTAGTGGTATGAAATGCCACCAGCACCCGTCCTTAAGGTTGTAGTATAGCCGCAGGCACCCGTACTTAAAAGGGTTAATGATGGTTGCTCTGGCTGTCTAAGCTTTCGATGGCCGGATTTTGCCACTAGTGTGGTTTTAATTGCGCAACCTTTATTTGCAACGGTGACTGACAAATTTATCTCCAAGAAATTTAAATCAAGGTAAGTGATACACACAAAGAAATACCCTTCTGTGAGTGGAACAGGATTACTAATTTGGGGGCCCTACCACAAACTGATTTTTTTTAAGGAATTGTTGAGCGTTTAATGGTACACCCTGCCATAATTAGAAAAAAGTGTGATGTCCATTTTCAAAGTTAAGTACATGTGGATGAGACTCACGAGTGCGATGGGAGGGACTCTCTTCTATAGTTAAGTGCTGGCGGCGACGGAACATTCATCTAAAGGAGTGATGCTGGCATGCTGTGTCACTCATTATCAATCATTGCATAGATAGACACAGGGTTACCTCATGGTCGCAGCACTAGGTACAGTATGTTGCTGAGGGAGCACGCTCTAATAAGACTGCTCTCTTTTTTATTTGCTAAAGGTCTATAACCATTTGTTGACTTTTGGTACCGATAACTTTCTCATGAATATTTTAGTAGAAATTGAATAAAAACAGAGGGCTGACAACCGATCTGTGTACCGATTCTGGCTGCCACCGACCATAAAATCACTGCCGACAAATTTAGCATAGGTTGATTTTGTCATGAATAGGGTCAAGATACAACATTCAGTCCTCGACGAACAAGTTTAGATCCGAAAATGAGTCGCCCTATTTTAATGCCCAGAGCACCATCCCATTTATTTCAATACTTTAACAATTGATTTCTAAAAACCTTTGATAATTTTATCAGTAAGTGAAAAATGGACTGGAAATGTGGTGTGAGATGCTGTCAGTCGATATTCTACACATTAAATCTGTATTCTGTGGTCGAGCCTGTCCTGCTGGCATTAAGCTGACACCTTCTCTTTGAGAGTGTTCAGGTGTGGGTAACCAGCTAGTTCATCATTATATGCGATTCCTACCTCTGGGAAGTGCTCCATCCTGCCATATATGGCTCGCCGACTCCCATTGGTTCTGGAAGGATTGTAACCCAGGACCTTTCCACTGCTGGTCCTACATAAGATCAGGTGGCATCATTACTGACAGCTCCCGGGCACGAGAACATATATAACAGTACCTCAGATAACCTTTAAGTATATCCTGGGATTACTTCCCGTGAAAGGTGTGTGGTATATCCTTAGTGAGCCACAATTGTTAATAGTTTACGATCAGAGTACTTCTGTCTATTATGTAACGTTGCTACCTTTGCCATGTAAGTATTTGTCATATTATACCAACTATCATTGGCTTCTTTTATATTTGATAATTAACACAAATACCTCAAAGGTTATTTTCGAACTTTGATGTATTTCTCCAGAATATATGGAGTGTATTTTTACTCCATGCTTTATTCGACAGATGTGCAGCTATTTGAGTTTGTCTTTATTGCGTTCATGATCAGCCACAACTGAGAATGCTACTTTTGTTATTCCGCTAACTTGTACCCATCATTCCCTGTGGGATGTAACACTGTGAGGGGACGGCCAAACGGCTCCGCCTGCGTGTGAGCGATAGTGTGTGAGTCTACAGACACTACGAGTGGCGGGAAAACAGCTGCGAGGTGCAGATTGTCGTCTGTTGCAAAGACTTCACACGCTCTCCAGTCGGAGGACCCTCTCCGGAGCCATCGCTGATCACAAGTGGGGAATTCATAAAAGGCGGGCATAATATGTCATACCAACAAGCGTTTAGTATGTGATAGACAAAAACATCCAGAAAAGATACACTTCAATGAAGTTTAGAAGTTAGTGCCCCTACTTGGTGTAGCCTGATGGACGCGTTTCGTGTGTGCCTGATGCAGAACCACTGTCTTTGTGACCTTCAACGGTGTCTTGGGAGCAGTTGTCGAAAATGGGGTTCGTCACGACATTGGTCGTAAGCCCGTCAAATTGTTACAGGACTTCTTTCTATAGGGTACTTTTCCAAACATACATGCACATCCCATGGATGCCCATTGGGGTTGTATTGACCATGCAGTGGCCGTGTATAGATATAGGTCTTAAAAAATGATTTCATGAAAATGTGTGTTCCAGAATTCATGATGGCTGACTCAGTACTGTCCGACTTCCAGAAGAAGAAAATTCTCAAAGTATTCAGCACATTTTTCGGTAAGTATAATTGATGGCCATGTTGAGTTGAAGGAATGAATTTCAATCTCATAAAGCCTCTTTCTGTTGTGGTTTTTTTTTCAAATTCATATTCAAGTGTACAAATCACCCTTATCTCGGCGTTCTTCCGTGTTGCTATATTGAAACAATGAAGTTGAAGTTACAGCAAGTTACAGCAAGACCACCATCGAAACAGCATGATTGAATGTGAAATACGTCTATGGTTCAACGGCCCGACCATACATCTTTCTTAGAGTTCATCTATTGCGTAGTCTCATATTTGTCCGATCTTCAATAACGTGGGATTAGGGAGGCAACTGTAGACTTTTTCTGCGTCCGCCCTGTCAACTATTGTTAAAAAAGATACCAATCGGGTACAATGATCTTTTTCTTTATGTATGTATGTATTTATGTATGTATATAGTGGGAGTCCGTAGAATATTCATACGTAGACGTGTTGACATTTATCTTCTCCTCCTGCATATACTGATTTCTTGAAAAGATACACAGGCAGCGTTTATCATATACTCTGCAGGTATCTAGGGTGCCAGGGAAATACCGTAAAGATTCTTGGAGACCGTAATATTTTTCTGACTGTAAATCTAAACTGTGATAAACAGTAATTTGACAATGGTTGTAATGCGTGAATATGAAAGTGAAAAACTATATAAATATATTATGCAAATGACGCTTTGATATGTGTATACCACATATCTTATTACCATGGGTATCTAGAACTGTTTAATGTAAGAGATATCTAGTTTTTGAATACAATAATGTATATTGTGTGTACAAAACCATCATGGTGACAGTCACCAAACAACATATTGGCTTATCAATATCATCGATCATCGTGATCAATAATATCCTATTTTTCAACTGTACTGTTATTAGTGCAGACCATATCACAGGAGTACTGATCAGAAACTCACACTTCAAGGTTTCATATTGTATGGTAGGATAAAGTCATTCCATCTTATATTTTAGAAATTTCCTGTGAAAGTTATGTCAAATTCTCTAAATAATGATATTGTCATTAAAATCTGAGAGCTAATATTGTTCAAACGGTAAAAACTTTACAGAAGATAGATTCATATCCATTTCACATTTTGATGAAGTTAACCTCTGGATTTTATTCACTACTTTGATATATTCCTGATATTAGTTGTTCTAAGTGTATCTTATGTATTCGTATTTATAGTTTCATGCTATAAACTGACTTTAGATTCGGTGGATTACGGTACTGAATACGATTACAGTTTGATACAATTTTGTGATGCTTAATGTACGGTATGAAACTGTAGATACGATATGTACATTTAGTCTAGTAGCCCATATATTTTACAGAAGATTTGCAGCAAACTCTCCAATAATCCCTACTGCTATTATGCGCCATAGAGCGAGTCGTAAGGCATGTCGGTGTGCATCACAAGCCCAGTTGGTTGAGCCATTTAGGTTGGTGTCCACTGAGCTCCAGACACTGAGCTTCCGCCATTTTCCTTCGGAAGGAAAGACTTCCTCGGGACGGGTGTATATGAAGGCCTTTTTCTGAACAACGAGACCCAGGGATGACGTGGGTCAAGTTTATTCAACAATTCTCGATTAACTTTTGGTCAGGAAGGACAGTCTGAGTGAACAAGCTCAAATATTATGAAATGATAAACTCTCGTATGAGTTTTCTTTGTACCCTGTACGTTCGTCGACTTACCTTATTCAATAGGCTCAAGGCTTTCCGAGCACCCTATGACGCACAGCAACTCGCTGACACATTCTTCGGGAGTACTTCGGAAACCTGATGATGCAATTGGACATGTTTGCGTCGGAAGCATTCTCTACTTTGTGAAATCTAATACCCTCCCCTCCCTACACCCATTGTGATGTTTGTCGTTAGCTTGGTCATATTTTCCCCTAATAGAATATACATTCCGAAGAACTAAATTCTGGTGGGTGAATCATGCAGTACAATATTCTGCAAGTACACACTTTGCAAGCAGGGTACTGTTTTCTCACAGGCTGCGAGCCATTCAGTCACAAGGCCAGGTGCGGTTCGTGAATACCCCACCTATCTTATCATATAAATTAATGCAGCATTTTCTATTTCCATCCTCGTAGATATCAACAACGATGGCGTCATTGAGTGGGAGGACTTTGAGATTTGTGTCCAGGTAAGTATTCAATACTTTTCCTTCTTCCTTGGGGGTTTATCATACACCTGTGCTCATCAGTTTTACGATTACTAACTTCCGCGTTGTTTGCATGAACTCAAACATACAGCCTAGACTCGCAGTATAATCATAGACAGACCAGTTTGGGCAGAAAGTTCCCTCGCAAAATTCCCACACAGTCTCAAAGCATAGTCGCATTCTTACATAAATGGCTAACGTTAAGAATGTGTTAAGGGAATCAGGATCAGGATCTTTTAAAAGTGTATGATAAAGGGAAAACAGGCCAGGCGTTTATTCTGTAAACTGTTACTTACTCATGGACTAGCTTATACACCCCTCATGACAGTTTGCGTCAAGGCAAGTGTTTTCGGTATGTAGACGTTAGGGCCCACCATCCGAAAGTCGGGACGTTAGAGGCCACCCATCGGGACGTTAGGGCCCACTTAGAGCAAACCTGAGGAGCATATATCATAACATCGATATAGATCATTGAATATCCATATATATCTTTTACTTTCATGTTTTAAACATTTGTGGATGTAATCACTGAATAAAATCATTGTTGAAATTGTAAATATAATCATTGGTCAATATCATTGCTGATAATACGGTGATCCCTATATATTTTTCACTACGTACTTTGTTGATATTGTGGTTCTCATATTGCAAATGGATAGATTTAAATGTACTGCAAAATTAAGTGGGCCCTAACGTCCATTTATGTTATTTCTCCCTCCTGCCACCGTAGATGTGAACGCGGCATTGCAGTGTTGCTGAGGCTAGACTGAGGCTTTCTCACCAGTAGCCTTTGCTGTGCCCTAACGTCTTGACTTTCGAATGGTGGGCCCTTAAGCCATGCAATTGTATTTTCCAGACAATGGGTACATGTTACGATTCACAGTTTATACGCCCGGTAATTTTTACCACCATACTACCCTAGCATGTTCCTATTCTTCAAGACTGGTATTCCTGTACACAAGACAAAACTACTTTAAGATGCCTTTAGATGATTCCTTATAGGTCAGGTATCCTGTAGGCCTTAAGTAATCCTGTCTTTACTATATACTCGAAATCAATATTGATTTACCATCTAAATAAACATGGAAGCAAGCCAAAGTGAGGTGGTTAGTCCGTATAACAGCGTACAACACTGGTTATCAGAAATAATATATACAGCATAAAGAGCAGCAGTAGGTAACTGTAGCAGTTGCCAGGTTAGGTAAGTTACTTGACCGTTATTGTTGAACTAACCCGACGTCAGGTATACTATCCTATGATCTGCAATGTCATTGGCTGGTTCTAGTTTGGATAGAACCGAAGGCCTTTTAATCCACACCAAGATACAACACACAGATACAGTAAACAAGAGTTAATTCACTGTAACATGGTATATGCTTTGCTTTTACCTAGCTGTGACTAGGTAACTCACATATGAGTCGGGTACAATCAACCAAAGTTGAATAACCATGACCCTATTACCAAAAAAGTAAGGAAAGTCTGCACACTTTGCTGAGAACCCAAGTCTGCTACCCTCTCAAGGAGCATGACGAGTGTCTACTGGCCTACCTGCAACCCTTACTATATATACAGTCAGGTTACATACTATCGTAAAACCGGATGAGTTTTAATCTGGGCTCCCGTATGCGACGACTGGAGTTTGGCGTAGTGATATCACGAGGCAGAGCCGAGTGATATCCGGAACCAAAACTCTAGTCGTCGCATACGGGACCCCAGATTAAAACGAATAAGGTTTTGATTTTATCCTACCCCCTGTGAACGATATTCTTATGTGAGGATAATAACAAAAAACACTATAAAAACTTTCTGAAGTCCTCCATATAGCTCTCTTTGCTGCTATGAATGCGCTTGGAACTACTTTCAACTGCTGATCTCTGATTGGTCCATTTTTTGTACGCTCCTAGGAGCGGTTTTTTATCCGTATGCGACATACGGGCGCATACGGAAAGTCAATGTTAAGCCTATGGGATTTTATATTAGGGGTAGGATAAAGTTTGTTATCTAGGGCAAAGATTATGGTTTTGTTTTCGGTTACCTCCCTCCTCTACCTTGCTAAACGTTATACTACTGAAACTAATTAAATTGCGTCAAAGGAGTTCACTGTTAATGGTTTGGTGTAGCAGCAATTTATAAACACCCTACAGTTTTGATTAGCAAGTAGATTCAAGAATCCAAGGTAGGAAGGCCAAAGATTCTAATCTAATACTTTGATAGAGGCATCCACCATCACGTTACACTTGAAGCCCTAAAATGGCTGATATGTCTGATTAAAAGCTTCACCTTGATCTGTACATAGAAATATGGTCCAGGACAAAGATAGAGTATTCCGGGTACAGTCATGAGAACTTCAAAATGTGTCCCAAGGACCTAAGGGCCTGACTTTGAGATGTTGAATCCAATTGTATTGATTTTGCCTCTCAACATTTTGGAATGTTTGATTGTGGATGTTTGAAGATAAAGTCGAGGACATATATCCTAACATCCGTGTTTCCCTCACGTTTTTGAATATGGAAGTGCCGCTGGGCTGCTGTAGGCCGCTATAGTGGCCACCAGAGCAGATATTTGTTAGTCTGAAGTGACAGCGCAGTCTACACAGACCAGTTGGATGGTGGTGCAATCGGGACACTTTTCGGTATGTGTCATTCTTCAAAGGTATTATTGATGAGTGCCGTCAGCCACCGTCCACTGCCTCTCTGCCAGCGCGGACAGGTACCGAACATATGAAGCTCTGACACCAGCGTTTTAGCAAAACAGATATGCGTCACTATCACCCACCCCACAATAATCTCCTGATAGCAAAATACTCACACCCAATGCCATTCCTATGGTTTCTCCTGTTTTCTTCGAGTTATGTTTTCAGTTTGTCCCTAACCGTCTCTATACCTTCATCGTCTGGAATGTTGGTGTACAAGGGACTCACATCTAAAGTGCCTAGTATATCTTGGCTCTCTAGCTTTACCACTTCGTTGATGTTTTTAGGAAGGGATTCGTGTTTGTATGTACAATCTGGTCTGGGTGCACCCCTCTCCTAACTTCTCACACACATCTATGTCGTAATCTGTACAGGTTCTCACACGGCTACATGTTGGGAGGAATTCTTACCTATATTGACTTCGAGTCTGTGAGGTAATTACCACCCGCGTGCACCCCTGCAAGGTGCCACCACCCCAAACCCGACCCCCAGCCACCTGACTTGCAGTGCAGGGCAGATGCGGCCAGGAGTGTGTGAAAGCGAGTACAGGTGTGAAAATGCGGCCGGCCACTGGTAAATTCGGCCCTCCCAATGACCCAGGCTTATATATATAAATACATACACTATCCAGTTTGGATGAGTGGAAACTGAGAAACTGAATTATTTAATTGGACAGTGTACATGGCTGTAGGTCCAAGGTATGTAAGCACAGAGCTACAACATACCCGGTACCGGTCGTGGTTTTCCCGTACCCGTGACCAGTATATGTGTATAATGGTCAGAACTGACACTACAATCGCTATATTTAGACTTAATCAAATGAAACAATATTTATAATGACTAATTCTCTACACCTCCACACTACTGATTTCTGAAATCCAATCATTTTCAATTTGGTAGTTCTACCATTACAGTCATGCTCCTAGTTCATTCGCCATTGTAATCATTGTTGTTGTTTTGAAATGGCAACTTCCAATTTCTGCACATAGGGGGCAGCACTGGTGCCCTCTGGTGGATAGGAAGTGAACCATTCCTTTTAAGCATTTTTTATTATATTAGGTTGTATCCTCTCATGCAATATACAAATATCATATACCAATTTGTAGAAGAGATGATGGCGATGATGAATCTGAAAACCATTTGCCGATATCTTAAATAGAACCGAAGTTACTAAATTATGCACTTTTGTCTCATAAAAATGAGTCTCTTACCTATATTGACCTCGAGTCTGTGAAACATGTATGTAAAGGCTGATTGCGATGGCAAAATCAAAGGATGATGAAAGGTATAATGAATATTCAATGAACTTTAAATATTTATAGTTATCAGCCCAAGTTTTTTCTTGGTAATTTGTTATGAGTACCAATACAATATTTGTCTCCCCGCTTGCCTGCATTGTGTATTTATCACAGACTCGAAGTTGGTATAGGTGAGAATTTTTCCTGACATGTAGCCTTGTGAGAACCTTTACAATATTTAGACATGTAGTCTTACATTGACTCATTAACATGTACTTCATAACAAAATTCACACTGGAAAATGTATAAGGGAAGAGTCAATAAAGAAGACATGAAAAAAATCTCTAATGATACTATTATTAGAGCGTGCTTGGACGCGCTATATACATCGTCTAGAGTTTAGAGAGGTCCATATTGACTTTCAGGGTACTGCATACAAACTGTCCCTTCACTATCTGTGTGATAGTCACTGTGATATTGAGAACAGAGCAGCAAGCCAGTGTCTCAGGCATTTAGAGTTGTGCCCAGCTGACCATGACAAATCACTCAAGATCGAAATACCTCATTGGCCCACTGGTACTTGATATGTTTGGATCCTAGACTCAGGCGGTTGCAGAAATTGCAAGTTGACTTGGTGCAAGTGGGTTACAGAAAACTATCTATAGGCTGTGCTTAAATCAAACCTTTTAATTGTTATTCATTTATAATTGCACGCTCATTCATCAATGATGAACACACTATTTGCTCCTAGTAATAATCTATATAGACCAATTTCTAGGTATTGCCGAAGTCAGAAGGTTATAAGAGGAAACGATAGAACCATTGCTACACTGATGGAAGGACCGTATAGATCTAAATACTGTGATTTATGTGGTTTTTAGATTGTCTCTCTCCTCCAAGTATTAGCTGAGATATTGGAGGTTGACTATTGGAGGGAGTTGCATATAGGTTGGGGACTAGGAACGATGCCCCGGCGGCAGCGGCGGCGGCGGCGGCGGCAGCGGCCGTCCCCATAGACCGCATTAGTCCTGACGTCATTTTGGTGCCAAACAAATCCAAACTCTGAGAAGCACTGCATAAATGTAACATCATGGCATAGTAGAGTTAAATATACTGTAGAAAAAAAAAATCGAGATGTCTAGATGCCGACTGCTGCACTTGAAGGGATATTGCCTGGGATATCCCAATGTTTGGCACCAGAACGTAGGGAAACCCCAGTCAAATGACGTCATACTAATGCGGTCTATGGTACACCGGGTGAACCTGTGGGTTAGTGCATGGTATCCCCGCTAGCTGTCATCGTGCATTTCTCACAAACCCAGAGTCAGTATGGGTAAGAATTCTTCCTGACATGTAGCCGTGTGAGAACCTTTACAGATTACGACAGATATTTTGTGAGAAGTTACGAGAGGGGTGCACCGGAAGCTAAGGTTTAAGGAATGCATTCAGTCGATAGTTTCTCTGTACAGCAGTTCTTGCCTGGTGGTGGTAGTATGCCTTTTTTGATGTTGGACAAGGAGTATGTTGGAGGGACTCAAGATCCAGTTGTTTTAAGTGAATCTCATATTGATTTATCCTACCATAATAGGGTCGTGCAATTCGTTTAGATCCTTAAATAAATCTAAGTGTTTTATATAGTTCATGGGGGCCAAATCGAATTTGCTATTCGAATTTGCTATTATTTTAATATCCTTCCGGACCCTGTTGGTGGTGGGCTTATTATAACTAGTAACAGGAGAACAAACACTGATAAACACTGGTAAACCGTTTCACTACTTTTATCAAGATACAATATGTCATACATTAAACATACACGAAGGTCTGGGTTGATGCACAGGCTGGATTGAATTGGTTCTGCTTCACAGTTTTGTGCATTGTGGATGCTGACTGAATCCCTGTGGTCTCCATGATCTTGTGTGACATTACCACTTCTTGATTTTTGAGAGCATCCACCACTATATCATTGATGCGTATGGCTGATGCGTTGCAATCAGTTAGGATCTGTGACTTTATGTCCTCGTCCAGGTATCCTGGTAGAGACACTAGTCCCGCGGTCCAGGGCCTTGTTTTTCAGTCACGATTTCCTCTTTGTAAGACATCTTACAGCTGTCAGTGTACTATAGATAAGACATCTTTGGGGATCGGCCAACGATTGTCCCTCAAGGGCACTTAGGCTGCAGCCAGGTGTACTATAGATAAGACATCTTTAGGGTCACGTGGTTCCAAATGTCTTCCAAAGTGTCTTAGACCTAAGACATTTATGGACATGTCATACAGAATGCGCAACTTCATTTCCCGTGAGAATTAAGCAATGAAATTTTAACACAAGTAAGGGACACATATAACCTATAATCGTCCCGAATATGAAGAAGATCGGTCAAACGGTTATGACGTTATTCGTGTTTGAAATTCGTCATAGCAATTGTCTGCTCTGGTGGCCAGTGTCTATCAGAGAGCATCAGAGCACACCTCGCTAATTTATGCGGCGACCTAGACATTGTCCCCAGGGAAATTCAATTCACTTAGTACATTATAGCAGACTTTAGACTCTACATTACACCTGATGAAGGCCAAACCATAAAGGCCAAAACGTTGTGTCTTTTTCAAACTACAAAACTAATGTAAACAAAAGTATTAATAAACATATATCTAGAAATGGTTTGTTGGGTATGTGAAATTTTCAAATTGAAATCAAAAGAAAAAAAATTTAGACATAAACAGGTATTGAACCCCTGATCTTCGGATTCTGAGGCAGGTGCTCTAACCACTTCACCACAAATATTCCACTCCTAGGCATAAGCTACCCTGAACCTGGTACTGGGCAGTCTTTGCAGTATAGAACCTGAGACAGTTCTATACTTGTCTTAGACAAGGACATTTTTAGCGGCGATCAAACGTGCCACGCTGAGACACTGTCTATAGTACACCCGCCATTTTGTGTCTTGCAAATTGTCTTCCAATCGCAGAGATGTCTCAGGGAATCCTTGGCCGATTATGTCGTGACTGAAAAACAGGGCCCAGGCTTCGATGTGGGTGGTGAAGCTCGAGGGTTTTATAGTCAAAGGTTGTACGTGCTTCACATTTCGGTTGACAACTCGCTGCATTGTGGATTTCTCTGTTAGAGGGATTTCTCCATTCAGCGGTCTATCACCTGAAATTTAGAAACAAAATGAGGCAAATTAGGTTCAAATTCGCCTTGACAAGATTAGTCAAACTCCAAAATGTTCTTATTTTGTAATTGACTGTTATCATCTGTATTGTCTCTACTCAACTCTTGTAATATTCTAAGTTTATTATTATCAGAGACCCACCCATCAAAGGTTGATAGCTAAGGCCACTTAAAAAAAAAAACTTGTTTCTCATCACCGCGCGCATCAGCAAAAAAGTTTTTAGAAGATTTTTTTTTTTTTTTTTTTTTCATAGATGAGATGAAACATCATTGATAGAAATCATGAAAAATATGAGTATTTGGTATCAAATTAAAGCTCCTGATGTAAGGAATGCAATCAATGTGGTTATATGGTTGGCAAAAGTGATGCATCAAGTGTTGCCATGTAACCAATTAAGGGGGGCATCCACCAACCACTACAAGGCTACGACAATGGCTTTCCGACAACGTCCACGGCAGCTGTACGATTGGAAGCCTTGTCGTAGCCTTGTCGTGGTTGGTTGACCCCAGTTCCCGACAAGAGGCTACAACAAGGCCACGACAGGCTGCGACATGAAGCTTGTCGGGGGCCTTCCGGAGTTGGAGTGTTGTGGATTCCTCGATATCACTGTCGTAGTGTGTCAGAACCATGGGCGCCTTTTTAATGGCAACCAGCAATGTCTACGACACACCAGGACACCGCTGTCCCGACCCTGCTCTTCTCATGACAAGGCTGTGACCAGGCTGCGATTGGAACTTTCATGTCGGCACTTTTCGTAGCCTTGTCGTGGTTGGTGGACGCCCCCCTTTGGAGTAAAACCCCACTCCTGGGACACCCCACACGCTCCCGACACGCCATGACACTGCTGTGTTGGTGGACCCCAGTTCCCGACAAAAGGCTACGACAAGGCCACGACAGGCTGCCACATGAAGCTTGTTGGGGGCCTTCCGACAAGGCTACGACAATATCGTACATGTTCAATTTTTGCCACGACTGGACCTTTGTCGTGAAGTGTTGTGGATTCCTCCATATCACTGTTGTAGTGTGTCAGAACCATGGGTGCCTTTTTTACGGCAACCAGGAATGTCTACAACACGCCCGCCATGCTGTCCCGACACTGCTCTTCTCACGACAAGGCTGCGACAAGGCTGCGATTGGAACTTTCATGTCGGCACTTGTTGTAGCCTTGTCGTGGTTGGTGGACGCCCCCCTTTAGAGCAAAATCCCGCACCTGGGACACCCCACACGCTCCTGACACGCCATGACACTCCACGACAAAGGTCCAGTTGTAGGAAAAATCGAACATGATTTTGTTGTAGCCTTGTCGGAAGGCCCCCGACAAGCTTCCTCGTCATATCTTTCATGGCTTGGTGATGAGAAACAATTTTTTTTTTTTGGGTGGCCTAACCATGAAAGACGTAGGCAAATTTTCTTCATCCTGTATGCAATAGATTGAAGAAGAGCTGTTTACAAAGATTTAGACCCTCATTTCTCACTCAATTTTTTTCAAATCTCCCTTCCCTTGCTTTGGGCCCTATGTAAACCAGAAACTCACCGTTTTAAACTTTGTTTCTATAGAGCTCTATAAGATCTCTGATACAACTGATTTGTGACATTCCTTCTAAGACATTGCTGTTTGATCTCACAGAAAGTGCGCGACATGCACGGATGGGACAGTGGCAGTGAAAGGTACACAGCAGCCATGGATACACTAAAACTCATTTGGGACGGGCTGAAGACATTCGCAGATGAGAATCAGGTAAGTCAGCAAAACGTTTCAAAGCGTTTATTGAAGCCTTCAAAGACATATCGTATAAATCACTTTAGACTGGATCTAAACCATTTTCCTCAAAATACAATATAGTTATCACAAATATTACATGTATAGCCTAAGTATTGGGTTAGATTTTGATCTCGAAGTCAACAATATGATATCATTGAAATTCTGTAATATAGAACATCTGACAGGTTTATTTGAATTAGTAAAACCCAAGTCACCTTCGTCAAACCTTCAAATACTATAGTAAACAAAACAAAAGGATAACATAACGTTCATCACTGATAGTAACGTTCTTCCGCATTGGTCCGAAGACGTACAATAATAAGTACAGAACGTTCACACAACAATAACAATGGCACATATCATATATGCGTGATTTTATCCCAGTAATTGGAGCCAGCGTATAATGCACTCATCTTCTATTTCTCTATTTAGCCTTTTGATGTTGATCTTAAGTTTGTTCTTACCTCTAGTTGTACGTATCAGTTTCTCATGTTGAGGTTCCTTATCTATCTTCTATTCAATAAGTTATTATACGAGTGATTATTCTTAAATGCATTGAAGAAGACCATGGTTTTGTTCAGTACATTTACTATATAAATCAACCCTATTTCATCAGATTGGTACAATGTCATTTCACCCTCTTGGCCCCATGGCAACACTAAATGTAGCCTACATGTAGCTCTTAACTAATTTACCAAAAATTAAATAATGAATGCAGATTAAACGAGAGAGGTCGTTAGTGCATATAAGTTTTAGATAATTTTAATCCACATTTCAAACAATATCTTATAACTATATGCTTGCAAAAGGACAGTGTACAAGACCTCATACGAGGGTTATCGTTTGATAATATCCTAGCTTGTTCAGTTGCTGTCCCACCTAACCAAAGTTCGTCCATAGAATTGACCCACGTCGTCCCTGGGTTTCGTTTGCTTACAGAAAAGGGTCTTCATGTGCGCCTACATTATTAAGCAGGCCCCAGGCCATTTATATTTGATAACCCCTGTCGTTCAAGTTAATTCTATCTTTGTGGATGAGAAAACAAGCTGTAAGACAAGTTGAGGATCCCTTTGGACAGTATTTTCTAATCACTGCAAGTGGTGCCACATAGTGGTGGTTTTGGTAACTAATTTCATATCTATAATTATAAATGAATCTAACTAAACATTTTAGACATTCTCTTTTTAAAACTGCCTTTTTGTTTTCAACACCATGATACACATATTCCCTCTGGTCTCGATAAATATGATTATTCTTCAAATGCTAATTTGATTCACCTACGAGACCCTGGGGGCCGTTGAATAAACTATGAACGACGAATACCTTATTAGAATCGTCTTTGGGGCCATATCATTATATAAAAAACTTGTTGTAAGCATAAGATGTTTTAATGATAAGAGTAACCTAAGGGTGTTGCATACTTGTAAATGCGTTCATTTACAAAATACCTGCTGTATTGTGATACAACAATATACCTGATTAGTTTTAAATCATAGTCAGCGATATATCAACGAGCACAAAACTGACTTCAAAGTAGCGAGTATAGAAAGGTACGTAGTTCAATTGATACAATTCCGGTTTGAAATCACACGGTCTACTTTAGTCGTACAAAAAGGCTCTTGTTACAGTATCACTCAGAACTGAGCAATAAACGAGATAGAGCCAGGTGTGTCGGTAGGGGTACGTACTGCCAGGTGGCACCATGTTGATCCCTCGATACATGATCTGGGCCTTAGCCCTCCCGTCGCCTGCCTAAGATAATCCTAGGATCATCCCACTAATCCACGAGCTAGCAACATGGGTGGGGCTGCGGTACGGGCGTAAAGTCACATACATTGCAATTCACCAGTAAGGATGGATGAGTGCGAGCGTATTTATTCACTGTCATTGTTTGTTAATTGCATTTCTGCTACACACTATAGATTTTTCTATACTTTGGAAGCGCATGCAATATACAAAAACATGGTCCCCTCAGACAAAAGTGATATTGGCACTTTCAGCACAATATGTCAATGGAAATTAAACGGCCAGAGGCACACAATATCAATGGGTGCGGACTATATAATTAGCAACAGCAACTATGGCTTGACAAAGTTAACCTTGGTTGATTTCGTTCAATGGGTTAAAGTTTTAAAAAGAAGTAACAGCGCTGCTTTGCCTTATACAACGATTTCGATCGTCAAGTTTTTTTAATGGTTAATGGAAATCCAATGCACTATGACTCTAATAAATGATTTGAATCCACAATTTAACTAACATCTAGATACATATAGCTGAAAATTCCTCACATGTCCTAAAATATCGGTTTTATATGTATTATATGTGAACTATGTCACCATGGCTATGTATAAGAAGGACACACCGACTTAAGGCGAGATTCACACGATGGGATTTGTGTACCTCACAGGACGTTTGTTGACATATGCTGCTATGATTCTGTACTCAGACACAATTTCTTCGTCTGTATTGCATGGATTCATTCCGTGAGACAGGTTTCCCCCTGCAATGGTTGGCGACATTTACCCCTGAAAAGGAAAAGAATCTCATGAGATTCTGAGCCCTGTGAGGTACATAAATCCCACGGTTTATTTTGATGAGCACGAATATCGAAGCAGAGGTGCATATCGAAGTGAACTCGAGACCCACGAAACACCAAGCGAGAAACGGCAGCGATCTCCAAAATTGCCAACAATCTCCAACCGATAATTCAGCGTCTCAGAGGCAATAATCAGGTGAAATATGAAATAGTAATACACCTACTCGCAATTTTTGTAGGCGACTCCGGAACGATGCTTTCTTGCCCAATGTGACCACGGCTTAAGAGAGGTTTGTTTCATTGTTCTTCTCAATGGACTGCAGGATGTTAGGGCCCACCACCCAAAAGTCGGGAGGTAAGGGCCCAGAATACCTCAGTCGCGCCTCGGCCTCACTGCAACGCCGCGTTCACACCAATGGCTCTGGTAGCGAGAAATTGCATAAATAGACGTTAGGGCCCACCACATTTTGCATAATTGGTTAAATGTTCGTTATCTTAAAGCTCGTTAGCACTAAAAACGGAAATCACATGGTTTTCCCAAATTTCATGACATGTAAGTAATGATTTGACATGTATGCATATTTCAATGATATATACTGATGTTATCATAGGTGGGCCCTAACATCCCAATGACTGGGCCCTAACGTCCCGACTTTTTGGTGGTGGGCGCTAACGTCTACATACCTCTCAATGGATGCGCACAGTGCTATGCGTGGCCAATATTAAGCCCACGCAAGCTTGTCAATTTGCTGTTTATCCAAATGTGCCAGTCTCTCGGACAATCAGATTACTTCACGTTCAAAGCACACAGTATGGTGACGTCAAAGGCGATACATACAAGCTGACGGAGTATGGTATCTGTTACACTACCCGCTTCTAGGGGTGTAGTACCCGTATTCGTACCCGCCGACTCAAACGTTAAGCTCACTAACGAACTTCAACGATGCAAATGAAATCTGTATGCAGCCGAAACATAAATAGTTATGGTGGCTTATAAGGTGTCACTGTGGGGGCGCGAGTGAACTAAAAGTTTGATAGCTTGAAGTTATCAGAATTTGTGCTTCATGATGGAAGCAGACCTTTAGGCTCTGCACTCAACACCTATATGCGGTCAACGAAGGATTCCGATTTCAATCACTAGAGGATGCAGCGGGCTTCATTTCTCCACAAATTGATGATTTACTCAATTTATTTCTCCATATATCTTAATAATATTGAACCCCTTAAATACATTAATGATTTTGATAACCTGAAGGAATTTTGTGAATTCATCTTATATATTTTGAAAAAAATGATTTGGAAAAAAACCACAAAAAGATACCTTAAGGCATCTTCCTGCCATACAGTGGTAATGCCTTAAGGCATCTTCCTGCCGTACAGTGGTAATGCCCTAAGGCATCCTTTTACTGTACAGCAGTAATGCCTTAAGGCATCCTCCTGCTGTGAAAGGGTTAAAATCCATCCAGACGACTTCCCCTTAGCAGGGCTGCAATGGGACTTTGGGGGAGGCGAGTCAACTTATATGTATGATACATGCTTCAAGTTTGGAGCACGCCTGAGTGCATCCATTTTCAATCGCTTGACCCAATGTGTTCGTCGGATCATGGGTTCCCTAGGCTACCAAGAAGTATGCGCTTACCTAGACAATTTCTTAGTAAGAGGCAAGACCAAACAAGAATGTCCTGAGGTGCTCAACACACTTCACCAGCTTCTAAGGAAGTTAGGCTTCACAGTGAACTATAATAAAGTGGTTATGCCTGCTACGCGCCTCAAGAGAAAGTACAGGATCTACAAATCAGAGTAAACGACATGCTCAGTGCCAGAACAGTTTCCTGCAAAGCGTTAGAGTCCATGGTGGGATGGCTGAGCTGGGCCTCATGCATTGTTTATGGAGGCAGGTCGTTCACGAGACGACTCATGGACAGGGTGGTGGCACTAGGAGCCCCCTCCCACTGCACACAGTTGCGTGCCAACCACAAGTTGTGGTGAAATTTCCTGGTTGTATTCAACGGCCAGGTCCCGCTATTGGAGAAGCATGTTTACACCCCCACCACCATTGATGCCTGTCTCAGTTGAGCGGGGAGGGGGGGGTGTATGGCAGACGATGGTACCACGTAAGACAGAGAGACTGCCCCGATGTAAAAGACCTGCTAATTAATTACCTGGAAGTACTGTCCCTAGAACCAACCGTCAGGCTATTCGCCAACGGATGGAGAAACGGACTGGTGCATGTCTACTCCGATAACCAGGCGGCCGTGGCGATAATCAACAAAGGAGCATCCAAATACTACCGGGTGATGGAAAGCCTACGACAGGTTTACTGGTTGTCAGCCCTTTATAATTTCTGACTGAAGGCCAGTTATTACCTGGGATGCTACAATGTATTAGCGGACGCAGCAAGCCGCATCCAGGAGGACGGGCTAGAACCACTCTACACAGCTCTAGCTAATGCGCAAATATAAATGGATATTACTCAATTAGACCACAGGGCGAAGACACTAACAGACAATGCCTTCGGCCTCAATACCAACAAGGCCTACGCATCCCAGAGGAAAAAGTATCTGGACTTCTGCAGAGTTTATTCTCTTGACCCCTTCCCAGCATCCAATCAAACTCTAATTAGGTACGTTGCCTATCTCTCAACATGCCTAAAGTTCTCCTCCCTAAAACAGTATTTGGGAGCCATATCCCACTTACACAAGGAAAGGCTGTTACGGGACCCCCTCAAAGACAACTATCAGCTTCACCTCATACTGAGGAGGGCCAGGAGGACGATGGGAGATAAGGTGTGCCGCAAAGAGCAGATGACACCGGACTTGCTATTGACTCTATTAAATAGCCTGGATATCACATCACCCAGGATGGCGGCCATTAATGATGTTTTTCGGCCTCCTGAGATGATGGAATGTGCTCCCGCTTTCAGTTAGGACCTTTGACCCGGCCCGCCATCTGTGACGCAGAGATGTGGTGTTAACACCAAATGGCCTTTCCATCACCATCAGGTGATCCAAGATGGACCAGTTCCAAACATGGACATGTATTCTCCCGCTTCCAGTTATCAACAACCATCGCCTGTGCCCGGCTAAGGCTTATCTTCACTCCTTCTGCCTTACACCGGATGCCCCTCCAGATTGCCTGGCATTGGTCATTAATGAGGCGCAACCCCTGTCCCCTCGCATGGCCACCGGCTTTTTACGACTGCAGGCGAGAGGGGTAGATACCCCCCCCCCCCTCTGCTCTCACAGCTTCAGAAGAGGCAGTGCAAGCTTCCTGCAGGGGGTGGGGGTACCGGAGGCACGGATAAGGGACCTGGGGGACTGGACATCCAACGCCTCAACCCTTTACACTATTTCCCCCCGCTAGCGCTGGGACGACTAACCACCCGTATGGCAGAGGCCATGCTCACTTCCAAGCAGTTTCTGTTGTGACTACCTTACTACTACTACCCATGCGGGAATTTGGGGAGACGCCACACAGTTTAACACACCCATGGATTATGTGGCATATGGACGGCTTACCTTTAAGTGTGTCCTATAAGTCTAATTAACCTCTTTATGCTTTGACCAAGGACTTATTCAACCTCGTTTTATTATTTGATTACGTAATGTTTGTCTAGTATTAATTAACATGTCATCCGTGGATCAGGTTACATAACCTCATTAATTGATCATGTTGATTACCTTGAGCGCTTACCAGGTTATATAACCTCTTTGTTCAACAATAAATGGTTGTTCTTTATGTAACAACTTGTGCAGCGCACTTTTAGTGTAATAAAACTTTACCTCCAATGAAGTCTCATCATTTAAGGAGGTATATAGTATATATGGTGGTTTAAATGAAAGACGGGAGGGGGTGAGCTGGACGACCCTCTGCGGTCACCCACGTGCCTTGCACCCCTATGCAGGGAAGATGGGACACTTCCCTGTAGGGGCCCGCGCACAGCACACGCTACCGGCCGCCCTTCCCTCCTCCAACAGACCGTTATCACGCAAGAATGGGGGAGATGCCACACAGTTGAACACACCCATGGATTATTCGGCATATGGACAATTTACCTTTAAGTGTGTCTTTATGTAACAACATGCGCAGCGTGCTTTTAGTGTTATAAAACTTAACCTTCAATGAAGTCTCATCATTTAAGTCCCGTATCTAGCCACGAAAAGGGACAGAATTCGTATCCAAACCGTTTGCATTAGATGCGTCCTATGTTTACAGAGATACCAATATATAAGTACCACAGATATGATGAGTGAGTATAGAATCAGACCCTTATTATACCGTAGAGCGACTCACCTAATGAGCCTTCTGCATTGGTGGGTAACTGATGAAGAAAACATATTACTGGAAACAACCAAGAATACAAGATATCAAAATAAAATCAGAATAAAGGTAAAGAGACCAAGAACAGAACAGTACAGAAGTTGCCCTTTATATCAGGGAAAGTTACTCTGGGATATACCAGATAACATACAACGTATTGAACGTAGAGACTTGTTTCAAAACACAGTCAAACAACTCTTTTTAGGCCCTGAAACATACAATACACTTCCAACCTGAATGAATAAACTGAGTCACCAGTAAGATCAATGTCTATCGAACATGCCTCACTGAGTCATATGACCAGTTAATAATCACTATACATAGCCTATTCTCACCAAAACTGTGCACGGGCTAAATTGCCATTGTGCAGACCTGGGACTTTTTCCAGGGGTATTGTCTGTATCTTTATTGCTGTTTATCTTATAGAACTCAATGATATTTCGAGGAGGACACCCCTTTTAACAGGGAAAAAATATATTTTTGGCCTCCCAGGGGGCTCTAATGGGTCAAAAATGGCCCAAAAATGGGTCTTGGCATGTTAACTTTGGTGGTTTCTGCTGTGTTTCTAGGAAATACCTAGAGGTATTCAACTTCCACTAATTTTCTCTAGAAACCAATTGTATTGAGCCAAATTTTAGCCCAAAACAGGGTATCTAGCCCTATTTTTCACTTCTGGAGGTCCAAAAAACCATTGGGGAAGTTTGTGTCCGCTCGAGTAACCATGTCACATAATCACTTATAAAATATTATTGAAAGCACTTAGGTTTTCATTTCTTTACCAAAAAGATAGTGGTATATGTGTGTCATAGAATAAAATAGAAATTAGAGCTCTACCTGTAATAGCATGGCCAGGGTGGAGGTACAGGCTGCCCAGAAGTGGGAGTCCTTCAGAGTAACCCGTCCGCCTTCTGTAACCCTGAGTAACCCCCTCTGGTGGATCACAGGCAAACTACTTCAAGGGAAAAGTGGCAAAGCTGGATGAACACATATCACAGCACGATAAAGTTCACCACTGAAAACTCACGGGACACCGTGACGTTTCTGGACACGAGGATTATCAAAACGGATACGGGACAACTGAAAAGTGACCTATACGTGAAACAGACAGACCGTAACACATATCTGCGCTACGACTCTGCACATCCTCCAGCCCAAAAGAAAAGCATACCGTACTCACAACTGCTACGAGTAAAGAGAATATGCACAAACGAGACGGACTACGAGAAGCATGCCCAACAAAAACTGAACGAGTTCAGACAAAGAGGCTATCCAGAGAAGGTACTCAGAGATTGCAAAACAAAGGCAGACGGCATAGACCGCACAAATCTCTTGAGCAAACAAAAAAGGCCAAGAGACGAAAAGAAAGGGGAGGAAAAAACATTCCTAATCAGCACGTACCATGAGAAGGAGAATGTCCTACCCAAAATAGTCGACGCAAACTGGGAAATACTAGGCAAATCAAAAACGACCAAACCAATCTACGAGAGCAAACTGGTAAAAGGCTACCGTAGACCAAAAAACCTGAAAGACTATCTGGTCCGAGCAAAGACATGCTACGGACCGAGCACCAAGGGAAAAACCAAGTTAAAAGACCGGAATCAGTGCACAAAAGAATCCTGCAAATACTGCAGGCAGATAAGCACGACCGGACAAACCGTGAGTAACATCACAAACAAACGACATCAATCAAAACATGGAGCCACATGCAACAGCTCCAATGTGATCTACTGTATCAGCTGCAAGACGTGCAATGCACAATACATAGGTCAAACAAAAAGGAAGATTAAAGATCGAATGTGAGAGCACTTCAGATCAACCGTCACGAAAAGCAAAATCAGTGACGTACCAAAACATTTCAACAAACCTGGTCACAACGGGGCAGACGATATGGAGTTCACGATCATGGACTACATTCATCGACACCCGGACAGCAAGTCAGCAAAAGAACTCCGGCTAAAAATCGAGTACAATTGGATACACCGGATGAAAACACAGGCGCCACAAGGCCTCAACACAATGGACAGTAGATACGGCTGATAGAGCTACATAATGCCACGTCCAAAAAATTTTCTAAATACCGTACGGTCGAACACACCCCCACCCGGGATAGCGAGACCAACACGTTACGCAGAAAGGTTCTTGATACCATGAATTACATTCAACACTATCACCACGAGGCGACTGAAATGTGACGACGTCGAGAAAACAAACATTCCCCAAAATCACCTACACGCACCCAAAATACATTAAAATAATAATGGCGATCGGCCAATCATAGCCTGATGATATTGAACGCAATTGAAACTGCTAGTATGGCCCAGGACATCTCAACCTGGGAGAAACATTGCACAGCACTGGAAAACAAATGGGAAGACAACAGAACAAAACTCTGATCCCCTTCCCATAATGAGGTCAAATACAGACAGACGGCGCCACCAGAACAGTACGTTCTGGTCCCCACCCCACACAGAGACCCAGTCACATAAACAACAGGCCTAACCATAGGCTGAGACAGGTTCCCGCCGCTCTTTGTCTTAATCTGCACCAATTAGGGTCAGCATGTAACAACATGTGACTGACCACAACCAGTGGAAGCCGTGCTTTGAAGGTGACCGGAATAAATTAACTCACTCGCCGCCCGCCGGCCGAGAGAACGCCGTCACATACTAGCAGTCGCTTAAGCGGATCGCTCGTCTTTTTCCCATACTTCAAGGGTATTGTATGTATTTTATTTGTTGGTTATCTTATAAAACTCATTGAGATTTGTAGGGGGACACCCATCTTCATAGGAATTCTTTTGGCTCCTAGGGGGCTCCAAAGGGTCAAAAATGGCCCAAAAATGGGTCTTGGTATGTGAACTTTGGTGATTTCTGCTGAATTCCTAGGAAATACCTAGAGGTATGCAACTTCCACTTATTTTCCATAGAAACAAATTGTATTGGGCCCAATTTTGGCCCCAAACTGGGTGTCTAGCCCTATTTTTCATTGCTGGAGCTCCAAAAAGCCACTAGCATCTGCTCGACCTGTTCCACGAGTCCATCGCACCCGACAGCTGAATCATATAGGAGAAAGAACATTTCGAGGTGAAACAGGGGTCACAAGGCGTAGGGACTTCTTGTTGATAAGACTATCCGCTAAAGCATGAAAATTAGATCCCTTAGCAACCTGTGACAGGGTGTCACTCAACACCAAGCATATCCCAGGGGAATGAGATACCACAATCTTCCTCTGGAGGGTGGCCTCGACGAGGGCTATTTCACGAGAGCAGGCTGCGATGATGGGGTCTCGGGAGTTGCCCGCATTCAAACAGAACATGGAAGCAGTATTGTCAGTTGTAACGTTCACCTGCATGGCACCCAGGGTTGCAGTGATGAGGGTCTAAATCGCCATGATGATGTTAAGAGCCTCCAGCTGAGATATATGCATCGAATGTTTTAATTCATCGTCAAATTTCACCGAGTAAGCCAAACCTGTCGTGGTGCTGTAGCCACCGCCTCCCTCAAGACATGTCCATGCGAGCAGCCCGGCTGATCTTCACGTTCCCAGACTCCGGGGAAGACGGAAGAAGAGAGAGTATCCGCTGCATGAACCTGCGCACTGGAAGGGTACATTGATATAAGAAATTTATTTTTCCATAGAGAGATTGGAGATCAAGCTTGGAGCCGCAGCCACAACGGAGCCATGCTTCGCACTCGTACTCCAACACGCTCATCTTCTCGTCCGGTATGGTTATGACCATTTCAGCAGCATCAATGTGAAGGCCCAGCCAGTCCAGGGAAGTCCCTGGGGGTTCACATTTTTTCCGGCACCAACTCCATGTCGAGCCTACAACAAAGAGATACAAAATGTTCATCTTTATCACGTGCCATTTCTTCTGAAGCAGCCACCCCACAGAAATTGTTCACGTATGCAAATATAACCGAGCCCCTTTCCGAAGCAGCTATGTGAGACAATGCATCCGAGACTTGCTGTTGCATACTACCAGACGTGCAACACCCAAACGAGGGGCACACATCGACATACTTATGACTAGTATGAGCAATCCCTATAAAAGGGTAGTCTGCCAGGCAGATGCGAAGTTGTTGGTAAGCTCGTTTTAAATCGGCCTTTCAATATATAGGCGCCAGCACCCATGTTGACCAATCTTAGTGCCAGGTCCCAGACCGACGGGAGGGTGTACTTCGCGGCCAACTCAAAAAAGGCGGAGAATCAAAGGGGCCAAGAAGCGCTCCATATGACAATTCCTCATGGATAAAAGGAGTTATTTGTTCAGGGTTATCAGTGGCCGACTTGTGGTTCTGTGAAGCAGGAGTAGGAGGAAAATTTCTTTCATATGATATCGGCCATCCATAACCTAATTTGTCGACCAAGGGGTCATTATGGTAATTAATTAAAGATGTTTTCCCACTCATCGCAGTTAATACCAGACTGAATGAGGATACACTTACCCAAATAGTTGGCTAAACCAGAGGTGGCAACAAGTTGGTATATATCAGCAATGTGTGAGGGTTTTCCTTGGAATTCAAGAGTAGGGTTGGTCTGATGAGTGTCAAAGAAGGCAAACAAGTGAGTTCATCTGAACAACCATGTTCCCTGTTGTTAACCGTCAAGTCATTTTTAGAGCAACTATAGTGTGAGGTTGTTGACACTTTGTATTGATGTTTTGACCTTCTTTCTGGTGCGTTCCTACTTGTTTTGGTTCCCAAACCCCGAGCCTTTTTTATGTGTGAGCCCCTTAGCTTAGAGTTTTTGTTGTATTGCTTGCATGGAAGCCCCGCTCTAGCTTTGTGAATATCTTGCGGTAACTTCATGTTGTAGACTTTGTAGTCTTTTCCCTGCTGTTTAGGTGTTTCTTCTGTTTAAATTTAGCATGTGCCATTTCTGTTTTTAGCTTATCAATTTTGTATTGGTCTAACCATGTGAGTCTGCCCTCATCAATTCTTGAATAAACTTCTTCTGACCATATGCTAATCCCCTGGTAGTCGTACTTCCTCGCATTATCTAGAATTATTTCCATATGCGCCTCAAACCCTGCCTTAAGGTCACCCTCCCGGGTGTCTTTTAAGATTTGAGTTATAGCCCATACATACTCGGGGAGTGACAGTTCTCCCATACCTGCTTTTTCTCTTTTCTTTTTTTACTTCAATGTGTCACATAGTGCTTCAGCTACTCTCTCTGGTATGTCCTCTTACATGTCATTGCATGCTGGCATGGGTCTACCGGCCCAACCTGACACATGTCTGTTCCTTTTTTGGCTAGGTGTAGCTATTGGGCAGTCGAATGGGACTGAGAACTCATTATTGTCAAATTGCTTGTCGCTTACGTGTCTATACCTAGCTGTGGGAATCGTTCAAAATCGTCATGGCATGTAATATATAGAGAACCTTCTGGGGAATCCGTCGGTATTGCCGAACCTGTAAAGGGATACCAGGCAACACTCCTGCAATCACATCCACCGTTCATATTCTAGATGTGATTGTTGAGTGTTTCTATACTATTATATAAAAATGGTTGTTTGCTTCAAGCCTCACAGATGAGGTTACAGAAACTTTTATCACGAAGCTTTGGTGTCAGATTAGTGCATTTCTGTCTAAAGTTTCCACATACTACGGTTTTCCTACTGACCACCAGGATATTTCCTGGTGACTGTTCTCTGTGAGAAGCTCAACATTACCACATAATAAGCTAATAAATCATGTTGTATGCTTTCCAGGACGAGAAGATAACTCAGGACGAGTGGCTCAAAATGTGGGAGGACTGTATCAAAACCTCCAGCGATAAGAAGGACCTACCGGAATGGCAGCAGTGCTACATGAAGTTCATGTTTGAGGTCAACGACACCTCAGGTAGGTGACAAATACCTCAGCCATTATAAATTGAAATTATGTCATTTTGCTCACACATGAAAATGCCAATTCGACAGCCGTCATACGATAAGGTTCTCTATGCTTCATGCCTTTTAATGCCATAACAGGGCCTCAGATTGGCTGAAAACATATCACTTGGTCAACCTTGGTATGAGATTTCCAGCCTAGTTATGAAAACTTCAGCCTTGGTAGGAATACCGGAAATATTACAGACCAAGCAGTTATATCTAGTTATGGAATATTCTACTATAGCTACATAACCGGGAGTGCTGTGACAGAAAATGCAATATATCATCTCTCCATATGAATGGTTGATGTAACTTGGCATACCTGCTCTCGGACTCGAAGCCTTCCTATTCACCTTTTCTAACTAAACAGTGAGATTTGTCTCTGAAGTTATGTACTCCCTGTGGGATTGTTATGCTTACAACTGGTGGTCTAATCCACCAGACCAGAGTGGAAAGATTTACAACTGCCGACATGAACTGCACCGCATTGGCATAGGCCAGTGGTGTTAACTAAGAAAATATCACAACTAAATATCTATACCTGCAGTTGGGAATATAGAATTAGTCACTGATGATGGTAAATACCATTATGATGCAAAGTTTTTTCTGGGTTTTTGTTAATGATTTTTATCAGGGGTATTTTTTTATTAATACAAGACACCGAATTCTAACAATTATAACATGAATTTGCATCTGACGGAGCAATTTATCTACTCCGTATAAAGTGTTTCCTCTTTCAGAGAATGAAATAACAGAAACAGGGCAGAGAAGGAGCTACTCGGGAGGAGAAGTTCTGTGCCTCCCGGTATACTTATCAAATACCAACATAGAAGTAGCATGAGTCAAACTACGTAGATTAAAAGGGTCGTGTTATTTATCACTAAAGAAGACGACTGTGTAAGGATAGTCATAATCGTTATTGAAGGATAATGGATACATAATGAACACTGAACAGAATCTTGTAACATTCGCCCACTTGTCACTTCGAGAGAAAGTGAGCATGTGATTTCGTTTGGCTATTATAGCATGAGTATAGTATGGGTGTAATATTCACGACCATTATAATCAGCTCTGAACTGCGTGCAAACCTTTGAAAATTTGATATAATTACGAGAAGCCTGATTGGAGAGATACATTTTTATTCAATTAAAAATTATGAGAATATAAGACATTGATAAAATACAATTGATATGACAGTTTATCAGAGTATAAGAGTTGATAAAATGACAGTGTATATGACATTGATAAAAGTAATTGAATATTACAATTGTACACATAATAAATAGTAGTATTGTGTACGACATTTTTTGTAGGAATGTAATAAGAATTGTATACATTGTTATAAAACGTGTATTGATAAGAGACGAGTTCAACAGTCTTTAAGAGGCTAAGGAGAAACAAGATATGGAATATTGTTTGATTTTAGATTTTAAAGGGTGGTGTGGGTGGGTCTTAAAATATTTTACGTCCGTGAGGTTTTGTGTACCCGAGCGGACTGAATGTCACGTGACAGCATGTCGTCAGTGGGGTTTTTTGATGTCGTAAAGTTATCCGGTCAGGCACGGAATTACTAGTAATTTACAATTACTCTCCAGTGCACATCGTAGTCAGGCATGATATAACCCCATGATTAATCAATCATGGATACATGATTGGTGATGGTATATGTTTTTGTAATTTTCGTTATTCTGAAAGGACCAGATTGCCATTAGTATAGGGAATCCTGTATGAACGTGGAAAAAACCTCATCTTCAACTTGTGTTTCCGTCTTGTAGGTGGGAGAGGGTGGGCCATCTTTTCCCCATCTGATGGGGAAGATTTGATTAACTACCAAACTGTTGTATAATTTATAGAATTTGATTTAAATCATCGTTCAATGACGAAAGTCACCCAACATGCGTATATCAACTGTCAGGATAAAATAATGTCTATAGTGTACTAATCGTCTTGGAGTAAATTGTCTTGTCTAATACTCTTTTGTCTAAAACTGTCTGGTTGTACTGGTACTACTTGTATTATTGTCAATAACACACACACAAAAAAGCCGAATTAGTGAATGAAGGTAAATACTAAACAGCATGAATTGAGTAGAGTAATGGCCAGATTAAGGTGTTCAAAAAGTGACATCCCTCAAACATAAGGAAATCTCGATGTACAACAAGAGGCAACAATACAACTGCTTAAAAAATGTAATGGTTCAGACCTGAAAATAGAGGCTACTAAAGGCTTAGAATTGGAAATAAAGGTTTTTTGAGGCTCAATACCCCCCCCCCCCCCCCAAAAAAAAAAGAAGAAAAAAAAGGGCTGACCAAGCACTACCTGGTAATGGAAAGCTTGAGGCAAATGTTCTGGCTGTCGGCAGTTTATAATTCCAGACTGAAGACTGACACAGCCAGCCATATGGAGGAGGATTGACTAGAACCACTTTACATGGCCATGGCTAGGGCTTTATGGTGAAGATGGATATTAACCAGTTAGACTGTAGGGCAAATACCCTGGCCATCAATGCCTTCGCCCACAATACCAACAGAACCTACATGTCTCATAGGAAAAAGTGCCTAGACTTTTGTAGGGACTACACCCTCATGCCTTTTCCAGCAACTGATCAGACTTTAATTAGGTATGTGGCTTATCTGTCCACTTGTCCAGTTCTCCTCCCTAAAGCAATATTTGCACAAAGAGAGGCTTTTGTGAGACCCTCTCAAAGAAAATTATCAACTTCACCTCATACTGAGAGGGGCAAGGAGGAGGATGGGAGATAGGGTGTGCCCTAATGATGTTCTATTGCGTTCTGAGATGGTCAAATGTGCTCCCAACATCAGAGAAGTCCTTTAACTCATCGCCACTTGCACTGTAGGGACCTAATGTTAACACCAGAAGGCCTATCAATCATGATCAGGTGATCAAAGACAGACCAGTTCCAGACAAGGACATGTGTTCTTCCCCTCCCAGTTATCAGGGCCCACTAACTGTGCCTAACCAAGGCTTATCTAAACTCTCTCCACCTCATGCTGGATGCCTCTCTTGATAGCCCGGCATTGGTCATTAATGATACACAACCCAAAGCCTCCCTCACAGGTACTGCCTTTATGACAACTGTCTTCGCAGCACTTCTTGGGAATGGGGTCAATACCTGACCCTTCGGCTCACACAGCTTCAGGAGAGGGGGAGCTAGTTTTCTGTTGGGGGCAGGTGGACAGCTAGGGACTGTACACTTTTGGGGTACGGGGGCATTGTCCTCTGAACTAAAATTGGCAGGTTTAACACTGTACGAAAACCACCGTTTTATTCATATATACACCATCACGGAAGTGCATGTATTGGCTGAATATTGACTTTGACTATCATTTATATACGCCCAGGCCTTATATACGACAGACGCGTATTGGCTGTATTTCACACCCGGCGTATATGAGAGAAAATACCCTCTGCCCCCGCCCTCTCCCGCCCCTTTATGTTGGTAGAAGTACAGGTGTCCTCAGTAGGAAGCCCTCCCCCAAAATTCCCCCCCACCCCCCGCTACCTCCCCCCCCCCCCCCCGCTCTCAGTGAAGCCCTGTTCATTGGACGCTTATATATACGCCCACAGGTGAGGTGTACACACACGGGGATTAAGACGACCTTGTAGACGCAAAATACCTACTTATATACGCTGGGCGCATTCATATGTAAAATGATAGTTTTCGTGCAGTGAAACACATGATATAATTTGTTATCCTTAATATTTTTATTTATTTTATTTAGAATTAAAAATATGATGTTACACCTACATTCTGTGCAAATTTCAGGTTTATTGTTGAAATATTTCCTGTTCAAAAACAATTTCATAAATATCCAGTAAATGATGCCTTAGGGCATCATCCACCCCTGGCTGGTTGATACCATAAGGCATCATCCACCCTTAAAGGGTTAACCACTCAAATGGTAGCAGCCTTACCCACTTCTAGGTAGTTTCGACTGTGACTCTACTGCCTACGTGGGAGTTTGGGAGACGTCATACAGTTGAACAGCGCGAGAGCTTATGCTTCATATGGACTAATTAGCATATCAGTGTTAGTTATCCTTATATGGGTGATAATTAACCTCATTATTATTGTGACCTTCTATGTCTCTTGTGTAATCTAGTTATATATTTTATCATATTATAGCGTAATGTTTGTCTCTTATGTCAGTGACATGCGTGTATAAGGTTACTTAACCTCTTTAGTTTACCCATGTTATAATGGGTCTCTTCATTTAATGGTATTGTATACTACTTAAGCAGTGTCAGCCTTGTTTTGGATTTAATCTTAAAGCTTAAACAAACAATCTTTACAGACTTTTCATGTTCATCTATTGAAAGGAAAACACAATCATCCTGTGCTCCCTACAATACCATATTTTTGCTGATTATGCTGTCATTATCCTCACATTTCCTTCAGGTGATCAACTCATCGACCAGAAGGAGTACACAATGGTCTACACTAACTACGGTCTTTCAAAAGAGGAATGTGAATTCTGCTTCTCAAAGTTTTCTGAGGTAATCATATTTCATTAAAACAGACCCCTTTTCATATGCGTTCCACATGAGTGAATGATTACTGTGATTCACCACAAAACAGTACAGAGATAAAATTGCGTGTCATGCTTTCTTTTTCAATTTCTATCCGACGACTGTTGGTCAAAAGTGTGAAAAAGTCAGTCGATGGCTTATGATTCTTCAGCACCTAATATTTGCGAAAGGAAAATCTACTGTGACCTGGAATTTACACCAGACCACACAAAACACTGATGTGGTGGTCCCCCGAGAAAACATAGGTACCAAGAATCGGTAGCCCTAAGCGTTGCTGTGGGATTTTGCTCAAACTCTTTTACAACATGTGTACTGGAACATATGTGTAGGGTACATGGCTCCTTTCATCCACAAATTGCTCCTCTCAATAAAAAATATGTTGAACAAGTATACCACATATCACTACCCAAACGTTCCTCCTCCTCTTCTACAGAACCAAAGTATATGAAAAACAAAACAGAAAAAATGGTGAAATAGATTAATCCTATATTTTATCAACATTTCCACCCAACCCCCCTAACCGAGACCCTCCAACACCTGACGAGAATTAAGTATAGATTTAAGACCACAAGTTATAGATAAACCCCCTCCACGGATTTCAAATTCATTTCTAACAGCCAGAATGAGAAAAACTTATATTCTTACTGGGCAGGTTGATAATATTTACCCCGTGACCGCCGTCCGCGGTCGCGTTTCCAAGGCTGACTAAAGCCTATAAGACATCGGCATTTGTTTCCGATTCATCCCCACCATTGGCTCGCTGATAATTGGGAATAAAATATCGATGTTTTATACGTCAACATGCCGTTCCCGATCACCTGCGTTCTGGGTCAAAGTGACGTGGTGCGTACTCTTACGAGGGGTTTTCAACTTTCCATGGATTACACATAACTCAATGTCTAATATACCTATAAAGGAAACGAACAGTGATCTCATTGATAGGGTGACCCTCTGAAGTTGAATAGCATTTCGTGCCGAAATAACCACGGGGTGTCAGATTGTGCGGGGTGTCCGTTAGGCGGGTTTTTCCTGTATATGTCCCATTGCATAGACAATAATCGATGGTTTTGTGGACAGGCGCCCGTAAACCACGAAAGGTTGACGCGTAGTAATACACGAGCGCTTGCGAGTGTATTACGAGGTCAGCCGCGAGTGGTTTACAGAGCAGCCTGTCCACAAAATCATCGTTTGTTGCATTTATTATCCATCTTTTCGAATAAATCAGACCCAATAATTGCCATCTCTAAGTGTTTAACAATAGGGACTATTTCTTTGCTTGAATCCGTATACCACAGTTATGGTATCTGACAGGTTTTGTACAATAGGTCGTGGTTTACTGAGTCCCCATACATTTTCAATGGGGGCCTTGTATGCGATGGATAATAAAAAATGGTAAGGTACAGGTACAAAATGGATTATTATAAAAATCGTTGTCAGTGATCAGAAGTACAGGTGTTTCGCGACTAGGTCTTTTTACATCTCGCCTTCCATCCACGATTGCTTCTATCCCTTCTGAAAGAATCAAGAGGCAAATTATTCGTGAAGCACAAATCAGGGAAGGCTAATAATCTAGAAGTGGTGCCAAATTCAAGAATCGTGGGCAGAAATCGTCTAGTGTAAAACTTGGGTTAGGCCGGATTTACACCTTCTTACTGGTGTAATTGACCTTTTGCAATTCCACTAGCAACCGATTTTATATAAGAACATTTAACTTGCTATGATGTTTGTCGGCTAATGCAAACCCCAATTTCGCCACTGCAGAAGCTCAATTTACCTGTCACTGTATGCTTAAATGTTAACCTGGATGCATCGAGTGTGTGCAAGCTGAGTATCTGCACAAGTGAGACCTAGTTTCTGAATTTAGATGTTGTGTCGGTTAATGAATGTGAATGTGACACCAATACAAATAACACGGTTCCATTTGCCTGACGTACTTCCAGTTAAACATAATATTTTCGGCGAGATACTAAAGTTATATAATAGAAACCTAACGCTTTGTGTTCTTCTACATCTAGTGCATAGAGATTTCACTAAAGTTAAACTCCATTTAGCGTCACATGCAGCTTATGACTGTTTATCACTCGTAAGAATTAATGGGAAGAAATATTCAAAGCCTACTACACTTTCCATTCTTCTCCAATGGGTGGACCTCTCTTCTTTCCATCTCTGTGCATTCTGCTTTCATAGTTCTCAAACAATTTCTTAGCAGTGAGATCTTTTATCTATGTTTTAAAGCCCGTGAGAACGGCACATTGTGTACCAGCAGTCGACATTGCAGTCGACGGGCGAAATCGCATTGGGAATGAAATACAGCATAGTGTCTCTGAGATATGAGACAGGTACATCGATAGCGATGCAGAATTCTGTGCATTTATCATTGAAATATTACATCCACAACTGCACGATTGTACATTCACTTTACATATCATTCTCTTAACGTCATCATAATGACAATGTTTCTCTTATCTTTGGCTGTGTAGAATGGAGCAGTGGATATAGAGCTCTTCAAGAAGCTGTGGCTGGAATACTTCAGCTCAACCGACCCTGCCGCCAAAGGGAACTTCATCTTCGGAAACCCGGACAATTTCTGATGGATAATTGCTGATGCGTGACCAGGGGCTGAGGGCCTATCATACGTCAATTGCAACCACAAATATTATGTAGGCCAAGTAGATAATTCACTACGAGCGTTAAGGGACACAGAGAAATATTAGGGGATTAGGTTACGATACGTACTTGAGCAGTGCCATGATCGGGTTACTGCAGCACCGTAGTTGATTATTAACCCTTTCCTTACCGTGCCCTCAACAGGCGAAATGCGCTAACCGTCGCGTATTACTAACAGGTGATGGACTGTCAATGAAAATCGGGAATATTTGCTAACACGTTCGTAATAGGGCGTTTGTGGGATATTCATAGGGGGATGTAACGCATCCATGGCGACTAAAATTATGATTGCCGTATTTAAAATTCATAATATTATTCTTAAAAAAACCCATGTATTAGCTGAGTATATAATATTTCGTCAAATCTCGGAGAAATAATGCCTTAGGGCATTACCGTGTCTGCGTCGGGAGTTCTTTCAAGCATTACCGGTGAGGAAGTGGTTAATTGCTGTTAAGACACTGCTGTTAAGAGCCTACCACCGTCATGCTCGACGGGACTAGTTGATGGTTAACGGTTCAGTAAATGATCACTTCAAGTCAAATATTCACCGATTAATGGTTAGATCGTAAGTTTGGTACATGTAGACGTATAATTGTACATACATCCAAAACATAGGGGCTTTATGTAAAGGAGTAGATGTCTTTTTTGACTGTATTACTCTCTATTACATACAGCCATTTTGGGTTCAGTTGAATAAACATGTCATTGAACTCGATTATTCGTTTTTGTAAACCTTTTCCCTAATGTATGAAATTTGTTAAATTCATCACAGCAGTATGGAACAAAGAGAAGGAATTTCCTCAAGAGTGAGTTTGATAGCTACTAATAAAGGAGCATGAGCACTGGACCTCGACCAGTTATCCAATCAATGCATAAATGGCGACCGAACATGACCGTTCCAGTATCATATGCCAGTGTTTGCTGTCGTCGGTATCGTTTTTTGTGTGTTTTTTTGTTTATTTTTTTTATCTATCATAACGTGCAGTTCTACCATGGGTAAATCCTCCACTGCACATCGTTCAAGACAAGACACGGAGTAGATAAATACAAAAACATACTTGTGATTTGTAAGCTCCTGTAATTGTCTATGACTTTAAATTACTTCTTTTCTAAGGCCCCAGTGGCTAGAAACTAGACTATACACGTTAAACCCCACATATATATGTGTGTAAACAAGATCATTGTTATATTATGTAGTGCAGTATAGCATTAACATATAAGAGGGTAACCCAAACATGTATTACAATTTAGATAAAAAGATAGATATCAAGATAAGGGTAACTTTGTTAGTTTTTTTAATACATAAAGTAATATCATAATGATATAAGTGTCCTATAATATGGAATTTTGAAAGGTTGCATTTTACTTTGAAGGAACAATATTTGGTCCAAAAAATTACGGATTATATTAACATTGTATTACTACCCATTCAAGTACTAAACCCATGGACCACTGTACTTGTTTTTAAATGTATCGAAAAAAAACTAAATTTCAATATATTGCCTATAGAAATCAGTACGTTTCCTAGAGAAAGCAATTCCCATTTTACCATTATAGCAAGATGGTGAACTGGATAGAACCATATGATTTCACTCATCTCTCATCAGAATAAGTTAAAATTAACCAGTGTGGACTGATAGTTGTCAATATCTTAAAAATGATCCAGGTGGCGCCACGTCAATATGCCTTTAGAACCACTTAACACACTAACATAGGTAGACTACAGTGTTAGCGTAAATGTAGAGGAGTAGGGCAGGTATCGACCTTAGCTAACCCGCTGACATAGACCAAGGACAGCTGGACATACTCAACTGACGTAGGCTTACTCTGGTTATTATCTCCCGAGCCATGATACTCGGATAGAAGCCTTCCATATGTCGATCGGATTTTAGCCAGGGACAACCGCCTGCAATACAGGAATATTTGAACGCGTATACGGATATGGACATCTGAGGATCAAGGTACCGTATAGTCGAGCTATTCATAGCACGTCAGAAATTACGTTTGCGTTTTAAAAAAGATCTACTTTTACCTTTATTGCAAATGTCCATCTATACATTACCTTTCATTCATTCCTCATAACTTATCAAATCTTGCCCCTGACCATGCTGCCCCTAAATCACATTGTCCCTCAAAACCTACCTCCCCTTACCATACTGCCGTTAAGTCATACTGCCCCTCAACCATACTGCCCCTGAACTATGCCGTCCCTCAACCATACTGTCATTCATATACTTCCCTTGAACTATGCTGCCCCTCAATCATACTACCCTTCAATAATACTGCCAGTCCACATTACTACCCCTAACCATAATGATCATACTATGAGAAAACCTGGGCCCCATTGAATAAAAAAATGAATGATAAAAAAAGGATCTTACAAGTCTCGCCGGTGGCAAACTGTAGTATAAAAAACTACCGTGGAGGTAGACAAGCATTGGACGAAAAGATAAAATGAAAGATTGTGAGTGGTGTTGAATAAAAAATCGTTCATTTTGAAAATATTGTTTATTTATCGTTCAAGTCTCCTCTCGGACAACCACGTTTTCAGCGTCGTAGCCGATGTCAAACTCGTATTTCATGCACTAAATCCATTCCAAATTAAAAAATATTTTCAACAGAGATTTCTATTCATATTTGATACATGTATACCAAATTTCAACATTTATTATCTATTGAATAATTTTTTTGTGAAATGTTTTAAAATTACTGGGAAAAAAACGTTTGCCTTGGAGTGGGTTAGAACCTAACCTCTTTGCCCACAGAATTATACATGTTTAGCGGTCCTCATGGATATAGGTCAATTATACGATCATTCTACCATAATTGAACGATATTATCACAGTGCTCACATCGACGACCACTTTTATGCTACACTGAAAATAAGTTATCGTCAATTTCTTGTCAATCCTTCACTATGTCTTATGGTCCAGCCTCACGGATGACAATTTTTTATTCAACGGGGCCCAGGTTACTGAGCGCGTACGGGTGGATGTTCGAGGACATTTGTAGCAAAAATATGTCCTGACGCCACAGGCGAGGTACATATTTTTGCTATAAATGACCAAGAACAGACACCGTATGGGTTCAGTCACTACGTTTTCTTATTACTATGCACCTCCTACTCGTTTATAATGCCTTGTTATTAACTTTCCTGGTTTTTGATACACCCCCATAACCGTACAAAACCACTGCCATTCACTACTGCCTGCTGTCTCCCACCAACCTGTCATGCCTTTCTTCTAGCGGCCATCCCAATACATCGTGCTAATGTGTACGGCTACCATACACGACTGCCAACGTCGTAATTATATTATTATATAGCTCCAAATGTCTTAAAACCTTCAGAATTTACCTTAATCGCCCGTAGACCTCCACTCACTCGACAAGACAGTGACGCCAAAGACTTTGTGTACATTGTGATACATGCTGTATCTGTTACTATGGCGATGGCCTTGCTCACTCTCCTAACATATCTTCTGTTAGGCCCGGCGTCCACCTACTACGATATGGCACCGATATGCCCTACGATGCACCTCCCGATGCAAAATTGAAATCGCGTCGGAAGGTCACCTAATATCGGGACAGTAGACCACGTTTCTGCGATTAGACACCGATAAAAACCCAATACAATGCATGGTGAATTGGCATGTCTAGACGTATGTCTACGATTTTGCACCTTCCCGATATGGCACCGATTTTGACATTTTGTATCGGTGCCATATCGGGAGGTCTACGATTCTATCGTAGTAGGTGGACGCCGGGCCTGATACACATGCTTACTGATTAACAGAGACTACGATTTGAAGAGTGACATTCATATCATTTCGCTGTGACCCCTTGTTTTAGAGTGTGTGTGTGTGTGTGTACATAAGGTTCGCTGGTTCCGGACGTTCCAGAAACAATTTTGCTGGGTAGCTCTTCAAACTGTTGCAATGCAATGTGAGACTCGCTTCTTCCTAACCTGCAAGAGTGTTCAGGGTCGGAAGCGAACGTCAGAGAAGATTGTCAACATGCACTCATCTAAAAGTGTATAATGACAAAATATCAAGGTATTTAACGTGAAACAATCACGTGATACAGTTTAGATATACAGTTTTAGATAGCTTAGATATACAATATAAATCTATGCAGTGTCCCGACACTGAACTAGGGTAGCCAACGTAATTTGACGTTGACAATGCGAAGCGGTGCAATAGACTGTCAGTGCTTGTTGATATTGATTGGTTTTGTATATCTAAGCTATCTAAACTGTATCATGTTCATCCTATACGCAATTTTGCTCAATATTCGCTAAATATGCATCTTAACTTGTTCCGGTCCATTAATAACTGATTGTCAAACTCACGAGTCAAGGACATCTGCATTTTTTTTATTTTCTGCCCAGCCGGGTGCTTTGGCCTCTCAACCAATCAGATTGCATTATTTTTCAAATCACTCTGTATGTCGTTTAAAGCACTTTGATGTCGTTCAAAGTACTCCGTATGTCAATTCCAAAGGCGATGCATGCTAAGCTAGACAGAGTACCTTGGTTATATGATATTATTACTGTAACCCTAGGAGCAGTCAGTATTCATCGTGAGTTTTTGCATAGGTATATAATAATAGATACATACATACTGCCCCTCTCCCATACTTTCCCTCAACTATACTGCCACTGAACCATACTGTCTCTCAATAGTACAGCCTTCCTAAGTGCAACCTTAATGAACCCGAACCGTACTGCCCTGAAACCATTAAATCCCTACACCATACTGTCCCTATACAATAATGCTTTGAAACCATATTGTCCATCATTCACAATGCCCCACATGACTCGGCCCCTTTGGCATCTCTACCCCCGTTTTGCGGTGGCATCTCGGCCCCCTATGCAGTTTTTGCGCTCCCTTAGCAGTTCCACCAAACTGGGCCCCGTTGCTCCACTATTATGACACAGTTGCAGATCGCAGAATAGTGATCTGAGGGCCCAAACGTTGCTCCTGAAATTTTGCGGATCGCGTCGTAATCGCATAGGCGAATCGCCGCGTAAAATACTGCTTTTTGCGATACGTTTTACACTGACCTTCACAGCACTGTGGATCGTATCACTATGGGTTAAATACAGCTTTATCTGATATTTCAAATAACGATCCATGGTGGCACCACCGAATCCCTCCATTTGTTCTTCTACCTATAGGAAATAGTGATCCACACCACCAGGTGTCAGATCAGTTTTAACTGTGATGCCATCTGTATCTAATTAAAGAACTAATTAATTTTCCACTGTCTCATTCAATATGTTCCCCTGAATTGTTCCAAAAAAAGAAGAAGATTGCGACCCGCGGCCCACCCCGTCCTGTGGGTGTTGGTAGAAGTTGTACTAACACTGACCCGCCTCCCCCCGCCGCCCGCCGCCACCCGCCGCCCGCCCGTTTGTACAGGTAGCCTCAGTCAGAATCCTCCCCCCCCCCTGACCCGGGTGTATGGGGGTATCCCTATTCACTCAGTGAAGCCCTGTGCCCGGTAGGCAGGGGTAGTAGTCCGAGTGGAGGGGATATTCACAGGGCGCGACCGCAGGCCGCCCGTACCGTGGGTGTTGGTAGAGGATGCACCAACACTGACCCTTCTCTCAGTGTACGAAGTCCGCAGCCACCCTCACAGCCACCCGCACAGCCACCCTATATTGGTAGAAGTAACCTCGGAGAGTTTAGTGGGCAGCGGGCGGTGAGTCAATACCTACACTCTCAGTCAAGCTTATATTCAGGAATACCTAGAACCCAACAGGATAGTGGTGTTTTAAAAGTAAAATCTATTTTTAAAAACGGTAAAAAAAAAACCAGAATGCAGGGTTTATTATATGTAATTAATCGTTTTATACTCAATCATGTTTTATGAAATAAGTTGGTAATATAAGATTACAATTTTCATATAATACAGACTTGGATGGTTAATGGCAAATGAAATATGCTACCAGTAGTGTCCCCAAGTGGCAGAGAATGGAACTATTGGATGGTGGTGTATATACAACGGAATCAGGCGTATATATGACGTATAAGACCGCACCATGGACATGTATATACGCCACTAAATAAGGCGTCTACGAGACAGATAACAGGTCTAACTTCTAGACACAAAATCCTACTGTTAGACGCGTTTCGCGTACATATGTAAAGCGGTAGGTTTCGTGCAGTGGTTGTATCGCTATCGCATCATAAAAAAATACAATATACATACATGTATATATGCCAAACGTGTATGATTTGTATACAACCAGCGTATACTTGTTGCACACAGGATATTTCTTCTCATATACGGTTGGCGCCAAATATAGCCATTACGCATCCGTATACAAAGAAAAACACATTTGCATGTGTGATATATGGTCTGCAACAATCTATTAGTCCATGAGCCAGACCACTTTTGACTTTCAAATGGAGGTAGAAAGGTTATATGTACGGCCATTACACTCACCCGGTGCCCGGACCGTGAAATTCGGCACTTATCTGTATTATCTGACAGTTTCTTTTATGCAGTAAAGGCCTTATTTTCACACAAAGGTATATGATAAAGATATGATGTAAGATATGGGAAAGTATGTTTGACAGGCAGTGTGGTTGAGGGACAGTATGGTTGAGGGACAGTATGGGTGAGGGGCAGTGTGAATGAGGGGCAGTATGGATGAGGAGCAGTATGGTTGAGGGACAGTATGGGTGAAGGACAGTATGGGTGAGGGACAGTATGGTTGAGGGGCAATGTCTATATCTGAAATGTATGGAGGAAAACCACTGCACTGGTTACTACATTGTTCATCATGAGGAGTTCCCTCAAAACCCTGCACAGAGTACAAGCTTTAGCGGGCATTAGATGACTTAGAAAACAAGGCTAACCTTGATGATCTTCAAAACGAAGGAATATGGCTCCTTGGGGACTTTAATGTCGATTTCCACTTTCCTGACAGGTTACATGCAGACAGGCTAGAAGAAATTTGCAAAAAATTAAATTGTAGAAGGCTCATTAACCAGTGCACCTGGCCCCGAAATAATGGCGGGTCGTGTATCGACAACATCTTTACGAACAACATTAATATTTAAGCAAGAGTGGCACAATAAACTTTTTAAATAGTGACAACCTTCCTGTCTTTGCAGTCGTTAAAAAACTTAAGACTACCTCACAAAGTAATGGTTCTAAAACCTTCTCGGGCATGGATTAAAAGAATTACAATATTAAGGAATTGGAGGAATGGCTTCTAATGTCTGATTGGGATTCATATTGGCATCTACCTATGGTAAACGAAATGTGGAAGTACATGGAAGATGAAATAATTTCCTTTATCGATTATAGTTGCCCATACAAAACTTGGAAAGTAAAAAAAGAGAGATCGCCATGGATCACGGACGAAGTTCGTGAATACATCCTGGAGCGAGAATGGCTAGTTAATATGCATGCTAGAACAGGAAACCCTGAATACTTATCTAGAGCTAAACGGGTGAGAACGATCATCGGTAGGATGATAAAGGTAACAAAGGGCAATTTGTTACGATGCAAAATGAAAATGAGAAAGAACCACAACGTTTCTGGCGGGAAGTCAAAAATATTTGAAATCCAGACCTGTAGGTTTCTCCCCCAACCTTTCTTGATGATAACAGCGGTAATGTCATAGCTTCGTCTGGATCACCAGACTATGATTATAATTACTTCGCTGGAGTTGGAGAGAAACTAGCCAAAAAAATAGACCCGAATGTCATTACTACCTATCCCACTACATTGAATACTGATGAAATGGCCGGAAATCAGGGCCCACTATTAGTCCATGATGTAACGGTAGAGAAACTCATAGCTGATATCAACATACACAAACCCTCTGGCATCAACGGAATAAGAACGTCAGTCCCCAAGGATGCCTTAAAGATATTAATACCACAGGTATCACACCTTTCTCAAATGTCGTTTAACAGTGGAAAGCTACCACCTATATGGAAAGCTGCGACAGTCACTCCAATTCCCAAGAGTGGTAATCTTAACAATGTTGCCAATTGGAGGCCAATCTCAATACTACCTGTCCCTTCTAAATTAGCTGTGCGCTTAATGCATGCCCACCTCTTTCGTGTAATGGATGAAAGAAATGCCATAATAAGCAATATTGATATCGCACAGGGAAGAGTACTTTGAATGCTGTCACCGAACTTGTAAATGATCTTTATGTTGCAAGACATCACTTTGGTGGCCTATATCGACTTCCGCAAGGCGTTTGACAGTGTACACCATGGGATCCTAATCAGAAAATTGCAGAAACTTGGGATAAATGATGAAACTATCTCCTGGCTTGTGGACTACTTGAGAGATCGTAAACAGAGATGCAGATTTGGTGAGGCGTTCTCACACTGGTCCGATGTTTCCTATGGAGTACCTCAAGGGTACCTCCTCAGCCCTTTGTTTTTTATCTACTATATAGATTTTTTTTTTAATTTAGAAGTGTTCATTCAAATTCTGAACATTGTTCAGTTCTTCCATTTGAACTGTGTGGTTTCACCTATACACAAATACCAGAATACCATCTCCATATTTAATAGTATGTATAAGAAATTAACACAGTGTGAAAAATTTACCCTTCCCACAATATGTACATTCCCTATCCCCTATCAAGTCTAGTCGATTTCCAAACCTACTCAGTAAAAACAAGACAGTTCATTTCATATAGCATAGTTCACGCTTGGTAGCACGCTTGAAGGCAGCCATGTCTGCCGAGTCATGCGTATTACTGTTTAAACAGTTCCACAGTCCGACTCCTCGATACATTGGTGATCTTTCATATTTGGAGGTTTTGTGATGACATATTTTGAATCTTACCTTGTTCCCCCGACGTGTTCTACTCACTCTGGTGTCTATAAGTTCTTCATTCCTTGATAGTTTAAACATGCCTTTCCCTAGCTTAAGATCCCACCTGTCCTTTAGAGGTTCAACTCCAGTCCTAATGTGCAGGTCCAATATTCTCAGTCTCCTATACTTGTTACCCTGCACTACCCTCAACCCTCTATTCTGCATTTTTTGCAAGGCTGCTACATCTACAGACCTGGCTCCATCTATTAAGAAACTACTGTATTCAAGAATTGGCCTTATACATGTGCAATAAATCTCTTAGATTGATCGCCTAATTTTTGATAATCTAAAGATTCTATTAGATGTTGTTTTGAGCAACTGCTTAATGTGATGAGAGAAATTCAGGTCTTGATCAATTATAACACCTAGGTATTTATACGCATCTTTTGTTGAAAGCGTATCATCTCCACAATGTATATCGAGTTCAGGCAGAAATCGCTTGCGTACTCCAGACGCATACCAACAGGTGCACGTCTTCTTAGCAATCAACATTAGCCCATTCATATTACACCAATTATAAATCTGTTGTACAGCATGCCCCAGCCTTTGTCGAGCTAGATTAGGTCTAAGGTCACTGGTGTAGAATTTTACTCCTTCCAGACTTTTACACATGTCATTAATAAATATAATGAAAAATAACGGGCCAAGCACAGAACCCTGGGGGACCCCAGTGACAACATCAATTTCATCAGAAATTCTGCCATTAACTAAACATCGCTGTTTCCTTTGGGATGAATAGTTAACAAGCCAAGAGTAGAGGTTTTTTTTAATATACACAAGCCTTTCAAGTTTCGTGAGTAGCAAACTGTGCGGCACATAATTGAAAGCCTTCCTTATATCAACGAAACACGAGGCCGTCACCTCTGAGCTGTCACGACTGGTATACTGATCATGGACAAATTCGAAGATGGCGTCCTCGGTTCCGTAACCAGGCCTGAACCCATAATGATAACTTTTTCAATGAGTTTGGCCGGAACAGGAAGTAGCGTTATTGGCCTCCAGTTTGAAACATCTGTGTTGTCACCACCTGTAGGAATGGGTATAATGAATCCCTTTTTCCATTCTTCTGGTATTAAGCCGTGTAAGAGAGATGTATTCAAGATATAAGTAAATTCGTCTAGCAAAATAGTCAAGGCATCCCTGAGAACATGTGTTGAGACATCCTTTATGCCAGAAGACTTTGTTAGTTTTATCTCCCTGATTAATTTGAGCACCTCACCTTTATCAACATTTAGGTCAACGTTTGTCTCATTTCTCTCAAGTTCTCCCAGTCTACTAATAAGATCCATATGTGCGTCTAGGTCACAACTTTCAAAGATCTCTGCCCCAATATTCCCAAAATGATCGTTCAGATATGTAGCCGTATGATCAGCAGGTATCTGCTCCCCACTATCTTTATTTATTAGCTTACAGTTTGACCTACTCCTTTTCCCTTCAGTTAGATCCTGAATAAGTCACCAAAAGTCACTAGGTGCATTCCGCGATTGATCTATAGCTTCCCTGCAGTAGTCATCCTTAGCCATTTGAAGGTCCCTTTTTATCACATAACCCAGTCTCCTGGCTTCTTTTACCACGTCCGCGTTCCCAGATCCCCGATAACTTGCCACTAACTTTCTTCTGTCATGAATATTTGAGAGAATATCATCCGTGACCCATGGGTCTCTGCCCCTCCTGAAGGTCATGTTCCTCACAGGGCCCACATATTAAGATATTCAGTAACAGCTTTGACAATAATTCTCCACTGCTCCCCAGGGTCTGTGCTTGCCCAGAAGGTACTCCAATCTAGATCAGTTAGATATACAGCAAGAGTATCATAGTTATAGTTTTAATAGCTCCTACCTCTGAATTCAGTTTTTTGCTTTGGTTCTCGCATTTTCTTTCTAATCACATAAATCAGTAGATGATCACTCAGTAGTATATTACTTACACCTGCTTCTTTTACATAATCTGAGTAAGTGTACAAATGAGCGGTCAAGATGCCACCATGACCACTGTTATTCGGTCATGTCACACCATTTATCAGTTGTTTTAACCCGTTTTCCTTGGCAAAATCAACAAGCTAAACTACTGCTGAGTCATTCCGCGAGTATAAATTCGCATTGAAGTCTCCGATCAACCAATATTCACAGCCAGCCAGCTGATTGTCATTCATTAGTGAGTCTAGAAACTCCAGGCACAGGTCCATCAAACCCTTGTTAGGTTTATAGCATGTCATAACAACCATTGCTTTGTTGCTTGGTCGGGATATTTTCAAGCATACACTCTCAATATGCTCGTTATAACTGTATATTTATCCAATACACTAGCATAAGGGTAATAATCTTTAGATACAAAACAAGAGACACCCCCACCAATTTTGTTTCAACAATCCGATCTGAATATCTTATGGTCTCCAAGTCTCAGTGACGCCAATGAAATCATAGTGATCTAATATCAGGCGAACTTGAGAAATTAAAGGAAGCAAGCTACAGGGTGAGGCTCATGATATATGAACAACCAAAATCCAGAAAAATCACTTTTTTAAAATTTTGAAATGGGACTTCCTTTGATATTTACAGGAAAATATATGTCTTTAGGAATGGAAATCCAAAGTTTTGTCATAGTTGTTTGATTATTTCATCGGTAGCCATGGTAACAAAAAACACTGATTTTACCCATTTTTGGCACTTAATTAGCACTTCTGTTATATTTTCTCTTATTTTCATCTGAAAACAGAAGGGAAACAAACAAAGTAATTTATCTATCATATGTCAAGTTGTTTTTATTGTGATATCTGTTTCAATATATTTTATCAAATTAAATCTTTTTTAATGATATTCATCTGTTGCCATGGCAACCAATTCGGAATTGGATCACTGATTATGCTTAGCTATTCAACACTTAACATGGGATTGGTCAAACAAAACATTAAAGAGTTATCAAAGTCTATACATCCTAATAGATAAATCTTTGCACATGGATACATTCATTAGATTATCCACTTTATTTAAATGCAAATAACCAGAGAGAAATATCAAGCTTCCATTTACAGTGGTGACAGTCTAGTTGTTGGCAATATGGCCTAAATAGGGTTAGATAGTACAGCATATCTGCTTTGAAAATTACATATGTTTTATAATCCAATCTGTAATTTCAATGCATCATAACTTTCTGGGTTTACTGTATAATATATTCATGAAAATAATTTGGACATCTCTAAAATCCATTTACTTTGACATCTGTTGCTATGGTAACAAATAAGGGATGTCATCGGAGATATTGCCTAGGTATTCAACATGTGACAGTGGCATTGCATTGATAGGCTAAGTTGAAAGTTCATGCTGATAAATTACTAAAATCCATTCATTCTATTCAGTTAATGTATATACATAAATAAATACATAGTTGGATGATCCTTCATATTTCATGTATTACTAGCCAGAAAAGAAATCTCTAATTTCCACCTCCAATATTGAAGGAAAGTCAACTAATTGTCAGTAGGGCCCAAACAGGGTAAGATGGTACAAAATTCCTGCTTTACCTGCTTTTCAAAAATTACTCATTTCCTATAATCAAAATTCTGTTTTCATTTCAATATATATATATATATATAATCATTATCTTGAATGCATTTTGAATGTATTTATCGAGAAAATATTGGTATTCCTTAAATCTATCTACCTTGGCATGTGTTGTCATGGTAACCAACAAGGAATTTATCTATAATGACTAAATCGGACACAAGAAATACTAGTGGAAATTCATACCATAAATGTGTGAAGTGATACGATATCAGTGAACACAAGGTACCAAGGTGTCATGAAGACTACATGGTATGATAACATAGTTCATACAGCCAGAGGTCGAAGTTATGGACACTGCAAGGCTTTTGGGGCTGTCAGCCTGAATGTATTCCCGATGATGAGTAGTAGAGGACCACAACCCATGGTAGAGAACATCAGAGTCTGGGGAGGGCAGCCTACAGGGCTCCTCCATGATGGAAGGAGTGGGTGAAGATGAAGTTGGCATCTCTGTGACCTGCCATGAACAGAGCAGAGACATACATTGAATTCATTTCAGTACAACTAAAGTGCCGAAAAGGCATTACATGTAGGCCTATGTATCGTTGAAAAACGAACTGATTGTTCCATTAGTGTTCCACTCTCATGAAAGCTCTTATGAACCAATGGACAGGGCCTGGCCAGTTTGAGCAATGACTACCGCTTTTAGCCCTCTCAAGAATTTGTATTTTTCAAACTATACAGTGTGTTAAAACTTGATACAGAAACTAAATAAATTAATTCAAATATAAAATATTGCTCAAATGTTTTCTGCTCCGCATTTATATTACATGATTATTCAGGTGGACATTGCAAGTATACGCTAATTCAATATGCCTGACCCAATTAATATAAGGAACCCCCCCCCCCCCCCCCAGGACAGAACACCCGCCCCCCCCCCCCCCCGCTCCCTGTAGGAGCATTTTGTTGGTGATCTCCCATGACATACTACGAACGTGTCTATAAGAAACTGGCCATCTTTTATCTCCAAACTGTCATACATTCTTTGAGCAATCTTAGCTGATTGCTAGCTAAGATGGTCTTGACTAAAGAACACCACCCAGGTTGCATAAAACTGAGACAGTCTTAAGAGTTTCATCTCAGGGGATACTTTTGATGTGATTTTTAATGTCTGGGAACAGTCTCAGACAGTGTCAGTGTACTCTGTCAAAAATTTCCCATTTTTCTTAGATACTTATAATAAAGATAGAAGCACAATCACAAGTGTCCTAAAAGGCCTGTAACAACTCTTTTGTAAGGGCCAAGTCTCATGATGCTGAGACATTTTCAAGATTTTATTCTCAGGGGGTACTTTTGATGCTTTTTATATCAGGCAACATGGCCAGGATAAATGTCAAGATAGCTCAATCTAAATTTTGATTTAGAACATGTGGTAAATGGCACTTTTGTCTCCAACTGATGCTACCTTAGAAAAAAATCAATCTCAATTTCGAAAATCTGTAGGCCTAAGTCATGATATTGTCAGGATCCATACAAAGAAAAACTAAACTAGTCTAACATTTTATTTGCCCAATTATGGAGATGTAATATGATACTATGTACTCTGAAATAATATTTTCAAATCTAAATTTGTAATATTATTTCAGATTCAAATTCGAAGCTAGAGCTGTCAAAATGTTATCGTTGACAAATTGCCCAGTGGGATAGCCTACAACAGGTAACAGACGATTTGAACTTAGGCGCATCAAAGTGTATCCCAAACAAAGAATATTTGTCTGTTTGGTGTAAATTTAATCAATTTAATCAACAAGGTTTAAGTCTAACCCAGGGTTTACACTAGACAACTAAATACATGGCGACTGTAGATCATCTAGCCAATAGTTGTCAGGAGGTGCATTAGGGGTTGCAATAGTCGCAGACCCCAGAATGTACATGAGAGTTTACACTGAAGACTTTCAATTTAAATGGACCTCAGCGATTTATTGGAGTTAACTTTGATGATTGTCTAAACGTGTACCTGTGTATATCTCTGTTTATCTGTGTTTATTTGTGTGTGTATACGTGGACATACACTATAAAAACGGTGTTTATCCCCACTATAGTAATACTAAAAATCACCCCCTCTCCACAGAAGCACCTGAGAAAAAAGATATGCCTAACTAAATTTTTGTCTTCAAAAAGCGCCCCCCCCCCCCAGCTCCAATGAAAAAGATTAGGACCACCATGGAAAAATAGAATTAGGCCATGAAATAGTTGCCCCCTCAAAAAAGAAGAAATTGATTATTTCTCAACAAAAAAAAAACCCTAAGGAAATATTGTAGTAAAAAGAAATAGTACCCGATGAATTTTTTTGCTGAAGTCCCTACATGGAAAATTCTAAAAACAATTAGCCCCCTTCCCCCAAGAGTTACCAAAATAAGTCCCATAGGCCTGCCCTGTTGAATGTACAAAAAAAGATCACACACACCACCCATACTGCCATAGGCCCCCCAAGAAATATATGAAAAAAGATTAGCACTGTCCGATGATTTAACAAAAGAACCGCCATTTAGACAAATTACGACAAATTACGCATCCCCCCCGCCCCCCAATATAAATAATTCAAGCTGGCGAGAAATAGTCGCCAGCATCAGAGTGTGTCCAGCAGTCCTGAGATGGTAAGTTCATATTTTGATCTTTTCTAAGGGAACATATGACAATTTTCCGTTACACAGTTCGTCGCGAGTGAAAAAAACGGCGATGTCACGCTTCATTGTATTGGCTCCAAAAGGCGTCCTAACGGCCTTACGGAGCCGCTTTGCAGCGATGTCTTATACAGCGCACATAGCAACGTTTTGACGTTCTATTTTCGCGGAGTTTTTACCGACCTATAAACTGCACTAGCTCCGTCAAATTGAGTAATTTGAGATAATCAGTTGATTTCTAGCATTTTACTGCTCATAGTGGTTAAGTGGTGCAAAGTGCCAGAATCGCCGGCCAGAATCGTCTATGGTAGCCTACACGCCCAGTAAGGCTGATACTGTTGTCTGACGTAAAGTGACGTCAGTAATATGTCTAGTGTGTTTACCGTGACGGCGTGAGCATGACAGGCCGCGATTCTGCACTCGCGGAGAACTTCGATACTGAAAACGGCAAATTATTGATAGATCCCTTCCCTAAATCACAATATTGACTTACTGACTAGTATCCTCATGTCCATAGCTATTTGATAGTCTTTATCCCGAGTGTCTATGTCAATTAATCGCAGATTTATGACCTGATATGTACACAGTACAGAGTGTCAGACACGCTCTGATGCTGGCTCCATTCAAAGTTGTAACTTTCAGACATCCAAAATAGCAGTTTGCTCACTTGTTCCTTTATATTATCAACACACATACATCAAAACGAAGATTTACATATGACATAGTAATATTCTGTACAACAGACAAATCTTACCTGCTCAAAAGATGCGTTTAGTCAGAGCATCTTCATTGGCTGTATAACGTGATGTCTGTGACCGGATGTTGTCGTGATGCACACAAAACGTAAAAATGACGCTATAAAGTGATTTAAAGGCGTTACAACGCTATTCCACGTGGGCGTCACATACGCGTCACATACGCGTCACATACACGGCTGGGACCACCACATAGACAGAAAGCAGCCTATATGTGATTGATTAGTGCTGGTATTGTCCATATGTATATATCCTGGGTTATTATCAATACCTATCACAATTGTAATTGATATTGTCTAGTTTTAACAGATTTATTGAGATTATTCACATTTAGCCTTAACATGGTCGTTTTGTGACATCAGGCTTTATAGCCTAAAATATGGCTTTATGTGAAAATGTACATAATTTTGTCAGTGTTTTGGAATTCATGCAGTTCATATTATTGTTTTATGTGTAAAGGTGATGTCTTATTTGAAGTAAAATATATAAGATAATTTGATAACTTCTTAATGAGAAAGTCATTGAATATTAGAGACATTTTGGTGAAATTGTAGAAAAATGAAGAAAATGATTATATATCAAATATTTACATTGGTAAAACGAGGGGGCTGCTAAGGACTGCTGGAAGTAATAATTTTAGCAGTGTACCTTTGATCTAATTTATTATTTTACATTTTAATCAAATTCTATGTTTGTGACATTCCAATATAAACCTTTAGTACAAGTTACATGAGCTTCACCCTACAAGCATTGAAGTGGCATAGTTTAATGCCTCCCATGGTCGCCCAGTTGTGATAGTGCAAGTGTGTATGTGCAAGGTGATGTGTGTAGTTATGTGCTGATACTAAAGGTGTGGGTTTTGGAAAATGAGACTTGCGTGGGGAATCCCAGGTAGCTCAGTGCTGAAATATTAATGATCCTACATTTGTTTTTGAAAAGCATGGTCTCAAGTACAAGCTATACGCGGATGACATATTTATCTATAAATCAGGGAAAGACATTGGGGACGTGAGTAGAACCATGCAATCGGGATTAGATGATATGTGGGATTGGACTCGAGCGCACTTCATTCATGACTATAAACTGCAAAACGGTATATAAACTGTAGTTTGGTATACCTCTAAGGCAAAGTTAAAAACCTTTATACGACCGGACCTATACCTGGGACTAACTAAAGTAACAGTAGAAAAGGATTACCTGTACCTAGGAGTGGTGATTGATGACATTTTGACCTTTGAAAAAAACATCAAATTAGTGATAAAAAAGCTAAATTACAAAGGGCAATTTGTTACGATGCAAAATGAAAATGAGAAAGAACCACAACGTTTCTGGCGGGAAGTCAAAAATATTCGAAATCCAGACCTGTAGGTTTCTCCCCCAACCTTTCTTGATGATAACAGCGGTAATGTCATAGCTTCGTCTGGATCACCAGACTATGATATAATTACTTCGCTGGAGTTGGAGAGAAACTAGCCAAAAAAATAGACCCGAATGTCATTACTACCTATCCCACTACATTGAATACTGATGAAATGGCCGGAAATCAGGGCCCACTATTAGTCCATGATGTAACGGTAGAGAAACTCATAGCTGATATCAACATACACAAACCCTCTGGCATCAACGGAATAAGAACGTCAGTCCCCAAGGATGCCTTAAAGATATTAATACCACAGGTATCACACCTTTCTCAAATGTCGTTTAACAGTGGAAAGCTACCACCTATATGGAAAGCTGCGACAGTCACTCCAATTCCCAAGAGTGGTAATCTTAACAATGTTGCCAATTGGAGGCCAGTCTCAATACTACCTGTCCCTTCTAAATTAGCTGAGCGCTTAATGCATGCCCACCTCTTTCGTGTAATGGATGAAAGAAATGCCATAATAAGCAATATTGATATCGCACAGGGAAGAGTACTTTGAATGCTGTCACCGAACTTGTAAATGATCTTTATGTTGCAAGACATCACTTTGGTGGCCTATATCGACTTCCGCAAGGCGTTTGACAGTGTACACCATGGGATCCTAATCAGAAAATTGCAGAAACTTGGGATAAATGATGAAACTATCTCCTGGCTTGTGGACTACTTGAGAGATCGTAAACAGAGATGCAGATTTGGTGAGGCGTTCTCACACTGGTCCGATGTTTCCTATGGAGTACCTCAAGGGTACCTCCTCAGCCCTTTGTTTTTTATCTACTATATAGATTTTTTTTTTAATTCAGAAGTGTTCATTCAAATTCTGAACATTGTTCAGTTCTTCCATTTGAACTGTGTGGTTTCACCTATACACAAATACCAGAATACCATCTCCATATTTAATAGTATGTATAAGAAATTAACACAGTGTGAAAAATTTACCCTTCCCACAATATGTACATTCCCTATCCCCTATCAAGTCTAGTCGATTTCCAAACCTACTCAGTAAAAACAAGACAGTTCATTTCATATAGCATAGTTCACGCTTGGTAGCACGCTTGAAGGCAGCCATGTCTGCCGAGTCCTGCGTATTACTGTTTAAACAGTTCCACAGTCCGACTCCTCGATACATTGGTGATCTTTCATATTTGGAGGTTTTGTGATGACATATTTTGAATCTTACCTTGTTCCCCCGACGTGTTCTACTCACTCTGGTGTCTATAAGTTCTTCATTCCTTGATAGTTTAAACATGCCTTTCCCTAGCTTAAGATCCCACCTGTCCTTTAGAGGTTCAACTCCAGTCCTAATGTGCAGGTCCAATATTCTCAGTCTCCTATACTTGTTACCCTGCACTACCCTCAACCCTCTATTCTGCATTTTTTGCAAGGCTGCTACATCTACAGACCTGGCTCCATCTATTAAGAAACTACTATATTCAAGAATTGGCCTTATACATGTGCAATAAATCTCTTAGATTGATCGCCTAATTTTTGATAATCTAAAGATTCTATTAGATGTTGTTTTGAGCAACTGCTTAATGTGATGAGAGAAATTCAGGTCTTGATCAATTATAACACCTAGGTATTTATACGCATCTTTTGTTGAAAGCGTATCATCTCCACAATGTATATCGAGTTCAGGCAGAAATCGCTTGCGTACTCCAGACGCATACCAACAGGTGCACGTCTTCTTAGCAATCAACATTAGCCCATTCATATTACACCAATTATAAATCTGTTGTACAGCATGCCCCAGCCTTTGTCGAGCTAGATTAGGTCTAAGGTCACTGGTGTAGAATTTTACTCCTTCCAGACTTTTACACATGTCATTAATAAATATAATGAAAAATAACGGGCCAAGCACAGAACCCTGGGGGACCCCAGTGACAACATCAATTTCATCAGAAATTCTGCCATTAACTAAACATCGCTGTTTCCTTTGGGATGAATAGTTAACAAGCCAAGAGTAGAGGTTTTTTTTAATATACACAAGCCTTTCAAGTTTCGTGAGTAGCAAACTGTGCGGCACATAATTGAAAGCCTTCCTTATATCAACGAAACACGAGGCCGTCACCTCTGAGCTGTCACGACTGGTATACTGATCATGGACAAATTCGAAGATGGCGTCCTCGGTTCCGTAACCAGGCCTGAACCCATAATGATAACTTTTTCAATGAGTTTGGCCGGAACAGGAAGTAGCGTTATTGGCCTCCAGTTTGAAACATCTGTGTTGTCACCACCTGTAGGAATGGGTATAATGAATCCCTTTTTCCATTCTTCTGGTATTAAGCCGTGTAAGAGAGATGTATTCAAGATATAAGTAAATTCGTCTAGCAAAATAGTCAAGGCATCCCTGAGAACATGTGTTGAGACATCCTTTATGCCAGAAGACTTTGTTAGTTTTATCTCCCTGATTAATTTGAGCACCTCACCTTTATCAACATTTAGGTCAACGTTTGTCTCATTTCTCTCAAGTTCTCCCAGTCTACTAATAAGATCCATATGTGCGTCTAGGTCACAACTTTCAAAGATCTCTGCCCCAATATTCCCAAAATGATCGTTCAGATATGTAGCCGTATGATCAGCAGGTATCTGCTCCCCACTATCTTTATTTATTAGCTTACAGTTTGACCTACTCCTTTTCCCTTCAGTTAGATCCTGAATAAGTCACCAAAAGTCACTAGGTGCATTCCGCGATTGATCTATAGCTTCCCTGCAGTAGTCATCCTTAGCCATTTGAAGGTCCCTTTTTATCACATAACCCAGTCTCCTGGCTTCTTTTACCACGTCCGCGTTCCCAGATTCCCGATAACTTGCCACTAACTTTCTTCTGTCATGAATATTTGAGAGAATATCATCCGTGACCCATGGGTCTCTGCCCCTCCTGAAGGTCATGTTCCTCACAGGGCCCACATATTAAGATATTCAGTAACAGCTTTGACAATAATTCTCCACTGCTCCCCAGGGTCTGTGCTTGCCCAGAAGGTACTCCAATCTAGATCAGTTAGATATACAGCAAGAGTATCATAGTTATAGTTTTAATAGCTCCTACCTCTGAATTCAGTTTTTTGCTTTGGTTCTCGCATTTTCTTTCTAATCACATAAATCAGTAGATGATTACTCAGTAGTATATTACTTACACCTGCTTCTTTTACATAATCTGAGTAAGTGTACAAATGAGCGGTCAAGATGCCACCATGACCACTGTTATTCGGTCATGTCACACCATTTATCAGTTGTTTTAACCCGTTTTCCTTGGCAAAATCAACAAGCTAAACTACTGCTGAGTCATTCCGCGAGTATAAATTCGCATTGAAGTCTCCGATCAACCAATATTCACAGCCAGCCAGCTGATTGTCATTCATTAGTGAGTCTAGAAACTCCAGGCACAGGTCCATCAAACCCTTGTTAGGTTTATAGCATGTCATAACAACCATTGCTTTGTTGCTTGGTCGGGATATTTTCAAGCATACACTCTCAATATGCTCGTTATAACTGTATATTTATCCAATACACTAGCATAAGGGTAATAATCTTTAGATACAAAACAAGAGACACCCCCACCAATTTTGTTTCAACAATCCGATCTGAATATCTTATGGTCTCCAAGTCTCAGTGACGCCAATGAAATCATAGTGATCTAATATCAGGCGAACTTGAGAAATTAAAGGAAGCAAGCTACAAGCATTGAAGTGGCATAGTTTAATGCCTCCCATGGTCGCCCAGTTGTGATAGTGCAAGTGTGTATGTGCAAGGTGATGTGTGTAGTTATGTGCTGATACTAAAGGTGTGGGTTTTGGAAAATGAGACTTGCGTGGGGAATCCCAGGTAGCTCAGTGCTGAAATATTAATGATCCTACATTTGTTTTTGAAAAGCATGGTCTCAAGTACAAGCTATACGCGGATGACATATTTATCTATAAATCAGGGAAAGACATTGGGGACGTGAGTAGAACCATGCAATCGGGATTAGATGATATGTGGGATTGGACTCGAGCGCACTTCATTCATGACTATAAACTGCAAAACGGTATATAAACTGTAGTTTGGTATACCTCTAAGGCAAAGTTAAAAACCTTTATACGACCGGACCTATACCTGGGACTAACTAAAGTAACAGTAGAAAAGGATTACCTGTACCTAGGAGTGGTGATTGATGACATTTTGACCTTTGAAAAAAACATCAAATTAGTGATAAAAAAGCTAAATTGCAAACTATATCTGCTAAGTAAGGTCCGCTATATGATAGACTCTAAGGTTGCTTGCAAACTCTATAAACAAATGATAACTCCCACGATAGATTATGCAAGCATGCTGCATCAATGCTCACCCAAATAATGGCTAGACAAACTCCAGCTTTATCAGAACCGGGGTTTGAGGATGTGCCTAAAACAGGACCCATGGTGTACACTGTCTCGGAATTACATACGCCATGTGGTATATTGCCACTCGAAAGAAGGCGCAAGGAGCTTTTGCTTAGTTTTGCTAAAAGAATTAGGCCATAGAGAAAGGCGTACTTTCCTTGGTTTTACCTGCTGCCACTCCGGATAACACCCAGCGAATAACAAGAGCCCAAAATAAATCACTTTTTGTGTTGCTACGACCCAAGACTGAATTCTTGAAGCGGTGCCCAATATATAGACTACATTCTCTCTGGAATGCTATCTCAGAAGATGTCAAGCAGTGTAAAACAAAGCCTAGTTTTAAGAGCACAGTGAGAAAACTTGAGCACTTGTAAAAATATTGGAAAAGAATTCAGATGTATGTTTCACTCATGGCCTTGACTATGACTCTGTATCACACCTTTGGTATAATCCTAATTATGATGCTTCTTTGCGCTGTAAATAGAAAATAAATTTCTACTGCATACTATAGATATAACATATATTGCATATATATCTAGATGTATAAAATTAGTCTACTATATAGTACTAGTAATCTGTATATAAAAAATAATTCTATTTTATAGTGTTAGTAACCTGGAGCTTTTTGTCTCGTACATTTTTTGTGTCAATATTATAGTATTCGATATACAGGAAGCCAACTCAAACGGTAACTTCATGTGAACAGAACTTTTGAAATGCTGTGTAAGGGAGTTGGCAGACAGCGATTATTTTGTAAGCGAACCGACCTGAATAAAAAAAAAGAAAAAAGCTACTTGGTGGGGGAATGGCTGAGGTTTAGAGAACATCAGGACAATGTGAAAAGTCTACATCACTTAAACTATGGTGAAGTAAAGGTGGGACAAATGAATATCCCTGTGGATGGTCTTGGTCCAGTTTCATGGTTGTTACTGGCAAGGCCATCAGTATCACCTCAAAGAACACAACCTGAACTCTGCTAAGTGATGTGAAATGATGGTAGATGCTAGAACAGTGCGAGTAACCGCAATCTCAGAGCAATAGGGCACACCGTCATAAGACAGTACAAGTGTGCTTGGTTGAAGGTCTCACCCATCTTATACTCTCTAAATGGTATTCTGTACAAGGTTCTCACTATGGTCTATGGAAGAAGAATTCTTAACAAATTAGGCTTAGAGCCTTGATAATCAACTGGATTACAGGAATCTTTGGGTTGCATTGATGTACGTCTTTAGCACGGGAGGCAGGCCAGTGGATTCCCAAGAATTATTCCCCTATAGAGCGTAGTGAGAGTACAGAATACCCCTTAGAGAGTGTCAGATCTTATGAGAGGGGTGCACGGAAAGGGAATAGACAAGTTGTCTGTAAAACACCCACTCATTGAAATAAAAAAAGCGATATATTTGGACACGTTCAGGTAGATATTCACACCCAAACCGTTTCTGAAATGAATACCCATATTCAAAAACGTCAAAGTTGGTCAAGAGGATAAAAGGCCTCTTCCACAGGAGACTAGTACTCCGTCCGTCCAGTTATTCCGTCTGAAATTCAGACGGAATGAGACGGACGGCTCAGTGGAGGCGACTTGCTTGGGTAAATCCGTCTGACGGACTGCTATATAATCGTTAAAATGGCCTCCACATACAGTCCGTCAGTCCCAATAGTTGGACGGGGATATCCAAAAAAATAGATATTGCCGTCCGACGGATTCAAAAGGGTCCATCCGTCTAAATTCCGACACCCTTCCGACACGAGTCACGATATTAAACACTGCCAGCAGCCTGCCATACTGCCCCTCCATTTATACTGTCCCTCAACCATACTGTCCTTCCCCCATACTGCCCCTCCACCATACTGCCCCTCAACCATATTGCCCCTCCACCATACTGTGGTGAGGGACAGTATAGGTGAGGAGTAGTATGGTGGAGGGGCAGTAATATATAAAAACATAGTTATGACGCCTATATGATGTTACTTATTCGAGGTGTATGACAGATTATGTTCCGAACGAGTTCGGAACGAATTTTGTTATACTCCGAGAATAAGTATCATCGTATTGGCGTCATCACTGTGTTTTTTTAGTATTATATACCTTATTTTGGTTATAATCCTCCAAAATCGACTCTGTTGACACTGTCGATGTCGATCAGCGCGGCAAGTACATCACCATACTCAATCGGAAGTTAATTGCACCTACTCAGTATACTGCGCCACTCAGGTATATCGCCCCGCAAAACGAGTTTCTGTAGGTTACTCTATCGGTGCAGTGTGCCTGTGCGACACTCTCCAAGCAGAAATCCAGCGCTCTACTTCCTGCGGCCGCTTGTATTAGTAAGCGCTGGCGCCGCGAAAGATCTGCTAGGAGAGTGCCTATGCGAGTTACATTTGCTCTCCGAACAGATATTTGGTTCGAATAGATAGCGTTAACGAACCTGAAATATAGGGTTCGGAGAGTAAGGTTATCGTTTTCCAGTTACCATGGCGCCCTGGTTTGTATTGCCTCAATTTGCGTGTTGCAATGCATCTTACATGCACAACGTAACGAGTTATCACGTGTATTGACCAATATCGAAGCAACTAACATGTAGCTTTAACCGGATACCGTTTAAATGGCGTAAATATGCGATATTGAACGATAACATCACTAGCTTTGCCGACTTGACAGTGCGGCCGCTGACACATCAATGTCAGGATTTCCCAGAGCATAGGGAACCCCCGATAATGACGTCACGCGAATACGGTCTCCTTTGTTGACGCCCGCTCAGCGAGGGTCGATGTTGATATCGATCGAATATGCATATTTAAGCAATTTAATCGGTAACAGGTGAGTCCTAAACATTAGTTGCCTGGATGTTTGATTAATATGCATGTTAACTCCTTCCGTGGCGTGTGTCATAAGCCGCGGAACTCGTGAAGTGAAGGGATCCGCCATTTGCAATTTTTTGGCCCAGATTCCTGTTGTCGGACTCTCGTCCAATCAGATTGCGTTATTTTTCAAAGCGTGCTATATGACGTTCAAAGCGCGCAATATGTACGTCAAAGCGTTCAATATGTACGTCAAAGCGCGCAATATGTATTTCAGTACAAAGCTACACGGCGTATCGTGCAATATGTAACGACTTTCTCTACCCCTAAGAACAGTAAGTATTTACACTGAGTTAGTGCATAGGTATATAATAATATATAGAGACATAGTTAGTGTGACTGAATGGAATCTGTTCAAAGATATGCAGGTATATATAGACAATAATCGATGGTTTTGTGGACAGGCGGCCGTAAACCACGAGCGGTTGCCACGTAGTAATACACGGGCGCTAGCGTGTGTATTACGAGGTTAACCGCGAGTGGTTTACAGAGCTGCCTGTCCACAAAATCATCTTTTGTTGCATTTATTATCCATCTTTCCGAATGAATTAAACCCAGTAATTGCCATATTAACAGGTATAACATCCGGAACTATTTCTTTGCTCTATAGCAAAAGGGACTATTTTTCCCGTATAGCATGGTTTTGAGGCTGTATACCACAGTTATGGTCGTGGTTTACAGAGACCCCATACATTTTCAATGGGGACTTTGTATACGATGGATAATAAAGTAATGTGGAGGGGCAGGATACTGGAGGGGCAGTATGGGTGTGGGGTAGTATGGTGAAGGGTGAATATGGTAGAGGGGCAGTATGGTGGAGGGGCAGTACATGGTGGAGGGACAGTATGGTAAAGGGGCAGTATTGTAGAGGGGCAGTATGGTGGAAGGGCAGTATGGTTGAGGGTCAGTATGGGTGTGGGTCAGTATGGGTGAGGGTCAGTATGGGTGAGGGGTAGTATGGTGGAGGGGCAGTATGGTGGAGGGGCAGTATGGTGGAGGGGCAGTATGGTGGAGGGACAGTATGGTAAAGGGGCAGTATTGTAGAAGGGCAGTATGGTGGAAGGGCAGTATGGTTGAGGGTCAGTATGGGTGTGGGTCAGTATGGGTGAGGGTCAGTATGGGTGAGGGGTAGTATGGTGGAGGGGCAGTATGGTGGAGGGGCAGTATGGTGGAGGGACAGTATGGTAAAGGGGCAGTATTGTAGAGGGGCAGTATGGTGGAAGGGCAGTATGGTTGAGGGTCAGTATGGGTGTGGATCAGTATGGGTGAGGGTCAGTATGGTGGAGGGGCAGTATGGTAGACGGGCAGTATTAAAATATTTGATAATAGAATATATAAGAATTCTAAAAAATTATATTTCACTCAGTAAAACCCATGCCACCTTCTTCAAATTAAAAAAAAAATCATCGGTCACTGTCACCAGTTTTTAAAAAATTAAGGAAAGCTGTATTTTGTCATAGCCTGTGTCGTAGCCCTTGTGCGGGAAACTAGACAAATTACCCAGACGGATTTTGAAAACGTCAGATGGAATAGTGGCTAGTGGAAGTATGTTTGTCCGTCCGTCAGTAAGACAACCGTCTGGATTTCAATTTTGTAGACGGACGGACCGTGACTTGGGACGGACGGATTTGTAGTAGTCGCCTGTGGAAGAGGCCTTTTAGGGAGACAACATGCACAAAGCACAACAGCATCACCTGTATTTATCATGGAAAGGGGATCCCCCTTACTACACTAGTTTCTAGCCAAAGGACCTGTAGGACATGCCTCTATGTGTTGGTACAATATCCCCTGGAAATAGCTTACAAATACTTCATGAATGAGGTGACAACAATGACATGTAATGGTGACAAAGACGTTAAAATCCTGTCCAACTTGTACAATTTGCTCAGAAACAGCTCCTATGGGAAGATGATATCTAACAAGCAGAACTTCACCAACACAAGATACGTGTCACACAGTAAAGCCAAACAGCTGGCTTTCACTGCAGAACATATCTGAAATCAATTAAAGGATGGTGAAGGTGGTATGTCTCCCCAAAACAGTGATATACGACCTACCCATTTAGATAGGATCAATGGTGTACCAGTATGCAAAGTTGAAAATTCTCTCATTCTACTACACCTCTCTGTTGCATTTCATAGATAAAGGATAAATACAGTTTGTATTTCGCTTTAAGAAGAGATTAATTCAAAAACATTGTCAAGCCAGAATTGTGACACCTACTTTACAGAATGACATCTCTGGCTACCCTCTGAATTGTGTGACATTCCATGTCACAGAGAACAGTACATTCTGTATAAAACAGATGAATCCCCGTGGCTCCTACCCCCCTGTAGTAAAGAGCGTCTACCACACAATAACATGTTCTCTTCAAAGCATAATAGGAAGGTAGTGAAATAACTTTCCTCAACTCGAAATGTTATCTAAGGGATGGGGAAACTGTCAAACTCAACTGTAAAGGGGTTATATAAAAACAAAACAACTTATCTTGTGTGGAGTATAAGGAGGTCTTAGAAAATTAAAAAAACACACAACGGCACTAATACCGGTTTCAAAGTGGTTAATCATGAGGTGGCAACACATAAACAGAAGAAACAAGGTCTGAACTTATCAACACATAATGTATGTTAATGTATGCAGAAATTAATGTATGACAAAAAACCAGTCTTCACCAAAATCATAATACTAGTTCCAGTCTCTGGATCAATCAGAACGTTCCATTTCCTCGATGTCACACCACTTCCGTTCTGCAAGTAGGTCAACCAAAACCTGCACGTTCAATCATATGCACTCTAAGACATCTACTATACTACTATTACCATTCCCAAAATCAGCTACAAACAAACAGTCCACCTGCTGATGTGGAGTAACAGCACAGGAGAAGCTAACAGTAAAGCTATCCATCACCAAGTGAATTGAAAAAACTAGTTAAAAAAGAATGTCAACTAAGCTAATATGTTCATTTAACATTCATCTACAAAAATCCTTGTCATTACTCAAACATTTATGTTTTTATTTTTGTAGCCCAATATTGAAGTATTTTTATGTGTAATGCGATTCAAACAAGTTGTATCTGAAGAACTAGCTGTAAGCGAGAGTGTATGATGAAGAATTTTGTTTAAATGCGTAAAAACGTGACATACATGGGAAAAAATGGTGACGGGTTTTTACATTGGCGCCATGGTTTTCCCAATGGTGACGGGTGGCTACATGGGCATAATGGTTTTCCCAATGGATGACTTGTTTCCTAGTGGGCGTCATGGTTTTCTTAATGGTGATGGCTTTCTGCGTGGCTGTCATGGTTTTCATAATGGTGACAGGTTTCTACATGGGCGTCATTATTTTCATAATGATGCTGGTTTTCCACATAGGCGTCATGGTTTTCATTATGGGCAACACGTTTCTCTCATAGCCATCATGGTTTTCTCCATGGGCGTTTTCTCCATCTTGGACATTATGCCTTTCTACATGGGCATCATTATTTTCCCCTTTGGGGCGATCCATAAAGTATGTACGCAGATTTTCCTGGAAAATTGACCCCCCACCCCCCCCCCTGTTGCACAGCATACGCTTTTCATGGACCCCCCCTTATTGCATATGTACATTTTCTGGACCCCCCCCCTTTTCAACATCTGAAGCAGGATTCATATGTAGGCATAATGTAACTGAGACAGGTCTACTTCACACCTTTTCCTCTCTGTAATCAAAATCTCATGAGATTCTGTAATTTTGGAATGGAATTTGTTGGGGATAATTACTCCTATCAGTCTTAAGTCACTACCGTTCAATCTCAAAACAGTCTCACAACCATACTGCTCCTCAACTATAATGCCCCTCACCCACGCATTCTCTTAACTGCACTTTTGCCCCTCAACCGGACTGCCCCATAACCATTCTGCCCCTCACCAAAATTGCTCCTTGATTATATTGCCCCTCCACCATACTACCCCTCCACCATACTGCCCCTCTGCCATATTGCTCCTCCACCATACTGCCCCTCCAACATACTGCCCCTCAATAATACTGCCCCCCCCCCCCCACATACTGCCCCTCCACCAAACTATACTGTCCCTCCACCATATACTGCCTGCCCTTCCAGGATGCTGCCCCTTTACCATACTGCCCCTCTACTATATTGTCCCTCCACCATACTGCCCTTCCACCATACTGCCCCTTGACCATACTGTCCCTCCGCCATACTGCCACTCCATGATACTGTCCTTCTAAAATAATCCCCCTCCACTATACTGTCCCTTTTATCATACTGCTCCTCCACCATGCTGCCCCTCAACATAACTTCTCCTCAACCATACTGCCCCTCTACCATACTGCCCCTCTACAATACTGTCCCTCCACCATACTGTCCCTCTACCATACTGCCCCTCCACCATACTACCCCCTCCACAATACCGCTCCTCAACTGTCCTGCCCCTCGCCCATTCTGCACCTCACCCATACTGCCCCCCCCCCCCCAACCATACTGCCCCTCAACGATACTGCGCCTCAACCATACTTTCCCTTAATCACCATACTGCCCCTCAGCAGTATTGTTGAAGAGGCAGTATGGTGGAAGGACAGTATGGTAGAGGGGCATTATTGTGGAGGGGCAACATGATTCAGGAGCATTTTTGGTGAGGGGCAGTATGATCAAGGGACAGTATGGTGAGGTGCAGCATGGTCAAGGTGTGGTTTAGGTGAGAGGCAGTATAGTTAGGAGCAGTACTTATTGTTAAACGACAGTATGTTTAAGGAAAGTATGGCTCAGGGGCAGTATAGCTTCGGGAGAGTATAGTGATGTGCAGTATAGTCTGATACAATTTGATTCAGGGGCAGTATTGTCGAGGAGCAGTAAAGCTGAGGGTCAGGGTCTTTGAGGGACAGTAAGATGAGAGCCAATATGGTGAGATGCCGTATGGCAAGGGGTAATATGATTCAATATGCCTATCCACGAACCTACTTAGCAACCTGCCCCCCCCCCTCCCCCCCTCCCCATCAACCTCTCCATCTCACTGGCTACCCATCCAACAACACTCCTGGTGCACTTTAACACACACACACCTAAACTCACAGATACACACACTTATATTTTCTCCACGGCGTGTGTGCCCTATTAAAAAAAAATCTCATAATTTTCCGTATGTCATGGCTTTGAGGCCGTATACCAGAGATTTGAATTCGCATACGACAGTTATGGTATCTGACAGGTTTTACACAACGGGTAGTGATTTATTGTGTCCCCGTACATTTTTAGTGGGGACTTTGTATACCATGGATAATAAAAACGTGTTATTCCAGATATCATTAGTGTAACCTAAGGGATCGGATCTCAGTTTAAACCTGTAATATATTTCAGACCATGAATTTTCACTGTAATAAACTGTATTTTGAAAACGGTTCAGAACTGTAAATACAGAGGAGCAAAGCTGTATGAAATATACTATATGCACAGCCCTTCGTTATACATATACCAGAAATCTTGTTATTGAGGTTCTTGAGAATTGTTATATGTAGAGGGCCACCTATAGAGTATGTATACAGAATTTCTAAAATTTCAAACCTCCAACCCCTCCTCCCAAACTTGTATGCAATTGATCACAGAAAGAGCATATGCAGAATTTCCTAAATCCTTGACCCTTCAATCCCCCCCCACCCCGTCAGTGCACATGGCATTTTATGAATGGCCCCTAGGAGATTATGAATATAAAAGTGAATATTTTGTAATGGCTACCATTATATATTCTCTATCGGTCTATTGGCTTATCAGTATCATTAATAATTATTATCAATGATATTTCAACATTTAAGTTTTTCAACTCTAATGTTATTAGTGCAAACTATTTTACAGGAATACTCATCAGAATCTGACAGTACAAGGCTGCATTTGATATAGTAGGATGAAGTCAATCCTACATATGTTTTAGAAATGTCCTATAAAAGTGGTGTCTAATCCCCTTTATGATCTTGATGTCATGACAATTTGAGAATAAATGTGCTTTAAATGGCAGGAACTTCACAGGAGATCGATGAATATCTATTACACATTTTGATGAAGTTAACTTTTGGATTTTATTCTCTACTTTGATTTGTTGCTGATATTGGAGTTAATCTAAGTGTATCTAATATGTCCATATTTACAGATTTATACTGTAAACTGACCGTAGATTGGATGGAACTGTGAGTCAGATTACAGTGATATACCGTCCATGATTACGGTAGTATACCGTATATTTTACGGACATTTTTTACAGTGTATATCAGGTGTTTGTTTCAACCCGCGTGAGGGGGAAAAATCGGGTAAGCAGTCAAATTAGCCGAGAATGGAGTTTGTCCGCTTACGTTTAAAACCGGGCTCCCACTGTCCAGACACACTACGAAAAGTGCTACGATTTGTCTACAATAGGAAATTTTCCAATCGTAGAGCTATTGGGACGGCTATGTCGGAGTGTGTCGGAGTGTGTCGCAGTACGTATGACCGGGTTGAAAAGAAAACCACGGTTACAACACTGGCCACGATTTAAAGGGTGTGCCAACGTAAATCTCAGGTAATCAATTACAGGCAAATCCTACAATTTACGGGGGGGGGGGGGGGGGGTTGGAACCCAAAGGGGGGGACTCAGCTTTTATTACCCACCAAATACATGTCAGAATCTCCTGCGGGAGATTCGGGAAAAAAAGTTCCATCCATGATCAAGTCAAATCATCATTTACTTCAAAACAAGTTTCATGGATATTCATTCAATATAAATTATTTACAATTAGTCCTAGAAATCTAATTAACCATCAGATCTCACTGTCATAAAACGTTTTACATGCTAAAATCACAGGTTAATGGGGAACTATATTATTGTTGTAAGTCTACACTGAATTACTGCCACACTTGACAGTGCTGTGATGTCTGGAACTAAATGGCTTACAGAAACTTTTTAATTGCAGTAGATTTGCTATTAATCCTGTAGGTGGGTAATAAATACAATAACAACTGGTTCTGTATACAAATGACCATAATCTCCTCGTAGTTGACGACGTAATATCCTAGCTAATCGCTCGGATATTACTACGCGTCAACTACTCAGAAATTACGGCCACAATAGCAGCCACAGGCGGAATTGACTGAAATGCGGTAACTGAGCAATTGTCTAGGGACGCTCACGGGGCAATTGCTAATTACTTGAAGAAAATAACCTTGAAGGATATAGAGGAATTTTAAAAAGCTGAATTTCACAGAGTAAAATCCATGCTATTTTCTTCAAACTTATACAGGAGATAGCTATTGCGGAGAACTATAGATTTAATTTTCAAATTATATGTTGCCATCTTTGTTTTTGAAAAAAAATGAGGAAAACCATATTTTTCAGTACATTTAACATAGCGGAGATTATCCCGACACACTCCGATGAACTTTTAGCACTACGACAAATCGAACATGTTCGATTTTGTCGGAAGCCCTGCGACATGGTATTTCTATCGTAGCACTATCGGAGTGTGTCGGAGTGTGTCGGAGTGTGTCGTAGTTCTCATCTAAGAGAAAATCCACTTCTACGATAGACCTGTTCCTTCCGACAAAATTCTGAACGCTTGTCGTAAGGCTATCGTAGTGTGTCGGAGGCTCAAATCGTGATAGTGGGATACCCCTTTTAGGCCCGGTGTCCACCTACTACGATAGAATTGTAAGTAGACCTCCCGATATGGCACCGATACAAAATGTCAAAATCGGTGCCATATCGGGAAGGTGCAAAATCGTAGACATATGTCTAGACATGCCAATCCACCACGCATTGTATGGGGTTTTTATCGGTGTCTAATCGCAGAAACGTGGTCAACTGCCCCGATATTAGGTGACCTTCCGACGCGATTTTGATTTTGCATCGGGAGGTGCATCGTAGGGCATATCGGTGCCATATCGTAGTAGGTGGACGCCGGGCCTTACTGTACTTGGAAACTTCGGCCAGGCTTTATCTGAATGGGTCAACTGTTTGGATGCTGTCCATGTTCAGAATGTGAATTTCCTATTTTCTGATAACAGATCAGCGTGTATCTTTCACAATTAGAACACCTACAATTCGCTGGACTCAGTTTTGGTTCACCAACGTCCAATAATATGGGGAATACGAAGACAACTCCAGAAAAGTATGAGCTCTCCGATTTCAGGAGGAGGAAACTGATGCATGAGTTTCATATGTTCTATGGTAGGTCTCCTTTATAATATAAACAAGGAAATAAATTAATGTAGCGCACTCCACTTGAAACACCTGGTTTTCGATTATGGATGTCATTATTTTCCTGTAGTTAACTCTACCTAAAAAAACTTTATTTTAATGATGTTATGCTAGGTTTACACCATCACCCCAACAGTCCCGGCAATGGATTTTCCTCTTGGCCTTACTTCTTTGGGACTGCCGTAGTCTGCCTTAGGTCATCGGGATTGCGAATCGTAAGTCGACTTGGCTGTCGGGGAGGTGCCAGGAGTTGCCGAGAAAATCTTTTGACTATCAAAAAAATTGCCACGACCATCCCGACAACCCCCCCCCCCCCCCCCCCCATGGCTAATAAGAATCTGGACTGCCATATGTTGAAGTATGTCACTGTTCATCGCCTTAAGTCGACAGGTCAGGGGCAGGGGCTTCTGGATAGCACTAGGCCGCCGGGATAGTCAATCAACTTCCAACAGTCACAGCGAGAGAATACATTGAATAAGATACATGGAAACCACCGGATAAGGTGTATGACTGTAAACGGTTGTGTACATGTAAGTTTGATGAACTTTTTTTTTTCATGAACCCTATTCACTTCTGTTCTAAAATAGTTAATTATTGGAAGGAATAGAAGTATATTATATCACTACCCTATCCCCGGATGAAAGTAGAGAAGCAGTAGCTGGGAGAATAAAATTTTATTAAATTTTATGGTAGTAAAATTTATAAAATATTATGTCGACCTTACTGGACGAACATATTGATATGTGATATGAAAATGAAGGTAAGTAATATTACATATATGGTAATTGACATGTAGAATAAAGGTCAATTATTATAATATAAAAAGATGATATACAATACACTTGTATAGACAATACATACGTAATTGTATATTATAATGAAATAGCCCTACGTAAGTAGGTAAGAGGAAGAGAGTAGGTGTGGGTGGGTGGGACGAAAAAGTACTGGAGTACGTGTGTACTGCAGGACAGGTGGAGAAGAAGTGAGACCGGGGTACTGACCGTGGTGGCGCTCGTGACTGCGCAGTAGGTGAGAAAGCCGCTAGGGGGCAGGAGGGGCGCATGTGATGCGCGGTAGAGGGGGACACCGGGGGTGGCAATGACTACCCCTGAGCATAGCCCATGAGTCACCCATATATACATGAAGGCATCTCTTGTATCTCTAAAACACACCAGGACCACACTGGGACTGTGCCAGGACTGCACCGGCAAAAATGCCATATTTGGTCAGGACTGCCGCAATTCACCGTAATTCAACTTAAGTTGATGGGAAACTTCCCTAGTCTACCCTAAGTTAAAAACTACAGCAACCTTAACTCAACACAGTTTGCCTTAAGTCAACGGGATATTTGGGGCCAAGCAGTGAAAAACCATAAAAATCCCATAAAAGTCACATTTCATCAGGACTGCCGCAGTTCACTGCAATTCACCTTCACAAGTCAACTTCCATTGTCTGCCAGGCTCACAAAATAAGTCGTCATGGCCGTACCGTATCCATGCAGTATCCTTCCTTATGGCAAAAAACAATGTCGAACTACAGCAACATTAAGTTACCTTTAGTCACGTTAAGTCGACGGGTCACGTCAAGTCGACGGGATATAGGGACCGAGCGGGCAAAAACCATAAAAATCCTATAAAACCTCCACACCGACTTACGATTTGCGAAAAATTCAATGCCGAGACTGTCTGGGTGATGGTGTAAACCTAGCATTATGATCAGAGATGGCAGCTTTCCATATGAAAATCTGTATATGTCTTTGTGTAATACAAATGTAATATCAAATGATCTTCATTCACTCCAATAAAAGTGGTTTGAGCCTGTCCTTAGACCCCCATGCTGTTGCGACCTCAACTGTTTTCCACCTTTTATTTGTCTTTCTAAGGCAAGAAGTTTCACATTGATAATATTTTTCCTTTCTTTTCTGACTCCAACTAACATTCATCTAAGACTTTTGTTTGGTGTTATCTATGATATTTGTGGACACAGATGTGAACAATGATGGTCAGCTCCAGTGGAAAGACTTTGAGTTGGCTCGGGAGGTAAGTCAGTGTTATAAGTAGTGCTTAGTTGATTAACGATTGTAGACATTCCTGGGACATGTTTCACTAGACAGTGACATGTCTAGATGGCGTCCAGATGGTGTGTCCGGTTTCATAAGAACTAGACATTAGACTTCGTTTTGTCCGTTCTTGCTTGCACTGTTGGTGCCGCTTTTCATATCTGTCTAACACTTTTGTCACAGAACTAGTGAAACAGGTCCATGATGTGTCTAGATTTGTCCAATATTTATGTTTGGGGTCTGTATTTCCTAAGGCCAGCTACTTGTGGTGTCACGAAACTAGACAAACCCAATGTCTGTATGGTGTCACAGACATGTGACAAGACTAGTGAAACGGGTCCCTGGTCTCTGAGCACTGTCCACACTCGCTAAAGATAGATGGCATGGGCCTCAGCCGATACACGTTCATTAATATCCCCAGTCAGACAGAGATATCCATTGACCTATCCACTTGAACGTATTGTACTTTCCTAGTGTGTTTTTTTCGTAGTTATAAAAACGAACACATGGATACTTGTCGCTAAAATCTTCAATGTACAATTACATGTACAATTAAGAGGTTTATGTTTACGCATAATATACATTCAAAGACCGGAACAGCGGTATATGAAAGTCATGTTTTACACAAGGATGTTTGCCGTTTCAATAAGTTCACTTAGGCTCCGTATAACAATGAAATAGCAATGCTTCATCAGTAATGCTATATTCCATTATATATGTGAACGCAGAATTTCAGCTATGGCTAGTTTCTTTTAATCTATATAAGGGACAGTAAATTAAGCTATCAATAAAAATCATCGCGCCTTCTTTTTAAAAATCAATGATACTAAATGATAGTATACTGCTGTGTTTGACCAGAGAATCTGCGAGAAGAGTGGTTGGAAGCCCGGCACACCAAAGTGGCAGCAGGCGGTCGAGCTGTTCCAGGATATATGGCGCCATCTGCAAGACAGCGCAGACGACGATGTCGACGGGTCCATTACCCAGGAGGAATGGGTAATAACGCTAAAATTGTTGGTTTCCTCGGGGCCCCAGCCATGGGGAAAAAGAAGTGGGGGCTCATGATAGTTCTGGAACTTGAAAAGAACCCTTTTCAACCTTTTTCTTTCAATTTTCATCCAACTACCCCCCGCTTTTAGGACATGGATATGAACAGATCTAACTTTAAGACAGACCCTTTTTTTATATATCAAGGAGTCATCCCAATTTCGGTATTTCCTAGACTGCAAAAAGCCTTGATGCTGACCGCATGTTATGGGACATTCAGAACGATCATGCGGTCAATATTGACACGCACTGGGGACCCCGGGAGCGCGGATTCGACAGAGGAGGAAACAACTTTAACAGAGTCCTCCCTCTTAGGACATGGTTTGTGGTAATGCTTTAAAATGAAATCGTTGTTATAGATTATGAAATCCTGCAGTGTATACTGACAGCCGTTATCCATTTCATAAATGACAAAGCCAACCCGGTTAGATTTTTTTGTCGTTGGCGCTTTTTGTTGGTTTATGTTACCATATTTTCATTCATCGGTCCTGAAATTAGTCGATGTGTCTATGAATGCATCCACGGAACAGGAACAGGTTTCAGAGTTGGCCCTTTCCCGTAAAAGTAATTATTACATACCTATGTGCGAATGTCATTTAAATACGACCCTCTCACGGGGGTGTAGTATATCGCGACTACGGCCCACTATGGTGCGCTTCGTCGTAGTGCAATATTCTAAAGTGTATCGAGCCTAGTCTTTGCTATTCAATAGGCGTGCATAATAGACGTCATCGCGACCAAAAACAACATGGCGAACTACGTCGAATCACAACTTTAAACGCGTGATACACGCCCCCCGTAATAACTACAAGTGCGTATTGACCAAATATCGAGGTAGCCAACATGTGGCGTTCACCTGACACTGCTCAAATATGCGAAATCGATCGATAACAACAACACAATCCTCAACGGGCGACGCACAGACACGCTTACGCTGGTTCCCGGTATATCCGCCTCCATACACCCCTAATGCTCTCCAATCGTATCTTCTGTTAAGTGCACGCCTACCGAATAGCAACCAAACATCCGTTCGGCGAGTGATGGTATTATCACGCATGCGCAACGCGCACATCCTGCGCAACTTTCAGCTCGTAGCAGACAGTGTCAACATGGAGCGGTTGTGACTTAAGAACTCGATAAATGGCGTCTTTCTGATCGTATAAAGGTATGTAAAGCTCATTCTCATAGAACCAGTGCAATTGAGTTTAGGGGGGTAAAAAAAAAAACTTTGGAGAAAGTTAAAAATTATTATGTGGTCACAAGGACTATTGGTTGGGCCATTATTCCATGAAATAGCATTACCCTACCCCTGGATGAAAGTAGAAAGCAGTAGCTGGGAAAATAAAATTTTATAGAATTTTATGTAGTAAAGTAGTATAAAATTTTATGTCGACCTTACTGGACGACATATTAGATATATATTAATATGAGGTAAGTTTTTTTGTTTTTTTTTATAAACAGCTTTTATTGCGTTCGATTACACATGAATCGCTCTTCCAGCAACAGCGGTGAAAAGTGAACATAAGTGATGATAATCTGGTTTGATGAGTATGTACAGTGAGTCCCTTGTCAGGGTATTATCTCAATAATCTTGTTATCCAATCGGGTCAGTCCAATCTAGTCAACATTTTTCTGATTATGATTAACAATATTGCCGTTTAGGTAAACTTGATTAACATAGGCATTACATAACATACAAGACAGTTAATATACATGTGCAACAGAGAGGTACCATTTTGTGCGCGATGAAGAAACAAGGGGATATACTCATTGTCATTTAGCTCACATTTCTGAGCAATACCAGTTCATCTAACATTTTATTCTTGGCATTTTCAAGATGTTGGCCAGTACACAGTCACTGAACACTACTTTATACATTCTCCATTTTGGCAATAATTGCCAATACCTCCTTCTTAAACATAGATTTAGAACAATTGTTTTGTAGGCGCGCGGGTAAGGTGTTCCAAAGGCTGATTCCGAAATATATGGCAGACTTCCTAAACTTTTCCTTTTTGGGCCTTGGTAAGTATATATTGAACTTGGTTTGAGATCTCGTCTGTATACGTTCCTTTTCAGGAGTGACTCTGTTAATCAGGGATAGGTTGTATAAGGACCGAATAATTCCCTCCAGCAGGAGTCTCCTCCTAGAGTCTGGCTTATCTATTTTAGATTTAAGTAACAGCTCTTCCGTTCTAATGAATTTCTTAAGGCTATTCGTAAGGCTCTATAAATACCACGATCTACTTTCGATTTGACATCCTCGGGGCTCCCTTCCAATAGGAAGGAACAATGGTCTGCTAGTGGGAGGAGGCAGGTCTTGACTATTTTTAGCGCCGTTTCTTTTTTTATAAATTTTCTTACTCTTCTGAATACTCCACATTTCTCATTTAGACTTCCTAATAGTTTCATTCCATGTTTCTTAAAGTTTAACTCGGCATCAACTATTGCTCCCAAATAATTTATTTCCTCAACTGCTTGCAAAACATTATCCCCCATTTTAATCAGTCCCCTTTTATCCCTTCTAATTTTCTCTCTGATTCCATGATACATGAGTTTAGTCTTATTGGCATTTATTGTTAACTTGCTAGATTCATACCAGGAATATAGTATATCTATGGCATTCTGCGTTTTCGCTTCAGCCCCTGGAAGGTTTTTGTCGCTGGTCACGACCACCAAATCGTCTGCGTACATCAGTACAAAACAATTTTCTGGTAAGCATGTTGGCAGGTCATTCACATAGATCAAGAATAGCAGAGGGCCCAGTATGGAACCCTGCGGCACCCCGAATTTCACCTCTTCTCTTGATGATTGATTATCTGCATATCTTGTATAACAGGATCTCCCTCTTAAATAACAATCAAACCAACTGATTACATTCGGCCCTAGTCCCGCCTCCGACAACTTATGTATCAAAAGATCATGGTCAACACAATCGAAGGCTTTTTTTATGTCTAAATAGGTAGCAATCGATATCTCCTTATCATTATCCCTTTCGATTAAATACTCTCACAGTTTAAAAACGGCCCCCCCCAGTACTTCTTTTTTTCCTAAAGCCAAATTGATTTATGAAAAAGTAATTTTGACTCTCTAAAAAGGTGTATAACTGTGTGTGTACTACCCTCTCCAGCACTTTGCTAGGGACAGGTAGTACGCACACAGGTCTCCAGTAAGAATACATGGGATAATTGACGGTAGAAAATTAGTCAATTATGAGGATATTGTATAAGAAGATGTAATACAATATTAAAATGTATGAGAGATACTACATTGAAAATTGTATATGATAATAAAAATGGGCCTACGTGAGTAGAGGAAGAGGAGAGAAGGTGAGGGTGGGTGGGTCGAGAAAAAGGCTGGAGTACGTGTGAACTGCAGGGAGGTTGGAGTAGAAGTGAGACCGGGGTCCGGACCGGGGTCAACCACGTGACTGCGTGGTTAGTGTGAAAGCCGCGAGGGGGTAGGAGGGGCGCCTGTGAGACGCGGTAGAGGGGGACACCAGAGGGGGCAATGACTACCCCTGACCAAAGGCCATGAGTCACTCATTACCCTACCCCTGGATGAAAGCAGTAGCTGGGAAAATAAAATTTTATTGAATTTTATGTAGTAAAGTAGTATAAAATTTTATGTCGACCTTTTATGTCGACCTAAATGGCCAAGAAGCCAAGTATGAAAAGGAGAGGGTGGGGGGGGGAGAAAGTTTATGAGTCTTTTTGATTTAGGGACCTGACGAGGGCAAGGTTTACCGCTTTCTCGTTATCGTCTTTGATATAGGAGCGGTGGGCATTGGACTTCCACCCTCCGTATCGTTGGATAGAGATTTCAGGCATTCCAGCCTGGAATGCCTGTGTTGCCGCTGCCTTGCAAAGGCTGTGTAGGGTGTAGTCCGGCTGCTGTTGGGCAGCCACGAGGAGTTTCTTCCATTCCTTCATGAGCATGCGTGTGGTCACGGTAGTGCGGTCCTCGAGCATGAGGAATGGGTCCTCGGGGGTGGCCGTGGGGGCGGCCGCCGCCATTCACCGTATTGCTACCAGCGGGCAGGAAGTGGGGGTCGGCGATGCCTGCAGCGTGACCGTCTTCTCCTCCCCCGCCAATTGTAGGGTCTTTGCAGCCTTGATGCGTATTGTCACGCTGGTAGGCGTGACCACTGCGTCCTGGCATGACAGGTGTCGCGCCGTGTCGTACGCAGAACAAAGTGCATGGGGGAGTCCGTTAGTGCCTGGAGGACTGCCTGGGGGACCGCCATCGGGATGGGAGGCTTTACTTTGGGCCGGTATGACTTGTTGCGTTTCATTGCCTCCAATGCCCGCTTCACCCGGAAGTCCTCGGTGGGTGCGACGTCGCCCCCCGTCAGTAGCAGGTGCGACCGCACATGGGAGAGTTGGTCTGCGACCGTTGCTGGCGAGGGGGCATGGTCCGCGACGTATTCGAGGTAGGCCGTGGTGAAGCTGACCATGGGTTTCTGTGGATCGGCTCCCATCCGGCGGCAGAACGCGAGGTAGGTGGCGACGGCGCTCTTCTGGTTGGCATTGAAGACATAAAACCGGGATGAACGAGGCATGTGTACACGGTATGACCTCTGTAAGGGAATGATATCTCATGAACATGGCGGCATTATGATAGTCCCTCGGGGTCAGGTGGGCTCTACTCAAGGCATCTGCTACGGTGTTAAGTGCCCCTGGCACGTGCGTGTAGAGGAATTCCACCTGCAGCTTTGCTTGGACCTCCAGGCTTGCCAGGCACATTCAGGCAGGACTGAATTCCGTGCCCTGCCGTTGGTGAGTGCCTGGACGGTCCCCATATTGTCACAGAACACTTCCACGCGGGTCCCACGGTCCCGGTCGGTGATGAAGGTGTTCATTGCATAAATGGTGTTCAGTGCCTCTAGCTCGGCAATACAGTTGACGGGGTTGCTGACAGGGCACACCTGTCCCGCGTAGGAGTATGTCCCGTCTGTGCCGCCGATGCCCGAGAGGCATGCATCCACGATAATGCACTTGGTGGGTGGCCCTCGCGGTATCAGTGCGGTATCAGTGCGGCCGGACGAAGCCGCCGACAGTCGGCAGGCCGTGGTCGCGCTCTTGCCCGTAGACCGAGTTCTTTATTATGTAGGCATTTACGCTGTCGTCCTTAGGGTACGTCATGTCAGTTATGACACGATGGTCAACGCCCCCCCGCTTTTCACGTGTCATCAGGGGCAACACGTGACACCACGGTGAAAAGGGGGCATGGTCAAACGGGCCTATGAGGTTGCTGTGTGCCCGCTCCTTACTTATAAAGTTGTTGACTTGTTCCGGGTACCCTGTCGCACTGGGGTGGTTGGGTACCCCTTGTGTGTCACTCACCGGGCCGAGGTAACCGAGGGGGAACCCGTACCGGATAAAATCCAACAGTTCCTGCTTTCCGGGTACTCCAGAGAGATACCGTACCCACGCCGGAATGTTGAGGTCGGTTGGCAACTCAACACGGGCGCCCAGGGCGTTTGGTAGCCCGGTAGCCTTTACTTCTCCGTATATGTGTGCGTGGCTTGGCAGCCCGGGCCCCACGAACTCGGGCCAGTATGCCCGCCTGTGTCCGACGAAGGCCCCCGGGTCGGTCCGTAGGCCGGGGACCGGCACCCCGGTCTCGCATACCTCCCTAATGACAGGAAAGTCAGGTTCGTCCACATTTTCCGGCCCCTCCTGGAGCAATTGCCGAGGTAATTGGTTGTTCACTCCGTTACCACTCCCATTGGCGGCATTGTGTTCCCCGGTGTTGCTGTCCACACCTCCACGCTTGACTGCTCCGGGCCGGGGTGTTGTTGTCACGTGGGGCGGAGGTGTTGCGTCACACTTGTTGCACTCGCTGACCGCAATCGGCCCCCTGCTCGGGAGTGCATCCATACCGAGTGCAGGGGGGGTGTCTTGCGCAGCGCCTACTCCTGGGGCGCGGCCGGGTCGTTTTTTTAACCCTGTTGTGTGAGTACTTTGGTGGGCCGCATCGTGTGTCCGGCCTGTGTTGTTCGGCGTGGGGCTGCAGTCGGTGTGGGCACAGCACTCTCATAACCGACCCCGTAGGTCAGCTTCCTGTTGCACGCGTGTATTGAGTGCGTGCACATCCTGCCTACGGAGTCACAAAATGAGCACACGTGCAGCCATTTGATACCCCTGTCCTTGTGGCCGTTACGCTGGCGGCAACCCCTCTCCGAATTGAAAGCCCGGCACGGGAGCTCCCGTCCGCCGGACTTGGTGGCATCTTGGCCGTTGGTGGTCGCCATCGTGGCCGTCATGGCGAGGCGGACGCGCTCATCCTGAATCCTAACATGGTCAGACCAATACATGCGCCCCGCCTCAACCTGATCAAAAACATAATTTGACCACCTCCGTACACCGGCCCACGGCCGTGTCTGTGCGTCGGTGGAGACTTGGTTGAGGTGCCGATACATGTCCTGGCGATCCTGGTCACGTACGGCCCGGTCGTCCTCCATCATTGTGAGGAAAGCACTGATATACTCCAGTGAGCCTAGGGCGCCCCTGACCTCGAGCTTCTGGGAGATCGTATATATGCCCTCACGGTCAATGTACATATACGGTTTAGAATTCAAATGGTTGGTATGCAAGTCAGTGGAAAGCTTACCGGCCGTCCTGTCGTGGCGTAGGGCCTCCCGTTCGATCTCTCGCTGGATTTAGTCCTCAGAGATGTAATGGTCCTGCAGTTGCCGTGGTGGTGGAAGCCGTGAGGCCTGGTCATTGGCCCAGTCCCTCGTCCTGTCTTCGGCGACCGACTGTACGGTTGGCGGTCTCGATGCCCGGGACGGCGACTGTTCCCTTGACATCTTCTTGATGGCGACCAGAATCGTGTTCACGTTGGCCTCGAGGGCGGCGATCCTTGAAGTCTTAACGGGCGACAAGTGGTCCGACACCGATGCCGCGTGTTACGTATTCGACGGTTGGGCTGAGTCCTTTAACATGGCCTCCGATCCTCCTTCTCACTGAGGGGCGTTGGAGGGCCCGGGTTCAGCGTTGGCTCTGGTTTTCGGCATCTTTCCCTTCTGCTCGTTACCCTCTCCTAGTTCTCGTGACGGAAAATGGCGTGCGGGCCAATTACTCGTGGAGTACAAAAGGCTGTGCGCACGGGCCAAAAGGTCGAGAAAAAGACTAGAGTATGTGTGTACTGCAGGGAGGTTGGAGTAGAAGTGAGACCGGGGTCCAGACCGGGGTCGACCACGTGACTGCGTGGTTAGTGTGAAAGCCGCGAGGGGGCAGGAGGGGCGCCTGTGAGGCGCGGTAGAGGGGGACACCAGAGGGGACAATGACTACCCCTGATCAAAGGCCATGAGTCACCTATTAGTTAAATATAACAAATGTGGCCATGGCGCACCCAAAAACATATGTATATGAAAAAGTGGTCTTGCAGCGTGACCTGGAACCCCAAATCAACGTAAGTAATAAAAAAATAATAAATTAATATTATTATACCATACAAATCTTTCATAACATAAAAGATAAGTTTTAACCACCATACTGCCCCTCAGCAATACTGCCTCCCAGCCATACTGCCCTTACACTATACTCCTCCTCTACCATACTGCCTCTCAATCATACTCCCCTTATTCCATACTGCATCTCTACTATGCTGTCCTTAATCCATACTGCCCTTAGACCATACTGCCCCTCCATCTTACTGCCCTGAACTATACTGGCCCTAAACTATGCTGCCCCTCATAGGGGTACTATGGTGAGGGACACTGATTTAGGGGCAATATGGTTGAGGGGCAGTGTGGTTGAGGAGTACTATGGTGAGGAACAGTTTGGTTCATGGGCAGTATGGTTCAAGGGCAGTATGGTTTATGGGCAGTATTGTTAAGGGGCAGTATTGTTGAGGGACAGTATCATTTAGGAGCAGTATGCTGAGGGACAGTATCGTTTAGGGGCAGTATGGCGGAGGGGCTGTATGGATTGAGGGCAGTATGTTTTAGAGGAAGTATTGCTGAGGGACAGTATGGTTAAGGGGCAGTATAGGGGAGGGACAGTATAGTAGAGGGGCAGTATGGTAATGGGGCAGTGTTGTAGAGGAGCAGTATGGTGGAGGGACAGTATAGTAGATGGGCACTATGGTGGAGGGGTAGTATGGTGGAGGGGTAGTATGGTTGAGAGGTAGTCTTGCTGATGGGCAGTATGGTGGAGGGGCAATATGGTAGAAGGGCAGTAGATTGATTGGCAGTATGGTGGAGTGGCAGTATGGTGGAGGGACAGTATAGTAAAGGGGCAGTATGGTGGAGGGGCTGTATGGTGGAGGGGCAGTATTTTGAGAGGCAGTATGGTGAAGGGCCAGTATGGTGAAGGGGCAGTATTGTAGAGGGCCAGTATGGTGGAGGGGTAGTATGGTGGAGGGGCAGTAGGTAGAGGGGCAGTATAGTGGAGGGGAAGTATAGTAGGGGGGCAGTATGGTAGAGGGACAGTAAAGTAGATAGGCAGTATGGTGGAGGGACAGTATGGTAGAGGGGCAGTATTGTAGAGGGGCAGTAGGTGGAGGGGCAGTATGGTGGAGGGGCAGTATAGTGGAAGGGCAGTATGGGGGAGGGGCAGTATGGTGGAGGGGGCAGTATGGTTGAAGGGCAGTATGGGGGAGGGACAGTATATCAGAGGGGCAGTATGGTGGAGGGGCAGTATGTGGAGGGGCAGTCTGGTTGAGGGCATATATGTTCATTATAAGATTGTACCCATTAAAATTTAATAATAGGAAAAAGTGGCATTTTAATGGTAAAAGCCACTCCAAATATCATTCTCATATGAAAAAATAATATTACGTACAATAATGCTGAATTTTGTATTATTTAATAGTATGCATGTTGGGAGCAATTCAGGAAAAAAAATTGTACCATTCAAAACTTGAATAAAACTGCAAAATGGCATTTCAATGGTAAAACCACTCTGTTAGAGATAGCATGATAAGGGTGGTCACGTAGCAAGATATATCAATGCTCAGAAAATTATCAGTTTGCAGCTTTTGTTCCATATTTTGCTTTAACAAAATTGTTTATTGTTGTTTTCCGATAAAAGTACTCACAGTTGTAAATAACTATGACATTTTGATTAGTTAAATAGCATAATTTAAAAAGTTATTGCAAAATAACTGGATTTCTCTTGAATACATGAAAATACAGCCTAAAACTGGGATTAAGTATAAATAACAAATAAAGTAGAATGGAAGAGTTTGGTTTTGGTTAAACAGTTTTTTTTTTTATAAAAATGTATTTCTAGCCACTATCTAGTCAAAAGTAGTATTTATTAAAGTTCATTTATCACTCATAGTTAATAAAGAACGTTTGAATCATCCGGTCACGCTGCAAGCTAAGCAGTTTCACCAACCTTTTCCATCATAGAACATTTTGATTTTTTTTTTAATTTGGAATTTTTTTTGCTGAAAATTAAATTTCAACGAGAGACTCTTAAGGAAAAAAATAAAAAAAACACCCTCTTTATGGTGAAAAATAAGTTATTTATAAAAAAAAAAAGGTATTTCAGGCCATTGCTTAGAGGATTTTTGGTGATTTTTTACCTATTTTGACCTCCTGGAAACGAAAATATTGATATTTAACCAGTAAAACCTATACTCCCCCTCGAGCACTCGGCGAGATCTATGATTTAAAAGAGAAAAAACAAAGATTGAAGACCATTTGCAAAAAAATATAATGCAGGAAACCATTAAAATTGGAGTTGCACTGGTTCTATGAGAATGACCCGTAATAATAAGAAAATGCCTGACTGTGGCCAGAACTATGTCTTAGTTCTCGGTCACTTGTGGTAGATGTTCGCCCCTCCGCCTGCGGCGTCCTACTTCTATATTATATACTTCTATATTGAACTTCTATATTATTTGTAAGGAGAAACAATACAATGTCGTCTTTGGTAATTCCAAATCGCTCTATACCATCCCATTAAACACAAGATGTAAATTTACGTCTCCCACAGGTAGATTTCCTACATATAAAAACATAGAAATGTTAAGGTTTACTTTCGTCTGTAAAGCGTGTGGTAATTCTAGGTAATCTAATATAAATTTACGTAATTGATAATACGTTTATTTACGTAAATTTATGTGCATGAATTCATGCTTATGTGCATTACTTCACTAGATGGCAGGGCAGTAGTTTCTGTCAATTTCTTCTTTTCTTCTCGGAGAATGTATGGCCTGTAAAGTTGGTTTATTTATCAAATCTACCAAGCCAGAAGTTTTAATTATCATAAATCTCATTCAGGTTATGATTGGCTGTTATCTTTTGTTACTGCAGTTATCCTGATTTTGGTAAATTTGCGAGTTGGGTCATACCACACTTTTCTGCAGGTGTGTCTTGTTGACATAAATGTAAGTTTAGTTTTTTCCAGCTGAGAAAAAATTATAGGCAAGTGATGGGGCCCATGGCATAAAAAATATACAGAATTAACGAATACCAGTGAATTCTGTACCGCAACTGGGCCCCGTTGCTCCTGTTTTTGTGGTATCGCTAGCTATAATCGGATCGCAATTTTATTTTTACGATTACTTTAGCGATCCGACTAAAAAAGTGTTGCTCCAGTAATATCGGATCGTATCGCTATATTTCCGTGGTATCGCTATTTTTTACGATGCGATTACGATACAGCAATTCAGGGGCACATATTGAATGAGACAGGGGAAGATTAATTAGTTCTTTAATTAAATACAGATGGCACCATATTTAAAACTGATCTGACACCTGGTGGTTGGTGGTGCCACCGTGGATCGTTATTTGAAATATCAGACAAGGCCGTATTTAACCTACAGCGATACGATCCGCAGTGCTGTGAAGGTCTGCGTAAAAAGTATCGCTAAAAGCTGTATTTTATGCGGCGATACGCCTATGCGATTGCGACACGATCCGCAAAATTTCTGGAGCAATGTTTTGGCCCTCGGATCGCTATTCTGCGATCCGCAACTCTTTCGTTATCCTGGAGCAACGGGGCCCAGGTGTGGCCCGGTGCAGAGTTCGCTACTGCGACAGTTTCGGTCTGCGAAAAAGGTGAATTCGATACGGCCCGCGGTGCCGTATCGAACCCGCGGTGCCGGGGTCAGGTGCGGGCTACTACCCACGGTCAGGACCGGCCACACGGCTGGCCATACCTGTAATATACTCACAGCCCTGTCAGCCAGTCTGTCCTTTTCCTACATTCTTATTTATCCCTAACCTTAAACTATCCCTAACCATAACCTAACCCTATCCCTGACCCTAACCCATCCCTAACCCTAATCCTAACCCTATCCCTATTCATAACCCTAACCCTAACCCTATCGCTAACCCTAACCCTATCCCTAACCCTAACCCTAACCCTATCCCTAACCCTAACCCTAACACTGCTATGTCCGGGAGAGGCCCGGGAGACCCGGCCGACCTCACCACGACATAGGCGGCAGGCCCGGGAACGTAGCGGTATCGAATCCACCGGTACCGAACTTGTAGCAGTATCGAATTCACTGGTATCGAGTTCGCATGTGACCGAATTCACCGTAGACCATCTGGTCCATCGTAGACCGAATTAACTATACCTGAGTAAGGCTGAGTATAATCCATGATTATACTCACTTCTCTCCTTCATAGAGAAATCCCCAAATATACATTCCTTTCCTATGTAAATGTTCTGCAGACGTAAGTAAACCTTAACATTTCCACGTTCCTTCTACGTAAATATTTACGTAAATTATCCCAAATAAGTACGTAAATTTACGTTGCTAGAACGTATTTGAGTTGAGATAGAAGACATCTCAGTATGATATATGATGTAGGAAAGTAATCGTATGTATATATTGTTTGTGAAATAACACAGACAAATGAAAATTCTAGAATATCATAGGTAATTTTCAGCTCCAGCTCTGGACGAGCATTGGTGAAAAGAATTTCGAAGAGCAGCAACGACGGCAGGGGAGTGAGGAGAGTGAAGTCATAGAAAACATTCCGGCGTGGCTCGAGATGTATATCCGGTACAAATTTGACCTCTATGATAGGGCAGGTAAGGCGTGCCATCCGAGTAAACCATTTTATACATTGATCTTAATTAATTTCCTGTTCATTATAAATAAACGTATAAATATACCTTTGTGCATTGTTTGCAATGGATGTTCTGGTCCAATCTCGTGAAGGTCAGCGAACTAAAGGTAGTATTGAGTTATGGGTATGAGCAGCAGTTGAACAATATGTAATATATCGCCGAATTCCTCACGGGAACAGCATTACTCGAAGGGCATGAAAATAAAACGGCACAAATTGTAATAGAGGAGCCACCTGTAGTTTCAACCACGTGTGCACCAGAATGTACTTACCTGGGGTAAACTTTAAATGCTTGGTGATTGTGATTGATTCGCATTTACATGTTATATAAAGCGGTCTACCAGAAAACCTTAGGACCTTGCGCGTCGACTCTGGCTTTATGATATTATCCTTTAAAGTTAGCCTGACTGTGAAATATGGCAGTAATGTTCTATTCAAAAACGGTTGTTGTGACAAGAATTAATTACCTTTAATGTATTAGTTGTGCTACTTTTGTAGCAAAGAAATGTCTTTCAGATAACCCAAACAGCCGACTTCCAAACTAAATCAACATTGTGACATCAAATGCTGCTCTCAAACCTTCTTTGAAATTTTCTTTTTTCAAAGGGACTCCCTTCGATAGATGGGAAGGGAATACTACTAAAATGAGGGAGGGAGCGATAGAAAGTGTTTAAATACGTTACCCCATACCCCTGAATGAAACAAGATGAAGGCCGGAGTGGGCTAATAAAATGTTATTTTATTGTATAGGTCTTATTGATATGAATAAGTATGTATATAATGAATATTAATAATGATAATAACAATGTATAATTGACAGATGTATTGATGTCAATTATGAGAAAGTTTATGACATAATAAGTGAAGTAATTATGGATTATTACATAAGTATGTAGTACATGTAATAATAAAAATAGCCCTACGAGTGAAACGAGTGGTAGAGAAAGGTGAGGGTGGGTGGGTAGAAAAAAGCGCGTGCGTACGGTAGGAGTGCTTAGTGAAGTGTGAGGGAGTGATCAGTGAGCGCACGTTGAGAACGGGTGCCGCTCAGAGGCGAGAGGTAGCACTGAGGAGCACTAGTGTTGAGGTGTTTCACCAGGGGGGGGCAATGACCACCCCTGACCAAAGGCCATGAGTAACCCATTTCAATGGGTAGTTAATAGTTTAAATATACACTTGCAAAAGTATTTCGGTATTTTTCCCTATGGGATAACCTAGACAACAAAGAACAACTGTCCTTATAATACAAAAATAATATGATATTGCATTATCATCGCTAATAATTCATCGAATCCTACAAATGTCACTCAAAATTGAAGTCTTGATATAGATATCGCAGTGTCTCACCATTCCTCCTCTATATAGGAAATACATCTTTTTTATTGATCTCATATTTCCCAAGGCGATAACGACAGATAAATTCATCTGTCTACTTTGTCAGGTGACGGACATGTGGACGGAGATGAGTTCGAGTACGTTTTGTCCTGGTTTGACGTCCCGGCACAAGACTGCAGAGCCGCTTTCCGCATTCTCTCACAAGTAAGCGTTTAATATTTTTTAACACGCTAATATCTAGCTTTTCGTGGCGCTATTGATAATGTATGTCATTTATGTATCACATGTGATATGATGACATTGGACCCTAGTATGATGGAACCTGCTGAAATTTAATATACTCGTGGGCAAAGACCATTCTATTTTTCAAGTAATGAAAGATCCTGGAAAAGGGGAGTTGTCCTATCGATAACTCAACTAGGCCCTCCATATTAAGTATTGATAGGAGGGCTAGTATCATAACTTATAGCAGAAGTATTACATACAAAGCAGCTTCATGTAACTATAGAGTGTCCGACAATAGATGATAATAATTATCATTGTGCAGCTGACGGGTCACACTTAAGAACAAACCCTATTTCACCAATCAAATGCTCACAAGAGATCATATTTGTTTCTAGCCTTTACAGTTATGTGTCGTCTTCAGAATCGAGTACAGAGACGTTCTAGTGTTTAGCCATTTTTAACAAAAATCATTGAAGTTCGGCTTTCCTGTCCATAATTTTAGAGCGGATCCAGGCGGGTAGGTTTCGACTATTTCCGCCTGATGACAGTAGAGTTCTTCCTGTCTGACGATCCTGCGGCTTCTGGAAACTACATCAACGGTAAACTCGACTACAAGATGGATCTTCAAACCGATACTTAGATCTGTCCACATATAGCCAAAGTAGCATAGTCTACTATATGTATCCATTTACCCCTTCTACAGAGAAAGTACTGTTGGCCTAATTGGTTATGGTCAGATGCATATTTTGTGAAGCAAATTGTAATGGTGGTGCCAGCTAAAGTTCAAATTTCGTACCTCAATTAAATTCTTTTTTAGTTTATCTTCACTGGGGGCTAGATTGTGCCCTCGGACTATCCTTAACCAAACCATGAGTAGAAAACGTTAATTGACACTACTCTCTAACATTTATCAATTATATGTAAGAGTTTCACGCAGAAATAGAATGTACTGACGAAAGATATCTGCCAATTTAGAATGACTTGTTTCTGTTGGAATCCTTACATTATTGTCCCGGGACGTAGATGCGTAAAGTAATCGCACAGATATTATGCTTGAACGTATATATGAATAAAATTAGGATGATTTTAATAAAGGATATCCAATGATGAAGATTATGCATTGCTTTTTTTTCGAGTCTCCATTCTGTACATTCAGCCCAGAGTTCATTTCATACTTCCCCCAATAATGCATTGGATTTCTTTAACGAAAACTAATATGAAACGTTACTTTTCTTCTTGAAACACTAGCCCAACACAACCGACTTCAACCTGCTTTTTCTGCATGTGTCTCGCACTTGTTTGTCATCAAATAACTATACAACCGAAACGCCACCATCACCATCGCTCCCCCCCCCCCCAACAACAAAAAAACAGCCCCTCCCCCACCTGACCCATATGTTGTGAGGTGATAATGTATAGACGGTTGCGACACATAGAGGTCTCGTCTACAGATCTCATCACAAGTTCAACCAATTATGGCATTTAGCACTGCCGACCGATCATGTCAGGTTGATCAAAAAGGGTAAACGATTCACTTCTCAAACATTACATAATCTAGCACCACCGACTGATTTTTTGTACTACCGAAGGAATATCTCTCCATTGACTTCATCGGTTGTGGAATCAACTTTAGTGTCAAAAATCGGTCGGCGACTACCTCTTTTTCCTACAGAAAAAAAGCAGTTTTGCTGACCACCACCGATTATGCACACCAATAATTTCTCAAATAGAGCCACCGACCGACTTTTGTTGCAAATAATTGGTGGCGTTCTCGTCGGCTGTTGGACACGCCACAGTGGGTTCTGAAAGCAGAAATACTTGATAAGAAATATTCCAATTGATGCTGAAAACTACCTTTATGTCATTTTAATTTTCAAAAATATACACTAAAGGAAATGAGAAAATGTAAACGTAGGCTGGACAATACGAAATGACACACTCTCCAAGCAGTACGAAAATCTGAGAGGATAGACACATGTATACACCTAGTGGTACAAGGTGGCCTTGGTGTTGTTGAATAATCCGGGATATGTCCCACAAATGATCCTCACACTGTCCTTGAGAAAATGTCATTGCATAAATTGGTTAATTATACGGCGAGGTTGAGTGAAGGACAGGATTAAATATCAGCAGACAATAGTTGTTTCATAAAAAAAAATCCTGAAGATTGGACTTCTCCTCTACATTGTCCTAACTTTTCCAAACTTGTCCTTTAAAAAGAGAAAGCTACAGCGCAGTCCTAGATGTAGCTAGATTTTGAAATATAGTACAAAATGTGTAATTGGTTACTCATGGGCTTTGCTCAGGGGTAGTCATTGCTCCCCCCAGTGTCCCCCTCTACCGCGCCTCACGGGCACCCCTCCTGCCCCCTCGCGGCTTTCACACTGACCACGCAGTCACGTGGTACAGCCCGGTCCAGACCCCGGCCTCACTTTTCCTTCACCCGCCCTGCAGTACACACGTACTACAGTACCTTTTTTGTCTCTTGGCCACGTGCTTCGCCTCATACTCCCCGAGTACAGGCTAGCACCCCATACACGCGATACGGTACAAACAGTGATAGGAGAAATTGGTCCAACTGCGAGGAATACCCCCCTTAGTCAGGGAGGGCAGGCGTGCCGTACTGCGGGCCCAAGGTCGCATAGCAACCAAGGCGCCTACTAAGGGGTGCATTCTGCTAACCCAATGAGATTGCAGAAAAACAGAATGACAGACCAATGAGATAGGACGGCGGGAACCGGCAGAAGCCGACCTCGGAGAGAGAAAAACCACCAGGAACTACTCATGGTCGCGTTCCCATACGGATCACATCTTCGTCCCATACTGCAACTACGAGGAATACCCCGATGCCCAGCACATCGAAGCCGCCGGAGTCCACGGCTGAGTCGGAGGCCACTCTCCAAGAAACGGCCGAGTCCTCCAACGAGAACATCGAGTCGGTCTCGGACAGCGGGCGAACGGTCAAGACGGCTAGGATCTCCAAACTCGAGTCAAACATGGAGAAGATGGGTAAGACCATGGAGAGTATGTTCGAGAAGATGCAGGCCATGGCATGGCAACGGTCGCCGACCAGAGCTACGCAACCCACGGTACGAGAGGCACGCTCCACGGCCGAGGACCGCACCAGAGAATGGGCCCAGGACCAGGCCTCGAGACTACCCGCACCCAGACACCTTAGGGAACGCTACGTGAGCGAGGATCTTCTCCAGCGGGAGATGGACCGCGAGGGAATTCGTCACGACCGTACGGCCGGTAGGTTTTCCTCTGATTTGACCGTATCCAAGTTGTTCTCTAAGCTGTACATGTATGTTGAACGTGAAGGCCTGTACACCCTGTCTCAGAAACTCGAGGTTAGGGGAAGCCTGGGACCCATGGAGTACGTTAGCGCGTACTTGCTTATGATGGAGGACGAGCGGGCCGTACCCGAAGGCGACCGCCGGGATATGTACAGGCACCTCTCTCAGGTATCAGTGGATGCCCAGACACGGCCGTGGCCCGCGGTTAGGAGGTGGTCCAACTACATCTTTGATCAGGTCGAGGCCGGCCGCGTGTACTGGTCGGACCACGTGCGCATTCAAGACGAGCGCATACACCTAGCCATGACAGCCGCCACCAGCGCCCCTAACGGTCAAGACGGAGGCAGGGACGGGGCCCGAGAGCTCCCCTGCCGGGGGTACAACTCGGAGCGAGGGTGCCGCCTACGGAACGGGCACCAAGACGGGCAGATCAAATGGATCCATGTTTGTTCGTTCTGTGATTCGGTGGCGCGGATGTGCACGCACTCTATACACGCGTGCAACAGGAAGCTCGTGTACGGTGCGGGTTATGACAACGCTGCACCAACATCCGCACCCGCCCCACGGAGGACGCCGCACGCCGGACACACGGTCCGCCCCACTGAACTAGGAGTGCAGAAACAACACCCAATGGCTTAAAAAAACGGGCCGGACGCGCCCCGCGAGTGAGTGTGGCGCGAGACGCACCCCTCGGCCTCGGTACAAGTGCACTCGGCGAGGGGTACCCGGTCAAGGAGTGCACGACTGATGACGTCACCCCCCACATGACAACAACACCGCGTGCCACGCACGTGGGGGGAAGCACGGACCGTGCAGCCACGCCCACCGAGGAATACACTCCCGTGTGTGGGAGTGTTAGCGGGGATACGGAGCAATTGGCTCGGCAATTGCCCCGGGAGGACGGCCACGAATCCACTCTCATCGACTTCGCTGCCGTTAGGAAATTCTGCGAGACCGGCATCCCCATCGCCGGAGTCCGGACCGACCCCGAGGCATTCGCCGGACATAGGAGGGACAACTGGCCGCACTTCGCGGCACCCAGGCCGCCGGGGCACGCCCACATCTATGATGTTGTGAGGCGCACGGGCCTACCCAACGCCCTCGGGGCCCGTATCGAGATCCCCACGGACCTCAACATTCTGGTCTGGGTCCGATACCTCTCCGGAATCCCAGGCAAGGAGGAATTGACGGACTTCATCAGGTTCGGATTTCCCCTGGGCTACGCCGGGCCGGTCAGCGATACCTGCGGGGTACCCAACCACCCCAGTGCGACGGGGTACCCGGAGCAGGTGGATAAATTCATCAGGAAGGAGAAGGGGTACAGCAACCTCATGGGGCCGTTTGAGGCCCCCCCTTTCCTACTCTGGTGCCACGTGTCGCCTCTAATGACAAGTGAGAAGAGAGGAACCAGCGACCGACGAGTCATAACCGATATGACGTATCCCAAGGAGGACAGTGTTAACGGTTATATCGTCAAGAACTCAGTTTACGGCGAGGAAAGGGAGCATGGCCTCCCGACCATGGACGGGTTCGTCGGCCGCCTGGTGGCCTCGGGGCCCGGGAGTTTTATGTCAACCATCGATATCTCCCGGGCGTACAAGAACTTCCAGTGTGACCCCCTGGACTGGCCGTTGCTCTGTTTCGCGTGGGAGGAGGGCTACTACTGTGATACGGCCATGCCGTTTGGTGCCCGTGCCTCCTCCTACCACATGCAGTGTGTAGCAGATGCAATAGTTAAGATCCTCAGCCAGAAGGGGGTTGAGGCCGCCATGTACCTGGACGACCTCATCATCCTCTCCCCAGACGGGGAAAAGGCGGCCTCCGACTTCGCCATAGCCCGAGGGCTCTTTGAGGAATTGGGCCTCCCCGAGGCCCGAGAAAAAGCACAACCCCACAGCCAAGTCGTTACGTGGCTCGGTATCGTGATCAATTCACTGGACATGTCGCTCTCCGTCCCCGAGGACAAGCTACACGAGGTCCGGGAGCACGTCAGAGCGGTCGCCCAGAAACGTTCGCTGACCAAACGCCAGCTGCAATCCATACTCGGGCGCGTGTTACATGTAGCCAAGTGTATCTGGCCGGCACGCCCCTTTGTGAGTAAACTGCTCGAGGCCCTCTGGGGTATGGGCGGCTACTACATCAATATCAACTCTGAGATGCGGCAGGACCTCGAGTGGTTCCTGCGCTTTGCCGAGGGTTGGAACGGCCACGCCCTCATCCTGCCAGGCCCCCCAACCAAGTGCCTGATCGTGGACGCATGCTTGTCTGGCATCAGGGGTACAGATGGGAGGTATTCTTACTCCGGCCGGGTCTGTCCAGTGAACGACCCTGTTACCTGCATCGCGGAGCTCGAGGCGCTCAACACGGTTTACGCGATGTGCACGTTCCTCACCGACCGTGACCTTGGCACCCGAGTGGAAGTCTACTGTGACAATATGGGCACCGTCCAGGCACTCCGGTCGGGACGTGCCCGGAACCCCGTCCTGGCCGAGTGTTCCCGTCAAGCCTGGATGGTGCAAGCCAGACTACAGGTAGACTTCGTGTATACCCACATCCCGGGTGCCCTCAATACCGTGGCCGACGCGCTCAGCAGGGCTCATCTAACCTCGAGAGACTTTGACACGGCCTCGAGGTACCTGAAATTCCATTCCCTCGTCGAGGTCATGCCATGTACCCATGTATCGTTCAACCCTGTGTTACGTCTCACCTGCAGATCCGGCGCTACGATCGCTCCAGACGAGGGCATCTGCTCGGCAATGCGAGGCGCGTGCCCCCGGAACGGTCGCGAACCAGCGCAGCGCCGTCGCGATCTACCTCGCATTCTGCCGGAGGATGGGCGCCGACCCCCAGAAACCGTCAGCTTTACCACGGCGTACCTCGAGTACGTCGCGGACCACGCCCCCTCGCCGGCGATGGTTGCGAACCAGCTATCACACGTGCGGTCGCACCTGCGGCTGACGGGGGGCGACGTCGCGCCGACAGAGGATTTCAAGGTGAGACGTGCACTCGAGGCTATGAGGCGCAACAAAACCTACCAACCGAACGTCAAGCCGGCGGTGGCGATGGACGTCCTCAAGGCAGCCCTCGGGGCCCTCTACGAATCACCCCTACACATCGCTCTGCGGGCCGCTATCCTGGTGATATTCTATGCGGCACTGCGACAGAGCGAGGTCGCCCCACCATCTGCGACCAAGTTCGACCCGACGCGACACCTGTCATGCCGAGACGTCGTGGTCACGCCCGGACAGGTATCAATACGCGTCAAGGCGGCCAAGAACATGCAGATGGTGGGGGAGGAAAAGACAGTAACCCTGCAGGTGTCTCCCGAACCGTCCTCGTGCCCGGTGCGGGCAATCAGGAAGATGATCGCGGCCGCCCCCACGGCCAGCCCCGAGGACCCGTTCTTACTCCTGGCAGACGGCCAAGTGATCACGACTAGAACTCTGAGCAAGGAGTGGAAAGCGCTGCTACTCACCGCTCATCAGCCTGCCGACTACACACTCCACAGCCTCCGTAAGGCTGCCGCCACTCAGGCATACCAGGCGGGTATGCCTGAGCTATCCATCCAGCGCTATGGCGGCTGGAGGTCTAATTCCCACCGACATTACATCAAGGACACTGATGCCAAGGCCGTTAACCTTGCTCTAATTCGGTCCCTAAACAAACATTCATAATTTTCTCCCACCCCCCTCACCTTTTACTGGCCTTCTTGGCATTTTCATTATATTATACAATTACATATGTATTGTCTATACAACTCTATTGTATATCTTATTTTAATATTTTAATAATTGACATCCATTCTACCGTCAATTATCATTTATCTACTTTTACTTACCTTCATATTCACATTACATTTTAATATGTCGTCCAGTAAGGTCGCCATAAATATTTTACTGCATTTTACTACATAAAATTAAATAAAATTTTATACTCCCAGCTACTGCTTCTCTACTTTCATCCGGGGATAGGGTAATGGGTTACTCATGGGCTTTGCTCAGGGGTAGTCATTGCTCCCCCCGGTGTCCCCCTCTACCGCGCCTCACGGGCGCCCCTCCTGCCCCCTCGCGGCTTTCACACTTACCACGCAGTCACGTGGAACAGCCCGGTCCAGACCCCGGCCTCACTTCTCCTTCACCCGCCCTGCAGTACACACATACTACAGTACCTTTTTCGTCCCACCCACCCACAACCTCTCTCTCTTCACCTACTCACGTAGGCCATTTTCATTATATTATACAATTACGTATGTATTGTCTATACAACTCTATTGTATATCTTATTTTAATATTTTAATAATTGACATCCATTCTACCGTCAATTATCATTTATCTACTTTTACTTACCTTCATATTCACATTACATTTTAATATGTCGTCCAGTAAGGTCGCCATAAATATTCTACTGCATTTTACTACATAAAATAAAATAAAATTTTATACTCCCAGCTACTGCTTCTCTACTGTCATCCGGGGATAGGGTAATGCTAACTGCAATCAGCAATTTTTCTCTAAAGTAGATGGTCTTATTCTAATGCGAAAGACTGAGCATCATTTTGAGGATGGGAAGAACCCTTTATAATCGTAGATTTATGCAATGTTTCCGACTGGATTGTGGGACATGTCTCAGCCATATGAATACTCAGAATAATGCAGACCTGTCCCCGAGCATCAGAAAGGGGCCTGGCAAAACCTCGAGTCTGGGGCAGCCTGCAACGTGACTGTTTTCTGCTTCCCGACTCGTTGGAGGTTCTTTGCGGCTTTGATCATTATGAGCATGTGAGTGGGCGTGATGCTTACATTGCAACATGAGAGGTGTTGGGATGGGTTGTAGACTCACGTGGTATGGGGGCGACCTCTCTCTGTCATAGAGCGTAGTATAGCACTAGGATGGTGGCCCATAGAATGAGGTGAAGGGGCTTGGCAGTTAGGGCCCCGAGGATGGCGTGTAGCATGGGCATCGGGAATGGAGGCTTCACATTTTGGGAGATAGTTCTTGTTCTGTCTCATTGCATCCAGGGCCCGTCTCACCCAGATGTGCTCGGTCAGTGTGACGTCCCTGCCCGATAACCTAAAGCCGGATGCCCATATACCGATTTAGGGTTGAACGATTAGTTCCCAAATCGTATAGGAGTCGGTCACTTTGTCGCAGGCAAATTACGTAACCCCTCGCTCGACCCGCACAATGATAAAATCGGTGTATGGTCCACTAATCGCTGGGGGAGGGCAAAAACCAAGGAAACTGAGTGTTCACTAATCGCTGGGTAGCCTTGCCTAGCTGTCCTACATCTACCGACTCCGTTAGGATGGTTTGGCTGGGACAAATTACCCTCCGTTTGTCGCCGACAAACGTACATAAATGTTCCGAAATCGGTAGATGGGCATTGGGCTTTAGATGGGACCGTAAAGGCAACAGGTGGTTTGCCATAGTCGCTGGAGAGGGGGCATGGCTCATGATGTACTCGAGGTAGGCCGTGATGAAACTCATGGTCAGGGATTGTGGGTCAGTGTCCATCCGGCGGCAGAACACGAGGTGTCGACATGGTACTTCTCTAGTTTGCAACCGAGCTTGGGGCATATGCCTCGGACTGGTGGATAGATACCTTCATCTGGAGACAACGTAGATCTGAAGGAGAGGCAAAGAACAGGCAAAAACAAGGCATAAGTACAAGGCACCACATAACAGAGGCTATGGAATTGCATGTAGTAAGCGGTATTATCGTATAACCTCGAGGTCAAGTGGACACGACTGAGGGCGTCTGCGACCAAGTTGAGGACCTTGGGAGTGTGGGTGAAGACGCTGTCGACTTGTAGCCTGTCCTGGACCATCTATGCTTAACATGCACATTCGGTAAGCACGCGGTTGCGTGCCAAGCCCGAAGTGAGTGCCTTGACAGTGCACATATTGGCGTAGAATACCTCGACTGGAGTGCCCCGGTCCCGGTCGGTCAAGAAGGTATCTAGTGCATATACTGTGTTCAGTGCCTCAAGCCCAGTGATTCAGTCAACCGGGTCGTCTACTTAGCACACCTTGCCAGCATAGCCTTATTTTCCGTCAGTTCCCCCTATGCCTGTGAGGCATGTATCCACCATTAGGCATTTGGTAGGGGGGCCTAAAGGGATGAGGGCGTTGCCATTCCAGCCCTCGGCAAAGGACATGAACCACTGGAGATCTTGGCACATTTCTGAGCTCACGTTGATGTCCCAGTAGAATGTATGGTAATTTTAGGTAATTTTCCGTAAACTCACATAAATGACATTGCATTACTTTTTGGGGAGGGTATGGCCTGTAAAGTTGGTTTATTTACCAAATTTATCAAACCAGCAGTTTCAATTATCATTAATATCATTCAGGCTATGATTGGCTATTTTTATCACTTCAGTTATCCTAATTTTGGTAATTTTGGCAATTGGGTAGGACCACACTATTTTGCAGGTGTGTGGTGTTGATATTAATGTAAGTCTAGTTTTTTCCAGCTGAGAAAAAGTTGTAGGCAAGTGTTGGGGCCTATTACAAAGAAAAGTACACAGAATCAACTATATCTGAGTATAATCCGTGGTTATGTGATATGGGCCTCCCCCCGTCAACTCACTGCGAGTGTGTTTGGGCAGTATCATTCTCTCAGATACTCACGAAACAAAACAGGAAAAACCCACAATTAGAATAAGCACAAAGCACAAAAAAAGCTTTGCAATGAAATGTGGACATCACCCAAATAGGGCCAAGATCTCCATAACAACCAAAAATAAGGAAGCCAATTAGACTCCTGATGTGACATATTCTGTCGAAACTAACGAGTAAGTTAGGTGAACATCAAACACGAGTGCTCACCTCATATTCTAATACTAGGAGCAAATGTTATTTCCATTATAATGGAAGAGCGCGGTATACCTAAATCATTTCATCAAATAAAATTAAGAATGTTTCAATAAACCCAGAGAATGGATTTAATAGTTTTTTCCAAAGTATCACCAACAGGAATATTTATCATGTTATAGAAATCTACATTTAAAAATTTGTTTTTATGCTTTTATTCACATCTTTCAATGAGGAAAGCTCTTCCCGTAAATACAATTGGTCAGTTCTCTAAATTAGTTACATTCGCCAGATTATAACATGATGAGATGATGCTTCTTCATTTACATAGTGTTACAATATAGGTATACAATGACAAAAATTGTCGTATGTTGGCTAACTTTTGATTTTGACTTGTCTAGCATACCACACATCCAATTCAACTCGTCATGGTTGTGACTGAATTTTTCATTGAAGGTCTTGGTCAACTGCCCAATCATTCAAGACCAAAATACCTGATTGACCTACTGGTGCTTGATATATTTGAATCATAGACACAGGCAGACGCTGAATGTAAACCTTTCAATTGTTATTCATTTATAATTGCAGCCCATTCATCAATGATAAACATACTATTTGCTCCTAGTTCGTACACTTATCACACTCAAAATACCATAATTGTCCTTTCTCTGTGATCTTGAACCATTTATAGAATCCTGGTTTTCATCTTGTGTATTTTATACATTGAAAATATGTGATTTCTGTTGATTTCCTAGACTTCTGCGCATACAAAATCACAAGGTCACTCAGCCAAGAAAGTTCTATTAATAGTAACCAAGTCAGTAGTGGGGGAGGGGGTATGGTAAAGCTTGATACTGGACCCCTGCTCATCTAAACAGGTCTTTATAGTTGGTGCATGGATAGCGAAGTGTTAGATTCTCTGCAGTAAGCTGAAAGCCTGTGTGAGCATTCTAACCTCTCTAGATGACGTATATGAGCGTGATTTCCCGCGCTCAATAACAGAACGTTTCCACTAACCCCTCACAGAGGGCAGGAGCTGCAGACATTAGTTCCCAAGGCACTCAACAGAGGACGCCACCTCTCCAACACAGAAGAGGGCGCCACCAATACTGTTGATATAGTCCGGAACAACAACTGCAAGGATTGGTTTAGACTAGCCTCCGTCCCTGTGTCCTACCCCTACTGCTGCCTACCGCCACCGCACGCCTCCTTACCCCTCCACCTACTCTCCCCTTGGCCTGGCTGACACAGATTCCTGAGCCAGTCAGAGGAACCTTACACATTGTAATTTATTGTATTCATTGAATTTATGTTCATAATCAAAGACTTGAGCAAGTCTAGGATTGGTTGAACATAGAAGTTCAAGTGCCTTTGTCTACACTGACAGCCAAAGAAAACACTGGATCGAGGTCACCTGACCATCACCAACCAACCACGGTCAAGTTCTGAAAAATCCAGGCGAAATTCTGCGCGAAATTTGCCAAAATCCATGTTTGAATCGGTAACTTACTCGCTGGTCGAGTTAGCTCCTTGTCATCCACACATAATCCATGGTTATACCCTCAGCCTAATCATAACCACTTCTCTCCTTCTCTCCCTATGTAGATAAAGCTACCAGAGATATATATATATTAATATATTATGTAAATTTCCGTTTTTAAATCACATAAAATAACTTACCATTTACGTAAATTTACGTATATCTGTTGGTACATTCAATTATTTTAGAAATGTAAATTTACGTTTCTAAGCTATTCAAATTTACGTAAATGTCTCAAAATAAACGTAAAAATTAACGTAAATCTACCAACACGTGCTACAAACGTAAGTAAACCATAACATTTTCACGTTTGTATTACGTAAAAAATTGCGTCATTCCTACCAAAAAAATATGTTAATCTACATAGCTAGCACATATTTGTGTTTACTGGGGTAGTAGCCATTCATCGACCATAGGGCCTCGAGTAATTTGCTCACAATGTACTTTGACACATGGAGGACTCTGCCGAGGATGGATTGAAGCTGTCTCTTGGTAAGGGAGTGCTTCCGGGAGACTGCCCTCACATGTTCCCTCACCTCCTTGATCTCGGCCTCAGGGATGGAGAGGCTCATGTTGGCCACATCAATCTCGATCCCGTGCCAGGTCACTAGTTGAGCGGGCGCTTGTGCTTTGTCTCTTGCCTTTGGGAGGCCAAACTCAATGAACAGCTGTTGAGCTGTGGAGAAGTCTGAGGCCTCCTTGTCTCGGTCCGGGGACAGGATGATCAGATCATAGAGATACATGATACAACAATGCACAGGCACCAAACGGCATGGCCGTGTCACAAAAGCACCACTCGTACCACATGAAGCAGAGCAACGGCCTGTCCAACAGGTCATAACTAAAGTTCTCATTCTCTGGAGATGTCCATGCTCGCGATGTAGCTAGAGGGCCGTGAGGCTCCGAAGCCTTGTGGCAGATCACAGAGTTGTCAGCCATTGGGAGGCTGTGTTCACACTCCTGGCCATACACAGAGTTCTTGATTATGTAGGCATTTATGCTCCTATCTCATTGGTATGTTATTTCAGTGATGACCCTATGGTTGTTTGTCCTCCACTTTTCTCATGATATTAGGGTAGAGACATGGCACCATGAAGTGAAAGGAGCGTTATGGGTCCAGCAGATTTGAGAAGCCACATTCTTTCCTTATAAAGTGTTGAGCTGATCAGGGTAACCATAGCCACTTGGATGGTTAGGGACCCATCGTGTGTCACTGGTGGGTCGGAGATACCTGAGGGGGAAACCAAGGAGTTCCTTCTCTCCGGTGTCCGGTACAGTAGATAAGGCCTAATCTTATAGACTAGCTAACCCAGTGACAAGAAAAGAGAATTCAGAATATCTTCTATACTAAATGAAGAAGACAGATAACCATACACATCTGTATGCATTAATAACATATATTGTAACAAAGTATACAGTTACATAACAATTCTCATCAACATACAAAATCATATATACTTACGTAGTGTACATATGATATAAGTCCTCTTGGTATAAGCAGTACTCACAGTCTATCACTTTCAGTTATTGTTCAATGTCTCCTTGACTAGTGGATATAGATGATCCAAGTAGTGGTAGCAGTCATCAGTGTTTTTTCCTCCAGTGCTGGGGTGATAGTAGTTCATGGAGAAGCCCAATCCTCGGTAAAGGCCTCTATAGCCTAATGCCCTATGGTGTTTCAAGCCTCCTCCCAGTAGTGGTGGTAATGCTGAGCAGTGTGGCGATGTTGACGCCACAGTGTCTGAGTTCCAAGTGAGCTGTGAGTGCAAATCTGCTTCCTTATATACCCTATTTGGGGGGTCAGTCCAAACGAAGACAGGGGATGGTTCAAACACTGAGGGTGGCAGTCCAAACGGTTAGTCCTTGACCACTATCTAAAGCGAGGACCTGATAGGAGGCACCCTGTGATATTCTTAATACATACATCACACCTCCCTCCTTAAACAAAAAAAAAAGATTTTTCTTTTTTTTCTAACATCATACATCAAGAAGTATGTTATCCATTGTAATATATTGCATTCTGCAACATACACTTACCTTTTGTCAAAATTACATTTAGTACCTTTTACCATCTTTGGGTGATAACACTTAAAACCATAGTATGTACATGATTAAAGAAAACATTTAAGAAGCTCGTGACAATGCATCAGACATTGTCTACACCTCGTAAATGAAAAATCTCCAAATTGTATTCTTGCAACAACAAACTCCAGTTCAACAATCGCCTGTTTTTGTTTTTCATCCCCTGCAAGAATGTAAGGGGGTTGTGATCTGTATACACAAGTACTGGATCAAGAGGGGATGACACATAAACACTGAAGTGTTGTAAGGCCAACACTAATGCCAAAGTTTCCTTTTCAACAGTTGAATAGTTCTTTTGGTAACAATTGAACTTCTTTGAAAAGTAGCATGCAGGGTACTGAACACCATTGTCGTCATTCTGTAGTAGCACTGCACCTACCCCATGGTCACTTGCATCAACCATCAAAATGAACTTCTTGCCATACCAAGAAACCTCATAAAACTTTTCTTGTTTGCTGGAACTGGATATTCAACAATACTTTTGATTTTGGCTTCGACTGGTGCAACCTGACCTAGACCAACAACATGTCCAAGATAAATCACCTTTGCCTGTCCAAACTCACTTTTTGTCAGGTTTACAGTCAGGTTTGCTTGTTTGAGCCTTTCTAACAATGAGAAGAAATTAATCAAAGCTTTGACTATTTTTGGAGCCGAGATATTTCTGAGTGGTATAGTCTCAGGAAATCTTGTAGAAGCACACATTATTGTGAGCAAGTACTGGTTACCAGATTGAGTTTTGGGCAGAGGACCGACACAGTCAATAATAACATGGCTGAATGCTTCTCCCACTGTGGGAATGGGCCGTAATCAAGCAACAGGGATCTTTTGATTAGGTTTTCCAACCATTTGACATGTGTGACAGGTTCTACAAAAATTGGCCGCATTTTGCCTTATCTTAGGCCAATAGAAGTGCCTCATGATCTTTTCAGACGTCTTATTAATGCCTAAATGTCCACCCATGGGTAGCTCATGTGCTACATTAAGGACCTCAGAGCCATAAGCCCTAGGAAGTACAATTTGGTAAACAATGGACCAGTCCTCTGATGCTGGGGCATCTGGTGGTCTCAATTTTCTCATGAGAACACCATCTTTAAAGAAGTACCCTGTGGAGACTTTGTCAAGCTCCTCTTCTGAAAGTGCATGGTGGGTAAGCACTAAAATCTCAGGATCCTGCTTTTGTTCAGCAATCAACTTACTCCTACCAAGAGGGACTTCATTATCCAAGTTATTCTTGTCATCATTTTGACTTGACCCTGGTTGAGAACTGACAAATGGATGACCTTTAAGGTGTTCATCCTCTGAGTTGATGAATGTATGTGACAAATCAATGATATCACCCTCAGTCTCAACATCCACAGAATGTTTTTGGCTTAACTGTTTAGCCTGAGCCCTCGTCACAGCACAAGAGGGATAAACTTCACCCATCTCCTCATTAACTCTTTCACACCGGGCTCCTCTGACAAAGCAATGTCTGTAAGGCCGGGTATGGTGTTAGTATATACCACCAGGGGACGGGTCTTTTTAAGCCAATTTGATAATTTCATTGTTTCATCACGTGATAAAACATGTGTTCTTTAATATTATTTTATGAATATTTCAAAATCATAAGCACAATGTTATACCAACATTCTGTGAAAAATTCATCATCATTGATGAATTATTTACAAAAATTATTATACATAAACTATGATTTTGTAAGTCTTAAGAAATGATGCCTTAAGGCATCACCCGGCCACACGCAGCGATGCCTTAGGGCATCATCTGGCCACGTGTGACGATGCCTTAAGGCATCACCCGGTGCCAAAGGGTTAATACCATCATCTTCTGATGACTGCTAGATCATTTCCTAGCAACATTGATATACCGTCAACTGGCAGATCAGATTTTACTGCAACTTCAACAGACCCTGATACCAAATCAGACTCTAATCTGATTCTGTGAAAAGGAACATTCATGAAACCACACTCAACACCATGAATAATGACATATTCACCAGTGGCTGAACTTGAACTGAAAGGCAAAGCATTTTCTGAAATCATGGATTGAGATGCCCCAGTATCTCTCAAGATTTGAATGGGCACAGAATCTGCAGTGTCACTACCTAGAGACAAATGGTTTGTATTCCTCTCTGACATCAGTTACCTTATCCATAAGAAATGGCACAATGACACACTCTAACCTTTTGGATGATACAAATGCATTGGGCTTGGGCTCAGCTTTCTTCTTTTTCAGTGCCCAACACTCAGACATATTGTGACCCAGTTTGTGACAGTAATGACATTTTAGACCTGAACTCCTTCTTGAGTACTTATCTTGTTCACCTTTTGTCTTTACACTAGATTTCAGATCTTTCCTATCACCACCTTTTGCTCTCTGACTAGAATTGCTCCCTTGGGGTGCACTCTTCTTTTGTTGAATACTAGTCTTATGGGTTATGGCATAATCATCAGCAAGAGTGGACATTTCATGCAAGGACATTACTTTTTTTTCATCGAGATACGTTTTGAGATCACTGAATGGGCAAGGCTTGAATTCTTCAATAAGGCACAGTTGTCTGAGTTTATCAAAACTATCCTCCACTTCCATAGATTTACACCACCTATCAAAGTACACTTCCTTTTCATGAGCAAGCTCTACATAGGTTTGATTATCTTGCTTACGGTAACTCCTAAACTTTTGACGATATGCCTCTGGTACCAGTTCATAAGCCTTGAGAACAGCAGCTTTGACCTTTTCATAATCTAGACTGTCATTCAAAGATAGTGCCGAATAAGCTTCCTGAGCTTTACCCCTCAAAGCACTCTGTAACATCAGTGCCCACTTCTCTTTTGGCCATTTCATGCTTTGGGCAACCTTCTCAAAATGTTGGAAGTACTTGTCAACCTCATTTTCATGATGGCACTAACCGTACATCTTTACTAACATCACAAAAGTTCTGTTGATTTGTCCTCTCAGAAGCAAGCTGTAGCTCCATTTCTTTAAGCCTAAGTTCTTTGTCAGCCTGAATCCGATCATGCTCTCTTTCCTTTTCAGCCTGAATCTGAGCAAGCTCTCTCTCTTTTTCAGCCTGGACTTGAGCAAGCTCTTTTTCAGCCTGAATCTGAGCCAGCTGTTTTTCTCTTTCCCTTTCAGCCTTAAGTCGAGCATGTTCTACTTCTAGTTGTTTGAGTTTTATCTCTCTCTCTAAAACCTCTTTACGACCTGCTTCTGAGGGACCACTAAAATTCAATTCATGTAAAACATCTTCAGGTAATTACTCATCATCAACCAATATTTCAACAATAGCTCTTTTGTGTTCAGCTTTTCAGCTAGACCTTTTCACATCAAGTTCTAACTCCCTAGCAATTGCTAACAATACATCCCTTCTGAACTGTTCTAGTTCCTCCACAGAGGGTGACTGTAGAAAGGCCTGGTACTTAGACATTTTGATTTGTTGTACTTATCATCAAGAGCTTTCCATATCCCGGATGAGCCCCCAATTTCTGTCATGTACAGTAGCTAAGGCCTAATCTTATAGACTAGCTAACCCAGAGACAAGAAACGAGAATTCAGAATATCTTCTATGCTACAAGAAAAAGACAGACAGATATGTATTAATAATATATATTATAACAAAGTATACAGTTACATAATAATTCTCATCAACATACAAAATCATATACACTTCAGTAGTGTACATATGATATAAATAAGACGAGGGGCGTAATGGCAGTTTAAGAAATTTATTCAAGGTGGAACTTGAGATGAGTATAACAGGGCATACAAAACACGTGTCCAGAAATTAGGCTGGAGGAACGACAGTCATTAAAGTTTTTGGTGTGGGTGGGCAGGTCACGCCCTCGCTGACTTATACTTGTATACTCGTCCTAAATAAGACGAGAGGCACGGCGGCAGTTTAGGAAATTTATTCAAGGTGGAACTTGAGATAAGTATAACAGGGTATACAAAACACTTAGTATAACAGGGTATACTTTATACCTAAATACAAGGAGGTAAAACGTGTCCAGAAATTAGCCAAATGCCGAGGAGAGGGCGGCTGGGACATGTGTAGAGATTGAGAACGGTAAATAGGGGGCAGCCAACGACGGGGAGGCCCAGGTGCCATGAGCGCAGATTTGATCGATGGGAACTCCGAGATGCGCGGCCATGTGAGTGGCTCCGCGACGGAAGGAATGCATCGTGAAGAAATGTGCGTCCGGGAGACCTGCCGAAGAGAGAGCCACTAGAATGTGGGCGACCAGGAGAGGCGGGGTGAGAGCGCGCCCCGAGGGGGCAACGAGGGCCGGAGCATGAAGAGGCGCCAGGACTGCGGCCGTGTAGGCTTTCCAGGCCGACACAGGGCAGTACGGTGAGCTGGGGATCGCCAGATCTCGGAGAGAGACGGCTCCTGCCAGATCTCGGATAGTTTTTGAAGAGGCGTCGTGCAGAAGTAGGCCGGCAGACACGTGGAGGATGTCCCCTCTCTGAAGCGTGTGGGGCCCCGTCCAGGTGAGAGCCGACGTGGCGAGGAGGTTGGAGGCGCGAATATAGGAGAAGAAACCCAGCAACGTCGCAGCGCGGAAGAGGAGATGGCGCGGAAGAGGATGTGTGGGCGGCGTCGCAGATTAACTTGACGTGCCACAGGAGAAGGGGTGGCGAGCGCCTGGTGATGTGAGGATGGAGGCGGGCGACCCCGAGAAGAACCGCGGAGAGATGAGGGGTGGAGAAAGAGGCGGCGTTTCCAGCGTTGTCGCGGAGTCACGAACGAGCCCCGGAGATGTAGTTGCGTGACGCCGCAGGAGGCAGAGACCCTGCCAAAGCCTGTGCATACAAGCAGGCCTGCCATGGTGTCACGCTTAGAGGATTTATCTTTTCCTTACGGCAAATGTTGATGAACCTCATAGCCTGTCGTGCCTTGTTGCGCCTTGTCGCTGGGGCTGCCGCTGCGACGAATGACGAGACCATCCTCGAGTGTAGAGGAGTCGTCGCACCTGGATGACAAAATGGTGCGACATATTTTGAGCACTTGATCTTTATCGATGAATTCACGGTTTGGGGGGATCCCTCAAGCACGGCTAGAGCAGCTTCGGCGACCTCCTGTGTGGCGGCACACTCGGCTCTGTCGGCCGTTATAGAGAGGCCGCAGTCCAGAACGGCCGTGCGTAACCAGATGCTCCTTGCGGTGGCCGCGACCCACTCATAGCGGGTTTTACCTGAATTTAGCTAGAGTGCGGCTTTCCCGTCCCCACAGCAGATCGTGACGGCTCTATGATGATGAGACACGGTGACCAGAAGAGCCGCTGCGAGAGCCGCATTCACAGCTGCGTGCTGACTATATCAGAATTGAAACCACAGGTAGGTCTTATAAAAACTACACTAAACAAGACTTTCAAGATCACTTGAACAACAAAAACTGGGATGAGCTATACGATATATCAGAGGCAAACAAAGCCTGGGAATACATTGAAGACGAATTCAACAAGTATTTAGATAAAATTTGCCCAGTCAGAAATATGATATTAAAAGATAGAGGAACGCCATGGCTAACTGATGATTTAATATCGATGATCAAACAAAAAGACAAGGCCTTAAAAAAGGCAAAGAAATCCAGAAAAAACGAGGATTGGGACATAGCCAAAAACCAAAGAAATGAAACTAAGACAGCAATATGTAAAGCTAGATCAGCCTATATCCAAGAAAACATGGAACAACAACCCAACAAATTCTGGGACAGACTTAGCGAACTAAAACAAACACAACTCAAATAAACCTAGAAAATCAAGATACAAAAGAAAGAATACCCAAACACAACTTACCAGACTATGTAAATAGCTTCTTTGCAGACATAGGTCCAAGCTTGGCGAGTAAGTTTACGAATGAATGGGATTTCTTTGGAGAAAACATTACTGATTCAGAAATGACTTTTAATGTAACTACTGAAGAAGAAGTCCTACGCCTAACTAAAGAAATTAATAGAAACAAATCCTCTTCAATCACTAACATATCTTCCAGGGTACTAAAAGATGGCTTCCTAGTACTGAGCAAACAGTTGGCTCATGTATTTAATTGTTCCATACTGACCGGAGTATTCCCAGAAAATTGGAAAATGGCCCAAATCATCCCACTCAAAAAGTCGGGCAATCAATACGACGTCACAAACCTTCGTCCAGTCTCTCTACTCCCTCTACCAGGGAAGCTACTTGAAAATATTGTACATACACAGATATCAACATACCTAGAAAGTAACAATATATTGGACAAAAATCAAGGAGGGTTTAGAAAGGGCTTCTCGACAACATCAACTGTAGCATCATTTACAGATAATATCTTTGAAGGCCTTAATAATAAAGAGAGTACTATTGCCACATTTATCGACCTATCCAAGGCATTCGATACTGTGTCTCATGTAATATTACTCACGAAATGTGCAGCTTATGGGATAGCACCAAATACTATTTGTTGGATAAAAAACTACCTGAACAACAGGACGCACAGGACAAGGGTAAATGGTATACTGTCAAACCCCAGAAATGTATCTTGCGGCATGCCCCAAGGCTCCATCTTGGGGCCTTGAAATGATTTTTGCTACTCGCAATATGCTAAAACATGTACTACTACCCCTGAAACTAACACTAAACACTCAGCAAATAAATTATGTAAACCACTTTGACTATTTAGGAATCAAGTTAGACCAGAAACTGAGTTATGAACTACACAAAAAGGAAATGGCTAGGAAATTGGGACATAAAATCTATCTATTTGCAAAAACACGCCAATACATGTCACGAAAACAAGCAGTCATCCTTTACAAAACAAAGATCCTGCCCTACGCCGAATACGGAAACACCCTTATAGAAAACTCCAACCAAGATACTCTAAGTAAACTGCAGAACCTACAAAACAAAGCCCTTAGAATAGCACTAAAACACCCACCACATACACACACCTACCAACTACACCAAGAAGCTAACCTAAATTACCTGAGTGAATGCAGAATATCAGCGATACGCAAAATGGCATTCCATAGAAGCAAGAATGAAATCTATAGAAAACCACAAGCTAGAAATACACGCCTGTATGATGCTGTAGTACTCAAAGTAATACCCAAAAAACTAAACCTCTTCCGTAGACGTATGTCTTATAAATGCCCATCACAATGGAATATTATGCCGCCTGATTACGGAACGATACAGTCCTACCCAGAAATCAAGAGCAAAGAAAAAACATTCTTACGTAACAGCCGTCAGCACTATCATATATAAACTACATCAACTGAAGAAACATCCATCCACATTAAAAACACAAAATAGTGGCATAAAATAGGCATGTTGGGGTTGTATCCCTTGGTGAACCTGCTCCTTTGATATGATGTACTATATGTATTATTTATATTTATATGTAACTTATTTGTACTATAAGGTATTAATACTATGTAAACCACATTTCTCTGTGATGTTGACATCAATGGTACTGTTCTACATTCTATATTTATGTACTTTTGTATATAACTCTTTGTATCTAAGACAAGAAATGTTAATATCGATGAGACTCTCGTATTTACAAACCAACATGACCAAATGGTTATTGAAGACCTGGTTGCATGGTATATCCTTTATACTTTTGTTTAGATATTAAGTTAGTTAGCTAGAGAGCCTTTATACACAGCCCTAACAGAATGTATACGAAGCTTGATCAATACTGGTATTGATCGAAAACAGGCACATTTTGCCTTTTCAACGCCAGTCTAAATAAACTGATCTAAAAAAAAAAAAATGTCTTGAGAGGGAGTCCGTCAAGGCCAGCAATGGGGATTACGTAGGCTGCCGACCAGCCCACGGCCACGAAAGGGGATAAGTCGATCTCACACGCGATGATGTCAGATTCCGCGTGGTCGTTGTAGAAGTGAACTCCGTTGGTTCAGGCCGCATACTGACTAAACCATGCGATGTCAGCCAAAAGGCGAGGGCCCACTCTGATGACTTTTGTCTTAACCCTTTCAGTCCCACACTCCATCAATATATTTTTCAGTAAATAGAGTTAACAATCTGGAAGGGTTTTATTTTCTTTGGTTGCTGTAGTGACCCTCAAAATTGGGTACGAAGGCACTATCATAGATGCACCTGACCAGTCACGTGAAGGTAATGCACCAATGTTTTTAGGTGAATTTATCATGAAAAGGGCCTTTAATATATGTTCTGCCTGTTTCTCAAGTTTTTGACCGATTGAAAAGATATTTCATATATGAACTCCATATTTGATTAGGAATCTAGCAGTCTGGGTGGCCTCTGGTGGCTGCCGCAGATTCAGGGGGGTAGATACCAGGGGTATCACCATCGGCTGAATCTGGGCCTGGCTTGCTTGGGTCTCTGAGGCTTTTGCCTCGGTCTCCTGAGCAACCTTTAGGGTGTAATCACGCACTCGTACTCCGTGAGTTGTTGTACGCCGCCCCTAAACTTGTTCATGTTAGTAACAACCTTGTTGTCTAAATGGTTCAGGTACGTTGACATGTGCTGCGGTTCCCAGTTTCCTACCCTATTGGTGCTAGTGTAGGTCTCGGTAGTGTCTTGGAATACACATCCCTTGTTGCAGATGCATCTGTAGCAGTGGAAGCCACCGGTGCAGGCTGCGGTTCCTTCTGCTTCGGTGCCACCTTGGGGGCAAGCCCAGCTGATGAGGGAAGAGAAGGGAAATCCTTCTCCATCGCGGCCCCACCAGTTCCTTTGGCATCTGTGCCTTTCTCTGTCAGTCTGGCAACAGCAGTGCTTGTCTTTGCCGAAGCTTCAGACAAGACTGCTGCCTTTTCAGGTTCCTTAAAGGATTTCTCTTCCTTTGAAGTGCCAGAGCTCTTGCGGTTATGCTTCACCTTTGCTGTTCCTGTCTTCAAGGAATGTAAAACATCCCCCAAAGTTACACTACTTGGTGTCCGGCTCCTGTCTGAGCGACCAAACCATGAAGCGTCCTTTGAGTCACTGGACTTAGAGGAACCCTTGGTCTTCTTCAGAGCAGGCATTTTCTGCGGGCACAATGGGAATGGGAGTTGCCAACCCACATCTGAAGAGTTTGGTAGATGGTTGGGTCATGAGCCAGATGCCTGCTTCTACCGGTCCTGTGGTAACACCTTCCCCAGATGAAACCCAGGCCGTAAGGGGTCAGCAGACAGTGGCAGTGGCGCACCTGCAGAGGTAGAAACCACCATGGATGTAGACTCTGGTCCCTCTACCGACAAGGTGGTAGTTGCTTCTGCTTCCTTGGAAAAAAGGGCGATAAAAAATGGGTACGAAGGCACTATCATAGACGCACCTGACCAGTCAAGTGAAGGTAATGCACCAATGTTTTTAGGTGAATTTATCATGAAAAGGGCCATTGATATATGTTCTGCCTGTTTCTCAAGTTTTGACCGATTGAAAAGATATTTCATATATGAACTCCATATTCCATTAGGAATCTCACAGTCTGGGTGGCCTCTGGTGGCTGCCGCAGATTCAGGGGAGTAGATACCAGGGGTATCACCATTGGCTGAATCCCGGCCTGGCTTGCTTGGGTCTCTGAGGCTTTTGCCTCGGTCTCCTGGGCAACCTTTAGGGTGTAATCACGCACTCGTACTCAGCTTTCGTCTCAGCAGCTTCCCTGGCTGTGTAATTTTTGTGTATTCTCTGACGGGACACATGGCTATCAGTCTCAGACCGGGATGTCTGAGCCTGATCTGAGGAGGTAGGTTTAGCTGGCTGTGAGGCTGGTTTATCGCCCTTCTCCTTTCCCTTTGGCTCTGCCCTTTTTTCCGAGGAAGCAGGGGCAACTACCACCTTGCCGGTAGAGGAACCAGCCGCCGAGTCACATCCATGGCGGTTTCTACCTCTGCAGGTGCGCCACTGCCACTGTCTGCTGACCCCTTACGGCCTGGGTTTCATCCAGGGAAGGTGTTACCACAGGACCGGTAGAAGCAGGCATCTGGCTCATGACCCAACCATCTACCAAACTCTTCAGCTCTGGGTTGGCAATCTCCACCAACTCCCATTCCCACTGTGCCCACAGAAAAAGCCTGCTCTGAAGAAGACCAAGGGTTCCTCTGACTCAAAGGACAACTCATGGTCTGGTCGGTCAGACAGGAGCCGGACACCAAGTAGTGTAACTTTGGGGGATGTTTTACATTCCTCGAAGACAGGAACAGCGAAGGTGAAGCCTGACCACAAGAGCTCTGGCACTTCCAAGGAGGAGAAATCCTCTAAGGAACCTGAAAAGGCAGCAGTCTCGTCTGAAGCTTCGGCAAAGACAAGCACTGCTGTTGCCAGACTGAAAGAGAAAGGCACAGATGCCAAAGGGACTGGTGGGGCCGCGATGGAGGAGGATTTCCCTTCTCTTCCCTCTCCAGCTGGGCTTGCCCCCAAGGCGGCACTGAAGCAGAAGGAACCGCAGCCTGCACCGGTGGCTTCCACTGCTACAGTTGCATCTGCAACAAGGGATGTGTATTGCAAGACACTACCAAGACCTACACTAGCACCAATAGGGTAGGAAACTGGGAACCGCAACATATGTCAACGTACCTGAAGCATTTAGGCAACCAGGTTTTCACTAACATGAACAAGTTTAGGGGCGGCGTACAGCAACTCACGGAGTACGAGTGCGTGATTACACCCTAAAGGTTGCTCAGGAGACTGAGGCGAAAGCCTCAGAGACCCAAGCAAGCCAGGCCCAGACTAAGCTGATGGTGATACCCCTGGTATCTACCCTGTTGAATCTGCGGCAACCACCAGAGGCCACCCAGACTGTGAGATTCCTAATGGAATATGGAGTTCATATATGAAAAATCTTTTCAATCGGTCAAAAACTTGAGAAACAGGCAGAACATATATCAAAGGCCCTTTTCGTGACAAATTCACCTAAAAACATTGGTGCATTACCTTCACGTGACTGGTCAGGTGCCTCTATAATCGTGCCTTCGTAGCCGCTTTTGAGGGTCACTATGGCAACCAAAGAAAGTAAAAACCTTCCAGATTGTTAACTCTATTTACCGAAAGATATATTCATGGATTTTTCCCTCAAAGATTGATGACTAATGACTAAAAATTGATGATTTTTCAATTAAGAGAAATATTATTTTAGAAATTCCTATAAAATATCCACTTATACATGAAAAATAGAAGGAATGGTTGCCATGGCAACCAACTATGGAATTAAATACAGCATTCCTACATTCCTATTGGAAAATTGTGATAGTATATGAAATATCACTTCATTTATATAAAAACGCTTGACACAGGAATGACATATATATAAGGTAGTTATTCATTTTACACATTTTGGTGAATTACTGACTAGCAGCGATGCTATTGCACTAGGTTTCAGAGGTTGCTATGACAACATAACAACTTTGAAAATTCTATGATGGTACTAATATATTCTTACAGATATATTTATGAATTTATTAGCATAGGCTGCTGCCTTGGAGGCTGCTACCCTGGCAAAATCGTCGAGATACGCGAGAACTAAATAACCTCTAAGCTTGAGGATGTAGACGACAGCTGCCATTGTCCTATGGCAAGCTACCGACGAGGTACGGCAGCCGAAGGGGGGAGAATTCTCAACATACACCCCTTTGTTAGTCCTGAAGCATAAAAATGGCATGTCTGCCGGGTCTATACGCAGCTGTCTATAGGCACGACTGAGGTCTGCTTTCCAGACATAAGAGCGGGGTCCCGACCAACGGGCCAACTCCACCAGGTCGCTGATGGAGGGAAGTGTATAGTTACCCCCGCCCGCCCCCCTTCGGGCGTGTGAGGAGGGGGGAGAACTGGCACCACTCAAAAAAAGGGGAATCCTGAATAGGTCCTGTGAGAGCGCCCAAAGCGACCTCCTTTTCCATGAATTTGTTTATTTTCGCTATAGCGACATTGGCTGAGTGGTGATTCTCGCTAACGGGAGTAGGGGGGGTAGCCACGGTGAATCCAATCGGCCACCCGTACACCAACAAGTCGCACAAGCGTTCGTCGTGATACTCCAAAAGGAAACACCTCCAGGCCGTTATTATTAGACCAGACTGGACGGGGAGGCGCGCTCCTAAAAAGTTGGGCTTCCATGAAGCTACGACAGCTTCATACAATTTCGCTAAAGCGGGATTCACAGAAGCAAAGGCTTCAGAACAAGCAGGGCGAGAATCCTTTCCACGATATATCGGCGGTAGCGGGAGGAACTACACTAACGCTCGTGGCACCAACTAGCGGAGAGTTGGGGAAGCTGTGCTTAGCGGCAGTGGCTTCCTCGATACCATACACACAGTCGCAAGATAAAGTATCACAAGCATGGTCAACAGCAATGGGAGTATCATAAAAGTCATGAGCAACAACAACAGGAGGTTTAGAGACCAGTCTCTTGGTCTTGGGTCTCTCAAGCATGGCAGCTGCCGAGGCTGGCGTGGAGAAAGCGCCCCGTCCGAGGGGGGGGGGGAGATGAAGAGGGCAAGGGGGGGAACCGCCTCGCCTACTGCCTAAAGGGCTGCTGAGTATCCCGGTAGGCCTGAGTGTTGGCCTGATGGCCTGCTGGCCTGGCTTGTGCAGGTTGGAGGGCTGTTGCCTCATGACGGCTCCTAATTCTGCACTCTGTATCCGAGTGAGGGTGAGCCAAGCCAAGCACATTATAACAATACGGTTTGTAAAAATTTATTCTAGCGAGATGGGTTTTCTCCTTTCACCTCTCTGCGAGTGTATACAGGGGACTTCAGTCTCTCTGAAAATTTTCACAATAGTTCAAGTGCCTTTGTCTGTGGATTCATCCACAGAAAACACTGGATCTAGGTCACCTGACCACCAATAACCAACCACGGTCAAGTTCTGAAAATTTCCTACAGAAATCCGCGTTCGAATCGGTCACTTACTCGCTAGTCGCGCCACAGCCTTGTCACACATACACATTGTAACAATACGCACAGGAGTGCGTGACCGTGGCTCCATCCAGAAGATGCTGGGGGGGGGGGGGGGGGGGAGATGGCACCCTGATGCTCCATTGTATCTTGAGAATGGAGGGAATTGCGTCGTCAACCTTGGCTTGTTTTCACGCTTTCTTGTTGATACGAGTCGTGGCCGGGGGGGAGTCTCGACGCCTTTACACGACTCATAGCCGTGCCTAGGTGTTGTATGGCCCCATCGTTTGGATTTGTGTTTCACATCACTTGGAGGTCATCATATTAAATTTTTCAGTAAATTTAAATGGGTTTTAATCTTAACCCTTAAACAGCTGCACGCCTCACTGGGGCGGGAAAGCAGCAGCAGCGCCACCACCGACATTCACCTATACTACGGCAGCAGCAGGTTCCAATGTGGACGTTTCAACGGCCAGCCTCTTTTGCCGTGAACGGTGCGCATCCCTTGTTTTGAAGGTGGTAGTGGTAGAATTTCGCCATTTTCTCCACAGATTGATGATTTATGAATAAAAGATGACCATTATGATAAGCAGAAGATCTGTAGCTTGTTGTGTATATGTATTTTGTGAATAAAATCAACGGTTGAATATATGTTATCTTGAACTGAAGTTGGCCCAAAATAAGCACAGATGAAAAAAATAACCGGACTTGTTTTATTTCATAATACTTTAGAATTGTGTAGGTAGGGATCATATTTGGATATGTATGGGGGTTTTATCGACTTTAGCTTCTATATATATTGATGCTAACAAATCTGCTATAGTAGTATGTACAGGCTGGGATAGGCGGACGCCATGAATTCCTTCTGTCTCCACTTCTTTGACGAAACTAACGACTTTATTCATATATACGCCATCGCGGCAGCGCATGTAAAGGCTGAATATAGACTTGTTTTCATTTGTATACGCCGTATTTCACACCAGCATATGAGGCGTATACAAGACTGTTTCCTTTTAAATACGGACGCGTCTTGGCTGTATTTCACACCTGGCATATACGAGAGAATATACCCTCTGCGCGATATATATATGCCGGGCGTATAAATGTGTACCGCTGGAAAATAAAAAAGGTTCGCCCCTGCCTGCCTGTGTTGGGAGAGGTATAGTGAGAAGCCCTCCCCCAGCCCTCCCCGGCGCCCGCCCGCCTGCCGTTTGTATAGTGGCCTTAGTGAGAAACCCTCTACCTCATGCCCCCGCCTCCCGCCGCCTCCCGCCCGTTGGTACAGTGGCCCTAGTCAGAGCCTCCCGCGAGCCTCAGTGAGAAGCCCTCAATGTCTATAGTATCAACTTCTTAAATGCTTATATATAGGAATACCCAGAACACTACAGAAGAGTGGTGTTTTCAAGGCAAAATCTATTAGAAAAACGGTAAAAACAATACAAACTATGTTGGCCTATATAGCCTATAGATAAGGCGTCCACACACGGGGAATAGGACGACCTTGTATACGCAAAAGCATACCTATATACGCTGGGTGCATATATTTGTAAAACGGTGGTTCTCGTGCAGTTTTTTTAATTCATTTATTTTTTTCAGGATAAGGTTCGCATACAATAAGATGTCGCGGTCTACCACCTCCCTAATAGTTTGGTTTACATCCATACTCATTTCGCATCTACACAGAGACATGAGGTGTCTTGCCTTGCCAAACAGATAGATTTTCCTGTTTAATTTCTTTTTCACTATATTTATATTTCGTTCAAAGGTCAGATGTTGGTTAATATGGACTCCTAGATACAGGTAGCTATTGACTGCACCCAATTTCTAAATCCCACAGTAAAGGTCCGGGATACTCTGCTGAGCTTTTAATTTTTTCTTAGAGCCATACCATGCAACTTTTGTTTTGGAGCCATTGATGGTCAGGAAATGAGATCTGGTCCAGCTATACAATGCGTCCAAGCTATCCTGGATTGAGTCGGCTATTGCCTGTGCATCTGAACCTGTCTTATAAAATACCAGATCATCTGCATATAATTTACTTTTTAAACCATGGGTTTATAGCACAGCAGTGATCCTGTCTACATAGAAGATGAAAAGGAGTGGGCCCAAGACAGAACCCTGTGGCACACCATAGGTCACCTGGGCCCACCCCGATTCAAGTTCACTAAATCTCGTCTTCTGTTGACGATCCTGTAAATAACTGTTTAACCATGCCAGATTACCCCTACTCATTCCAATACCAAGGAGCTTTTGAAGCAGGATCCCATGGTGCACACTGTCGAATGCCTTGCGAAAGTCGACATAGACTACTCTGGTTAGCAGCGCACTATCTCTGGCTGTGTACAAGTCATTGATAAACTCCCAAACCGCATCTAGTGTGCTCTTATTTGGTCTATTACCAAATTGGTTATCACTTATTAGCTTCTTATCATTTATAATGCTTGACAAGTGCGCATGCATTAATTTCTCCCCTATTTTGGATTGTGTTGACAGTCCTCTTATTTGTTAATAACCAAACAATATATCAGTAAGTCTTACGTTAGTGGGTAGTTCACCAAACACATTCCTTCTTAAAATATCATCCAAGGAGATTCGACACTGATCAGTCTTCTTGATGGCAAACATGAATTTATTGGCAATTCTATTTAATAGAGCAAACATTGCATATTACATATAGCTGTTTACAGCTACGATGCTTTTCCCCCCACTTCTTCTTATTTTTATTTCATAAACGTTTATTATTCAGTGTAGTTCATATACAACGAGATTTGATAATTCATCATAAATCAAATATAACTTGAATATGGTGGTGCGCCAATATCACCAGGGTTACGTTTCTATAAGGATCACATGTTCTTATTCTTCAACCCTTTGGAGAGCCAAAACCATTTTAAATGACTTGTCATGTAAAGGAAAAATCACCATGCTAGTGGAGTCAACTGGAAATACATCTACTACTGGTACACGGACGGAACAAGAGGTGACACCCCCACTACAATTTGTGAGGCCTTGCTATTAAAAAAGGATGTTTCCAAAGACTTCCTCACGCACCCATCTGGAGTCGGGAACTGGCCGATTACCTTTATTTACTTAGTAAATAGTCCAGTCAAAATAAGCCTCAAAGGACACAAAAAACAATAGATTTAACTCCAGTGGCATTCATATGAGAATAATTTGCAGAATAAAAATCGAAAATATCTAAGTTGTGGAAGTAGGTCATATTAGCATTAATCCAATATGGTCACCCAAAAATGCTGAAATTTAAAAATTCTCTTATGAGTCGATTATAATTATGTTTCCAATTTCCATAGATTTCAGGCAGCCATATTGGATTTACACTAATTATCTCTTTGGATAGGTCTTCTGATTCGAACCCAAGTGTGGGTATTTCAGGCAGCCATATTGAATTTACATTAATTTACTCGAGACATACTCTGAGGTGAATGCCATTGGACTTGGACTCTATTTAGTTTATCTATTATTTAGGGAGCTTCAATGCAAGACCAGTGCCAACCTACTCCATCCCGTCTAATAAATGGCTTTGATCTTATCAATGATTTGCAAGGTTTCATCAGGAAAATCAAATTGGTATGGACTCATGCAGGATAAACAAGGCGTACACTGCACTCCTACCGATTATTTGATACTGACGTTCAGTCAGTGACCACAACAGACCTTTAGGATAACTCAAATAATTGATGCCGTTTTCGTCAACCACTGGAAACAGATTTATGAGCAGTTGATGTCCGTCTCAAACCTAATCAGGTCGATCGGCATCAGTGTGCGGTCCGTGACGTATTTGAGATTCTCAGGACTTCCTTGAACGTGAACCATGAGAAAGGCAGCTGCATATCCTTGTGCGAAACGGCGGTAAGCAGGAAGTTTTTCCGGCGACGCTGTCCTGCAACGCCCCGTGGTATCACAGACTGCAAACATAAAAAGAACATAGTCAGATATAGACTTTTGTCCACAAAGGTTACCATTAGATGCCACTACTTTCAATTACCAGAGGGGTAATCCTTGATTATCATAGTAGAATCAAGACTTGGATAGAGTTTCTCCCTACAGGATTTTCTATGGACAAGTCTCACAATGTAGACACCCCCTGTCACACTCATCTCTGTTTGTCTCTCACTCTCTCTTTCTACCTATTGCATAAAGGAATTTAACAAAAGAGTAAATTATTTCGACAAATGAAATTGATATCAGTGGTCTGGCTTCATAATGAATTATTCTAAAAAGTTTATTTTCTGAGAAAATATTTCTGTAAAAGTAGCTTCGTTGTTACTTCAGATGTACTTTTCCATAGTAGGACTGCTGCTCTACCTGGCTATGAACTGAAAAAGAGGTGAGTTGTGGAATACTTCATATGAAATAGTATTTCGGTATTAAATAAATAGAATGCACCACTGTCAAAATAGTCAGTTATATAAACGACATAAAACAAATTTGATGATGAGTAGGTGGGAAAAATTGAGACATTGTTGAGTGTGTAGAATGGCGGAGAGAGAGGTGAGGCCGATAGTGAGAGTTGGTGATGAGAAGCTTAAAGCGAGGTTGTGTTAAAGCGAGGTTTTACTGTTTTTCGAAACCTATATTTGATGCTATTCTTGATATCACATGACCATGACAAACATGCAACATAACACAGGTGTTTTGGCATTTAACATAGAAAACTCACCAACTGAATAACTTACCATCCCAAACAGCGTCTTCCATAAGTGCACAGTGGCCAATGCCCTATGGAAAATAAACATTGAATTGAATTAGATGTACGGAGTACATATAGTGTGCAATATTTCCAAGTCTTACGAATGAAATTGACGAGGTCGATAGTGATAGAGATTTATATCATATGCCTCTAGCCGTATCTCATAAATATACTACTCCTACAATCTTCATTAATAGATGATAGAATTTTGACATCATAAGGGATATTATGATGCAAAAACAGGCTGACTGTAGTCGTACGTCAAATATACTTGGTACCTAACATTGGTAGTAACATTGAGGTGAATTGGAAATTCGCTATAATTCTGCAGAGGCAGACTGATTCAGACTCTACCTATCGGTATTCAGCGGCAACACAGACGGCATCTAGCGGTAAACCGGAGAACCAGTCTGCCGCGCATCGCTTCAAAGACTCTTCAAACCCTCTGTCTTAGGCAACGGGATAATCTAATTGACCGTTATCGGAATCTCCATAAATTTGGGGATTCTGGGTGACTGTTGGGGAATCACAGGCACCCTGTGCTATTTCTATGACGCCTTCGTAATGAGCATATCTACCGGGATATGAAGGGTACTATATGTTTATGTTTCCTTTTTTTTTAAATTCAATACCAGCGACTTCGTCGAGTCTGAGTTAGAAGGGAAATGAAAAACAAAAATTTGACTGCGGATAGCGGGGATCGAACTACCGACTTTCGCATTCCAAGCCATTAGCCCTGCCGACTACTTCACGAAGATGAGCGGTAGGATTGGGCCGAATACTTAGTGTGGTGGTAGGTGGGGGGAATCAGCGGAGTTTTGAAAAGGGCTACCAGCGAAAGTTGAGATCTCATTGGTTTCTCACGAGAAAGGTAGATCAGGAAACTACAATACTATTTTTTTATTTCGGCATGGCTTGAAATGAATCATAAGAGAAGAAGTTTGTCTGAGTAAAGTCCTACAAAAAATAAGACCAGGTTCGAGTTTTTCACTGTACGAGAATCTCACTCTTGTGGGCCCTCATTCTCCACCCCCAGGTTTGGTTCACTATGTCTCTATGTATGGGAGCAACTTCAAGCGGATTCGACGGAATTCTACCATTTTAAATATAGTAGGTAAACATGTATAACGACGTACAATTCACCGAGGAGCTCAGCGTTCTTCAAACATGAAACTACAGGACGATACAGTACAGCACAACATATATGTAATTGGGATATCCAAAGATTACTTTCCATGGTCGAGGGACATGGAAATAAGACATTGCTAATGAAATATCCCTGTACTAAAAATTGCATCATACTGACCTTGACCTCAGCCATGATGCGAGGACACTTCCAATTCTTATAGAAGTTGGCGAAACCAAATCCCGGAATGCCACAGCTCTCCCTTCCCAGTTCAGTGCCCAGGAAGATCCCTGGAGTAGAGAACTTTACCTGTTCCGCCAACTCAGCACTGAACGGCTCCATGCCAACGAATGCCTTTCAAACAGGATAAACAAGTAACCATTTAACAAAGGTAATAGGAGAATACTGGCTAAGGCTTCGTGGACATTGAATGGTACATGATTCTCGTCCCGATCGTACGGCATTCGCTGAGCATTCGGCAATTGGGACGAGAACGAAGTACCATACAACATCCAACGAAGCCTAGACTGTATTCTCTTTATTATATAACCTTGAAACGTCAGAATTAGGTAAATGTTTTACAAAAACGCTATTGTCGAAGTCGCCGAGCACAGCATCGTGTACCGTGGTTCTCCAAACACATTCTTATCACATAATTAGTGTTACTTTACATAGGGAAAGAACCAAAACATATGCTGGGTGAGTGAGCCGTACTTAGCTTGTTGCCGACCCTTCGAATAAATGTAATAATGCGTGGAGTGCGGCTGTGACGTTGTCGCATAGCAACATGCATATCAATATGCATAACAACACTTGTTGTCGCTTGGAAACCGGCGGGAAACTCGTAAACTTATATTTTGCAGACTGATTGTCGCGCGATCGTTTCGCCGATTATCGACCGTTTATGTCGCTTTATATATACAGCCTATTCCTATATATATATATATATATATATATATATATATATATATACCCATTTCCGAACACTCTATAGTTACACACCACTACTGGGGTGCAATAATTATAAGTTATGTAGCGAGGGTGACGTTTTCGTCTCAGGCTGACGTTTTCGTCCCGGACTAACGTTTTCGTCCTGGGTCGACCACATGATTTTTATGGACGATATGATTGGCTAACGTACTGTATCAAAAATAGCAATGCCCCACCTTCACATTGACACACCCCCATCGAAGAAGTTAATCCAAATAAACAGAACAAATAATAGATAAACGAAGCCTTAAAAGAAAACTTTTATACTGCAATAATTGTGGGTTACAGGTTAAGGGTCAATCACCATAAAACGCAATAAAACGGGAACCTGTATATATAGACTGAATTATGGTAGGTCTATGGCTACTCCTCCACCTACCTCACCCCTCGCTGTGATACATGGCCTGTCAGGCGTTAGAGGAGAGTCCAAATGCTGCAAAGTACTTGCATTTCTATCCATAATCAAAGACTTGAGCATGTCTAGATTTCACCCTGAATAAGGGGACACTCCAATTAAGGGGACACTTCTGCTCAGACCGAAGGAGGCACCTGTGAGTTGGGCAAATAAAATTTTATTAAATTTTATGATGACCTTATCGACATGAATATTAATAAGGTAATGTCAATATGATATAAGATGAAATATAAGATAATTGACTGAGATATTGATGTCAATTATTATATAGAAGTACATATTGTATAATTGACCAATTGAATATGTTATTATTTAATTATTATAGGTATATATATTTATATACCGGTAATACGATGATATATTTATATATAGTTATACAATATGGATATAAAATTAGCCAAGAGGCCAGGAATAGGGAGAGGTGGGAGGGTAGAATTGATAATTGATGAACAGTTATTGGTTGAGAGACTGTATGAGGGACATGTTCACTGCCTCAGTGTTCATGTCTCAAATGTAGGCTCTGTAGGCGTTAGAGCGCCACCATCCATATCATTGGATGGAAACCTCAGGCATTCCCGCCTAGAATGCCTGAGTTACCGCGGCCTTTCTCAGGCTATGGAGGGTATAGGACTTTGGGGGTGGCCGGCAGCCTTTAGGAGTCGTTCCCATCCCTTCGTGAGTGAAACGGGTTGTGATGTAGACCTGTCCTCAGCATGAGAAACGGGTCCTTGCTCGTGGCCGTGGGGATGGCGGTCACCATTTTCCTGATAGCCTCGAGCGGGCACGACCTCGGATCCAGGGATCCTCTCCTCGCCAACACATGTGAGCAGGTGTGGTCAACTGTGGTAGAGCAGTGGGATACAGCAGGCATCCATCCGTCGGCAGAAGGCGAGGTAAGTCGACACGGCGCATCTCTGGTTCGCGACCGTGCCTGGGGCTCATGCCTCGGACTGCCGAACAGATGCCCTCCTCTGGAGACAGCGTAGCGCCAGATCTGCAGGACAACCGAAGGGCAGGGACAAAGAAGGCATGGTTACACGGGATAACTGATGCTAAGTTGTGGAAATGCATGTATTGGGCGGCAGTGTGGTAGTCCCTTGAGGTCAGGTGAGCACGGATTAGAGCATCAGCGACCGAGTTCAGGACCCCGGGCATGTGTGTGAAGACCAGGTCGACCTACAGCTTTGCCTGGACCATCCAAGCCTGGCGGGCGCATTCAGCGAGGACGCAGTGGCGTACCCGGCTGGTCGTCAGTGCCTGGACCATGCTCATATTGTCACAAAACCCATGTGCCTTGGTGCTGGTCTGTGAGGAAGGTGTTGAGGGCGTAGATCGTGTTGAGTGCCTCAAGCTCCGCGATGCATTCCACAGGGTCATCAACTGGGCAGACCTGACCGGCGTAGGCATACCGACTGTCTGTCCCTCCTACACCTGTGAGGCAGGCATCCACTGTGATACACTTGGTTGGGGGGCCTCAAGGAATGAGAGCATGCCCCTTCCAGCCCTCAGCAAAGTTTGTGAACCACTGTAGGTCCTGACACCTCTCAGAGCTCATGTTGATATAGTATCTGTTCATCGACCGTATAAGGCCTCCAGGAGTTTGCTGACGAACGGCCGAGCTGAACGGATCCATTTGGATATATCAGTTGGAAAAAACTCATCATATTGCCCTATTCCAACCCGGTCCAGTTGTTCTTTGAACTCTTCTTTCGTTTTTTTATCCTGAGATTCTTGAGATAGGGAATTCCAGATTTTTGACCCCCTGTAATAAGGTCTATTTAGTATAAACGAACTTCTCATGAACTCCAGTTTAAAATTAGTTCTTTAAGCACGTCAGTTTAACAAGCTGTCTTATTCCACTCCGAGGTAGCAATAATGGTCACATTGGGCTATCACTTGGTTACTCATAGTTAAATTAAGATCTGGACAGTTTTTAAGGTCATTTTGACTCCCGAACCACATACATTTCGTTTTTTTAACATTTGCTGTTAGACTGTTCGCATGAAGCCATTCATAAAGATTATCAACATCTGTTTGTAGTAGGTTTTTACAAGTGGTAGCGTTGGGTGAGCTTACATATATAACCAAGTCGTCAGCGTACTGTATAAACTTAGAATGTTTTAGACAGATACCCATGTCATTAATGAATAAAATAAACAAAAGCGGGCCTAATGCTGAACCTTGAGGTATACCAAAGGTTATATCTGCAGCCTCGGATAAGGTATCATCCATAAAAACTCTCTGTTTCCTATGTGTCAGATAATCTACAATCCAATTAACAACATTTTTAGGCATCTTAAATAAATATTTCAATTTGTATACAATAAGTGATGATGAACAGAATCTAATGCTTTACGCAAATCTACGTAACAAACTGCAACTAAATGATTCCTATTGCGCATTACATACAAATCTTTAAGAAAGTCAAAAATTGCATCCCCTGTTCCTAAATTAGGACGAAAACGACGCACAAAGTAAATTAGTATCTTGAAGTATACCATAAATAAATTTGTGCATAATTTTTCCTAGTACTTTAGACGGAGTATTTAAGAGAGAAATCGGTCGCCAGTTATCAATACAATTAGTGTTCCCAGATTTTGGAATGGGAATCACTGTAGCATTCTTCCACGTAGAGGGAAAGGTTACTGTTTGAATGGATTTATTTATGAGAATGGTGAAAATATCAGGTATCGCTAATAGTGAACTGATAAGCACATGGTTGGGAACAGAATCAATCCCACTGCTTTTAGTTTGGTTTACCCCCTTTAGAGTTTCAATAACCACATCTTTTGAGACTTTTAGACTTAGATCTAGAAAAGATTAAATGTTTGTTGCAATGATGTTTTGGTGATGTTTTTTTCAAATTTTAGGTGGTCTAATTTACCAAACAGGTCACTACCGATTTCAGTAAAAAAAACAGTTGAATACGCCTGCAACCTCCTCTTCAGGTACTATTTTTTCATCAACCAAAAGTTAACAACTAGATTTACTATTCTCTGGATTTAACAATTCGTTTATCGTCGCCCAAAACTTTTTTGAATTGGTAGCTCATGGCCCGTAGGGTCAGGAGCGGTCATTGCACCACCTAGCGCACTCCCCCCCTACTAGCGCACCCTGCGCGCCCCCGCGTGCGAGTCACATGAACTAATAGGTCACGTGGCGAAGCACGCCCCCACGCTCTATCTCATTCTGTTCCTTCGCTTCACTCCGCTCACACCTACTACCTTTTTTCTCCTTGGCTCTGCGCTGTTCGCGGCACTGCATACTCCACGGGTATCGGTCCGAGGCCGTCAGGGCAAGAGTTTAAAAGTACGGGTTAGCAGGAAGACAGGTTCACGTGATAATGCCTAAAACGCGAGCGGGGCCGAGCACGTCTCAGGCTCAGGAGGTTTCGTCGGAATCGACCATGCGGCCGTCCGACGAGCACGTGGAATCGGCCTCCGAGGTCGGGAGCGTGAAAAGGTAGGCCTTGCGGCAATGAAGGAGGACGTGAAGACTCAGATCAGTGGGGTACTGGCCGCCATCAACCGCTTAGCCGAGCAGAGGGCACCGGAGGCAGCGTCTCGACCGCCGACCGTTCAATCTGCCGCTGAGAGACGGACACAGGACTGGGCCGAGGACCAGGCGGCACGTGTTTTGCCCGCACCGCGACAGCTACGGGAGAGGTACGGGGCAGACTCGTACATCCAGCGCGAGCTCGACCGGGAGGCGATAAAACACGATAGGACGGTCGGTAAGCTACATTCTGATTTAAATATCGCTAGGCTTACCAGCAAGCCGTACATGTTTATCGACCGTGAGGGGGTGTATACCCTTGCGCAGAAACTGGAGGTGAGGGGGTCCCTGGGACCCATGGAATACGTGAGCGAGTTTCTGGGGCTACTGGGGGACCACAGAGCCGTAGAGCCCGAGGACAGGGACCACATGTGTAAGCACCTCCACCAGGTGTCCATCGACGCGCAGTCCCGGCCGTGGGCCGGCGTGAGGCGATGGAGCCAATTTATCTTCGACCAAGTCGAGACCGGGAGGATGAGCTGGTCGGATTATGCGCTGATACAGGAAGAGCGGGTCCGACTCGCGATGACGACCGGGACACAGACCGGGGGAGCAGATAGCGGAAGCAAGTCACGGTCGAGGGAATTGCCGTGCAGACAATTCAATTCGGACCGGGGGTGTCGCCACAGGAGCGGGCACGAGGACGGGCCCATCAAGTGGGTCCATATATGCTCGTATTGTGATTCTGTGGGAAAGCAGTGCGGGCATTCGCTCCATGCCTGTAACCGCAAGCTGGGTTACACCATGGGGTACGACAGCCAGCAAGCCCCCAAAGCCCCAGCGGCCCGGCGGGCGGCCCAGGTGGCGTACACCCCACAGGCCGGATATACGTTGAGGGCGGCCGACCCCGGACCGGATGCCCTCTACCAACACGGCGGTCAGCCGGCAGCAAAAAACGGGCACGGTGCGCCCCGCGAGTGATCGGAGCGCACCCCACAACAGGATGCTCACGTGTGCCTACGCCCCGGACCCCTGCGGACACAGGAAGCGGCACACGTGACATCACACAACCACCAACACGTGTAACAACAACGGACAGGAAACGGCCACCGGCCACGTGGGCCGAGGTGGTCAGTCGCTCCTGCCCGGATACACCCCCCTCTGGAGCACCCGCCACGTGTGGTGGGGGCGGGGGGCGGGAGACACGTGACGTCATAGCTACTGCGGCCGCCCCACCACGTGAGGAGGGGACGGTCGGCAATAACAACAACAAGGCACCCCACGTGGCCGGCCCGGTTGGCGTCGCCCTCCCGGGTCTACCCTCCGACAGCGTGGCTGGCCCCAGCGGCCCGGCAGACCCCAGCACCCTGGACTTCAACGCACTGGAGGAGATCTGCCGCACGGGCATCCTGACTCGTACGGACCCGGAGGCCTTTATGCTACACCGCCGCCAACAGTGGCCGGAGATGGACGAGAGCGCACCGCCGGCGCACGGCCACATATACCAGGCCGTGCGGGCAACCGGGCTCCCAAATGCGCTATGTAGCAAGATAACTCTACCCACAGACTTACGGCTACGGGCGTGGGAGAAGTACCTCACGGCGATGGAGGGGAAGCGGGAGCTGCTGGGATTCATACGGTATGGATTCCCCCTCGGATACCTGGGACCCGCGACCGATACCCAGGGGGGCGCAAATCACCCCAGCGCTACGGCTTTTCCCACGGAGGTAAGCAAGTTTGTTGCTAAGGAGCTCTCCTTCTCCAATCTGCTCGGGCCGTTCGCCGAGGCCCCGTTCTCTCCATGGTGCCAAGTCTCTCCCCTGATGTCGCAGGAGAAACGGGACTCCGATGCCCGGAGGATGATAACGGACATGACCTTCCCCCGGGAGCGGAGTGTCAACGCCTACGTGAGGAAGAACTCTGTGTACGGGGAGGAGAGGGAGCACACTCTCCCCACCATCGACGGCTTCGTCTCCCGTCTCCTGCGATCGGGTCCCTCGAGCTACATGGCCTCCATCGACATCGCGAGGGCCTATAAGAATTTCCGGTGTGGCCCCCTCGACTGGCCCCTCCTGTGTTTCATGTGGGACGGCGGTCGCACCTCACCTCCAGTGACTATTCTAAAGCTGCTTTTTACATGTCCTCACTTAACCTCAGAGCTGTCGCTCCATGTAACCACGCCTCCAACGCTGTCTCCAACAGAGGGCATCTGCGCGGCAGGCCGCGGCGCGTGCCCCCGGCACGGTCGCCAACCAGCGAAGCGCAGTGACTACCTACCTCGCGTTCTGCCGGAGGATGGGCGTGAACCCTCAGCAGCCGACCGTCAGCCTACTCACCGCGTACCTGGAGTACGTCCGGGACCACGCCCCCTCCCCAGCGACCGTAGCCAACCATCTGTCACACCTACGGTTGCACCTACGGCTGTCAGGAGGGAACATCGCGGCAACGGAGGACGCCCGCGTCAAGCGGGCACTAGATGCAATGAAGAGGGACAAGGCGTACCAGCCAAACGTGAAGCCTCCTATACCTATGGAGGCCCTCAGAGGCGTCCTCGGCGGACTAACGGCCACGCCCCTCGACCGGTCGACCAGAGCGGCGTGCCTCCTCATGTTCTTCGCCGCCCTGCGGCAGAGCGAGGTCGCGCCGCCAACCATCAAGAGCTTCGATCCGGTCCGGCACCTCACACGAGGAGACGTGAGAGTCACGTCTACTCACGTCGACGTGAGGATCAAGGCTGCAAAGAACCTCCAGTGTGTTGGAGAAGAGAAACGCGTATCTCTGCAGCCCTCCCCGGACCGGATGTCTTGCCCGCTGCGGGCAGTGAGAGCGATGATCGCGGCCGTTCCTACAGCCGACGACCGCGATCCCTTCCTCATGAACGAGGATCGCTCCCCCATCACGACTCGATGTCTCGCTAAAGAGTGGGACCGACTCATCGCGCTGGCAGGGATACCATTAAGAACATATACCCTGCACAGCCTGCGAAAGGCCGCGGCGATGCAGGCCTTCCAAGCCGGAGTCTCCGAACTGGATATACAGAGGTATGGAGGGTGGCGCTCTAACGCCCACAGAAGCTACATCCGCGTCTCGGATGCCACTCGGGTGAATGATTCCCTCCTCAAGTCAATTAACGAGTGAGCATCATTTTTCTCCCACCCTCCTCTCCACAAACTCTTCATGGACCTTTTTGGCTTTTTATACACATTGTATAACCATATATACGTATTACATAATACTATTATACATTATACATATGTACTCCTGTAATACATACCACATATGTAATACCTTTTTCCAGGCATCACATCTGCCTTATGTATATCTTATACATATCTACAAATATGTACTCATCATATTTACCAATATGTCTTCTTCATATATCATATCTACATATGTATATCCTCCTCCATAAGATATTGTATCATATTTAATATCTTATTTTATATGGACCTTATAAAATTCAAATAAATTTTATTCGCCCATATCTGTCTCCTACTTTTGTGTTGCGGGTTAGGGGTAATGACCCTTGGCTTCAGCAATTTGTGCTTTACAATGGTCACTTTTGTCTTAACGCAGATTGTATCTAATTTCACGCAATGTTCTCCGAATTTCTTTTAATAGTATAAAGTTTTTCGATATCCTAAAATGTTTTACCAGTATCCTTCTATGTTGTATAAGTTTCAAAAGTGATTTGCTCATCCATTCAGGTTTTCGGTGTCTATATTTAGTTATACGTTTCGGGCACCATGCATCCAAGTAATCAACAATGCAGGATATTATCATCTCCCATTGTTTGTCAACATTCAAAATAGCGGAAAAATTTGTCCAATTATAGGAACGTATAAAGTTTTCTAAGTGATCTATGTCAAAATGTTTATGCAATCTTTCTATAAATTCAATAGGTACAGATAACCTTTTGGTTTTCTTTCTAATAGCAATTACTGGGAAGTGATCACTAAGATACTCGTTCAAAACAAAGCTATTAATGACTAGTTGGCAATTTGTATAAATGTGGTTAATGTTCGTTCCTCCCTGACGATTGGGTCTAGTTGTTTCCTTTATAAGTTGTTTCATGCCAGATTGTTTAATAAAATTCTGAGCCAATTTAAATTCAGACGACATAGTCTTTTTGAAATCCACGTTGCAGTCACCCACTATCCATATTTCCCTGGTGCTTGTGTTACGTGAGTCAACAATGTCTAATAAATAATCATAAAAAATGTTGGCCGATTTGGAAGGAGGCTTATAAGCCGTTATTACACACATTTTTCTGTTCCCAGGTTTGTTCACATTAAGAACTAAGATTTCGAAATTTCCACAACTTAAGCTTAACTTGGTATCAACATATGTGTAACTTTCAAATTGGCTCGAGACATAGCAGGCTACCCTACCCCAGGATCCAGAAGTGCGGTCCAAGCGGAAAAGCTTATGATTTTTCCAGGCAAGCATTGTATCAGTGTAACCAGAATGTAATAATGTTTCTGTTAGACATATAAACGAAGCCCCATTAAAATTCTGAAACACTTCTTCCTTTTTGGAGTATAGACTTCGAATATTTTGTCCCACTAGAATTGTACCACTTACATTTGATATTAACGATTGCATTTAATTGAATAGGATAAAAATAGAAATAAAACTGACAGTCATCTTTAGAGATCAAGGACGAGGGATGATTGAAAATGAAAAGTGATGTTGTGGGATGATCAAACCATGCAGAGGCCATGGCTGGATCCGAATTGATTGCGCACTGCAACAGCAGATGCACAATCAATTATTATGAAAAAAACCCAAAAAGAACGCTACACGATTGCACAAGAGAAGGCAGTGGATGAGCCCCAGGGAAAAGCACAGCTCATAATTACAATTTGAATAATTCAGAATTTTGAATACAATTGCAAGGATAACATTACTTTCGTTTTGATTCATCAAAAACATTTAACATGGCAGGTAAGGCAATTCTATTTACAGAACGCCAATGGATATCGTTTTAGTTGTAGACACGGTTAAGTGACACAGTTGATACAGTTAGCATGAATGTAGACATATAATCAATAAGTTTGTACTCTCACTTATATAAGTTTGTACTTTTTGAGGCATCAATAATAGACTTACACAAGCCGGTACACCTGCATGGTGATTATACTTGGCATTATTGTGACATTCATCCCGCAAATCAGTTTTATTGAAAAATGGGTCTCCAAGGTCCATTGACATATTCAAGGAAGGACACAATAGAAATAGTCTTACCTTAGCGGTTGCCTTTTTCGCATCTAGCAAATTGAATAGCGTGTTGCCTCCTGCAGAATGACCTCCCACGGCCAGGTAATTGAAATCCGGTTTCGCCCTTCCAGTGTACTTCTGCAGATTGCTCTGAGCCTGAAACGTTTAACCTATATTTACAGATTCTTTGTGCAGATTAAATTTTTGGAATACAACTTTCTTCATTTTCTATCGACGATAGGTAAGTGTAAAGTGAAAAAAAGCTAACCTAATCCATGTATCACCGACAGATAGATTCAACGGCGGAAGGTCATCACGTGGTGCTCAAATCAAGAATCGCTACTGATAATCGTCTAGTCTAAACACCTGGTTAGATATATCGTTCTCTACCAGGAAACAGAGATCGAGTTAAACACCTGAAAATGGCGCCATGTTACAGGCATAGTGAGGGGCTAATTGGTGCAAGATGGTGCCCTATATGCTTGATTGTGGTGAATGATCCATACCCACAGGAGCGCAGTGTGGACCTCGTCGGTGTCAATGGGCTCCTCGGAGGACGCTGTCCAGGGTCCTACCACTATGAAGCCATGTCCAGCCAGCCTAGTGAGGAAGGTATGATAAAGATTGGCGGGAAGCACACCTTCCAATCCGCCGATGAAGAAAAAGACACCGAACGTATCCGCTATGTCGGGATATAAAACTGAAACAAAGAAAAGGTGTTGTATAAAGTCTCTTTCATTGCCATACCTATGTATCGATCTCAGTCTCAGGGTACTAGCAAGGGTTCAGAAAAAGCGACCAAGTCTGATATATAGCCTGATACATTTTATGAGCCCTTATATTCTACAAAAGTGAAAAGAAAGTATATGGCCATAATTATTTCGATCAAAGTCTAGCTTTATAACATGATTTAATTTAATGTATTTACTTGATTAATATCAGCATGAATTTATTTGATCATGATATAGCATTATATAGGAACTACATAAAAGCTTTGATCGTCAAACTAAATAATTAGCAAGGTCTTAATAATTAGCGCCACTAATGAATTCTGTATTGGATGAGAGCCAGACAGTCTACTAAAGAAAATTTGTTAGATCATTGTTATTGCCTCAGTAATGTACTAAATCTATGGACTTTAGGAAAAGGAAAAAATATTAGAAAGGAAGACCGAGGAATAGAAGAAAAGATGAGTGGGGTGGAGGAGGGGAGGAGGAGGAGACAGATAAGATGTCTATAGTAACTGAAATATTTTATGTCAAGACTATATTTATTGATAGAAACTAAATACACAGACACATGAAACAACCTCGGTAACCGACAATCCGCCTAACAGAGCAACTGACAAAAACAGACACCAACAACATTAAACTGGGCTGACTTTATCATTAGAGTCATTCAGTGGAAATAACCGCCGATAGACAGGTGACTCTGTAGAACTGGAAGAGAACATATGTATAGGAGGATTTCGTCGAACAATGGAAATTATGTTTAATACGAACAAGAATAATACTCACTGAGTATATCTGATTCCAGTCCTTCTGTGGCCTCTGCATCCAGGTTGACTTCTTTTACTGCTGACAGAAGGGATCCGTCATCGTAAGGATTGCCTTTCTCCTGGTATAGTCCCAAACCTGAAATACAGTGAGGTTGAGTTTCGGGCACAGGGTGATTCTCTCTATTCGTGGTCGCATAGCGGTGGGTAAAGGAAGTCAGAAGCTAGGCCCCATTCATCAACATAAAGTGATTGCTAGTTCTGCTGCATTTCACCACAAAATTGTTTGCGATGGCCTCCTGCAAGACAGGATAGCTAAATGCCCTATATGGCCAGAACCCCGTGGAATTCAGGGGATTCCGTTTACTTGGAATAAAAGGTTCATTTATCTCATTTGTATTCGTAAGAGTTCACATGCGGAAAAGTGAAGCAGAATGTTGGATCAGATTAGTTCCTCATACATAAGTCAGGGGTTGTAGAATTAATTATATTTGTTTAGAAGTTCTAATGAAAGAAATTCTCACACTGCGCCAAATGTACCTTAGCCTGGTATATATCACACCTTTCCTCCTGTGAACGCCTTCCCTGAGATACATGTACAGAGGGAGGTACTTCTATATTGTACCCAAAGAAATTCCGTTTGAGTCTAGCTTATTATGTTATATTGAGTATTTATATAGAACGTCCTGACCATGCTGCACAATTCGCAGAACGAGATGGTAATTTGCAGTTTGTAAGGACCGAGGCGTTTATGCCGAGTTCCGTACAAACTGTAAATTACCATCGAGTTCTGTGAATTTAACAGCATGGTTGGACTTTATATATTTACTATATACCTACTACCGTAACTATCGTGATTACTACACGCTGCTCCCCACAACGTTCTGCACAGCTGTGCAGTAAGTTAGGGTTCATATCACGGTCGCAACGGATATGATTTCGATGTCGATTTCCACGGACGAAGCGAAAGCTAGGGTTCACATCGACAGTTTTGTGCCCAAATCGGACTGAAAATGGCTCTTACAACTTATATAAGGTAGTAATATGAATGTTTTGGAGGCATATAGTAAAGATAAAACGTTGTACCTGTAAACGTACAAATTTCAATCCTCACTCTGGCCCCCGGGACGTTTACAACTCGGTGTAAACACCTCGTTGTAAACGTCCCAGGTCCCGAGTTCGGATCGAAAATTGTACGTTTACAGGAACATCGTTTTATTACTTTACTATATACCCGAAATTAGAAAAAAAAATCATTAATTTCATTTAGCTTATAAAATAACAACCAATATCTTGATAAACGTGTATGGCAAGGTGGTCCGTATTTTAGTGTACGGACCAGTGGTCCGTACAGTATTTTTACGTTATATGGCGAAACGGTGCGTATTTACAGTATATACGGCATGGGTAAATAGTAATAAAGGGAACAAGCTAGACACTAGGTTAGTGTACCAATCAAGTACAGGCACACCTTGAAAACAATTTCAATGTTTAGTAGCCAGTCATTCAGATATCATCTGAACGTTGTGTGAATAAAAATCTTTTTCTCAAATCCCTTATCGGTGTACCATTTTCTTGACATCGATACCTTGAATGTTAAATATAGATGAAGGAAACAAAAGTACAGAATTAATAATGAAGACCTACTGATGCATGCCAAGAAGGAAAAGACAGAAGCCGTCAGCAGATACTGCATGGTACTGGTGTAAGGTGCCCGTGTAAATGTTTATGTGCCCGTGTAAATGTCTATATGCATACATGTATATATATATATATATATATATATATATATATATATATATATATATATATATATATATATATATATATATATATCGCTACCCGAAAGAAATGGGGACAAAGAATTTATAAGGTGAGCTGTGTTATTATTATGCATGAGAATCTCCTTGTTATTAGGCAGGTGGGCACTGACAGGTAAATATCCGATGTTACACAATGACAATGATAAGGAACTGAGATACAGGACGTAGTTTTTTTATGGCAGTCTGTAGCATGAAGTGTAAACAGGGATAGACAACGTATGCCCATGATGGCCGTTGAATCGGCATTTTTGGAAGTGATATATACATATGACCCAGGTTGTTTAAATATATATGTTAATGATAGGACGGATGGTTTCACGGAATGTGATGCATTGCAATACGCAGAGAATTTAGTTATTCTCGGTAGTGCACTTACAGACTAGGAGCTAATGATATTTCCATTTACAATGGATGAGCGCGGTACTTCTAAAGTACAATAAACTCTCACATAATAACCACCTTGATTATGGCTTAGTCCCAATCGTTCTTCCTGTAATTGTTGTTACATGGTCAGTAAGAGCACAAGGGTGAATAACCCACAGGGCCCCAACATCGGTCCGACATTGTTTCTATTATACATAAATGATGTAGCTAAATATTTGGATAGTGTTACGGTGAAATTGTAAGCTGAAAATACGGGGCCATCCATAAAGTACGTACGCAGATTTTCCTGAAATCTCAAAACAGTCTCACAACTATACTGCTCCTCAACTATAATGCCCCTCACCCACGCATTCTCTCAACTGCACATTTGCCCCTCAACCGGACTGCCCGTTAACCATACTGCCCCTCTGCCATATTGCCTCTTCACAATACTGCCCCTCCACCATACTGCCCCTCAATAATACTACCCCTCCACATACTGCCCCTCCACCATACTATATTGTCCCTCCACCATATACTGCCTGCCCTTCCAGGATGCTGCCCCTTTACCATACTGCCCCTCTACTATATTGTCCCTCGGCCATACTGCCCTTCCACCATACTGCCCCTCGACCATACTGTCCCTCCATCATACTGCCACTCCATCATACTGTCCCTCTAAAATAATCTCCCTCCACTATACTGTCCCTCCACCGTACTGACCTTTTATCATACTGCTCCTCCACCATGCTGCCCCTCAACATAACTTCCTCATTACCATACTGCCCCTTTACCATACTGCCCCTCTACAATACTGTCCCTCCACCATACTGTCCCTCTACCGTACTGCCCCTCCACCATACTACCCCTCCACAATACTGCTCCTCAACCGTCCTGCCCCTCACCCATTCTGCACCTCACCCATACTGCCCCCAACCATACTGCCCCTCAACGATACTGCGCCTCAACCATACTTTCCCTTAACCACCATACTGCCCCTCAGCAATACTGCCTCTCAACCATACTGCCCCTACACTATACTGCTCCACTATGATACTGCCTCTCAATCATACTCCCCTAAATCCATACTGCTTCCCTACCATGCTGCCCTTGGGGCAGTATCGTTTAGGGGCAGTATGATGAAGGGTAAGTATGGTAGAGGGGCAGAATTGTTGAGGGGCAGTATGGTTCAAGGTCAGTATTGTTGAAGGACAGCATCAAGGGCAGTATTGTTGAAGAGGCAGTATGGTGGAAGGACAGTATGGTAGAGGGACATTATTGTGGAGAGGCAACATGATTCAGGAGCATTTTTGGTGAGGGGCAGTATGATCAAGGGACAGTATGGTGAGGTGCAGCATGGTCAAGGTGTGGTTTGGGTGAGAGGCAGTATAGTTAGGAGCAGTATTGTTAAACGACTGTATGTTTAAGGAAAGTATGGCTCAGGGGCAGTATAGCTTCGGGAGAGTATAGTGATGGGTAGTTTAGTCTGATACAATTTGATTCAGGGGCAGTTTTGTGGAGGAGCAGTAAAGCTGAGGGTGAGGGTCTTTGAGGGACAGCTGATATGAGAAATACTCTAACAAAACAAGGATTCTCCTATAAACTCAAGCAAATACTAAAATTAAAAATAAATCAGTACAATGACTGACATTGAAGAACTTATAATATACTAAGATATTCTACATATGCTACCCATCACTCCCCCTCCCCCCATCTGGCGAAATAGAATGATGAAATTTAGCCAACTCATTTGAGTTACTACTTGATGTGTTACATATCACCAATTACTGCTTCTCGTCTGGTGGTTGTCTGCATACTTACGTTTACCCTGGCTTATTATACATATTTGTTTGTTTCACTTTAAGATGGTCTGTACTATCACATACTAGTCCATCTACATGTAGTACTTAGAGTATTGTAAAAATCACCATCAGATTGCTGACTAAACCCACTGGGGACCTGCCCGGAAATTGTCCTGCCTCTTGGAGACTGCTCAAAGTGCTCCTTATACAGCCCTTTTTTCCTTTTTCAATTATTATAGACACTTACCTGTGTGTTTCATATGCTAAATCTTTTGTTTTTTCCCTAAAATGCGATATCAGTTTGGAGTGACATCCACTGATATAGTATTTATTATCAATGCTCACTAACTTGGTACCTGTACTCACTAGTATAGATAAGTATCCCACCAAGCAGGAGTGACATCCACTAGACAATTGACATGCATCATTTGAGCATTGGCCTACAGAAGCGAAATGGTGGAGACACACCGGATCAGAATTTCTCTGGTCATCCCTTGCTCACCATTTCTTTGTTTGTAATAATGATTGCAATTTGCTCGCATATATAAATCTTAGCAAGAGTAATGCATGTGAATTTCCTGGCCTGGAGCCACTTGGAAATAGGCAAATCTTGCCTAAGTTGACCTCCAGCTAAAATAAAAGTCTTTAAAAAAAGAAAAAAAGATGAGAGCCAATATGGTGAGATGCAGTATGGCGAGGGGTAATATGATTCAATATGCCTATCCACGAACCTACTTAGCAACCTGCCCCCCCTCCCCATCAACCTCTCCATCTCACTGGCTGCCCATCCAACAACACTCCTGGTGCACTTTAACACACACACACCTAAACTCACAGATACACACACTTATTCAAGACATTTTCATTGAAATTGCTTATGCATGCATCTGGAAAATCAGGCCTTCGACCCCCTCTCCCCCCCCCCCCCCTGTACGCTTTTGTACACATTTTGTCTAACCCCCCCCCCCCCCACTCCCCCTTGCTGCATTCATACTTTATGGATCGTCCCTTCTATTGGCATACTATCATAGTGTAATAAAAAAAATTTACAATAAATGCCTCTTAACCCTTTGCCGGCCACACGCCTCACCCGGGCGGCATTTTCTACGGCAGCGCCACCAGCGACGTTCACCTATACTACAGCAGCAGGTTCTAATGTGGACGTTTGAACGGCCAGCGTGTTTTGCCATGATACGTCTAGCGTCTGTATTTTGAAGGTGGTGGTGGTAGATTTTCTCCATTTTCTCCGTAAATTGATGTTTTATACATAAACGATGACCATTACAGTAAAAAGAAGACCCGTAGCTTTGTTTCTATATATATTTAGTGAAAAAAAAGAACTTTTGGGTATTATTAAATCTTAACCGAAGTTGGCCTAAAACGGGTGCCTATGTTAAAAATAACCGTCCATGGCGTCTGCCTATCCCACCCTGTACATACTACTCTAGCAGATTCGTTTGCATCAGTATATATAGATGTTTAAGTCATTAAAACTCCATCTATATTCAAATATGATCCCTACCTACACGATTCTAAAGTATTACGAAATCAAACAACGCCTAAGGTGATCTAAGCAATATCGAAAGTTTGAACTCGGGCACCATAGCAAAACCGTTGGCGGGGGTGGTAGTCACAGTGTCAATAAGGAAGGCTAAGCAGATTCCTCTACGCAATGGACGCTGTGTAAAATCGTTTCGTCAAATAGCGGATTAACAACAAAAATGGAGCCCAGCACGTTGAAGATAAGGCTTGTGCCTACAAAAGGATATATATATTATGGCGGAAAACCAAACGACAGTGCGATTAATACGGTAATAACTTCGGATCTTTAAGCCTGTTACTATAGGTGTCAATTCCAGTGACAGCGCCATGTCTGCTAGGCCGTTTGCTACAAATGGATTCGACAACCCACAAAATTGCCATTTATATCATCCTATGGCATCATCAGTGTAGACTGAGACCAGCATCATATTCGTCTGATCAGCAGCTATATGAAGGTATCAGACTTGACACAGTGGAATTAACCTAACGTTTTATAAATAAGATCGGCAAAGCCTCTATAGAGTGCTGTATACATTATAAGGTTGAGTCTATGGGAAGCCGTGTCACTGCTTGAGCGGTAGGGTTGTCAAGTTATAATGAGAAATCAGCTCCCACCGGGTTTAAACTTTAGATTAATGATTAATCATATGTATATTCATATTCTACGCACTCTAAGGTAGGTTTCTATGTAAATATTGTCTAGGTTTGACGAGTTTGGATTTAATAATTCAAATTTAACCTTGGGCTCTACGCAGTCAGCTTGTTGGTTCAGTCGAATTTCATACGATGATCACAAAAACAGCTCAGATAGGGTTTAAACATTATAATTAACCACAGGAAAGTATATATGAACATTCTATGCACTCTAAGGTTTGTTCCAGTATGAATTTCATCACATTTAGACAAGAAGAGACCAGGATATTAAAATATTAAGATGCGAGTTACGCACGTTGAATTCTGGCCTAGCTCGATCCGCCATTGCTTAATACTGTGTAGTTAGGGTGGTCGAGCTGTCATTAGAAATCAGCTCGCACCGGGTTTAAACTTTAGATTCATGATTAAATATAAATATATTCATATTCTACACACTCTAAGCTACCTTTCTATGTAAATAATGTCGAGTTTTGACTAGTTCAGATTTAATATTTCAAATTTAACCTTGGACATTACGCAGTCGGCTTGCTGGTTCAGTCGAATCATAGACGAGGTTAACCAAATCAGCTCACATAGGGTTTAAACTTTAGAATTAACCACAGCGAAGTGTATTTTTACATTCTATGGACTCTAAGGTTTGTTCCAGTATATATTTTAGCAAATTCGGACAAGAAGAGACCAAGATATAAAAATATTACGATGCGAGTTACGCACGTTGAATTCTGGCCTAGCTTGATCCACCATTTTTCATACTGTGTAGTTAGGGTGGTCGAGCTGTCATTAGAAATCAGCTTGCACCGGGGTTAAACTTTAGATTCATGATAAATCATATATATATTCATATTCTACACACTCTTAGCTACCTTTCTATGTAAATATTGTACAGGTTAGATAAGGTTAGAATCAATAATCGAAAAAAGAAAGTCAGCATTACGCATTTTTGGGTTTCGGCTAACTAAATCATCTCTTTCGGGGTTTAAATCTTAGATAAATGAATTTTCGTATATTCTAACATGAACTACACACTGTCAGCTTCATAATGTTATAATATTGTCCATTTTGGTTGATTTGAGAGCAAGTAATCGAAATATTAAGATGCGCCATACGCACCCTCTATACTTTACTATAGGTTGGGTAGGGGAGTGCGGATCTGGGCCAGGCACGATTTAGAAAATCATTTATTATGAGGATTTAACTTAGTTATCGAATTTAGAAGATTAAAAGCTTTACTATAGGCTTGGTAGGGGAGTCAGGCACTGGTCGAGATACGATTTAGAAAATCATTTATTATGAGAATCTAACTTGAATTCTTTCACAAGAGGCATTAATATTCGTAAACCATAGATTCTCAGCTTTCTCCTGATATATAATTTGTGTATTTCGGACAATTTGGGATTTAGTTATCGAATTTAGAAGATTAAAAGTACTCAGTGAATAAAATGGCTTATTTCGCCATAGCTAGGTTCTAACACAGCTCTTTCAAAATGTATTTTTCTAGGCTTTTCACATTGAATCTATGGCAGGAACTTATATTAGGGCAAACTACACTGTCTAAGGTTCGTTCATACGAAATATCATTCAATTTGAACCAGCGGAGAAATTAGATTGAATTTAAGAAAATGGTCATATAGCTACAGATTTACTATGGGTTTGGTGGGGGAGTCGGGCTCTGGGCAAGACATGATTTCGAAAATAACTTATTATGAGGATCTAACTTTAAATATATGTCTGGAGACATTAATATTCGTAAACTGCAGATTCTCAGCTTTCTCCTGATATATAATTTGTGTATTTCGGACGAGTTATCGAATTTAGAAAATTAGATTCGAGCAGTGCCTATATTGGATTTTTTCGCCATAGCTGGGTTATAAGACATCATTTTCAAAATGATTTCTTTGAGGCTTTCAGCAATGAATCTATGGACGGGGACTTATATTAGGGCAAACTACATTGTCTGAGGTTTGTTTAAACGAAATATCATTCAATTTGAACCAGCAGAGAAATTAGAATTGAATTAAAAGAAATGGTCATATAGCTACAGATTTACTATGGGTTTGGTGGGGGAGTCGGGCTAAGCTGAGCCTTAACTATGGGAGCTGTAGGGGAGTTAGGCGCTGGGCAAGACATGATTTAGAAAATCATTTATTATTAAGGTTTAACTTCAAATATATGACTGGAGACATTAATATTCGTAAATTCTTTTTTTTTATTGATATAGTTCGCCAATGAAGTACATTTAGCGGTCTACCACTATACCCTTTTATACAAATATGTCCAGCCAGTGAGGTACATCGAGATAGCCTCATCTGAACAGTTAGATCTGATTCTTAAATATGTATTGTTTGATAGATAATTATATAAAGTATATAACACATAAAATAGTATTATAATAATAGTAATGATATATTAATAATATACATATATAGCAAATTGGTGGACTAAGTCCATGGGTGATTATTAGGAAGAGAAGACCACCATAAAGGGATCTAACAATAATGCGATGGATAGATGAGATGAAATGGAAATAACTACTGGATTCGATATGGTTGATCTTCCATATTCATTCCACAATATGCATACCCATATTTAGGTAGCGATTAGGAGTGATTTCTACGACACTCAAATAGATTGATTCTATTACTGGACCATGTTTGCTAGATACTGTCTTATTTTCCTTCTGAAACTGCCTCTTACTTGTTTACATATCATGCTCTTTCATGGCCTTTTTAAAAGACTGTTTAGTATTTAAGTTCTTTATTTCCTCTGGTAACTTATTCCATATTTGTTTCCCTCGATACGAAGGACTTTTTTTGAGGAATTCAGTTCTAGGTCTCGGTAGGGTGAAAACTATTTTTTCAGAGAGTCTCGTTAGTCGTTTTACCACAACTTCCTCATTCAGTTCAGGCCCCTTAATAACTGTCTTATTCTTGTTTGTATCACATACGTTACTACGATCTCGCAAGTCCGGAACTGGATTTAAGATGCTATTCGAGATTGCTACTTTACGCATGTAGGTAGCTGTCAACTCATCTCTCCTTTGTTTGACTAATCGGATTCCACATAGTTTATGTAGGTCTTTGGTTGATAGGCCTTTACTCTTGTGAAGTAAGCATATGCGTAAGCCTCTGTTTTGCATGCGTTGCAGTTTAGCCTTTAATATGCTAGTACTACAATCATGGACGATTGAAGCGTAGTCTATAATTGGTAGGATCCTTTGCTTGTATACTCTTAAAGCTATTTTTTCATTGAAGTGATTTCTATATTTAGAGAAGATGAAAAGTTTCCTGTTCAGTTTCTTCATTTTAAATTATAAATTCTGGGCTTTCTTTCGATATATATAATGTGCAATTCGGACATGGTGGGACTTAGATATTGATTTTTGAAAATTAGATTCGAGCAGTGACTATATTGGCTTATTTCACCAATGATTATACTATGAACAATAAACCACAAAATTACAGTGGTCTCTTCAAATTGATTCGCCTAGAGATTCTAATGGAGTTTGATCATTACAAGGCTACATGTGGTTATTTCCCACACTCTAAGGATCATCTACATATATTCAATGTCCAGGCTGATATATTGAATTCGGAAAATTCGACTTGTGGCTATTCAGCATTGACATCTCCAGGAGGAGTTAACTTTTAAATTGATTCCTGGACAATGATTGATTATATCTACATACGAATACTTCTGGAAGTGAGAAAAGATGACAAGGTAGGTGAAGTAAGATTTAGAATATGTTTCAATAATGTGTTGTATTTTTTTTCAGATTGATTATTTAGCAATATTGTTCAATATATACACAGGTTAGATTTACACAGGCAGTTATATATTATTTCAGATTCATCAAGGTAATATGATCAGTGTCTGTCTGGCACTCGACGTGGTCGGACCTGGGGGTTTTGTCTCCGATCTAATATTCAATCTTACCACTTCTGATCAATATATTTTCACAAAATATACATGTAGAGAAGCTTTATGGTACATAGATCACCCAGGATTACTTTGTTTCAGATTCATACCGTAGATTAGATACAAAAACCAATTATATTTCGTGGTCATACACTTCTCTGGTGAATCATAGAATAGCATTACGTGTAAGATCACATAGGCAGGAAGGTTTCAGGTTGATATACATTGATTCAGTCTTAGCTTTACACAGGGAGGCGTGTTTTATTTCAGATTCAACAAGGTATATGATCAATTTCTATAGTTCTGGGGTTGATTTGAGACTGATTCAATGCTATATATTAAATCACACAGGCAGGAATGATTTTTGTTTCAAATTGAAATACTCGACAAGCTTCTATAAGAGAAAAGATGAACTCTTCAACCAATTAGCTACAATCGATATAGCAACATTTAGTGAAACGTGGTTGAAGGAGAGACATACTGACAATATGATATGCTGGGGGGACAGAAAAATCTTCCGTATGGATCGCGATGAAGGAAAAGGGGGAGGGCTAGCCTGTTATTTAAAACCACACCTGGCCAAATATGCCCACAAATTAGACGAACATTGTACTATATCTAGTGATATCGAATCTTTGGTTATCCAAATATCCCCACCAGGACAGCGCCCGCTATAAGTTTGTACAGTATACATGCCCCCCCGCGGGAGCAGGACTTTAGCCATTAATTTTCTAAAACGGCTTGAGACCATAGACAACATCAATAAAATGGAAATATGGCTACTTGGAGACTTCAAAATAAATTTTTTTACCCCTAACACACGGGACGCTGAAATGCTAGAAGAGGTCGCATCTAACTTGAATTTTAAAAGACTGATAAATATGTGCACTAGACCGTTCGGCAGCAAAGGCAGCTGTATCGACAACATCTTTACCAATTGTGATAATGTTAATAAATCTGGGGTATTAAACTTATTATGTAGTGATCATTTACCAGTATTCGCATGTCGAAAAAAGATTAAGGTCGGAGATAATAAACAAAAAGAATTCACCGGTAGAGATTATAAAAATTATGATCCGGGCAAATTAAAGGACTGGCTTAGATTGGTGGACTGGGATCATTTCTGGACTATTACAGACCCTAATGAGCTATGGGATATTATACTAAGGGAAGTAACTGATTTCCTTAATTACTATTGTCCTCTCAAGACTTGGACAATTAAACGTGAAAGATCGGTCTGGATGACTGACGAAATAATGACTTATATTAAAGAACGGGAATACTTTGTAAAGGATTTCCTGCGGTTTAAAAACGGGACTAGCCTAACGAGGGCCAAAATGCTTAGAAATAAAATAGGCAGACTGACAAAGAAAGCCAAATCGGATATAATGAAAAGAAAACTAAATGAGAATGAAAATGACCCCCGAAGATTCTGGCGGGAAATAAAATTAATCTGGCATAACAAAGGTAATAATGCGAATCCACCTGTCATACATGACCCAGATACAAATGAAAAAATCGAGTCGCAAGACTCACCTGAATATATAAACAAATATTTTGCTCAAATTGGCGAAAAGCTGGCCGTTGACATAAATCCGAACATCAATCATAACATACTCACATCCTTATGGCTACCACTGCCGAACGAGAATCCTGATGACAATACCAGATTGTTGCTACAACTTGATGAACTACAGACCCTACTTAAAAAAATGAGCATATATAAACCTAGTGGCATTAAGAATATCAGGAGTGAGGTATTAAAGGACACTTTTATGTTAATATCGCCCCAAATATTGTATCTGTTTCAAAAATCTATGGATACCGGTTGCTTCCCTGATAATTGGAAGACAGCTAACGTTACCCCCATCCCTAAATCAGGGAATTTGACCGATCCAAGTAATTGGCGACCCATTTCTATACTCCAAGCTCAAACAAAATTACTCGAGAAGCTAGTACATAAATTCTTGCTTGAGAATTTTCAAGAAATGAATATAATTAATAAGGAGCAGTTTGGTTATCTTCCAAATAAAGGCACTATTGACGCCATCTATAAATTGACTAATGACTTGTACACAGCCAGAGATAAAAGCTTAGTTACTGGCTGTGTATATGTAGACTTCAGAAAAGCCTTTGATTCGGTTCATCATGGAGTCTTACTAGCCAAATTAGGCGAAAAACTACCAAACTTTATAGTCAACTGGATCGCCTCATATCTATCTAACCGCACCCAACGAGTCAGTTTTGGCAAGCATACATCGGCATTAGCCCCTGTACGTTATGGAGTTCCGCAAGGCTCAGTCCTCGGCCCTCTGTTGTTTATATTTTTCATTAACGACATGGCAAAATTACTTGTAAACAAAGGCCTCTCTATAAAAATGTATGCAGATGACCTTGTTATCTATGATTCAAGTAATAACCCCGCGGACTTGGTCAAAAAAATTCAATCGGGACTCGACGTTTTGTCAGAGTGGACGGTGGAAAATCTTCTAACAATCAACGCTAAAAAAACAAAAGTTGTATGGTATGGCTCCAAAGTGAAACTGAAGAAATGTATCTTTGATGATCTATATATTGGAATGAATATTGTAGGGAGGGTATACGAATATAACTATCTAGGAGTAATATTGGACGACAACTTAACCCTTGATAAAAACTTAAAACATGTAATAAAGAAATTAAACAGAAAGCTATTTGTATTTGCTAAAAGCAGACACTTATTGTCTAGGTCAATGGCTATTAGGGTCTATAAACAAATGATTATCCCGATAACAGACTATGCCTCAATTGTCCATGACAGTGCAACATCAGTTTTGAAATCCAAACTACAACGCATACAGAAGAGGGGCCTGAGGATCTGCCTCCTCAACAAGGGTAAAGGCAAGTCAACGTTAGACCTGCATAATTTCTGCACAATTAGGTTTTTAAAAAGAAGAAGGGACGAGCTAATGGCCACTTACATGCGAAAAACAGCACTAGAAGCTCGCATATTAAAAATAGACGAACCACCAAAAGATAACATTCAACTAAGGAGAACAAGACAAGAAATGAAAATAAATTTTCCAATGCCCCGACCCAAAACCGAATTTCTAAAAAAAAGCCCAGCATATAGGGGAAAACAATTATGGAATACATTACCTGAAGACGTAAAAAAACTGAATACTAAAGATAAATTTAAAAGAGCCATTAAAGACTTAGTGTCCTTAGGTTAAATAAGGGCCTAAACTTGTATAGTCTGTTTAGTATAAAACAATGAAAAACCAAAAAAGGATTACTACACTGCCTAAATATGGGCTGGTGACATGTAAAATTGTCATATTGTACAATCAATGAATTACTCGAAACGCGGCCTAAATAAGGGTTTGCGTATATCCCCTCGAACATGATGGTAATTACTGAAACACCCATATCATATCATTATCATATACCATGGTAATAGCTTCTTATACATGCTATTATCAATCTTACTTAATATATATACTGTTGTATTATTTAATAAGTAGTGTATTACTTTATTACTGCACGGAGAAATTGTATTAAATATAAGTGTATTAACATGAGGATATCTAGATGGACCTCATAGCAAACATATATGTAAAAGGGTATAGTGGCAGACCGCTAAATGTATTATCATTAGCGAACTATATCAATAAAAAAAAAAAAAATAAATAAAAAAAAAATTAATTCAGTGTCTGTCTGGCACTCGACGTGGTCGGGCGTGGAGGCTTTGTCTCCGATCTAATAATCAATTTAACCATTTCTGGTCGATATATTTTCATAAAATGTACATGTGGAGAACCTTGATGGTCTATAGATCGTCCAGGATTACTTTGTTTCAGACTGATAACATGGATTATATACAAAAACCAATTATATTTCATGGTCGTCCACTTCTCAGTTGAATCATAGAATAGCATTACGTGCTAGATCACAAAGGCAGGAATGTTTCAGGCTGATATACATTAAATCAGTGTCGGTATGGCACTCGACGTGGTCGGACGTGGAGGCTTTGTCTCTGATCTAATAATCAATTTAACCATTTCTGGTCGATATATTTCCACAAAATGTACATGTAGAGAACCGTGATGGTTCATAGATCACCCAGGATTACTTTGTTTCAGATTCATACAGTAGATTAGATACAAAAAACAATTATATATCGTCTTCATACACTTCTCAGGTGAATCATAGAAAAGCATTACGTGCTAGATCACATAGGCAGGAAGGTTTCAGGGTGATATAAATTTATCGGTGTCTAGCTGGCACTTGACATAGTCGGAGGTGGGGGGTTTATCGCTGATATAATAATCAATCTAACCACTTCTGGTTGATATATTTTCACAAAATATACATGAAGAGAACCGTGATGATGCATAGATCGTCCAGGTTTACTTTGATTCAGATTGATAACGTGGATTAGATACAAAACCAAAATATCGTTTGTGGTCGTACACTTCTCAGGTGAATCACAGAATAGCATTACGTGCTAGATCACATAGGCAGGAAGATTTCAGGGTGATATAAGTTGATTCAGTGTCTGTCTGGCACTCGACATGGTCAGACTTCGGGGCTTTGTCTCCCATCTAATAATCAATCTAACCACTTCTGATCGATATATTTTCACAAAATATACATGTAGAGAACCTTGATGATCTATAGTATAGATCGTCCAGGTTTACTTTGTTTCAGATTGATACCGTAGGTTTGTGGTGGTGGGGGCGCAACCGGAAGTATAACTCTCCGATGCTGCGTTTGTCGAAGAAAATGTAAACATCAGCGGAGAATTCGCAAAAAAGTAACAACGAAATGTCAAGAGTGCCTCAAAGATAGCAAAATGAATAATATATCAATATTCTGAAATATTCCAATATTTCGCAAAATAACGACTTGAAAAGTATGAGTTCTCAAGTTGTCAAGCCCCAACCGTGGTCACGCTGCTGAGACTAAGCGTGATGGCTTGACGCACAGTATTAATTGCAAATGTTTATGGCTCCTATATAAACATAATAAAAAAAGATATTCGACCAAAAAATCATAAAATTCTCATATTTATTCAAGTTTCTACCACCACTGAAAAAATTATGAAAATCCATCAAGGATTTCTTGATTAAATATATACTTTAGACCTGGTTCCCGAACGCACCCCAAGCAGGAGAGGCACCTTCACATGGAAGGGGTAAAACTTTCCATCTAATGCGTGTCCTGGCCACTCATAACAAACCACAAGACAACCACAGATCGGAAACAATCTCCAGAAACTGGAGGGAAGATTGGTATAAGCATTTTTAAAGTTCTCTGGTGTAAATAACATTTTACCGTTTCGGCCGGCGGCATCGCTGAGCGATAATACGGGAGTTTATCATCTTAATGCGGGAGCTGCTCCCTGCCACCAGCCACTTGTAAACAAAGCTATTTCTAAAGGTTAAAACATCTCACTTCACGCCTGTCCTACCAACCTGTAACTAATTACAAGACACCAACAGACTGAACACAATCTCCAGTAACGCTCTACCGTTTTGGCGGGCGCCGCCAATGAGTGATAATACGGGATTTGGCAACCACAGTGCGGGAGTGGCTCAGTGCCTAACATAAACAAAGATACGCCCTGCTGTTTATGTAGGTCAGCACCCACTGCTAGGCAAGGGGGCGTTCAAGAACAGCTTTTAAAGTAACAGACCAGCTTCCAGTGGAGTAGAGCGATACAGCCACTCATACACAGAAACGGCTCTGCTTTAATGTGAACTGATCTTGCTCCGCGATATGGCACCACTGAGTGAGTAACTGGCCGCGCTTCGGCTGGGGGAGTAACCGTGAATTTCTTTGGGATTATAAATGCAAGACAGCTGCTTATAAGCACAGATGTCCATGAAGAGTCAGGGATCAAGTGGACTTTCAAGTTAAAAGGAACCACAGCTGGGAAAAGTGAGTTGTCTTTTTGGTGTGTTTTTGTTGTTGTTTTTTTTAATCATTTTTGCATTGCAACTCATAACCCCATTACTCCCGCACTTTGGGCATTGATTATGTCGTCAGAGGAAGAGGCCAGCTATTTTCAGCTTAAACTGAAGGGCCAGAGAGGAAGGCCACCAAAGAAAGACGTTATGACGGAAAATTGGATATGGTTTTAAACAGATTGGGGAAAATAGAGAAAACGCTGGACTTGTTAGGCAAGGTTGCCCAGACACTGAAGGGGCTCCAGGGCTCAGTGGACAAAATCCAAGAGCAGATGAAAGTAATAGCCGACGATCTCAGCCTCACTGACATTAAGGCTACAGAAAACAAACGGAATGTCACTATTCTGTTTGAAAAAGATGAACATGTAAACTTCACCTTGCAAGAAAATCTTGATGCTATAGAAAAAAACAATAAGAGTATCGATAGACTTAAAGATTGAGTTGACGAAATTGATAAGATAGGCGGGAGTCGATGTTTAAGGGACAAGGCACTAACTTCAGACGAGAAGTTAAGGCAAGAAATCAATTGTCTTCAGAACGAGATTCACAAACGGCAACTGATCTTCTCTGGAATCAGAGAATGCAGGAATGAAGATATTAAGCTCACCATCGCCGAGATTGTGATCAATACAGGGATCTCTCTAGAGGCTTATGAAATCAAAGAGGCTGTCAGGATAGGGGCCTACAGTCGGGTAGGAAAGCCTAGGGACGTGAGGGTATCCTTCAGTGACTTGAGTACCAAAGAAGAAATCTTCAAAAGGAAAACACAAGTTAAGAACAATCCTGCTTGTAGAGATATATGGATCAGTGAAAGCCTTACAGAGGATACAAAAAAACACCGGGCACCTTTTGCGTGCACTGCAGGACTTTGCCGTAGAAAAAAGGATTGGGGCCAGAACAGTGGGGGACACTTTTATAGTGGATGGGATAACCTATGGTCCCTCCCAGCTTCAATACTTCCCTGACCAAATCTCTCTTGAAAAAGTTTTCACCAAGCAAGAGGGGCAAATGATCTTATTTCATGTTCAATCTTCCCCTTTCTCAAACTTCTTTCCAGTGAAAATTGACATTAATGGTATTGAGTACAATTCAGCAGAACAGGCCTACATGCACAGGAAGGCCTTAGCAGCCGGGAATACTCAGGCTGCAAAGATGATCCTCCTTGAGAGGGATCCTTACAAGATTAAGAAAATAGGAGCAACCATTCTAAGTAAGCCAACGTGGAGAGACGAAGCCCTGGGAGTGATGGAAGAGATCCTACTAGCGAAATTTGATCAGAATGATTCCCTGCGAGACAAATTATTGGCGACAGACCAGCTCCTACTCGTAGAAGCCACGAGGAGTGTTTTCTGGGCGGCAGGCAGGTCGCTTAGCGACCTGCGGCCCGGTGCTGACGTCACAGGACAGAATCATCTCGGGAAGCTACTTATAAAGATCCGGGGTAAACTGAAACCGATCAGTGAGTAATCTCATTATCTTAAAGAGTTTGTTGGACTGTGACCGATTCAAGAGAGAGATATCTGCGGCAGTATATTAATCGAGTAACCGACACTGCCACAGAGATTGCGGTGGACTTGAACCCAGATACCGGTATCTATGGAGTCGCTGTCCGTATACTCTGTCTTCAGCAATGTTACCCCTACCATCACTTTATTATTTCGACTGGGATTAATGATATTACCCTAAGAACGGAAGACAATTCTCAATGCTCTATTCCTCAGACCAAGAATTAGAATATGATCTTACTAGTAACTTAATGAACATCAATTACAACTTTGAGCGATACATACCAGAAACTAACATTATATATGCACCCATCACTGGGATAGACTATATGTGCTATACTGGCCACATGGTATTTCTGAACAACAAGAGGAAATTGATATGGGAGTGGCAGCTACCAACAGGTTTATTGTTCGACTCAACGAGGATAGGGGCAACCCAACTCCATGGATATCCAAGTTTGTTCACCCGAACAGACGAAGCATTTTTAAACCGGTCTACTCCCTCTTTAAAGATGGGTATGTTATTGCTGAGTTACACTATGACTGAATAATTATAACTATATCCGTTGTGTACCTTGCTGTTCTATGATATGTCTATGCCTTCAGGATATGATGGTTATATGTCTATGCTTCCAGGATATGATGGTTATATTTCCATGATGTGCTTGTCCCCAGGACACTTCTGGCTTTTAACTCTTGAAGAGACACTTTTGAAGAATTTGGCACAGAATTTGGCACAGAATTTGAGGAGTACCCAGTATTAGTTGGAGGGGACTTCAATATTGCACTAGACCCAAACATTGATAGAAAGAACATTAGTGGGCCTATAATTTCCAAAAAATACAGGCTAGGCCTTGTAGAATTTTTGGAGAATAATTGTATGGTAGATATATGGAGAGAGAGGAATCCCACAGGGATGAGATTCACTTTTCACAGAGGATGGCAAGCCTCGAGACTTGATTATTGGTTTGTATCGGAATGTATTAAAAACAAACTAGTAAACATGGATATAAGATCCGCATTCTTCACAGATCATTCTCTCCTGTCTCTAGACCTCAAGTGGAAGGCCGCCCCCAAAGGTCCTTCATTCTGGAAATTAAACAACCTCCTTTTGGCAGAAAAAAAATTAGGGATTTTAATTAGAAATGTATTAGATAAGCTAAAGTATGAGCATTGTCAGTTATGTCCGATACTCAAATGGGATTTTATAAAATATAAACTTCGGGACATCATGATACAGTTTGCAAAAATGAGGAAATCAAAGGAAAAAGAAGAGACTAAGGCTATGATGAAAAGATTAAACGAGTTACAAAAAGAGGAAGATACTGCGGAAAAATCCAGTGACGATAGAATATATGAAATAGAGAGTCTAAAAAAAGGTATTGAGTTCCAGGAAAGGAAAGATATGCTAGCACTACTTTTCCGTTCCAAAAGCAATTGGGCCCTGAAGGGGGAGCGCCCTAATAGTTACTATTTGAACATTATTAATAAAAACTCTGCAAAGAAATGTATTACGCAATTAACTATTCATGAGACTGAACAAGATTATAATACATCTAATTCACGAAAAATCATGGACAATATAGAGAAATTTTATAAGAAAATTTACACTAAAGAGTCCACATACCGTTTTTTAGATAACATTAATGACTTAGTAGCTCCAGAATTCATACCTAGAATATCGGTGTCACAAAAAGAATTTTTAGATAGGTCTTTTTCAATGGAAGAATTATATGCTGCACTCAAAAAGCTGAACTGTAACAAGTCACCGGGTTCGGACGGGCTAACACCAGAATTAAAAAAAAATTTCTGGGAGGAATTAAAGGTACCGCTCTTTGAATCTTTAATGAAGTCCAAAGATATAGGTCTGCTGAGCCCTGAACACCGCAGGGGGATAATCACACTAATTCTAAAGAAGGGGCTTAGTTGACTAGATCTTAGAAATTGGAGACCAATTACACTCCTAAATACTGATTATAAGATCTTAACAAAAGCATTAGCTATTAGATTACAAAGTCCCATTAGAGATATTATCCATGAAGACCATACTGGTTTTTTGAAAGGATACATAGGAAAAAATATTAGAAATATTCAGGCTGTTATTGACTATCTTAATAAAAACAAGCTAGCTGGTATTCTCCTTGCTCTGGACTTTGAAAAAGCCTTTTACACTGTATCTTGGGAAGCCATTTTTGACTGAACAAGATTTGAGATGATTTTATCAATTGGATAAAGCTTATTTACAATGACATTTCCTCATGCGTTTCCAATGCAGGTTTTCATACCAGTTGGTTTCAACCTACAAGAGGTACTCGTCAGGGTTGCTGTATCTCTCCATATCTGTTCATCATACTGGTTGAACTTGTGGCAATCGCTATAAGAGGATCTCAGGAGATAAAAGGTATCCATGTGAGAGGGAAATTATTTAAGTTGTCTTTATTCGCTGATGATTTCACATGTTTATTGGGTGACCATCAATCTGTGAACCATATTTTGGACATGCTGAGTAGGTTCAGGCGGTATGCCGGACTTAAAATTAATTTTGAAAAGTCATATGCCATGAGAATGGGAGATGACTCTAACAGCCTCCCAACGGCTTTCCCACTACAGGTAAATGAGAAGATCAAAATCTTAGGTATAACTTTTTCTAATAGATGGAAAGAAGACGAATATGTTAAAATACACTTCAAAGACCACCTGTCCAAATGTATGCAGATTTGTGAGTCCTGGGGAAAAAAGACATTGTCACTGAAAGGCAAGGTGACCATTGTAAACTCTATCATTATTCCCATCATGCTGTATCCGGTGTCTATGTTATGTATACACACCACAAACTGTTTTTGTGGAGTTCAGGAAACTGGTGTGCCAGTTTCTGTGGAACAGTGGTGTTAATAAAATCGCTTATAGTACCATTTGTCAGCCCATTAAGGAGGGAGGCCTCAACCTCTTAAATCTTGAAACCATGTACGAGGTCTCCAGACTCAAGTGGATAGCAAGATTCTGTAATGAGACAAAAACATGCTGGGATTATGTGGTCCCAGAGTTTTTCTCCTCTTCATGCCCTCATGTGTTCCAGTCGAATATACAGTATTTTAGGACCAAAAGCTAAATTCAATACTCTCTTTGCCAGCCAAAATTTTAGCAAGACCTAGGAAGGATTTGGAATAAAATTTATCTTAGGTTCCCCATTCTTGAAACTGACCGACAATTAGAATATATGTGGGACAACAAGTTTAAAAATATTCATGATCATGATGATATGAAAAAACTCGCTGGCATTAATTCCCTTTATGATATAATTAAAAATGATACTATAATGTCGGATGGAGACATCAGGATGCGCTTCAAAGTGCCTTGTACTTTTCTTCATTTACTCCAACTCCGAAGGGCCATTCCTTGGTTGTCAAAAATGACCTTTGGCCCAATTAGGGAAGAAATTAACCCATTATATATCAATGACTCTGTGAATGTGGCCATTAATATACGCACATGTAATAACAAAAAACTTTATCAGGTTATGAATTCCTTTAGAACCTCGATACCAACAAGTCAGAAGTACTGGTGTATTAAATATAAAATTCCCCAAATGGACACTGAGCGTTGGTCTCATATTTATACTGATGTTTATAAGATTTCTAGGGAGACAAAGCTCCAATCTTTCCAATATAAAATTGTTAATAGATTAATCCCCACCAAATCGTATTTGTATAAAAGAAAAGTGACCTCATCCGATATCTGTTCATACTGTGATGAAAAGGACACACTGGAACATTTTTTTATCACCTGTCCAAAGATTGTGGAGTTTTGGGAAAGCGTGCAAAAGTGGCTGTCCAGGCTCTAGGGCTGTCAGGCAACTGGTCTAAGGAAAACATATTATTGGGCTTCCCGGGTAAAGGCTCAGAAATCCAAAGACTTAATTACATAAATTTGTGCGTGAAATTTTATATATACAGACAGAGACTCTTCCATGATAACAAGCTTGCCTTATACAATTGGTCAATAGAATTCAGGGAAAAACTCCGTATGAAGCAGTACTTAAGCCACTTGGAAAACCAACCTAATAAATTTAATGTGTGGCTCAAGACTTACAAAAAGATGTGTGATGGATATTTGAAGTAACTGCTTATACCCCTAGTACACATATATGAGTAACTCTCCCCAAGTTTGTCCAGTTCTGTCCTGATCTTGTCAAAAATGTCTAGTAATTTGTTTTTGTGTCTCCTTGTCCAAGTTACTGTACACAAATCCTTCTTCTTTTTTTTTCTTTTTTTTTGTTTGTTTGTCCTGTCATGTGTTAATTGTACCCCATGTTCTGTCCTCTCAAGTACCTTTGTACCCTGTCTTCTGTGCTATAATGTGCTATGGTTCATAATTTGAACACAGTTGTAAACCTATAAAAACCTTGAATATAGCTGAGTTATGTATCAGAATTGTGACAATTGTCATATATAAAAAAAAATATAAAAAAAGTAGTGTTCAGACATTAACCTTCAAAGTCTAAAGATAAAACCTCAAAAGTAGTCTAAGAATTATAATAGAATTACTGCTAAGATCATCTGATGTGGCTAATATCAATCACTGTATATGTGGATGGAAATGGAATAAACACTGCAAAAAAAATAAAAATGAAATAAATTAGACCTGTTGCAAGACTGTTGGAAGTCTGTTGCAAGATTGTTGTAAGATTGTTGTAAGACTGTTGCAATACTGTTGCAAGACTGTTGTGAGACTCTTGTAAGAGTGTTGTCAGATTGTTGTAAGACTGTGATAAGACTGTTACAAGACTGTTGTAAGACTGTTGTAAGGCTGTTGCCAGACTGTTGAAAGATTGTTGAAAGATTGTTGTAAAGCTGATACAAGACTATTGTAAGGCTGATTAAAGACTGTTGTAAGACTGCTGCAAGACTGTTGTAAGATTGTCATAAGACTTTGCAAGACTGTCCCAAACTGTTGTAAGATTGTTGCAAGACTGTTGTAAACTGTTGTAAGATTGTTGTAAGATTGTTGTTAGACTCTTGCTAGACTATTGTACGATTGTTGTAAGTTTGATACAAGACTGTTGTAAGCCTGCTGTAAGGCAACAATCTTGCAACAATTTTGCAACAGTCTCACAACAGTCTCACAACAGTCTTACAAGTCTTGTATCAGTCTTACAACAGTCTTAAATCAGCCTGTGGGCACTAAAAGCACAAGGGTGAATAACTGGTCAAACAGTTTTGCTGTCTCTGTGCTATGTAGGGAATAGGTCCCATCAGTTTCCGATTGTTAGTAGAAGAAGTCAGTGAGTAGGGGTGGGGGTGGGGGTGGGCAGGAGGAGGGGGTTGGTCTGAAGTCACTAAAACCACAAGGGTGAATAACTGGTCAAACAGGTTTGCTGGCTCTATGCCATGTAGGGAATCTGTCCCATCAGTTTCTGATTGTTAGTAGAAGTCAGTGAGTATGTGTGGGGGTGGGGGTGGGAGTGGGTAGGGGGGGGGGGGGTCTGTAGTCACTAAAAGCACAAGGGTGAATAACTGGTCAAACAGCTTTGCTGGCTCTGTGCCATGTAGGGAATCTGTCCCATCAGTTTCTGATTGTTAGTAGAAGAAGTCAATGAGTAGGGGTGGGGGTGCGAGTGGGAGATTTGCTGACTCTGCAGCATGTAGGGATTCTGTCCCATCAGAAACCAGTTTGTTCAGGCCAAATAAGGGCCAAATATTGCTATGTAACACCAAGTCAAACGTGACTAGGCACAGCACCTGTATTAGCTATGACTTGCCCAAACTGTATGACATATATCAGGAGTATTGAATATGTATGTTGTCAAATCTGGAATGGCTTACCGATAATAGTATGCAAACACTGATGCTGAAGTCAGAACAAATGTATTGTTATATGGATATAATCCCAATTAAGAAATAAAAAAAAACAACATTAAAACACCCAGTAATTCATTTAAACTATGTAAATGCCATAAGTCATAGCCTTAAGCAAGTCTAAGGTCAAGTCACGCAAGGCTGGCTCACTGGGTCAAAAGAAGAGAACTGGTTTTATAGCTCCCTGCAAAGTGGGTTTGATTACCTCAGGCTCAAGTGTGTCCCATCAGATATGACACTTTGAATACAGTGTCTTTAGGTGTGTCAGATTTGAACATGTATTTACCATATTTAGTCATTATTATCATCTAATAGTTTCCTTTTTCTAGTAGCAGATGACAGTATCCATAACTAAGTGTCTGTTATTTAATGACAAGATTGATATAGTGAATATTTTGTCCCCAAATATTCTATTTTTAGGAACCAAGTCAGTAGTGGGGCAGGGGTATGGTCAGACTGGGATACTGGACCCCTGCTCATTTAACCAGGCCTTTATAGTTTATAGTTGGGACATTGATAGCAAAGTTTTTAGATTCTCTGCAGTAAGCTGAAAGCCTGTGTTAGCATTCTAACCTCTAGATGACGTATATGAGCGCGATTTCCCACGCTCAAAAAGTAAGAGGCCCCTCCCACCTACTACGATTAAGTCTACGATTAACTCCGTGTCGGCGATAAACTAACGGAATCGTGGAGGTGTTGCCGACAAACTCGTCAATTAGTCAGGTTTTGTCGCCGACAAACTCGCTGCGCACCGACGCGCTACGACGCACGACAACAAAAAACGTTAATTGTAGAGGCTCTACAATATTCAAACATGTTTGAATTTCGTAGAGCTTCGTAGTGCGTCGTAGTGCGTCGGAAGGTTAGTCGCAGAGCACAGCGGTTTTTCGCCACAATTAGTCAGCTTTCCATAGTTTGTCGCCGACGAATGGAATGCCCATGCACTGTCGGCGACAAGCGATGCCGTCGCAGACTTAATCGAAGTGCGTTGTAGTAGGTGGGAGGGGTCTCTAAGCTTTAGAGAAATTACAAAATGGTTCAGACCATATTATGAAAAGGTACAACAGGAATGTCGTAACAATTAACACCAGCAAAATCAAAACTTGTTCAGACATCTATCGCCTATTAATATATGATTTGTTAATGATGCTCTTCCGCATGTGGCGTCGTACAGGTATTTAGGCATACTATTGGACAATCAGCTCCGTCTGCACACCCACCTGAGTGAAATTGCCAAAAATGGCTCTAAAATATATCGATTCAGTAAAAGCAGTCCTTGTCTACGCACGTTGTAGCTAGGACACTCTATTTGGCTGCCATACGACCAGTTATGGAGTATCGTATTTATCTTTATGATGGTGCCAAATTGAGAGATATCGTTAAACTGCAAAAGCTCCAAAATAGGTTACTATTTGTACCGGCACAACAATATAGTTATGGTCACTCTATGGAACAATTGCACTTGTCACCAAATGTAGACAAGTTGGAAAACCGACGGACCCTGCAGTTACTTTCAACTATGTATAAATTATCTTGAGATCACACAGTCGTTGAAAGGCGGTTCAAATGTAATTTGTACAAGAAATCACCAACTTTAGAGGGATAAGAGTGTGGAATGTGTCACGAGGGACCTTTCAAGGATAAAAAATGAAAACATACAGGTTTTCAAGAAAGTGATCTGTTTAAGGCAGGTTTATGGAGGAATACAAAATCAGGTGAAGGGAAACAGAATGTTTATTTGGTTGCTTATCTTTGAATACCTTTGTGAATAACTTTGTAAAATACTGTTGGCTATGCTATTCTGATAAATTTTCTATTCTCTCCATCATACACCATTATTTTTATTTATCACGGGAAGCGCTTTCTCCTTTGAAAGATGTGAATGAAAGCATATGGCAATTATTTTAGGTATCTAATTATCGAGACACCGAGTGTAAAGGTCAAAAGCCACTGAGTCTTTAATGTGTATTGTGGTTCCACTTAAAAGGCTATAACTCTGTGCACGCTTGCTAATCGTTTAGTCAAGTACCTTTCTCAGAAGTCTGCATGTGGGAACAGGCATACAAACGTCAGTGACCAATCTAGGTTCCGATTTAATGTTTTGTGTTTTATAGCACTAATTCTTTAATCATTGCTTGCTGATGAATTGAACACCGATTGGTCCTTTCGAGGATAAATTGGGCTGGAGTTTCAGAGAGTCGATCAGCGAATGGAAATATTCAATTGTATATAATATGGAGGGGTTCGTATGAATTGCTGATTATTGTGTTGGGAGATGAAAAGTCCACTCAATCACTACATAGGTAAGGTGTGGATTTCTTCTTTTTTTATTTTAAGAATGTTACATAGCAGGGAAGTCTGCTAGTTGCAGGTTTTTTATGCCTTCATGATAATAAGTACAATACATTACACATGCAACTACACCGGTCTGGTGAGAATATACACAGGTTTGGTATTGTATAACGTGGTTAGATGAGATGATAATTTACCAAGTAAGGTTTGGGTAGCTCCATTAACCCTTTAAGGCCTAATGATGCCTTGAGGCATCATCCAACCCAGGCCTAATGATGCCTTGAGGCATCAACCGGCCTAGGCCGAATGATGCCTCAAGGCATCATTTCTCTAAAATCAATAAAATTGTTTTTGACAAGGAAATAATTTATCAATCTGCATGAAATCTTCAGGAAATTTAGCTATAACATCAAAATCAATATTAGTAAGCTGAGATAAGTGAAATATCATTCATAACCAATAATATCACGTGATGGAACATTTAATTATGACTTTATCTAAAATGTGCTCGTCCTATAGAGATATGCACTATCACTAGCACCCGTCCTTATGGTGACAGCTGTGCCACAGGTGGCCGTCCTTAACCCTTTAGGCGCAGCATGATGCCTGGAGGCATTCCCGTGCGAACCGCAGCATGATGCCTCCAGGCATTCCCGTGCGAACCGCAGCATGATGCCTCCAGGCATTCCCGTGCAAACCGCAGCATGATGCCTTGAGGCATCATAGAGTTGTTATTTTTATAAGTCACTTTTTCAGTAGATTTAAGCACAGAAGGGTTAAGAAAAGCTCCATATATAAATAAAACAGTTTAAAATTAATGTATTTGTGTGTTTCGAGTCTATTTCGGGACATGGAGATGGTTAATTGCGAGTAGAACATGGAGAAAAATAAAGCAATGCACTGATCGAGTCGCGCATATGGACGAGTGTAGCGCCTGTCAGAGCATTTCCCAATAGACGAAACGACGAACGAGTTTATATGTATTAAAAAGCATACGATTTGGTTGTCTTGCCCACACTAGTACAGAATATACATGGGTCAGATTTTCTCAGAATGTACAATCCCATGAATTTAGGTCATTTTGTACATAATCATCCGTGAAAGCTTTAATAATTAATATATTCAAAAACGGTTTTCTGGATGTTATGTAGGACATTCCCAGCTTTAAATTGATATAAAGTTTGACTTTGTATGACAACGTCTTCATTATGCAATAAATCATGAAAGTCTGAAAATGGGTAAAAATGGTCAAAATGACCAAAAAACAACAATACCATAAGCGTCATAATATTAAATATTACATTTTCAGCATATGGAAAGCAACTTTTTCTGTGAGCTGTATCTGTTTTCTATGCCATACAAAATATTGGTGGGTATCTGGGTATTTTTTCCTGGATTTTTCACAGGTCTGACAAAAAATGGGTTTGTCACTTTTTCGCGCGGAACGTCCGAAACACCATTTTCGTACTTATAAAATGGTATCTAATTTCACGCCTATTACACAACTAACACTTCCTATATACTCCCTAAGATGTTGTGCAATTATAAGTAAAGTTATAGCCTTATCCATCCAGTATTAAGTGAGTGAGCACAGATTGAAAACCACTTACCTGGTTTTATACTGAACCACCTTTCGCCCGTGACACCGGATGTTTTTGTCAATATTTCTGGAATGCACTAATATTCACTTCTGTGGTTTTCTACACTTGAAGTATATGTTATTGTGCATATGTTGCCTAAAAATCATAAAGATTCAATCTCTTGGGGACTTGTGAGGAAGGAATTTGTAAATTTCCAGAAAATACGGAACGACCGAAACTTTTTTGGGGGAAACCATTCCTTCAGCCATAACTTTCGAATTGGCGCGTAAAACCGTTACACCAGCCTCTTGCATCATCCAGCGCCACATGAGGTAAGGCAGACATTTTTTTCTCTCCGAAATATTGACTAATTTTTGCTTTATCTGTGTGTTTTATGTTCTGAAATTCGTCCGAAACTTGGTGTATGTACCCTAGAAAGTGGTGAAGTATGTATTTAGTGAATGTTTCCTTGCTTTTTTTGGTATTTCGGCATTTTTCAACTTGTGCCCGTTCCTCGCACGTGGTGGTTGGGCGACAAATGGGAGTTTTTCTTTGTCTTTGGGTCGATAGCTTTGAACCTTACCCAAGAAATGGAACGGGCGAAACAATGTCAATGGTTTTATCAAATGTGCTTTTCTTCCTTCCCTGTGCACGGTGTGAAACATGCAGAGGTTTAATAGTGTAAAAAACTTGTTGCTTTTCACATTTAGATAGCTATTTGGTCGTTTGGTCGAGATAGGGTTCTGGCCACATGGGTTTGACAAGGTTTCGCCCGTTCCTTTTTTTCAAATTTGACTTTTCAACTGAGCCTTTCACAAATATTTGTCTCTGCATTTCTCAAACTTTGCAACCCACATGTACTTCTTAACATGTTCTATGCGGGAAATAGTTAGATTATAAGTATTAAAAGGTTTAGAGTGTATTTAACTCTGATATGTGTTAGACTTACGCCCGCTCCGGCGAAACATTTCGGACGTTCCAGCCAAATTCATATCGCCTGCTACAACCTTGCATTTTAACCTATTCTCTCATGCTTAGAATCATTTTGTAGGTAAAACAATGTAGAATATTTGTCTTGTACTTATGTTTGTGAATTAATTGAATTTTCGCACGTTTTGGGTTGTTTTGTAAAGTTTTGGACGTTCCCTTTTGTACAATATGTTCAATATAGCACTGTTACTATGGCATTAAGACCAAAATAAGTGTGGAGGTGCGCATTATTATACTACACAATAATATAGCACAGTTTTTAAATAAATTTTTTTTTTTTTTTCACTTTTTTTAGGCTTGTTCTATTTCACATTATTTCTCATTTTTTCATGCTCAGACTTAGTTTTTCCATTTCTTTTTTTTTCAGATTCAGCACTATACATCCCCGCCCTCCAAACCTCTACTCAAGACCCCCCCCCCACCTGACCCCAGCAGGATGAGGCCCCTCAAACCCAACAAGGAGTCTGTGCGACAGTGGAGGCAGCGTAAGCGTTTAGACCCTGCTTGGCTTCAGGAAGAGCGGACGAGGAAGAGGGAATCCCGGGCTCGACTGAAAGCCTCCCAAGATGTGGCTGCGCAGGAGCTGCAGCGGGTTAAGGCCAACAAGCGTAAAGAGAGGTACCGCTCCCGCAGGCGGGAGCAGGCTGCTGCCGCTGCAGCTGCTGCAACAGCCACATCCACGGAGGACCCAGTCGACCCCATGGAGCAGCCTGCTGTTAATCCCCCCGAGTCCCACTCGGAAGAGAGTGTAAGGAATGTTGGCCTCTACAAAACTCTTACGAGTGGGATTCGGAGACGGTTACAGCAGGCTCCTCAAATCCCCTCTTCCTCCTCCGCCAACCCTGCCTCCACTCTCCCACAGGCTCCTCTCCAACCCACCCCCTTCACCTCCACCACACCCACACCCAGAAGAAGACGCCCCCCCAAAGTTCGATCCCCATCCCCCCCTACCCCCACCTGCTCTGCCATGATCATACCCCCACCTACAACCCAAAGAAGACATACCTCCTCACTCCCTTCCACCTCTCCCACACCCACACCCACATCCAGAAGACGTTCCTCCCCACTCCCTTCCACCTCTTCCAGACCCACACCCACATCCAAAAGAAGACATTCCTCCCCACTCCCTTCCACCTCTCCCACACCTACACCCACAAGAAAAAAAACAAAAAAAACAAAAAAAAGTTCTTCCTCTCCAGCCCCTTCAACCCCCTGCACCCCCCCTGCCCCTGCTACCACCACCCCAGAACCCACCACCCCTTCCACCGACACACCCCTCCCCTCTGCCTCATCCTGCACCACCAAACCCTTCACCTTTTACAGGAAAGCCCCTGCCCCTGCCCCTCCTCCTCCCAAGTCCCCTCCCCCTCGGACCACAGCCGTCAACTCAACACCACCTTCTGCCAGTAGGACAACCCAAATTGAAGAGTTGGCGTAAGTATTCTATGTTAATGTAGTTTGTAGTCACTTTTTACTATGTACACACATTTAGAATTGTAGATTTATTACACTATACTGCAGCTGCTACATGATAGGTAGAAATGAATTGGTGTTGGGAGAGTGCATCATATTGTTAAGCTGTGTCTACACGTACATGTACATGTATGTATGGATGTGCAATTATAATATTATTATTTATCTCTTCACTCCATGTGAACAGATAAGAGTGTAAACTTTTTCCAGTGTGCATATTGTTCAAGATTGCAGGTGTTGGGAGCATGTTACTTTTAAGATGTATCTTGATGTAGATTTTCTTTTGATTTCCAGGGCTGTGGTCCGACGGTGCTGCGAGAATAAGGCGCCCCAGTAAAAAAGTCACCTCAGCATAGCCGTGAGTTTTTAATTCTGACATTTAAGCATTCTATGCACGATTTGCATGACATGTATTTGTTAAGCTTTTGCATGGTGTGAATTATATAAATACACAAGACATACAGTTATTCTTCTAAGTCAAGAGGTTTCTAATTCATGTATATATAAATTATATAGATTATCTCCCCATAAATTATATAGATTAAACTATTAATTAATCATGTATGAGTGAACCAAGTGAAAGTAATATTATTTTCAATTAGAGATTATTTCTGGAATGGAAAAACAACAACTTTAAACAATATTTCTGGAAATGAGATAAATAATTATTTACAATTTGTTTAGATGTCAATTGGAATGTAACCTCTTTTCAGATCCCCCTCCACCCCCCGCAGGCCTATAGAGGCCAGTGGCCCGAGAACTCCACGTACGTTCGCTCTGTACTACAAGCTGCGGAAGGCGAAGGCTGCTCGGCTGAGCGTGGAGAGGGAGAATGTTATGCTGAGGGCCAAGCTTCATGGCCTGCAGAAGGGTGTCAGCCAACGACACAGTGCTGTTCCTGTGCCCGAGGGAGCGACAGGGCAGGATGTTGCCTCCGACGTGCTGCCTGACCGGGACCCTGTGCGCACAACACCACCAGTGCGCACACCACCAGTGCGCACCCCAACCACACCGACTTCCCAACCGACGCCACCTCTTCCACTCTCAGGTGAGGTGCACAAAGCCAGAATATACGATGTCATCACCGCTGCCATCAAGCGTCTGCCCAGAACGCAGCGTCGTAGAGTCCTGGCCAAAATTGTGTCGCCGGTGGAGTTACGCTCGGTACGTGGGGCATCTCGACTCTCACGGGATGTGGGCCTGGACCGAAGAACTCTCTCTTCACCGTGGAAGGACAAGTCGGGTATAGCTGCCTTCCACACAACATCTTTGGCTATAGTTGACTTCCTCAAGAGGCCTGAACACTCTATTACTCTTCCAGGGAAGAAAGACACTGTCACTTTGAGGAAGGTTAAGTTCCAGAAAGTCCAGCTGACAGAGTTCCTCCATGTTCTTCATGTTAAGTTCCGAGAAGAATTCCCTCATCTCCGAGCTTCCCTGAGTTTCTTCCGCAGTGTTCGTCGGAAGCACCGCTACATCCTTCCGGTGCACTGCCACAACACTAGTATTTGTCTGTGTGTTAAGCATCAGAACTTTGCTTTGCGGATGAAACCTCTCCACGGACTCGGCCTTCCTCTTCTACCCGACAGCTTTCTGCAGGTTCCGTGGGTGGCTGTGGATGCGAAGCTGGACCGGTTGCCAGCTGTCGTTTCCGTGGACATGTGGAAGCGATTGGATATGGCGATGAAGGCAAGACAACGAAGAAGCTTCGCATCGTCACACAGACGGAGCCACGCGACACCTTCAGGCGAGAACTGAAGTCTGACTTTTCCCTGATGGAGAGCCACGTCAGGAGAGTATACGCCCAGTACCAGGCCCTCCGTCGACTTCGCGAGAACCTCACTCCGGGGGAGTGTACGGTGCAGATGGACTTTGCTGAGAACTGGGTTGTCAGCTACCCTGACGAACCGCAGTCTGTCTACTTCGCAAAGGAGCCGGTAACCGTTCATCCTGTGGTTCTCCACTTCAGGGAAGAGGGAGGTGTCCTTTCACACAAGTCTTTGGCCATCGTTTCTGATGAGCGGAGACATGACTCTGCAGCTGTTTTTTCCTTTATGAAAGTGATCAACAAAGTCCTTTCCAAAGAGGTTCCTGGTATTTCTTGTGTTCACTATGTGACTGATGGCCCCACGTCACAGTACCGTAACAGTGCGTGTTTCAGTATCATTGCCAAACACCAGCAGCTCTTCAACTGTGCGGCGACTTGGTTATACTTTGAAGCAGGCCATGGGAAGGGAGCCTGTGACGGGATTGGTGCTGCAGCTAAACGCATGGCCGACTCGACTGTGAAACACCGCATCTTCATCCACAATGCTGCTGACTTTGCCTGTGCTGGTAACCGTGTCCCCAGTCTTGTCCGGTATTTTCATGTTCCTGTGGAGGACATTCGTCAGGCCCGAGAAGAACTATCTCTCCTCATCACTGCCCGGCCGGTACCTGGTACAATGAAGGCCCATTCCGTGATGTGCTGTGTTCCTGGACACTCCATTGCTCTTCGGGAGACTTCTTGCTATCTTCCATGTTGTTACTCTTCTGCTGCCTTCCTGGGTGGCTGTGAAGGGTGGACTCGTCACAACCTCTTTCAACTTGATCAGCCTGCTTCACCAACAGAGAGCTTGCCAGCCAGCAGTGTCGTCTCACCAGCTACAGGGTCATGGCTTGCTGCTGTCTATGATGGCAAGTGGTAAATCGGGGAAGTCCTCAACAGTGATGCCGACAGCGCTGAAGTCTCTTTCCTTCAGCCTGGTTGTGACGAAAGATGTCGGAACAATTTCAAGTGGCCTGCGACACCAGACATTCTTGATGTGCCCCTTGCAGACATCTTGTGTAGAGTACCCAAGCCGGTCTATACTGGGAAAGGACGGAGGGCCCATTTTGAACTCTCACCAGCACAAATAAGTCACATCCAAAGTGTTTTTTCAACTTTTACCTAATTTCTTGTACTTATGGAATGTGGTTTTTCCAATTTCTCTCCTGCTTTGTAAGTATAGAGTGGAGAAAAGTGTGCTGGAATGGCCGAAATTGTGCAGGCCGGAACGTCCGAAACATGCTTCACCTTGTGGAGACTGGGCCAATAGAGTTATTGAATTGCTTATGAAGGTGGTAGAAAATTCTAATTAATTCATAATACATATTTTCACATGTTCTGGTACATTTTTCAATTTATCCTTTGCAATTTTCACTTGTTTCTTACTGTGGAAAGTATTGATTTGTGATTTTCAAATTGATTATTCTAAAGATGCCACCTTTTTTCCATTAAATGTTATATTTCTTAGAACTAGGAACCTATGTACAGAGGTACATGTGGATATTTCCTTGTTGAGTAACAAGTTCTTTGCCTCCCCAGGCCACTCTGCCTTTCACAGGCACTGGGTAATGTGTAGAGGAAAGTTTTGGAGGAACGTCCAAAACTTATGTAAGGTTTCAGGTTCTCACCCGGGTGGTGTAGGAAATAGGTTCTTAGCTATCTAAAACCATTTGTTTCATATAGTAGAGACGTTGGGGAGTGTGTTGGTGGGTTTCGCTGGTGGTTCTGAGCAATTTAACCTAGTCCTTTGCTCTTTTGAAATTTCAACTTGTCTTTTTTTACGTGGTATTTCCGCCTACCACCACCCAGCAGGCTCCCTGATTTTAAAATAAGTATCTCTTGAAGGTTGAATACACTTCTGAAGTGTACGTGTACATGTTTGCTACAAACGTAGCAGTTTTGGTGCCTCTGAATGTAATATTTACTGTGATACATGTGGTTCTGTGTGGACATAGGAAACTGGTCACGGGCGCAAGTTTTGGAGGATCGTCCGAAACAAATGTAAGGTCTCAGGTTCTCACCCGGGCGGTGTAGGAAATAGGTTCTTAGCTATCTAAAACCATTTGTTTCATATAGTAGAGACATTGGGGAGTGTGTTGGTGGGTTTCGCTGGTGGTTCTGAGCAATTTAACCTAGTCCTTTGCTCTTTTGAAATTTCAACTTGTCTTTTTTTACGTGGTATTTCCGCCTACCACCACCCAGCAGGCTCCCTGATTTTAAAATAAGTATCTCTTGAAGGTTGAATACACTTCTGAAGTGTACGTGTACATGTTTGCTACAAACGTAGCAGTTTTGGTGCCTCTGAATGTAATATTTACTGTGATACATGTGGTTCTGTGTGGACATAGGAAACTGGTCACGGGCGCAAGTTTTGGAGGAACGTCCGAAACAAATGTAAGGTCTCAGGTTCTCACCCGGGTGGTGTAGGAAATAGGTTCTTAGCTATCTAAAACCATTTGTTTCATATAGTAGAGACGTTGGGGAGTGTGTTGGTGGGTTTCGCTGGTGGTTCTGAGCAATTTAACCTAGTCCTTTGCTCTTTTGAAATTTCAACTTGTCTTTTTTTACGTGGTATTTCCGCCTACCACCACCCAGCAGGCTCCCTGATTTTAAAATAAGTATCTCTTGAAGGTTGAATACACTTCTGAAGTGTACGTGTACATGTTTGCTACAAATGTAGCAGTTTTGGTTCTCTGAATGTAATATTTACTGTGATACATGTGGTTCTGTGTGGACATAGGAAACTGGTCACAGGCGCAAGTTTTGGAGGAACGTCCGAAACAAATGTAAGGTCTCAGGTTCTTACCCGGGCGGTGTAGGAAATAGGTTCTTAGCTATCTAAAACCATTTGTTTCATATAGTAGAGACGTTGGGGAGTGTGTTGGTGGGTTTCGCTGGTGGTTCTGAGCAATTTAACCTAGTCCTTTGCTCTTTTGAAATTTCAACTTGTCTTTTTTTACGTGGTATTTCCGCCTACCACCACCCAGCAGGCTCCCTGATTTTAAAATAAGTATCTCTTGAAGGTTGAATACACTTCTGAAGTGTACGTGTACATGTTTGCTACAAACGTAGCAGTTTTGGTGCCTCTGAATGTAATATTTACTGTGATACATGTGGTTCTGTGTGGACATAGGAAACTGGTCACGGGCGCAAGTTTTGGAGGAACGTCCGAAACTTAAATGGGTTTATTTAATGGTACAGCATGGTATAATATTTATACTGGTAACTTATGATATTTGCATGCCTGTACAGTAGGGATGTATAGCTTTGTGTAGAAGTATTTATATTCCAAATTGGATCTCTTATGGCTAGTGTACACTAATTTAAAAAAAGTTAATTAATTTTCATATGCTTAATTTCAACTTTTCCAAAATGTGAGCAAAAGTTTTTCATATGATAGACATGGTAATATTCATAGGAGCCTAGTGAAATTTGGTATAGCACAAGTTCAGTATAAAATCCATTAATTTTGTGAATCTTGCCCTTGTACTCCTTATAGAAATCACTAGACAGTATTTCAACTCATAGCATGTTGAAAATATTTCGGACGTTCCATAAGAAAAATCAACTTTTACTGTAACAAGTGTAAAAACTGGATCGCTTGGAGAAAGTCAGTATAATTGGTATCCACAAACAGCTGAGATGTTGCTCTAAAAGAAATAAAGGTTTTTTAATTGATTACTTGAAATTCTTTAATTTTTGTTTGTGTTGCCCCAAAAGTCTGAATTGTATATTTTGGGAAAATCTGACCCACATATACTATCTAATTTGTGAGTTTTTAGGCAGTCTTACCCGTTCGTTTTTACTATTTTGCGAATTCTCCGCCGATGTTTACATTTTGTTCGACACCAAGAGCAAACACAGCAGTGGAGAGTTACACTTCCGGTCGCCCCAGTTTTGCGTTCCCGCCCCACCCACAACAAGCCTCCTACCAGGAAAGGCTCCAAAGCTCGTATAATCTTGTAAATTGAAACCAATAAATCATTCATACCTGTAGAATATTAAAAATATCACAATATATAGTGAATCTGATCTTCAGAAAAACAAAATAAAACATAAGTGTATCTTGTTGTATCAGTCACCACACTTACAGCAGAAGTGTATGGACACGAACCCACATCTTTTTTTGTCTTTTTTTTCCCCGACAATCCGCACACTGTCAAGTCGGTTTACATATTTATTTTGTGATGTTAAATCGATAATCACTTGATATAATAATTATTATATAGCGGAATTACCCTAAAAGTACAAGAGACGCCTAGCGGAGAAAAAGCAAGCACTTCTTTTTTTTTACAAAATATAGGGCCCTAGTCGCTCAAGCTAGAATTTCATTTTTTTTAAGTCGCTTTTTACGCGAGTAAAGTCGGAAATTGTTAGGAGACATTCAAGATATAAATAAAACATTATAATTTCGATAAATATGTGTTTTTGGGGTTCGTATATTGCCATGGCGACGTTGATATGCGACTATAAAAGTCGCAAAAACTTTCGATGATGCATAGAGCGCGTCGCACTTCCACAGAGTGAGCCTCTACACCATCTGCTTAGCGAAACACAACCAAAGTTGCTAACATGGCAAGCAATGACCCCTTTGAAGACATCTACGATGACGAATGGGAGTTACTTTTGGATTCCTCTTCGGAGGAGGATTACGAGAGTGCGGACGAGGAACAAGAAAACTCGCTCCAGGACGAATCGACTGTCACGATAGCGACTACTCCAGGAGGGCGACGATGGGTAACTTACCCCGAAAACATCAGACGGTGGGAAAGGCTGAAACCCACTGAAAGCACACCTGGAGTAACAGCAGCCATCGACACGGCAGAAACGAAGACATCGTTAGACTTTCTGCGAGTTTTTCTCTCGCTAAGTTTTATAAAGAGTTTGGTGGACAGGACCAACAAATACGCAGAGGCGAACAAGGGTGGGCGTGGCATGCCTAAGAAAATGACGGCCTGGACTCCTGTGGGAATCAACGAGATGTTGCGGTTTATCGGCCTCACATATTTGATGGGAATCCTAAAGAAACCCGATGTGGAGCATTACTGGTCAACTATAGTCGAATACGCAACCCCTGGCTTGAAATCACTGATGTCCAGAACTCGTTTTCTCTCCATTCTACGGTAAGTTTAATTCGCTAATGTTGAGAGTATCATTGTTTATATTTCAGCCCAGAATCAGAGCCGCGCAAGCGCAGTGAAATGATTTCCAGATACTGTAGCGGCGAATCGATTTTCATATATTTATATCGCAAATATAGCCCTGTCTTCCTCACATTAGTTCAGAATATACATGTATTATGTATTCCTAGAGTCTTAGACCATTCTTCCCCTTGTATTTTAAAGATTCCTGCATTTCTCAAACCCTGACGTTACGACTGGAGCAGACGCTGGTCCTCAGAGCGCCGCATCCGGTCCCGCGACAACATCCGGTCCATCGACTTCCCGCCCCAGATCTCCACACATGATGACTGACTTTTTATTTCAGCATTTCAATTCTGTTTGTAACTCCGTTTATGTCCCCTGTTGTGAGGTTGCGATTGACGAGACAATCGTGAAGCACAAAGGGCGTACACGACATCGTCAGTACATGCCTAACAAGCCTTGCAAATGGGGTCTCAAGTGCTGGGTGCTGGCAGAGTCGTGTACGGGCTTTGTGCTTCAAGTTATCCCTTTCTTTGGCCGTGACGACTGTAGGGGAAGTAACTCGACAGAAAATATAATTATGAGGCTGTTACGGGGTGCTAAACTATTAAACAAAGGTTACCATGTTTTCTTCGATAATTTCTACACTGGTGTACAGGTTCTCGAACGGCTCCACTCACTTCAGACCTATGCTTGTGGTACTCTCCGTATGAATCGAACGGAGGTCCCAAAATCGTACATGGCCAGGAAACATCCCGAGTTGAAGAAGCGGGGCGATTCCATTTTCGCAAAGTGTGGTTGTCTGCTATCGACCTGTTGGCTAGATCGTAAAATAATTTGTATTCTCTCCACCATTCACGGCTCCACTATGTCCACATGTATTCGAACACTACGGGGTACTGACGGCAAAATCGCTAAAAAGAAATCCCCTGTCCAGACACAATCAAATCTTACGGTCAGTACATGGGCGGGGTCGACTTAGCTGATCAAATATTCTTTTGGTAGGAAAAGCAGGAAATGGACCAAGAAATTCTTTTTTTTCGTGATGGAGATCATGAAATTAAATGCTCAGATAATGTACAACTCACTTTCGGACAAGAAAATCAGTTTAGTCGACTTCTCTCTTTGTCTGGTCCAGCAGATTATGACTGCAACTAACGAGGAAGTCGCTAGACCCCTTTCGGATTCTGCAAATCGATTAACGAGTAGATGTTTTCCTGACGATTTAGAGCGTAAAAGTTTTTACCGGGTTTGCTATTATCGTAACAAGAACGGATTTGGCCCTAGAAAGCAAACTCGCTACGGTTGTAAAACCTGTGGCACTCACCTCTGTCTTCCACATTGTTTTCGGATTTATCACACAAAATCAAATTTCGAAATTTCTGACAGTGCCACAGAGGAATAGGAAGTTAAAATGATCAGCCATCTTACCCCCCCCCACCCACCCTTTTAGGCTCCAAATTAAAGCAAAAATGTCAAAAGCACACTTCCCACGATATCCAAATTTCTCATATTATCAGTGAATTATACCTTGTTAAATATTAAAATGCCTGTGGCGTTTGCTACTTATAATTTTCTATCGCAAAAAATCCCTTGTCAACTCAATTTCGAACCTGAAATTCTAAATTATATGTATACCCCATGTAACTTTTTGATCGGATGTCTTGTTGATAACCTATACACCAGTGAATCTTTTTTTATTGGTTTATTTTTGTATCTAAACTACGGTATCAATCTGAAACAAAGTAAACCTCGACGATCTATGTATCATCAAGATTCTCTACATGTACATTTTGTGAAAATATATCGATCAGAAGTGGTCAAATTGATTATTATATCGGAGAAAAAGCCTGTAAGTCTGACCACGTCGAGTGCCAGACAGACACTGATAAATTTATATCACCCTGAACCATTCCTATGTGATCTAGCACGTAATGCTATTCTATGATTCAACTGAGAAGTGTGCGAAGACAATATATATTTGGATTTTGTATCTAATCTATGATATCAACCTGAAACAAAGTAATCCTGTATGATCTATAGATCTTCAAGGTTCTCCACATGTACATTTTGTGAAAATATATAGACCAGAAGTGGTTAGATTGATTATTATATCGGCGATAAAGCCCCCACCTCCGACCATGTCAAGTGCCAGCTAGACACCGATAAATTCAAATATCAACCTGAAACATTCCTGCCTATGTAATTTAGCACGTAATGCTATTCTATGATTCAACTGTTAGTGTGAATCGTTTTTTAGTCGCTAATCGATAAATTTATATCAACCAGAACCTTTCCTGCCTATGTAAACTAGCATGTAATGCTATTCTATCATTCAACTGTGAAGTCTATGGACACAAACGATATGGTATTTATATCTAATCTACTGTATCAACCTGAAACAAAGTAATCCTGGACGATCTATAGACCTTCAAGGTTCTCTCTACATGTATATTTTGTGAAAATATATCGACCAGAAGTGGTTAAATTGATTATTATATTGGAGAAAAAGCCCCCAGGTCCGACCACGTTGAGTGCCAGACAGACACTGAATCAATATATACCTTGTCGAGTATTTCAAACTGAAACAAAGCACCCTACAGCCTCATTTGTCTCATCTTTTGCAACCTCGATATTGATTTTTAGATGCATGGATATTATGTCAATTTGAAGCAAATCATTTGTTATTCCTGATCTATGTATTTCCTTTGTATCTAATCTACAGTATCAATCTGAAACAAAGTAAACCTTGCGATCTATGCATCATCAAGATTCTCTACATGTACATTTTGTGGAAATATATCGATCAGAAGTGGTCAAATTGATTATTATATCGGAGAAAAAGCCTGAAAGTCCGACCACGTCGAGTGCCAGACAGACACTGATAAATTTATATCACCCTGAACCATTCCTATGTGATCTAGCACGTAATGCTATTCTATGATTCAACTGAGAAGTGTACGACCACAAAATATAATTGGTTTTTATATCTAATCTACTGTATCAACCTGAAACAAAGTAAACCTCGACGATCTATGTATCATCAAGATTCTCTACATGTACATTTTGTGGAAATATATCGATCAGAAGTGGTTAGATTGATTATTATATCGGAGACAAAGCCCCCAGGTCCGACCACGTCGAGTGCCAGACAGACACTGAATATATGTATACCTTGTCGAGTATTTCAATCTGAAACAAAAATCATTTCTGCCTGTGTAATATATATATAGCGTTGATTCAGTCTCAGATCAACCTCAGAACTGTAGAAATTGATCATATACCTTGTTGAATCTGAAATAAAACATGCCTATCTGTGTATAGCCAACACTAATCTATGTATATCAACCTGAAACATTCCTGCCTATGTGATCTAGCACGTAATGCTATTCTACGATTCAACTGGCCACGTCGAGTGCCAGACAGACACTGAATATATTTACATCTTGTTGAATCTGAAATAAAACATGCCTATCTGTGTATAGCCAACACTAATCTATGTATATCAACCTGAAACATTCCTGCCTATGTGATCTAGCACATAATGCTATTCTACGATTCAACTGGCCACGTCGAGTGCCAGACAGACACTGAATATATTTACATCATGTTGAATCTGAAATAAAACATGCCTATCTGTGTATAGCCAACACTAATCTCTGTACATATTGTGAATACGATGACGACTGCTGCACCTGGAAATGTATCAAGCCTTGTCAACCTGTGTATATATATATATTGAACAATATTGCTGAATAATTGATCTGAAAAAAAATACAACACATTATTAAAATATATTTTAAATCTTACTTCACCTACCTTGTCTTCTTTTCTGCCTTTCAGAAGTAATCGTCTGTAGATATATTCGATCATTGTCCAGCAATCGATTTAAAAGTTAACTCCTCCTGGAGATGTCAATGCTGAATAGACACAAGTCGAATTTTCCGAATTCAATATATCAGCCTGGACATTAAATCTATATGTAGATGATCCTTAGAGTGTGGGAGATAACCCAATATAGGCTTGTAATGATCAAACTCCATTAGAATCCTTAGGCGAGTCCATAGTATAATCAATGGCGAAATAAGCCAATATAGTCACTGCTCGAATCTAATTTTCAGAAATCAATATCTAAGTCCCAACTTGTCTGAAATGGTCGAGATATATATCAAATGGAAGCTGAGAGTATCTTATTTACGAATATTGATGTCTCCAATCATATATTTCAAGTTAAAACCTATTAAAAAAAGATTTTCAAAATCATGTCCTGACCTGAGCCCTACTACTGTACCGCTCCTATAGTATAGCCTATGATATATTACCTTTTCTGTTAAATCGATTCTAAATTCTTCGCTGGTTCAAAGTCAATGATATTTCATATAACCAAACCTCAGACAGTGTAGTTTACCCTTCTATAAGTCCCCGTTCATAGATTCAAGGTTAAAAGCCTCAAAGAAATCATTTTGAAGAAGATGTCTTAGAACCCAGCTATGGCGAAATAAGCCATTTTATTGACAGATTACTTTTAATCTTCTAAATTCAATATCTAAGTCCCAAATTGTCCGAAATACAGAAATTATATATCAGGAGAAAGCTAAGAACCCGAAGTTAATGAATATTAATGTCTACAGTGATATATATCAAGATGGATACTCATAATACATGATTTTCTAAATCGTATCTCGACCAGCGCACCACTCCCCTACAAATCCTATAGTAAAACTTTTAATACATTAAATTCGATAACTAAGTCCCAAATCGTCTGAAATACAAAAAATATATATCAGGAGAAAGCTGAGAATCTGTAGTTTACGAATATTAATGTCTCCAGTAATAGAATCCAAGTAAAATCCTTATAATAAATGAATTTCTGAATCGTGCCTGGCTCAGATCCGCACTCCCCTACTGAACCTATGGTACAGTATAGAGAGTGCGTATGGCGCATGTTGATATTTCGATTACTTGGTTTCAAATAAACCAAAATGGACAATACTAAAACATTATGAAGCTGAGAGTGTGTAGTTCACGTTAGAATATACGAAAATTCATTTATCTAAGATTTAAACCCCGAAATATATGATTTAGTTAGCCGAAACACAAAAATGCGTAATGCTGACTTTCTTTTTTCGATTATTATTTCTAACCTGGACCAATCTGGACAATATTTACATAGGATTGTAGCTTAGAGTGTGTAGATGATCAATATATAAACAGAATTACATTACTTCCAATGATAAACTCTGGGCGAGATGATTTATGATTCAATCCGTGCCCACTCAGCAGCCCCCTCCACACAGTAAGCTATGGACAGATGGTCTGATATAGTCTGCGCGTTGACCAAACAATATAATCAATTTCTAATTCGCCAGTGGCCAGATAACCAAAAAATACATACTGGAACAAACCTTAGAGTCCATAGAATGTGAAAATACACTTCCCTGTGGTTAATTCTAATGTTTAAACCCTATCTGAGCTGATTTTGTTAACCTCGTCTAAGATTCGACTGAACCAGCAAGCCGACTGCATAATACCCAAGGTTAAATTTGAATTATTAAATCTGAACTCGTCTAACCTGGACATTATTTCCATAGAAACAACCCTTACAGTATGTAGAATATAAATATATATATGATTAATCATGAATCTAAAGTTTAAACCCGGTGCGAGCTGATTTCTAATGACAGCTCGACCACCCTGACTACACAGTATAAGCAATGGCGGATCGAGCTAGGCCAGAATTCAACGTGCGTAACTCGCATCTTAATATTCTAATATCTTGGTCTCTTCTCATCCAAATCTGATAAAATACATACTGGAACAAACCTTGGAGTCTATAGAATGTGAAAATACACTTCCCTGTGGTTAATTCAAATATTTAAACCCTATCTGAGCTGATTTTGTGATCATCATATGAAATTCGACTGAACCAGTAAGCCGACTGCGTAATACCCAAGTTTAAATTTGAAATATTAAATCTGAACTCGTCAAACCTGTACATTATTTACATAGAAAGGTAGCTTAGAGTGTGTAGAATATCAATATATATATGATTAATCATGAATCTAAAGTTTAAACCCGGTGCGAGCTGATTTCTAATGTCAGCTCGACCACCCTAACTACACAGTATAAGCAATGGCGGATCAAGCTAGGCCAGAATTCCACAAGCGTAATGTGCATCTTAATATTCTAATATCTTGGTCTCTTCTCATCCAAATCTGATAAAATACATACTGGAACAAACCTTGGAGTCTATAGAATGTGAAAATACACTTCCCGTGGTTAATTCTAATGTTTAAACCCTATATGAGCTGATTTTGTGATCATCGTATGAAATTCGACTGAATCAGCAAGCCGACTGCGTAATACCCAAGTTTAAATTTGAAATATTAAATCTGAACTCGTCAAACCTGTACATTATTTACATAGAAAGGTAGCTTAGAGTGTGTAGAATATCAATATATATATGATTAATCATGAATCTAAAGTTTAAACCCGGTGCGAGCTGATTTCTAATGACAGCTCGACCACCCTAACTACACAGTATAAGCAATGGCAGATCAAGCTAGGCCAGAATTCAACGAGCGTAATGCGCATCTTAATATTCTAATATCTTGGTCTCTTCTCGACCCTTACAGTATGTAGATTATGAATGTACGTATCATTAATGAATTTGCTAAAATACATACTGGAACAAACCTTAGAGTCTATAGAATGTGAAAATACACTTCCCTGTGGTTAATTCTAAAGTTTAAACCCTATCTGAGCTGATTTTGTAAACCTCGTCTAAGATTCGACTGAACCAGCAAGCCGAGTGCGTAATACCCAATGTTAAATTTGAATTATTAAATCTAAAGATGTCAAAGCTGGACATTATTTAGATAGAAACAAACCTTACAGTATGTAGATTATGAATGTATCATTAATCATTTATCTAAAGTTTAAACCCAGTGCGAGCTGATTTCTAATGACAGCTCGACCACCCTACGTTTCGAGCAGTGACATGGCTTCCCATAGACTCAACCTTATAATCTAGACAGCACTCTATAGAGGCTTTGCCGATATTAGTTTCAAAGCATTAGGTTAATTCCACCGTGTCAAGTCTGACACCTTCGTATAGCTGCTGATCAGATGAACATAATGCTGGTCTCAGTTTACACTGTTGACGCCATAGGATGATATAATTGTCAATTCTGTGTGTTGTCGCATCGACTTGTAGCAGACAGCTTAGCAGACATGGCGCTGTCACTGGACTTGACACCTATACTCCCAGCCTCAGATCCGAAGTTATGACAGTATTAACCATACTTTCGATGGTTTTTCCGCCATAATATTTATATCCTTTTGTAGGCACAAGCCTTATAATGAACGTGCTGGGTTCCATTTCTGTTGTTAATCCGCTATTTGACGAGGAGAAATGATTTTACACAGCGTCCATTGCGTAGAGGAATCTGCTTAGCCATCCATGTTTACACTGACACTCCCGCCCCCGCCAACCGCTTTGCACTGTGTCAAGTTTGAATTTTCGATATTGCTTAGATCACCTTAGGAGTCATTTTATTTCGTAATACTTTAGAATCGTGTAGGCAGGGAACATATTTGAATATCAATGTGGGTTTCATCGACTTTAACGACAATATATATTGATGCGAACAAATCTGCTACAGTAGTGTGTAAGGCCTTAGATAGGCGGACGCCATGGACGGTTATTATTTACATAGGCGCGTATTTTAGGCCAACTTCAGTTTAAGATTACATATATTCAACCGTTAATTTTATTCACAAAATACATATATACACTAAGATACAGGTCTCCTGTTTACCGTAATGATAATCTTTTATTAAAACATCATCAATTTACGGAGAAAATGGAGAAATTCTACCACTACCACCTTCCTCAGACCCCTTGCGGCAAAACATGCCTGCGGTACAGCGGTCAATCTGGTAAAAGCCTGCTGCGGTAGTACACAGTATAATGACAGGGGGCGCTGCGATCGAGTGGCCAACCGGGTAACACCCTGCTGCGGGGAATGGGTTAAAGGGTTAAGAAAATGATTTACGAATTTTAGCCATCTGGAACAGTCTCTGGTTTACATTTCTGCAAACATCATTGATAACATTTTTCCAGGTTAAGTTACAGAATGATGTTACAACCTTATCTCGTATGGTGATAGCTAGGAGCGGAAAGAGGGACATTGTTCTCTTCTCTTTTTTTAGATTAAAGTTTATATTGAATTGTAAATTGATGAGAAACTAGATGGCTCACTTCAACATAAATTAGGATTGGACAATTCTCGAAATAAAATATGATGTTTAAAAAGAATGCATCGCAAGGAACTTAGAAAAATATTGCGATTTCAAACAATTTCAGTAATAAGAGTGCACTAGTATAGTGTCGTTATATACCCATAAACAAGTGTAGACAACGTCATTCTATCGGGGAATAGTACCATGATAATGGAATTCATCATATGCAACATGAATGGTACGATATTGGCATCGGTAACATACACCTCTATATTTAGGAGGTATTCTATTCACACAGGTTCTAAGCAAAATAATGGTTACCGAACCATGTTTTGGTGTATCACTAGAATTTAAGAGTGTCTAACTAACTCTAATCTACATGATAGAACAGCTAAGCATACGAGACCGGGCTTTCCGAAAAAAATTGGCAAATATCGGGTGACACTGCTCCACTATGGTTCAGGTGACAGACACAGCCCGAAACATAAATAACCTAGTGCACGTGCTTATCGCCAGGTGGCTGAACTGCTAGTGTTCTCTGGTGTCAGATGGCTGCAACCGCAAACACCATGGCCTTGACCCTGGCGGGCCCATTTGAAGAGGTCATTTGAAGATAAGTGGTGTATTTGGATGATTAAAGTCTGTGTATAATGATTATTTAGAGAATTTAAAATCCCAAATATTGACTCTGGATCTGCAGCGAAAACGGAGCGGAACAGCTCCTGTGGCACCCTCCAGGATCATAGCAGACCAGCATCTAACTCCATCAACTTCAAGAGTCCAGTTCGAGACTTGCGGTTAGTTGGAAAACTACCTGGATCAAACGCCACCGCCAAAAATGCTTGTTCCCACTGTGCTAAACTCTACACTGGCTCTACACATCTGAGATAATGCCCGCTATGCATCTCAGATGCTACAGGTAGCCACCCAGGGCTCATGAAGCGACAACACATCTAACCTGCATAACGCTGCCTGGAGGAGTCCCTGCCCCTTGAGTCATGACAGCTGCGACCGTGTTGGTATGAGCAGTCTCTGCTCGCTCGATGAACATAGTTCAGCGTGAGTTGTTTAAGCTCTGCCAAAATGTCAGCTGTCTTGCACCTCAATATCTCCTGCTGAATGTGCGCCGTCTCAGTGAGCTGGCCGAAATGTTCATGCTCAGGGACGATGCAGATGGAACTGCCTGACGAACGAACTTCGCGTTCCGGAGGTAGGCCATCAGCTTGGCATTCTCCATGGACAGTCTTGTCTTTTTTTGTTTATTGACACCGGTTCTCACCGAGGTGAGATCTTCCACCGTGCATGGTATACACGACATCTCATAACATCTCATATACACATTAACCCATTCAAGCTGGGTGATGCCTTGAGGCATCAACCAGGGCTGGCTGGGTGATGCCTCAAGGCATCAACCGGTGCTGGCCGGTTGATGCCTTGAGGCATCATTTGCAAAATATACGGTTTTTAAAAATAAAATTGAAAATAATGGCTTAATAAATATGAAACTTTCGGAGAGTGCAGATATAACATCATATTTGATTTGTCTAAGTGAAATGAAAAATAATGATAAGTAACACGTGTCATGTCACATGATCCAAAAACAGAATTGTCAATGTACCCGGCCTCTAGCGGCATTCACTGGCACTAGTACCCGGCTCCACGACTGTAGCTCTGCCGCGGGTACCCGGCGCGATAGGGTTAAGCATCCAATTCTTTTTAACAGTATGTAATAATAGGTGACCCATGGCCTTTGGTTAGGGGTGGTCATTGCCCCCCCCCCTGGTGACACTCTTCCACACTCCAGTGCACCTGCGCGCCCCCTATCGCTTCCCTTCTGCACCACTCATCTTCCTGGGTCCGCAGGGCACTCGCCTATCCCTAACACTTCGCTCAGCACTCGCACCATACAGATGTGCCATTTTTCTACTCTCCAGATTCTTGGCCATCTCCCTCTACGTACCTCCTGTCTCCATATTCCCTGAATATCGGTGACCGTGTACAAAGGGAGACAATAGTTTTCTGGGATAAGAGGTGATTTGTACCAATATGATGGGGCCGACCACGCGAAGTGTCAGCATCACGGACACAAGTACCTACAACGCAAGTTCGACCGTGAGGCAATGAGGCATGACCGTACTATGGGTAAGCAGTCATTGCTGTCGGATCTCAACACACGAAAACTGATCGCCAAACCCTACATGTTCATTTACCGTGATAGGGTGTACACCCTGCATCAGAAATAAGAACTACGGTCGACCCTCGAGCCGTCGGAGTACATAAGTTGTTTCTTGTCCCTGCTGGGAGATGACCGTGCCATGCGCCCTGAGGTCAAGGATCACATGTTCCGCCATCTCCAACAGGTTTCAGTGGACGCCAAGGCTCTACCGTGGGCCAGGGTTCGGCGGTGGTCGAACTACGTGTTTGGCCAAATTGAAGCCGGCCGTATGTACTGGTGCGACTACGGCCGTATTCAGGAGGAGCGTGACGGCCACCGCACCCATCCAACAGAAAACTGACACTGGACGCTCATGAGGACGGGAGGCCCCCTGCTGTGATTACAACACTGAGAGGGGGTGCTGCCACCGCAACGGACACGAGGACGGGGGCATCAGGTGGCTGCACGTGTGCAGCTTCTGTGATTCGGTGGGCAGGCAGTGTGGTCACTCCGTACACGCGTGTAACCGAAAGCTCACCTACGGACACAGATACGAGCACACCGCGCCTGCTACTGCACCAACACCATGCCGGATGCCCCAGGCCGGATACCAACTTTAAAGCGATGCTCGGCAGGCACCCCAGCAGCCCGGATATGCTCCACCAACACAGGCTTCAAAAAACGGCCTGGACGCGCCCCGCGAGTAAGCGAGGCGCGACACAAGGATGCCCCGGCTCCCGGCGGCTCCGGCTTTGATGTGGCCGAGCCGCCGCCGGCACATGACGTAACAAGTCACGTGGTCCCCCAATATGTGGGGGGATCAAAACAACAACAAAGGTGACACACCCCCGGCGGGCCACGCCCCCGCTATCTCCTGCAGCGTGGATGGGGCCCCCCAGCGTGGACAGTGTTAGTATTAGTGCCCCTGCCGATCGCACTACTGTCCATGCTGAAATCAACACTCCGGATTTTGACGCCATTCAACGAACTTGCGAGACCGGAAAACGACAGGCTGGAGTCTGGACGGACCCGGCGGCCTTCGCGGACCACCGCCGACGCCCAGGATACGATATACCGGGCCGTGAGGGACACAGGTGGTGCCTAACACCCTAGGCGCTGGGCTCGAGCTCCCGTCGGACCTCAACCGCGATGCCTGGGAAGGTTATCTGACGGGGATGTAGGGTAAGGAGGAACTCCTCGGGTTCATCCGCTACCGATTCCCCCTCGGCTACCTCGGGCCGGTTAGCGATACTCAAGGTATACCCAACCACCCGAGCACCACCAACTATCCGGACCAGGTCTGAAACTTCAACGAGAAAGAAAGGACCTTTTCAAACATGCTGGGACCCTTTGAGGACCCCCCACTCACCCCCTGGTGTCACAGGTCTCCCCTGATGACACGTGAAAAGAGAGGAACCGATGCCGCCGAGTGATTACCGATATGACATTCCCCTGGGAGCACAGTGTTAACTTGTTGATGATCAAGAACTCGGTCTACGGACTGGAACGAGAACCCGGGGTCTCCACGGTGGACGGATTCGTCAGGAAACTTGTCTCGGCAGGTGAAACGTCTTTCATGTCCTCCATTGATGTATCGCGTGCATATAAGAACTTCTGCTGCGATCCGCTGGATTGGCCCCTGTTATGTTTCATGTGGCAGGGCGGGCACTACTGTCATACGGCCATGCCATTTGGTGCCCGTGCCTCCTCATACCATATGCAGTGCGTTGCGGACACCAATGTTAGTATCCTGGAATCGAAGGGGATAATGGCCGCCATGTACCTGGACGACCTGATCATTCTTTCCAGGGACAAGACTACAGCCAGCCGTGACTTCGAGGTTGCTGGACAACGGGCACGTACTCACATCACATTCCCTATCCAAGGAATGGGAGCTACTTCTCGAGGCCGCGGGCCAGCCCCCGAGGTCGTACACCCTACACAGCCTCCGTAAGGCTGCCGCCACACAGGCATACCAGGCTGGTATGACAAAATTGGACATTCAACGCTATGGAGGCTGGCGATCAGATGCCCATCGCGCATATATAAAGAAACCAGACTCAAACAATGTTAATCAGTCTCTCATCCAGTCTCTCTCCCATCCCTAGTCTCTCCCTTTTCTCCCATCCACCTCTCCCCTATATTCTCTACTAATGGCTCCTTGGCTCTTATCACTGCACGAAAACCACCATTTTACATATATATACGCCATCGCGATAACGCACGTATCGGCTGTATCATGCCCTGTTTATATTTATATACGCCTCTTATCCACGCCTGCGTTTGGGGCGTCTACGAGACAGTTTCCATATGTAGATGCCCGCGACTTGGCTGTATTTCACGCCTGGAGTATCCAAGATAAAGCTTGCTCTGTGTGATATATTTACGCCAGGCGTATATATGATACCAAAAAAAAAAAAAATGTGACCCGCGGCCCGCCCCGTCCTGTGGGTGTTTGTAGAGGATGCACCAACACCGACCTGCCACCCGCGACCTCCCAACACCACCCCCCACTGCTCCCCCGACACCCCACCACCCCACCACCCTACACTCACTCTACCCACAGTGAAGCCCTGGTACACGACACCCGCCTCCCTGCAGATGGATTAGCGGCCGCTCGGCGTGTGTAAGATCATTTCAGTCCTGAGGGCGGGCCGCTGAGCGGGTGGCTGTGAGGGTGGCGGCCGCATTCACACTACTTCTAACAAGGCGGGGGCGGAGTCGGAGTCGGGAGGAGGACTTCAGCCGCACAGAGACACTGGGGGGAGGTGATTATATAGTAAGCTTGACTGGCCACACATTGAAAAGGTGTTTTAAAGTTTTTACAAAATCAGAAAAACGGTAAAAAAACAACTTAATGCATGGTTTATTATGTGTAATTAATCAATTTATACTCAATCAGGTTTTATAAAGGTTTTATAAAATAAATTGGTAATATAAGATTGCAATTTTCATATAATACAGACTTGGATGGTTAATGGCAAATGGAATATGCTACCACTGATGTCCCCGAGTGGGAGAGGTCGGTATTGGATAGTGGCGTAAATAAATAGAATCAGGCGTATATATGACGTATATACAAATATTCCATGATTCTCATAAGATACCAATTAAGTTCCAGAGTTACCTCCAATTGTAGACAGAAAAAATATTCTTTATTTCTTTTTTAAATTCCTTAGTACAAGTTAACAGCTGTATTCTGTGCAATAACTTGTCGCAGAGGACATTGCCGTGATCTAAAGTAAGTGCTATTAACGATCCTTTCTCTGATAAATCTGAAGTTATACTGGCTTCTTGTATTCCTAGGCCTAGTGTCTATATTATTTATGATTTTCGATTGCTTAAACATTATATTCAATGCCTGCATATTTCTTCTTGCATCCAAGAAATCTATGTTTGTTATTTAATGTAAAATATTAATGTTTTGAATTCTACTCCAGTTCATGGTTATTATTCTGAGTGCTCAATTCTAGGTCATTTGTAGTGCTTTAATTTTTTTTTATTGGAACCGTCAATTAAAAAGGAACTGTATTCTAAGGTAGGTCTAATTATAGATAAATAGATTTTTCGTGCGGTATCTTTGTCAATGTTATTCCTAATTTTCTTAACTTAAACAAACGATGATTTGCGTTTTATCAATGTCTTTTAGGTGATTAGTTAGATTCATACATGAGTCTAAGGTTACGCCTAGATATTTATACTATTGTACCATCTCAAGTTCACTATTAATACATTTAACTTTGGTCGGATCTAAGAATTTTAATCGACAATTCAAACAAAACCGCATACTTTTTGTTTTTTTGGTATTGACTGTCATGCCGTTGGCATTACACCAAGCAGTTACCTTATCTAAACTATCCTGTAAGTTACTTATTATCTCATATTGTTGCCTCCCTATACTGTATATAACTAGATCATCAGAATATTGGCTATGCCTACTTTTATTTACTTTTATTTTCACACATATTGTTTATAAATAGGTTAAATGATAACGGCCCCAAGACAGAGCCTTGAGGCACTCCGAAATCAATCTGTTTTAATTTCGATTCTAGGCCATTAACCTTTACACTTTGTTTTCTCTCTGACAGGTAGTCAGTTATCCAATCTACAGTGTTTTGGGGAAAATAAAATTCATATTTCAGCTTCTGGATTAGGAGTTTGTGAGGCACGGAATCAAATGCCTTTTTTAGGTCCACGTAAACGGCTGCAATGTTATCGCCCTTATTCCTCGCATTATAAATACCCTTAGTAAAATTAAATAAAGCATAACAAGTACCCATACTTTTCCTAAATTCGAACTGGAATTCGTTTAACGGATGGTTGTTATCACTATAATTCTCAATGAATTTAACCATCAACTTTTCAATGATTTTTGCAGATATCGGGGTTAGAGTTATTGGGCGCAAGTTTTCTATCTTAGATAAATTACCACTTTTTGGAATGGAAATAACGGTTCCTATTTTCCACTTATAAGGCACTACACCCAGTCTAAATGAGATGTTAAATGAATATGCGTATTATATCCCTGAGCTCTTGGAAATACATATATCCTTCCCTGATTTAACTATATCATCACTAGATACTACAAGATCCAATGAGTCAGTCTATTTATTGTTTGTGTCTCTAATTTCCTTTCCTCCACTGATCAATATGTTGTTTAAAGTGCCATAAAATCAGCTGGTGGTTGACGATTGATCTGTCGGCACCAAATGTTTTTTTATAATCTTTATTTATCCTGTAGGGGCATCGGCAAGTGCCGGTTTGACTTACCCCTACAGATCAATCATTACAAACTCTACAAAACATGCGTTCTTATCGTACAACTTGTTTTCTCAATTTGAGTGTGGAAGGTTTAGCAAGAGAAGAAGAAATATATAAATTCTATAGTAAGTCCTTTGTTACTAGTGTCTTTGTCATTCCTGGAGTCTTTTGTGGTGTTCCTTTAACACCTAGGTGGATATCCAGTCCACAAAAACATTTGATGGTGGATTTCCAAAAGTCTCACCAGTTAATTGTTTCGAACAATAGTGAGTCTTTTGAGTATGCCCTGTAGCCAGGCTGGCTTAGTTTAATACGTTGCCATCAGGTGTCAGCAGGTTCTGCTCTGCCACGCTCAGCGTTGAGGACACGTCTATAGTGAGAGGTTGGGTGGTGGAGTAAGGGGGGAGGGGTGATCAATATAGATGCACTATAATGACGACCGAGGTAGATAGCATGTGGTGAGCCTGCAGACACAACACCAACGCCTTCGCTCCCTGTCCCTTGGAGCTGCCAGCGTGGAGCGTGGTTCTGGCAGATGTGCCATCGGTGACAGCGGCTGCGGAGCAACTCACCTGTGCTTGCCGGGGATCAGCATTATCCTGTTTACTGGTATCGGTGATGCCTGGGCGGGCGCTGTCGTGGGATGTTCCAGTGCTGACGGTGCCATGCACGCTGCCGCACGGTCACCAATTTCATGCTCGCATCTTGTCATGAATGACTCGTAACTTGAGCAGCTCACATCGACCAGCTCTAATGAATACCGAACACTGTCGCTGCATTGATTTGAAGGAGCAGTAGCTCAGAGGTAAGTCACACTTTCTGATGTTTGTGTATGGATTTGTGCCACATTTACCCTCTCAGTGGTATAAAAGATTTGCGCCACCTATATTGATACGTGCATAGTATCTGAGTCGGATATTGTTATATGTAATCTATTTGTCACATGTGCTATTGTCTTGCATACTATTACACGACATAGGATGAAAACCGGCGAAGTATAATGTTTCATACATCAGGTGTCAAATGAATGAGTGGATGTGAGGCAGGAAATATGAAGGTAAATGTTTGTTTTATACACGCAGACATGAGTGTTACTATGTGTGTCTTTGAAAATTGAAGAGGGGAGATCTGACATCTAAATTAAGCAAGAATTTTGATTTTATACAGTGACCCAATAATTGATACTCATTTTCTTAGCTGGTGTAAAGCTGGTATAAGGTTTACATCCGGCTCTCTTCGTGTACATCTCATTGTGCAGCGTGGCACATATTTATATACAAGTATATTATGGAACACAAAGGTTGATATTATGGCCACGCAGGTCGAGAGACCTACATATAATTGTAAAATATAGAATTATACTTCAAGGTAGACTCACTTATAAATGGTACCCTATTCATTAACATAGGTCACAAGCATGGGTCATTATCAGTGGTCATTAGCATTGGTCATTAGCATGGGCCATTTAGGTCGTTCCCCCGAGACTTCTCCAATACACACCATCACTACATCAGATTATAGCCATATCTCTAAGTAAAACGCACTGAAAGCAGTCATAGCTTCCTTCAGTGTTTTAAGAAGCCCTGCAAAGTGCACCTGTGCCGCCTGGCATTCGATACCATGATCGACATAACCTCGTGGCTTTCTGGCATTTACACGAACGATGGCAATACTACCAAAGCCCACTTTATTACAACAATCTTGATAACCCTTCCAAGGCCAGCATGTTGTTCTACAACATTACCTCTAAGGGCTGTGGATGACCCTAGGCAGTATTTCTCATGGCGGCGAGAATGGCTTCATGCATCGACTTAAGATTCACTTGTTAGCTTTGAGACTGGAACCTTTCTCTAGGAGTAAAATGTTTCGTCACACAGTAAACAAGCACAAATAGCAATTGTCTAAACTTAGAGCATACAACATACTCTGTAAGGGAGGTGGCAGACCGCGACTTCTTTGTAAACGAACGGACCTGAAAAAAATAAGATTATTGCCATAACTTTCTCACATATCTTTCGTAATCTAGTTCAAATCAAATTATCGTTCCTGAATGTATTAAAATATGTCCAGATGGCCCGAGGATATCGATTGGCAGATCCCCTCATGGCATTCCATGCTGCCTAAAGGTATCCCACCTCCAATGACATGCTATCAAAAGGAATTCTTGCTTTATAATGGCATACTGTCTACGGGAATTCCCCCCCCCCCCCCCCTGATATACTGCCTAAAGGTATTTTAAAGGAATTGTTACCTGGAGATTGTTAAGGAACGAAACCAGTGAGGAAATAATGATTGCCTTCTCCTGTTATCGCAATATAGGCCGGACGTTTCCTAACCTCAATAGTTCTACTGATTAGGGGTCATTAGAAGATTGATTAATCTATTTCACAGAAGGTAGACATTCAGTATTGATAAAATAAGTATGCATTAGTATTTTATTCTTTAAATGGTCGTTGTACGCAATTAACCTTCTCTTACGATTTTAGAATTTGATAATAATCAAATGAGTTGTGTCATATCAGTTGAAAGGTGATCAACATCGTATCAAAGATATAAACACACATACGAAACCAACGAACAATGACCTTGGCAAAGGGGGAGTAACTGCGTTCCTTGGTAGATGTATGTCGCTCCTACTGAAAAAAACCCCACTCAAATGAAGTACTTCTATTATATAGATATTAAGCAAGATTTTCTTTTTACCTTCGCCTTGTCGAAGAGATACACCTGTCGTTTTGCGTGTTCTCTGTGGCCTTTAAGAACGAGCTATTGTATCATTCATGAACCCTTGGAGACATGCACACAGAGAGAAGCCACGCACATGCCGACCAAGGTCATTGCGCACCTGCATTGCGATCATCAATGCTCTTCAACCAAGCACAGGCTACCTCCGCTATTCTCTAGTGATATATGTTAATATATGCATAAACATCGCCTACAGCTAACAAGTACCGTGATAAACCTCGAGAAGACGGGCATTACGTTAATAAAGTAGCCTTAAGAATCAGGCCTGATGAGTTCCTACAATATTAGCAGTATTTTTGTGGCCTCCACACCTGTTACTCTTACATGTACAGGTTGCTGGTGTTTTCTCCGCGGGCATCACTAGAGGTAGCAGCCTTATACCAGCACCTCCTGCTCGCTCATTCTCCCCTGCTTCCCCTCGGGGCAGGGATCTCTAGTAATCCACCAGCACCAGGATCAGATGAAAAGCCAAACTAACTTGCTTTTATGTGGGGCAGCCGTGTATGGTAGTTTGATGTTGGAGGAGTGGGTTAATGGGATTTGAAATGGCGTGCAATCATCCAACTTTGATTGTCTGAGACAAGCTGACATCATCATTTATATCTCTGAATCAACACTTTTTATAAAGGCTTCGCCATGTTACTTCACGGAAAACAATATTAAACCTCTCACCTCGATGAGTTACTATCTGCAGGTGGGGAAATTACTCACCTAGGCGAATTGCTTTCTCGCCTTGGAAAATTACAAATTTAGCAGAACATCCAGAGTTATAGCGTCGTAATATGATCTTTTAGACAGATTATTCTGAGGTAATTCGTGATTTACAGAGTGTATAAAAGCACCTTATTTCGAAATAGTGAATAGTGGTATAGCATAATAATTCGTTGTTATCAAATAATTTTTGTATATACATTAGCACTTGTTAATCAGTAAACCACCACACCACAGAAATTTATTCCTATTTTTTTAATTAGATATTAGGAAGTCTAGACCAATGCATTGAGAGAAGATAAATACTCTCAAAGAAGTGTTACTTATATCCATGTGTGTTGATTCATGATAGTGGGTAATAAAAACACCAGCTAAAACGAGTATATTACTCCGCGTCAGCCACTCATGGCTTGTGGCCGCTTAGTCACAAAACTATCGATGATTGTATACATATTTCTACCGTTGCACAGTAAATGTTCATTGTGATGAAGAAATAATCCACCAGAATGAATTTAGGAATTCACTATGTATTCTTTTTTTCAAAGATTATATCATCCAAATAGAGCTATACAGCCAGCGATCTGAATATTATAATCGACCATCCTAATAGCTGTTTAGACCATGCATATTTTGTCAGGGGAAAGTGCAGAATAGGGAGAGCACACCTTTAGACTTATTACGCTTATTACGCAGCATACATGCTGAAATTCAAGTATTTCTACTGCTTTTTTGTATCAATTGTGCATCTTGATAAAATATCATGCATTTTTGACGTACAAAGACAGTAAGCCAGTTTCCGTATAGTTTTCATTGACAAAGTCTCTTTTATCCTCCGTTTCAAACACTATTGTTGGAAATTAAGGGCAATAAACTTGTCTATTTCTTCGTGATGAGCCCGATTCGAAGTACATGTATTATTATACATCTTAGTAGGAACTGTATCCGAACAATCAGTATAAATTACGATTTGTGATTATCTCACTTTTCTTTGACATTGAAAAATGTCAATTCATTCAATGATACATCAACCTGTTAATCACCTACTTCCTTTTTGTAGGGAATTATAACCATCCCTAGATCTGTATTCGAATTGCGTGAACACCAGCTTGCTCTTTTTTTCTTTTTTTGAAATAAATTACATAGTTAATGAACCATATTATGTAACTTAATAACTAGTAGAACCAACTACCTTATGTTCTAAAATCGCTACGCTATAAAACAAATTAGATACAGTAGAAAAAGAGTATGATCATGGCATGAAGAAACTAACTGCAAAACAAAATGAGATGGCTAAAGAAAACAGTGCAATACAGAAAAATTAGGGGAACTTCAGAAAATGATTGAGAACAAACCAGAAGGAGCTAAAAGCACACAGGTAGACACGCAGGAATCACGTTTCCATTCCCCTAGACGTATGAATATTTATATTGAAGGATCTAGAAACCTACCAGACGAAAATGTGTTGTTGGAGGGGTAGACGTTGCGGGGGCCGGGCGGCTGCATTCACACGTGTGCGGCCGCATTCACATGGGGGTAGGATGAGTCAACTAAAACCTTGAACAGGGCACTTATATGCTAGGCCAGACTGACCACACATAGGCATGGCGTTTTAAAGTCAAATCTATTATACAAACGGTAAAAAACCAACATAATGCAGGGTTTATTATGTGTAATTAATCAATTCTCAAGGCATGGAGTAGCAGCGTACGCACATGAGTTGTAAACGGGAGCACGAAAAACCTTGTAACTTACAAACAACTGAGAGGCTACCTTTCTCGATCAAACCTATCTATATATAAGAACGACTGGAGCACTACGGTAGGACTTATATAGTACTGCTGCCGACGGTAAGCTACAAAAAACCTTATTTTCTCCGACACGTTACACCTTGACTTCTACCTACACCAATTATCGCCCACACGATGGCGGACCCGGTTGAAGTAGCGTCCGCCGCTCTCAAAGAACTTCAGGAGCGCCCCAAAACTAAAACTCGGTCAACTTCGTTGACTGAAGACGACTTTGCTGTTAACAAACTGTCTATTGCCCTAAACAGCCTAGTAGCAATCACGAGTGAAACACGTGCCAACACTATTGCTGCTAAAACCAAACTCGAAACACTACAACAGTCCCTTGAAAATACTAATGCTGATATCTCCCTACTTAAAACTGAAAACGCAGCCCTGAAAACTAACCTCACCTCACTCAAAACTAAGTTTTCTACCCTTGAAATGTCCCATCTGAAACTGGAGGAAAAAGTAAACCTGATCCAAGAAGCATCCATTATCAATCATTATAATTCGCGTAAATTTAATATACTAATCGAGGGAGTCGACCAAACGGGACGGGAAGATCCTTATGCAATCGCCTTTGACGTCCTCACTCGGATTGATTCAACCCTTGACCCTAACGACATCGACCAGTAATACAGAATCGGCCGTCCCGACAGAAATAACAGACCTATACTGGTCACATTCGTAAAGTCGGCAACTCGTGATTGTATACTCCGCTCCAAAAACAAACTAAAAAAACACCCCGACTCGCAGGACGTCTTCATCAATGAAGACGCAAACCCCACCATCAAAAACCAAAAGGCAGAAGTTAGAGTCCTAAACCGTATGGCCGAAAAAGCCGGTATCGACACTAAGATCAGGGGACGTGGCTTAGTTTACCAGGGCAAATATTTCTCGCATAAAAACCTGAACCAGCTGCCAGAGGATTTGAGCCTGGAAGCGCTCAAAACGCGTTCTCTTCCAAACCTGATAGCTTACCATAGCCACCATTCCACTTTCTCTAATCTTTACCCTTGCATCTTCATGGTTGGCGGCATTTCCTACGCCTCCGTGGAACAAGCTTTTTGTCATAAAAAAGCCATCTTTGCGAACGCCCCCGCCCTAGCCAAACAGGTCCTCCTCACTGATGACCCTTACCAGGCAAAGCGCATCACAAAGCCCATCGACACCCCAGCATGGGCAGCGGTCGTAGTAGATGTACTGACAAAACTAAATCTAGCTAAATACCAACAGAATCCGGAACTCAAGACCAAACTACTCGACACTGGGGATAAAAAACTCTTGGAGGCCACCTTAGACCCTGTATGGGGCACCGGTTGTCATCTCCAAGCACAGGAAATTCTCAACGGGAGCTTCAAGGGCTCTAATACTGGAGGCGCGGTTCAGATGGAAGTAAGAAACGAACTGAGACGCGATGCCACCATTACACCCACCCGACCCCCCCCCCCCCCCCCAACTGTACCAGTAACCCCTGCGCTTGTAGACGAGGATGACGACCGCCCCGGACTAATCGACCCGATACATCTGGTACCCCTAACAACAACCACCTAGACGACTTATCCTGATACGAACTTGTACTTCGACAACAGTCTGCTAAGTGCCACGATTTTACTCCATTCCTATCATTTGTTACCCTGCTAATCACCCTCGGTACTGACAGTGTGATTGTGTTTGCAACGCACTTGATTGCCATGTCTGTTCTAATAATAGCCGATTCAAGGGGGTACAAATTGCATACGGCCTTGTCTGGTACAACTACCCTGTCCTATAACGTGTTTTCGTACTCAGGCAAAGGTATACTTGACCTAGTGCCCTATACCTTCCAGCTTGTTAATAACCTATACCCTGATGTGGTTGCCTTATACGCCGGGATCTGCGACCTTACATACAGAAACTCAGTAACTAAGCATATCTTCACCATTGACTCTGACCCATCTCGCATTGCTACCAATTACATGGATCGTGCTCATACTGCCTATGCTGCAATCCTTGAGGCGACAGGGAAACGTACTATGTTTTTCCCGATAATTGGCATGGATATTTTAAAGTTTAACAACAAGCACAAAGCACACATTGACTACTCCGGTCTACCGACCTCCGCCAATGACCAAGCCGCCTCTTCTCATCCGCAGCAGGACACTCTGAATGAAGCCATAACTTTAACCAACCGTTACCTCGCCGCCTTCAATCACTCACATCGTTTTCCAACTCCCTGGATTGCCTCTGCTTTCCACAAATCCATGGGTAAAAACCGTGTTTCGCACCGCTATGTCCATCTATATGATGGCTGCCACCTTGATGACCATGCTAACCAACCAGTGGCCCACATCATTGACACTTGTCTTTCCAATAATTTACAAAATCTTATACTGCAAAACTGAGGAGTTAAACATTAATCCATAATTCCTTATCTTTAGCCTACATAGTAGAGTACTTGAACCTGCGCTCCCTATTATTCAACCACTGCATATCTGTATAACTGACTACTTACCATATTTTGTAGCCATGGTCGCATGCAGGTATCTCATCGCACTTGTTCACCAATTATTCATCATAATTCACCAATGTTCATTTGTTGTAGTACCATTACAATTTGCGACCAGTCAACGTATTCCATTTATTAATGATTGAACTTAATGCTATTGAAAACATTAAGGGTCTCAAATTTGTGAGTGTTAATATTTACAGTATTGTACCCAACTTGGAAGAGTTTTCAGCTTTTGTGCGATTGTTTGATCTCATTCTGGTTAGTGAAAGTTGGCTTGTGCCAGGTTACCCTTCCGCTAATGAATATATCCCTGACTATCAACTGATACGCCTGGATAGGAAGCCCTTCATAGATAAAAAAAGCTGGAGGCCTACTAGTATACGTTAAAGACTCTATTCACTTTAGCCTTATTCCTGACCATACTGAGATCACTGAAGACTACAAAATCATCACGGTCCTTTTGACAATTCATACTAAAAAGTATTTACTGATCAACATCTACAAGCCCCCAACAGCCTCCCCTGCTGACCTTTATGCAAAACTTGATCTGGTAATTGACACATGTATATTCACAAAAAATTATGTTATAATGGGGGATGTCAACATGGATTATTTAGACCCCGCTCTACGAAGAAATCACATTGATAATTTTGGTAAATTTGCAAATGTACGACAATTGGTTAATACCCCCACTAGAACTACTCAGCACTCCTCTACTATAATAGACCATATCTACACTAATCTCTTGAACGTCGCCCATGTTGGGGTTGTAAATTACAATTTTAGTGACCATATGCCCGTACTCCTAGTCTTGAAAACCCCCCGTACCCACACTCCAAAGATTAGAATCAAAGCTAGATCGTACAATCACCTGATTCACAAATTGCATACGGCCTTGTCTGGTACAACTACCCTGTCCTATAACGTGTTTTCGTACTCAGGCAAAGGTATACTTGACCTAGTGCCCTATACCTCCCAGCTTGTTAATAACCTATACCCTGATGTGGTTGCCTTATACGCCGGGATCTGCGACCTTACATACAGAAACTCAGTAACTAAGCATATCTTCACCATTGACTCTGACCCATCTCGCATTGCTACCAATTACATGGATCGTGCTCATACTGCCTATGCTGCAATCCTTGAGGCGACAGGGAAACGTACTATGTTTTTCCCGATAATTGGCATGGATATTTTAAAGTTTAACAACAAGCACAAAGCACACATTGACTACTCCGGTCTACCGACCTCCGCCAATGACCAAGCCGCCTCTTCTCATCCGCAGCAGGACACTCTGAATGAAGCCATAACTTTAACCAACCGTTACCTCGCCGCCTTCAATCACTCACATCGTTTTCCAACTCCCTGGATTGCCTCTGCTTTCCACAAATCCATGGGTAAAAACCGTGTTTCGCACCGCTATGTCCATCTATATGATGGCTGCCACCTTGATGACCATGCTAACCAACCAGTGGCCCACATCATTGACACTTGTCTTTCCAATAATTTACAAAATCTTATACTGCAAAACTGAGGAGTTAAACATTAATCCATAATTCCTTATCTTTAGCCTACATAGTAGAGTACTTGAACCTGCGCTCCCTATTATTCAACCACTGCATATCTGTATAACTGACTACTTACCATATTTTGTAGCCATGGTCGCATGCAGGTATCTCATCGCACTTGTTCACCAATTATTCATCATAATTCACCAATGTTCATTTGTTGTAGTACCATTACAATTTGCGACCAGTCAACGTATTCCATTACTTAATGATTGAACTTAATGCTATTGAAAACATTAAGGGTCTCAAATTTGTGAGTGTTAATATTTACAGTATTGTACCCAACTTGGAAGAGTTTTCAGCTTTTGTGCGATTGTTTGATCTCATTCTGGTTAGTGAAAGTTGGCTTGTGCCAGGTTACCCTTCCGCTAATGAATATATCCCTGACTATCAACTGATACGCCTGGATAGGAAGCCCTTCATAGATAAAAAAAGCTGGAGGCCTACTAGTATACGTTAAAGACTCTATTCACTTTAGCCTTATTCCTGACCATACTGAGATCACTGAAGACTACAAAATCATCACGGTCCTTTTGACAATTCATACTAAAAAGTATTTACTGATCAACATCTACAAGCCCCCAACAGCCTCCCCTGCTGACCTTTATGCAAAACTTGATCTGGTAATTGACACATGTATATTCACAAAAAATTATGTTATAATGGGGGATGTCAACATGGATTATTTAGACCCCGCTCTACGAAGAAATCACATTGATAATTTTGGTAAATTTGCAAATGTACGACAATTGGTTAATACCCCCACTAGAACTACTCAGCACTCCTCTACTATAATAGACCATATCTACACTAATCTCTTGAACGTCGCCCATGTTGGGGTTGTAAATTACAATTTTAGTGACCATATGCCCGTACTCCTAGTCTTGAAAACCCCCCGTACCCACACTCCAAAGATTAGAATCAAAGCTAGATCGTACAATCACCTGATTTATTGACCATTTCCTCTCCCTCAATTGGGATAACTTTACCGTTGACCGACCCCCTGAAGACCTCTGTTAAATATTACTTGGAAATATTGTTTCATCGCTATCCACAATGTGCCCACTAAGAAAAATGTTTATCTCTCGTAGCAAGCCTAATTGGTTAACTGCTGAGATATTCACCCTGATTAGGACTAGAGATTATTTCTATCGAAGTGCCCGAAACTATGGATCAGAGGACAATTGGAGGATTGCAAAGTTCTATCGCAATCAGACCAAAACTGCAATTATTAGAAATAAGAAATCCTACATCAATAAACTACTTAACCAAACGCTAGGAAACCCTAAAAGTTTCTGGAGGGGCATCCGACAACTAATCCCCAAAGAACAACCACCAAAAATAACTAAGCTTATTGATGAAACCACTAGAATCAAAGTACCCCCAATTAACCAATTTTTTGCTACCATTGGTCAGAACCTGGCTAGTAAACTACCCCCTGTTATAGTACCTAAAACCCCCTTCCCTCCCCGTGAAACTGATAATTCATTATTTAACGACCCAATTACTATGGACAAAGTCATAAAAACTGTCAAAAAGATAAATTGCAACAAATCATCCTCAGTCGAGAATATATGCTCCTTTGTTTTTAAGATAGCCTTTCTTGCTGCACCAGAGAAACTCTTAGTGGTATTTAACTCCACACTTTTTAACTCTGTTTTCCCCAATAGCTGGAAAGCGCCAACTATTTTTTAAAATAGCCTATTAGCTCTCCCAGGAAAACTCTTAGAATGTATCGTAAACAATAGACTCAAACTATACCTTGAAAGTAACAACTTACTGTCCCCCTCTCAGCACGGCTTTCGACAAAACCGATCAACTATCTCAGCCATCATCACCTATCTAAAATTTATCTACTCCAACATTACCACCCAAAGTACCCTGACCTCCCTATTCCTCGATTACAAAAAGGCCTTTGACACCGTCTCTCATGAAGTTCTAATCCATAAACTGTATAAAGCCGGCCTTAACAATACCACCTGCACCTGGTTTAATAGCTATTTATCTAATCGATCCCAACGAGTAAACCTTAACGGTCAGCTATCCTCCTTTCTTCCGGTCTCTTACGGCGTCCCGCAGGGGTCAGTTCTTGGCCCATCCCTATTTTTAATATACATTAATGACTTCGCAGCTGAGATTTCTAAATTAAATTGCCATTTGACACTCTACGCTGACGATGCTGTCATAACCACCTTATCCTTTAACGACATGTTACTAACAATCCCAACTATTGAAGCCTGGTGCCCCAATAATGTCTTGACCCTAAATAAAAAAAGGACAGTATGGATGTCTTACTCGACCCGTGATGAACCCCCTCGCACTGATTTACTCCTAAACGGCTCTGTCTTAGATCAAGTAACCCAATTTAATTACCTTGGCCTCTTAATAGATCGGAAACTAAATTTCCTTGAACACATCCGTAATATTACAACAAACGTGGCCCATAAGATCTATCTTTTATCAAAAATTCGAAAATTCATTGACCCATCTGTCACCTTAAAAATATACAAAACCACCATCTTACCATACCTTGACTATGCAGATTTTTTATACGACAATGACACCCAACTTAGATCCACACTGCTACAGAAAATCCAAAACAAAGTACTACGCATTGCTTACAGAGTAAAACTTGAACTGAATCCTAAATATACCACAGATCAACTTCACACTTTATCTAAAATTAACTACCTATCGACCCGTAGAGACATCCACTTACTATATTACGCCTTCACCTTGACCCTTGAAATTAACCAGATAGACAACCGCCAACTGCCTACTAGAGGCAAACAGAGGGTCAGACTTATACTACCCCCCCCCCCTCAAAAACGCTGTCTTTAATAATAGTTTTTACTGTAGGGCAATTGCTCGATGGAAGTGAACTATACACCACTATTACCAGCCTGAAAATTTTTAAATTGTTGATTAAACTTAACTATAATGATTGCTTCCGGACCTAGGTTGCTGACTCCCCCGGGGCCCCCCTAAGACCGGCCCAACCCTGCCTGTTTGTGATTGCAACGGGTGTTCTTCCCCCTCCCCAACCAATGCCTACATGTTATTGACAAACTGTATTTTCTATACCAGGTTAGATTGTGTCTGCAACTAACCTTGCTGATTATTGTGTAATCCTTCTGATAACACCTTTTTCTACTAGGTGGAATTGGAATGTTGGCTAGACTACAGCCGAAATTATATGATTACTTCGACCGATCTCCGGTGTTTAATTGCATCCGCGGGATTTATTTGATTGCAACTTGTTCGTCTATATGATTTTCCTTGGTTGAACTGATTACTGTCAATTTCTCACACTGTACCATTACCCAATTTATTGTTATCACTACTATCATTACTATTGATATAGCACTTATAAGTGATTGTATTGATGTAATATTCTCCCGTGACTACCTGTAATTACTTGCTACCTATCACCATTCCATCTCATATATTTCATTACTGTACTACTTTATAGGTTGTTCAAGTTAGCTTTGAGTGCCATATTTGCATTATCCTTGGCTATTTCTTTGCTATGTCGAACTTGGCTTATCAACTGCGATAAGATAGTCACTGTATAATTCTCCATATAATTTGAACGTGGTTAAGCTGACTACAGAGGGACCAGGCGGCAGAACGGCCTAGGCCGAGCCTGGCGATGATACTTTCATGTATATCTTTACCCTAATAAAAGTTGATGAAAAAAAAAAAATACAGATACAAGCGGCAGTGAATATAGCATCTGAGGTACTCTTCCCTGGACGGAAGCCAAACTGCATACAGCTTAGCAGATCTGCACTAGTTAAAATATGATAAAGTTCCTCGTGGACAATTTTCTCAAGAATTTTACTGGGCAGATTAAGGAGGGAGATGGGTCTCCAGTTCTCGATACTTTTTATGTCACCTGATTTGGGTATTGGCACTACCCTGGCAACTGCCCATTTCCTTGGAAATCTTTGGTGCTTGATGGAGGAATTTAGAAGCAGTATAAATTTATCTAGTACGCAAGTCAGGTAATCCTTATGATAAGGCTGAGGCCTGCTGCCCCTTTATTGAGCTGTTGTGTCCAAATGATGACTACACAGAGAAACATGTATCGACTTGAATCTCAATAAAGAAATTTATCAACAACAACAAAAATGGGGACCAACTACCATTAAAAGAATGCGCAGAGTACATTAACAACTATTTTTGTAGTATCAGGGCAAAACTGAATAATGAACTAGACGACCAGATACATCTACAATCGGTATCCAGAAATAATATATTAGGAATCGAAAAAACAGACATTGATACCTCAAAAGAGAAAATAATTAAACTGATAAACGAAATCAAGACACACAAATCTTCAGGAGTATTTGCTGTGAACAGTAAATTTCTTAAAGGTGTGGTTCGGGAAAGTGCTCACTTCTTCACTGAGATAGTAAAGAAATGTATCAAAGATAACGTGTTCCCTTCAAAATGGAAACAAGGCAGGATAGCCCCACTGCCCAAACAAGGTTAACTAGAATTAGTAAGTAACTGGCGACCAGTATGTGTACTACCGGTCCTGGGTAAAATCATGGAAAAGGTAATCCACGAACATGTCTATGCAGAATTAGAAAAGAGAGAGTTTTTTAATAAAGCACAATTTGGGTTTCGCAAGTCACGAGGAACAGGAGGGGCAGTCCTACAGTTAACTAAGTGGTTTTGCGAAGGGGAAAACAAGAAAGAAACATCGATTGCAGCCTATATAGACATCAAAAAGGCGTTCGATTGCCTGAATCATAGCCTCCTACTATTAAAATTATCTGAAGCCGGATTAAGCCAAGATCTGCTGAATTGGTTCTAAAGCTACCTTATAAATAGAGAGATCCATACTAACTACGGTGATGTGAGTTCTACAAAAAAAAGAGTGAATTGCGGGGTGCCCCAGGGCTCAATAAACGAGAATTTATTTTCAGTGTAGCATAAAACTGCTCGTCCATGTGAGCACTCTCGTCCGTGCCTATTATCGTTGAATTATCGTATGATTGACCTATATCCACGGGGACCACAAAACACGATAATTGTGGACCGGGTACCAGTCAAACTGCAGTACCATACCCTCTGGTATCGTTCTCTGTATTTATTGGCCTGAGAGCATCGACATCTGTGGACCAACAGGTTAGGCATGGTATCTGAGCCTGAAGGTTGAGAGTTCTAACCCCACACAAAGCAACCTTTTTTCAGAAATTTTAATTTTCTAAATACTTAGTGGCAACTTATCATGCACTTAGTCTTATCAAGATTAAAATATATTTCAACTTAGAATCATATACGTATGCGATACATGTATACCAGATTTAATATTTTGCTAATGATCAACTCATTCCTGAGAAAACCTTCCTATATTAATGACAATACCTACTGATACACTATCGAACGATACATGTGTATCTGTGCGAGTGGTCAATCATTTTACAAAAAATGATTCAATCGTTAATAAATGTTGAAATTTGGTATACATGTATCACATATGAATAGAACTCTCTGTTGAAAATATCTTTCAATTTGGAATTGATTGAGTGCATGAAAAACGAGTTTGATATCGGCTACGATAGCGAAAATGTGGTCGTCCATGAGGAGACTTGAACGATGAATAAACGAGAATTTACAAATAGACAATTTCTTAACAAACACCACTCACGATCGTTCATTTTATCCTCTCGTCCAATGCTCGTTCACCTCCACGATGTTTTTTTATACTACAGTTTCCCACGAACGAGACTTGTAAGATACTTTTTTTATCGTTCATTTTTTTATTCAACGGGGCCCAGGTACAGCTCCGCTCGTCCGATGTTAAACAGACCCCAGGAACATAGAACAAACAGGTAATAATAAATCACAGGTCCAGCTTGACCGAGTGAAAACAATGAGGAGACTTATTGATAATTGGGCAACAACTTCAACTCAGGTTGTAAACAAGCCTACTAGTACTCCTGCTGTAGACCAAACTATTGAAACATTAGACGCTGTCGATTGGGTCAATGCACCAAGTACCTCAGAGGACGTTGTGCAAAACATGGACATACCCATAGAGGTTGAAGAGGCTGCCGACGTGGCGTGGGGTGGACAGATGGAAATAACTACCATAAATCCTGTGTCATTACAGTCAGAAGATTTTCCGGGTGTAGAAGTAAACTCGCCAAACAAAAAAAAGTGATTATAATAACCAAAAAAAAGACTGACTCTTAACAGACGTCGTCACAGCAGGGCTAAAAACTGACCAATGCAGGTCTTGTCTTTAAAGGATCAATTTCACCAATGAGTAACTTTTACATAAGAAAACACCAGTGGGAGCATTTGTTTTCTGCCTTCTCGATTCACTTCCGCCTTTTCGGTGTCATTCCCGCCAACGCCATTTTGCAGCACACACCATAGCTGCGGTGATTTTTTTTTTCTTTTCTTTTTATTCATTTCATTTATCTAATAAATGAGGTGTTCTTTCATCACCTCCGAAATCGCATTCACTTGTGATGTCATCTTACCTAACTAATATCCTGTAAATATCATCTATAATGGGGAGACTTATGTGTCAAGTGAACAGGCTTACCAATGTGAACGTGTCAAAATATTTTTAACACAGAGACCTCTTACCTGTAATCCTTAAGACAAAATCAGGCTATACTGCTAAACTAGGAGCAAATATTATTTCCATTTATAATGGAAGAGCGCGGTATACCTAAATTAAATAAAAGTAAGAATGTTTCAATAAACTCAGAGAATAGATCTGATAGTTGTTCTCAAGTATCACCAACAGGAATATTTATCATTCTATAGAAATCTACATGTGCCAACAGATGGCAACTGATTATTTAATCAAAATAGGTGTATCTTAATACATTGAAAATGTTTCTGAATCAAGTCATATATGGATCTAAGTATCACATTCAACTCGTCACAGTTGTGACTGAATTAGGGTCTTGGTCAACTGCCCTATTTCTCTGGCTAACAGGTCAGCTATGCCACTCAGTTCACTCTCTAATAGCCCCTTAGCGCTTGATGCACTAATGGCAGCGCATCACAAGGTCACTCAGCCATGAAAGTTCTATTAAAAGTAACCAAGTCAGTAGTGGGGCAGGGGGTATAGTAAGACTTGATACTGGACCCCTGCTCATCTAAACAGGCCCTTGTAGTTGGAACATGAATTGTGAAGTGTTAGATTCTCTGCAGTAAGCTGAAACCCTGTGTGAGCATTCTACCCTCTAGATGACGTATATGAGGGCGATTTCCCGCGCTCAAAAATGATGCCTTAACTCATCACCTGGCCACACTCATCATTCAGCCTTGGTCCATAATGCCCTGAGGCATCACCCAGTGGGAATTGGCAATAGACGAATGATGCCTTGAGGCATCAACTTGCCTAAGGAAATGATGCCTTGAGGGATTGATTGGTCCAAGGTGACTTTTTTTTAACAAAGAAATGATGTAGTTGTACATAGGGCCAGGTAGTAGGGATATATAACATATAAACTATGATTTTGTCTGGAAAAATGATGCCCTAAGGACATAATGGAGCAATACTAACTAAACCATTTCATGTAAACTATCATTTTTTAAGTCCTTGAAAATAATACATGGCATTTGGCATCATTTTTACAGTCAGTGACCCGGCATGAATGGGTTAAGGATGAATAATTGTTTGGTGTACGTTTACAGAAGAATAACCAGTAAAACAGGGGTTGGGCCTGGCCGGGCCGGGGTTGGGCCGGGCCGGGGTTGGGCCGGGCCGGGGTTGGGCCGGGCCGGGGTTGGGCCGGGCCGGGGTTGGGCCGGGCCGAGGTTGGGCCGGGCCGGGGTTGGGCCGGGCCGGGGTTGGGGTCGGGGTGGGGGTTGGGGTCGGGGTGGGGGTTGGGCCGGGCCGGGGTTGGGGTCGGGGTTGGGGTTGGGAGCTGAGAAGAGAGCGCTCAACAGGGGCAATAAACAACTGATTACTTGGGTAAATAAGAGACCAGAACCGATGTTGAAATAGCTCAGTTGCACATGATCGTACTAGCTGTCACATGTGCTTCTATCATAATGGCTCACCAACAATACTTAATCATAGGTGAGTCACGTATGAGATATATGGGATACCATCTCAATCATTTGAGATATGCGGACTACAGAGTGGAGTTGTATCGTGGGGCGATGATTCAACGTGTAGTGCGCCACACAGTTGTGGCTTTGCGAGCAAAAAGAGAGGCCAATCAGCGATATGATGCCGTCTACCTGTTTGCTGGAATCAACAATGTCACTGAAAAGAACTCAGCTACAGGGAGGATAAGCTTACGGTCACACAATGACAGAGATGTAGTAGCCGAAATCCATAACCTATTGGAGGACGCCAAGTTAGCTATACTTTCTATAGCTGCAGGAATACCCGTTGTAATAGAAACAGTCTAGGGAATAAGCCTTAGTAAGGCAAACTACACCAGACTAATCATCCCAGAACAGCGCAACTTGAACAACCAGATAAGGCTCTTAAATGAAGGAATTGCCGATATTAATAACTCAGTGGGTGTCTACACACCTTATTCAGCGCGAGAACTCCATCGTAGTATACCGACATTATCGCCTGGACTATGGTGTCCATCCCAACTTCACGACGCAGTGATGAATCGCTAGGCTTATCTCATTTTGTATCTCAAAGAATATCCATTTTGGTTGTCACAACTAAAATTGGTATGGCAGCTTACTAGATTAGTACTAGTATGACCCTGGATTATGAGTGTATCCTGTATTTATCACCATGATCGGATGTATGACAAGTGAGGGAACATATTGAGGTGTACCAAAACACTGGTCAAATGACCATAAGCTGTGACATGATGGTTAAATGACCGTGATACACTTGTAATCGACATTGTCATCTAGGTCATATAACCAACTGAAGTACATGAGGTCAAATGGGTTACTCATGGCCTTTGGTCAGGGGTGGTCATTGCTCCCCCTGGTGTTCCCCCATCTCACGCACGACACGAGCGCCCCTCCTGCCCCTAGCGGCTTTCACATGTACTGCGCATTCACGAGCGCGCCCACGGCCTCGGTCCCGGTCTCACTTCTTCTCCAGCCCTACTGCAGTACACACATACTCCAGTACTTTCTCGTCTTTTTGGCCACGTGCTCGCTGCCTTATACTCCACGAGTAAAGGCCGGCACGTCCATTCTAATCTACGAGGAAGCTTGATCACGAGTGAGGAGGAGTACAACATGGGTCCACCAAATACCCGTAGTAATCCCGTACCTGGGACGTCCAAAGCCCCAGCAGAGATAGCAGCTCAGGAGGTACCATAACGGACTCAAGGCAGACGGGGACAGACCACATGGACTCGGTGTCGGACCACGCCTCGACCGTTAAGACCTCGAGGATCACCGCTCTGGAGATGAAAATGGAAACGGTGCTCAACGCGATCATGAAGATGCCTCGTCAACGGATGCATCCTGGTCGTCGAGGCCGCCGACGGAACCAACTGCCGTGGAGGTCCACACGAGGGAATGGGCGGACGACCAGGCCTCACGGCTGCCGCCACCCAGATAGCTGCGGGAACGGTTCGTCTCCGAGGACTTTCTGCAAAAAGAGATCGACCGTGAGGCTCTGCGTCACGAGAGAACGGCTGGTAAGTTGGCCTCAGATTTGACCACTTCATGTTTGATTTCAAAGCCGTATATGTTTGTGGACCGTGAGGGCATATATACCCTCAGTCAGAAACTCGAGGTCAGGGGTACACTGGCCCCACTCGAATACATCAGTGCCTTCCTGGCCCTCATGGAGGATGACCGTGCTACACACGAGGAGGACCATAGGGACATGTATCGGCACCTCCACCAGGTCTCGGTGGACGCAGAGTCAAGGCCGTGGGCCGGCGTCCGCCGTTGGTCTAACTATGTCTTTGACCCCTACGGGCGGGAGCAGTCTCGGGCAGGAAGGAGGGCAGTCCGGCGCGCACGAGCTGGCATGCCAGGCTTACAACCCGGAGAGGGGGTGCCGCCAGCGCAACGGCCACCAGGACCGGGGATTCAAGTGGTTGCACATGTGTTCATTCTGCGATTCGGTGGGCAGGATGTGCACGCACTCCATACACGCGTGCAACCGCAAACTGTCCTACGGAGTAGGATATGACAGCGCTCTGCAAACACCGACACCCGCGCCACACCGGACACCACAGGCCGGACACTTGGTTCGCCCCGCCGACATCAAAGGGCTACCACAACAGAGTTAAAAAAACGGACCCCCGAGTGAGCGAGGCGCGTCGCACGCCCCCCACGCCCGGTACACATGCACTCCAGTGGAAGGGGGGCCCAACGGTCAACGAGTGCACCAGGCGTGACATAACACCCCACGTGTCAACAACACCTCACACCGAACATGTGGCGAGCCTACAGGACGATACCGCCACGCCTACTGAATCCACTCCCGCTGTTCCCTGTGTTAGTGTGGGCGATGAGCAATTGCCTCGGCAATTGCCCCAGGAGGAATTGTATACAGTCGCTACTCCGGACTTCTCAGGGATTAGAGAGGTCTGTGAGACCAGTGTCCCCTCCCCCGGCCTCAGTACGGACCCCGGGGCGTTTGCAGACCACAGGCGGGCCCACTGGCCGCACTTTGCCGGGCCCAGGCCGCCGGGACATGCCTATATCTATTCAGAGGTGCGGGAAACAGGGCTACCCAACGCCCTCGGAGCCCGGATCGATCTCCCCTCGGACCTCAACATCCCGGCCTGGGTCCGGTACCTCGGGGAGGTGCCAGAGAAGGGGGAGCTCCTGGACTTCGTGCGATATGAGTTTCCCCTGGGATACATCGGACCCACCAGTGACACGCGCGGGGTCCCAAATCATCCCAGCGCCACGGGATACCCGGACCAAATCAACGAATTCATGAGGAAGGAGCGAGGTCACAGCAACATCCTGGGGCCGTTCCAGGACCCCCCTTTCTCACCTTGGTGCCACGTGTCGCCACTTATGACACGCAAAAAACGGACCTCCAGCGACCGGCGTGTCATTACTGATATGACATATCCCAAGGAGGATAGTGTCAACAGCAGGACCACGGCCTCCCGACCGTCGACAGCTTCGTCAGCCACCTGGTGGCCTCCGGTCCCGGTAGCTATATGTCTACAATCGATATCGCGAGGGCATATAAGAATTTCAGGTGCGACCCCCTGGACTGGCCATTGCTGTGTTTTGCGTTGGAGGACGGGTGCTTCTGTGATATGGCCATGCAGTTTGGTGCCCGTGCCTCCTCGTACCACATGCAGTGTGTGGCGGATTCGATAGTTGGGATCCTCGGCCAGAAGGAGGTCAAAGCATGCATGTACCTCGACGACCTGATCATTCTGTCCTCCAGCCGGGAGGAGGCGGCCGTCGACTTTGATATCGTCTGTGAGCTATTCAAGGAGCTTGGCCTCCCGGAGGCACGGGAGAAAGCGCATACTCCGGCACCGGTCGTCACCTGGCTGGGCATTGTGATCAATGCCCAGGAGATGTCGCTCATCATCCCCGAGGGCAAGCTACTGGACGTCCGGGAACATGTGAGGGCGGTAGCAAGGAAATGGTCACTAACGAAACGGCAACTCCAGTCGGTCCTCGGCAAGATACTCCACATCTCAAAATGCATACGGCCGGCTCGAGGCCCTCCGGAGGATGTCTGGTTTCTACGTCAACATCAACGCTGAAATGCGGCAAGATCTACAATGGTTCCTCCGATTTGCCGACGGTTGGAATGGGCACGCTCTCATCCCTCGAGGTCCCACAACCAAGTGCCTGATTGTCAACGCGTGTCTCTCGGGCATCGGGGGTACAGACGGGAAGTACTCGTACGCCGGGCAGGTGTGCCCTATAGACGACCCCGTGAACTGCATCGCCGAGCTCGAGGCACTCAGCACGATATTTGCGATGAACACGTTCCTCAAGGACCGAGATTGAGGGACGTGCGTAGAAGTCTTCTGCGATAATATGGGCACCGTCCAGGCACTGACATCGGGCCGTGCCAGGAACTCGGTCCTCGCCGAGTGTGCCCGGCAAGCCTGGATGGTGCAGGCAAAATTGCAGATCGACTTCATCTATACGCACGTACCAGGGGCACTCAACACTGTGGCGGATGCCCTCAGCCATGCCCATCTGACCTTGAGGGACTATGACAATGCAGCAAAGTTCATGAAATTCCATTCACTCATTGAAATTATGCCATGTACACACGCGGCATTTATTCCTGTCCTACGTCTTACATGCAGATCCGGCGCTACGATGTCTCCAGACGAGGGCATCTGCTTGGCAATCAGGCACGTGCCCCCAGAACGGTCGCGAACCAGCGGAGCGCACTCGCGACCTACCTCGCGTTCTGCCGGCGGATGGGGGCGGACCCGCAAAAGCCTACTGTGAGCTTTACCACGGCATACCTAGAGTAGAGTAGAGTCGCGGACCACGCCCCTTCACTGGCAATAGTCACGAATCACCTCTCACACGTGCGGTCACACCTGCGACTGACGGGAGGGGATGTCGCACCCACGGAACACTTTCAGATCAAGCGTGCCCTCCAGGCGATGCGGCGAAACAAGACATACCAAATGTGAAGCCTCCAGTGCCGTTAGCCGCGATCCGGGCCTTCCTCGCGGCCCTGACGGACTCTCCAATTCACCTCGCTCTACGGGCCGCCATACTGTTCATTTACTACGCGGCCTTGGGACAAAGTGAGGTGGCGCCTCCAACGGCCTCGAAGTATGATGCGGCCCGACACCTGTCGCCCCGGATGTGGTGGTCGGCCTTCGACGCGTGACCGTCCGTATCAAAGCCGCCAAAAACATGCAGCATGTCGGGGAGGAGAATACGGTCATGCTGCAGTAGTCACCCGATGAACGGTTCTGCCCGGTACATGCTATACGCCGGATGTTATTGGGGTCCCCCACGGCAAGCCCCGAGGACCCGTTCCTCCAGCAAGAACACGGGGCGACGGTCACGACCAGAACCCTGACAAAAGAGTGGAAAGGTATCCTACAAGCCGTTGACCAACCACCTACATACACGCTGCATGGCCTGCGAAAGGCTGCAGCGACTCAGGCATACCAGGCCGGTTTGCCAGAACTGTCTATTCAGAGGTATAGTGGCTGGAAATCAAACACTCATAGGACATACATAAAGAACAATGATGCCAAGGCAGTCAACTGTGCATTGGTCCACTCACTACTCAGCAAAAACTCTTTATTACTCCCTCCCACCCTCTCCTTTATTACTGGTTCTTTGGCATCTTTATTTACCATATACAATTTACCATGTATTGTATCCCATACAATTAACATTTATATTGTATATCATATTTCCTTATCATAATTGACCTATACATGTCAATTATCTTATACCTTATTACTTATGCTCATATTAATATCACACTTATATGTCGTCCAATAAGGTCTGCATAAAATTTTACTACTTTTTACTACATAAAATTCAATAAAATTCTTCCCAAGCTACTGATTCTCTCCTTTTATCCAGGGTAGGGGTAATCACCAGCACAAGAAACAACATCCTGGTCATATGACCCCTTGTCAAAGAATATAACATAGGTCAAATGACCACATTATTCCCTAACTGTAGGGTTGGGGTTTAATGCGACGCGGACCCGGTCTAGGTCGTTAGAGACGCCTCCGGGTCTCCCCTCCCCTCCGACCTCAGTCGTCACGTGACTCTCGTCCCCCCTCCACTCCAGCCGTCACCGGGAGTACTCGCCCTCACTCGCCTTCTACTCCTCACGCTGTCAAGAACCACCCACCCTACAAACAATAAACTCTCCCCCTCGCCTCTCTAATCGGCGAGTAGTGCTCTTTTAATATTTAATATCAATTGCCTCGGCAATTGCCTAAGGACGACAGTTATTTCCTTTTCCTGGATATCTCAATAAAATCTCAATATCCATTCCCCGGGTCCGCTGTTAGTCATTTTGATCTAACATCGAGGTCACATGACCCTGGACAGATAAGACATGTTCGATAGACATCATGCCTGGGAAATTCTATAGACTGATATTAATATATATATAGATTGGATGATATTGACTTACCAATATGTAAAATTGATAATGTACCCCTCAACGAGTATAAATCTAATCATTTAGGTATCCTAATTGACAACAGTATGACCTACAAACACCAAGTAACAAAGATTATCAACGTATCACGATTGGAAGTGAAGAAAATGAGGTTATTAAGATACTTGTTGCCTCTGCAAACAGGAATCTTAATATTGAAACAAAGAATCATGGCCATTTTCGATTATGTAGACTTTATCTATACAGGTTGCTCAGTAAGCGACCAAAATTCCTTAGATGTTGCATTTAACCATTGCATGAGATCAGCTTTACATACGATTCGGGAATATTCGGTATATGATTTATACAAAATTTGTATGATCAGACCATTAAACTATAGAAGAATGTTACATCTAATGATGCATGTGCTCTGGTGGTCATATGACCCGACACATCAAAAAAGGGGGAGGGAGCAAATACCAGACAAAATGAAAAGACAGTGTTGAAGAATGATTTCCCAAAAACTGAGAAATTTCGTAAATCACCGCTTTACCTTGGTACAATCATATGGAATGAATTGCCTCAACATATACAGGAAACAACGGATAGATCGCACTTTACGATGTTCTTAAAGGAATATTTGATGAATCATGAGGAACTAAGACCTGTAAGGTATGAGTCTTGGCCAGCCAGCCTATAGAAACCTATAGAATCTATAGGAACTAATTAACACAGAGTATCTAAATCATAATGCTGTTCTGTGATGTCTTGTCTTGTCCTGTAATATTGTTTGTCATGTCTGTTGTTGTTTCTATAAAATCTCTAATAATTTACCGTGAGTAAATTACTGTATATATACCGTTGTGCAAATTGCATGTAAGAACGCCCTTGATGGGTGAATGTAATATGCTCTCATGATTAAAAAAAACAAAAAAAACTTATTTGCATTTGCTTCATTTCTAACAAAGACAAGGCGGTGACCTATGTTCTTTAAAACGTAATTAAGTAGTGCTATATATGTACTATAATATAGTACATATATAGCACTACTTACTACGACATGCATATTATTCTGTGAAAATTTGAGGAAAATGACATGGGTTTTACTATAGGAAAAAATACTTTTTAGAATTTCTATATATTCTTATATAAAATTATCATCATATTGATCTATGAATCAAAAACTAGCACGGTGACCTCAATTTTTAAGTTAGATATGTGTTCCACAACACTTGGAGATCATCATATCAAATTTTCAGGAAAAATGACATGGGTTTTGATTTACAAGCCAAATTTTCCGTTATGCCTTTAAGAGCAACGTTGTCGCGAGAACCACAGTGCGAGTACACAATGCTTTGTCCAAGGAAGCTAACAGTGGCATTTTAGTGAATATCTAACTATTTCACCCGTTTTAAGGGGATATGATAATGAAAATACAGTCCAAGCTTCGATGGACATCCCTTACTACAGCGTTTCTCCTGGACCGATCTGTTTATGAAAAGTCACTCCAGAACATTGAATCCTGGTTGACCAGAAATGGGATGGTTCTGGACTACATATGGGGCGTGGTATGAAAAATCCAATTAGAGACTTAATTATCAGATAATGGGAAGCTACTTCGCTAACCATGGGGTGCCGTCAGCATTGCCATGCTGCAATGGGGGCAGGGTGATTTTAATCAGTATCAGGAAGGATGCGATTCAAGGTGTGGTGATTCAAATTTGGAGTTTGTGAATGAAAAAAATACACCCTGATATAGCACGTGTCGATCATAGATGTATTTACAATAACAGTACAATTACTAATCCCTCTGATATTGGATGCATATATGCGTGTCACATTCACCGAGTATTATCCACGCTAACTAGATATTGACTTACCGATATGTAAAATTGATAATGTACCCCTCAACGAGTATAAATCTAATCATTTAGGTATCCTAATTGACAACAGTATGACCTACAAACACCAAGTAACAAAGATTATCAACGTATCACGATTGGAAGTGAAGAAAATGAGGTTATTAAGATACTTGTTGCCTCTGCAAACAGGAATCTTAATATTGAAACAAAGAATCATGGCCATTTTCGATTATGTAGACTTTATCTATACAGGTTGCTCAGTAAGCGACCAAAATTCCTTAGATGTTGCATTTAACCATTGCATGAGATCAGCTTTACATACGATTCGGGAATATTCGGTATATGATTTATACAAAATTTGTATGATCAGACCATTAAACTATAGAAGAATGTTACATCTAATGATGCATGTGCTCTGGTGGTCATATGACCCGACACATCAAAAAAGGGGGAGGGAGCAAATACCAGACAAAATGAAAAGACAGTGTTGAAGAATGATTTCCCAAAAACTGAGAAATTTCGTAAATCACCGCTTTACCTTGGTACAATCATATGGAATGAATTGCCTCAACACATACAGGAAACAACGGATAGATCGCACTTTACGATGTTCTTAAAGGAATATTTGATGAATCATGAGGAACTAAGACCTGTAAGGTATGAGTCTTGGCCAGCCAGCCTATAGAAACCTATAGAATCTATAGGAACTAATTAACACAGAGTATCTAAATCATAATGCTGTTCTGTGATGTCTTGTCTTGTCCTGTAATATTGTTTGTCATGTCTGTTGTTGTTTCTATAAAATCTCTAATAATTTACCGTTAGTAAATTACTGTATATATACCGTTGTGCAAATTGCTTGTAAGAACGCCCTTGATGGGTGAATGTAATATGCTCTCATGATTAAAAAAAACAAAAAAAACTTATTTGCATTTGCTTCATTTCTAACAAAGACAAGGCGGTGACCTATGTTCTTTAAAACGTAATTAAGTAGTGCTATATATGTACTATAATATAGTACATATATAGCACTACTTACTACGACATGCATATTATTCTGTGAAAATTTGAGGAAAATGACATGGGTTTTACTATAGGAAAAAATACTTTTTAGAATTTCTATATATTCTTATATAAAATTATCATCATATTGATCTATGAATCAAAAACTAGCACGGTGACCTCAATTTTTAAGTTAGATATGTGTTCCACAACACTTGGAGATCATCATATCAAATTTTCAGGAAATTGACATGGGTTTTGATTTACAAGCCAAATTTTCCGTTATGCCTTTAAGAGCAACGTTGTCGCGAGAACCACAGTGCGAGTACACAATGCTTTGTCCAAGGAAGTTAACAGTGGCATTTTAGTAAATATCTAACTATTTCACCCGTTTTAAGGGGATATGATAATGAAAATACAGTCCAAGCTTCGATGGACATCCCTTACTACAGCGTTTCTCCTGGACCGATCTGTTTATGAAAAGTCACTCCAGAACATTGAATCCTGGTTGACCAGAAATGGGATGGTTCTGGACTACATATGGGGCGTGGTATGAAAAATCCAATTAGAGACTTAATTATCAGATAATGGGAAGCTACTTCGCTAACCATGGGGTGCCGTCAGCATTGCCATGCTGCAATGGGGGCAGGGTGATTTTAATCAGTATCAGGAAGGATGCGATTCAAGGTGTGGTGATTCAAATTTGGAGTTTGTGAATGAAAAAAATACACCCTGATATAGCACGTGTCGATCATAGATGTATTTACAATAACAGTACAATTACTAATCCCTCTGATATTGGATGCATATATGCGTGTCACATTCACCGAGTATTATCCACGCTAACTAGATATTGACTTACCGATATGTAAAATTGATAATGTACCCCTCAACGAGTATAAATCTAATCATTTAGGTATCCTAATTGACAACAGTATTACCTACAAACACCAAGTAACAAAGATTATCAACGTATCACGATTGGAAGTGAAGAAAATGAGGTTATTAAGATACTTGTTGCCTCTGCAAACAGGAATCTTAATATTGAAACAAAGAATCATGGCCATTTTCGATTATGTAGACTTTATCTATACAGGTTGCTCAGTAAGCGACCAAAATTCCTTAGATGTTGCATTTAACCATTGCATGAGATCAGCTTTACATACGATTCGGGAATATTCGGTATATGATTTATACAAAATTTGTATGATCAGACCATTAAACTATAGAAGAATGTTACATCTAATGATGCATGTGCTCTGGTGGTCATATGACCCGACACATCAAAAAAGGGGGAGGGAGCAAATACCAGACAAAATGAAAAGACAGTGTTGAAGAATGATTTCCCAAAAACTGAGAAATTTCGTAAATCACCGCTTTACCTTGGTACAATCATATGGAATGAATTGCCTCAACACATACAGGAAACAACGGATAGATCGCACTTTACGATGTTCTTAAAGGAATATTTGATGAATCATGAGGAACTAAGACCTGTAAGGTATGAGTCTTGGCCAGCCAGCCTATAGAAACCTATAGAATCTATAGGAACTAATTAACACAGAGTATCTAAATCATAATGCTGTTCTGTGATGTCTTGTCTTGTCCTGTAATATTGTTTGTCATGTCTGTTGTTGTTTCTATAAAATCTCTAATAATTTACCGTGAGTAAATTACTGTATATATACCGTTGTGCAAATTGCATGTAAGAACGCCCTTGATGGGTGAATGTAATATGCTCTCATGATTAAAAAAAACAAAAAAAACTTATTTGCATTTGCTTCATTTCTAACAAAGACAAGGCGGTGACCTATGTTCTTTAAAACGTAATTAAGTAGTGCTATATATGTACTATAATATAGTACATATATAGCACTACTTACTACGACATGCATATTATTCTGTGAAAATTTGAGGAAAATGACATGGGTTTTACTATAGGAAAAAATACTTTTTAGAATTTCTATATATTCTTATATAAAATTATCATCATATTGATCTATGAATCAAAAACTAGCACGGTGACCTCAATTTTTAAGTTAGATATGTGTTCCACAACACTTGGAGATCATCATATCAAATTTTCAGGAAATTGACATGGGTTTTGATTTACAAGCCAAATTTTCCGTTATGCCTTTAAGAGCAACGTTGTCACGAGAACCACAGTGCGAGTACACAATGCTTTGTCCAAGGAAGCTAACAGTGGCATTTTAGTGAATATCTAACTATTTCACCCGTTTTAAGGGGATATGATAATGAAAATACAGTCCAAGCTTCGATGGACATCCCTTACTACAGCGTTTCTCCTGGACCGATCTGTTTATGAAAAGTCACTCCAGAACATTGAATCCTGGTTGACCAGAAATGGGATGGTTCTGGACTACATATGGGGCGTGGTATGAAAAATCCAATTAGAGACTTAATTATCAGCTAATGGGAAGCTACTTCGCTAACCATGGGGTGCCGTCAGCATTGCCATGCTGCAATGGGGGCAGGGTGATTTTAATCAGTATCAGGAAGGATGCGATTCAAGGTGTGGTGATTCAAATTTGGAGTTTGTGAATGAAAAAAATACACCCTGATATAGCACGTGTCGATCATAGATGTATTTACAATAACAGTACAATTACTAATCCCTCTGATATTGGATGCATATATGCGTGTCACATTCACCGAGTATTATCCACGCTAACTAGATATTGACTTACCGATATGTAAAATTGATAATGTACCCCTCAACGAGTATAAATCTAATCATTTAGGTATCCTAATTGACAACAGTATGACCTACAAACACCAAGTAACAAAGATTATCAACGTATCACGATTGGAAGTGAAGAAAATGAGGTTATTAAGATACTTGTTGCCTCTGCAAACAGGAATCTTAATATTGAAACAAAGAATCATGGCCATTTTCGATTATGTAGACTTTATCTATACAGGTTGCTCAGTAAGCGACCAAAATTCCTTAGATGTTGCATTTAACCATTGCATGAGATCAGCTTTACATACGATTCGGGAATATTCGGTATATGATTTATACAAAATTTGTATGATCAGACCATTAAACTATAGAAGAATGTTACATCTAATGATGCATGTGCTCTGGTGGTCATATGACCCGACACATCAAAAAAGGGGGAGGGAGCAAATACCAGACAAAATGAAAAGACAGTGTTGAAGAATGATTTCCCAAAAACTGAGAAATTTCGTAAATCACCGCTTTACCTTGGTACAATCATATGGAATGAATTGCCTCAACATATACAGGAAACAACGGATAGATCGCACTTTACGATGTTCTTAAAGGAATATTTGATGAATCATGAGGAACTAAGACCTGTAAGGTATGAGTCTTGGCCAGCCAGCCTATAGAAACCTATAGAATCTATAGGAACTAATTAACACAGAGTATCTAAATCATAATGCTGTTCTGTGATGTCTTGTCTTGTCCTGTAATATTGTTTGTCATGTCTGTTGTTGTTTCTATAAAATCTCTAATAATTTACCGTGAGTAAATTACTGTATATATACCGTTGTGCAAATTGCATGTAAGAACGCCCTTGATGGGTGAATGTAATATGCTCTCATGATTAAAAAAAACAAAAAAAACTTATTTGCATTTGCTTCATTTCTAACAAAGACAAGGCGGTGACCTATGTTCTTTAAAACGTAATTAAGTAGTGCTATATATGTACTATAATATAGTACATATATAGCACTACTTACTACGACATGCATATTATTCTGTGAAAATTTGAGGAAAATGACATGGGTTTTACTATAGGAAAAAATACTTTTTAGAATTTCTATATATTCTTATATAAAATTATCATCATATTGATCTATGAATCAAAAACTAGCACGGTGACCTCAATTTTTAAGTTAGATATGTGTTCCACAACACTTGGAGATCATCATATCAAATTTTCAGGAAAAATGACATGGGTTTTGATTTACAAGCCAAATTTTCCGTTATGCCTTTAAGAGCAACGTTGTCGCGAAAACCACAGTGCGAGTACACAATGCTTTGTCCAAGGAAGCTAACAGTGGCATTTTAGTGAATATCTAACTATTTCACCCGTTTTAAGGGGATATGATAATGAAAATACAGTCCAAGCTTCGATGGACATCCCTTACTACAGCGTTTCTCCTGGACCGATCTGTTTATGAAAAGTCACTCCAGAACATTGAATCCTGGTTGACCAGAAATGGGATGGTTCTGGACTACATATGGGGCGTGGTATGAAAAATCCAATTAGAGACTTAATTATCAGATAATGGGAAGCTACTTCGCTAACCATAGGGTGCCGTCAGCATTGCCATGCTGCAATGGGGGCAGGGTGATTTTAATCAGTATCAGGAAGGATGCGATTCAAGGTGTGGTGATTCAAATTTGGAGTTTGTGAATGAAAAAAATACACCCTGATATAGCACGTGTCGATCATAGATGTATTTACAATAACAGTACAATTACTAATCCCTCTGATATTGGATGCATATATGCGTGTCACATTCACCGAGTATTATCCACGCTAACTAGATATTGACTTACCGATATGTAAAATTGATAATGTACCCCTCAACGAGTATAAATCTAATCATTTAGGTATCCTAATTGACAACAGTATGACCTACAAACACCAAGTAACAAAGATTATCAACGTATCACGATTGGAAGTGAAGAAAATGAGGTTATTAAGATACTTGTTGCCTCTGCAAACAGGAATCTTAATATTGAAACAAAGAATCATGGCCATTTTCGATTATGTAGACTTTATCTATACAGGTTGCTCAGTAAGCGACCAAAATTCCTTAGATGTTGCATTTAACCATTGCATGAGATCAGCTTTACATACGATTCGGGAATATTCGGTATATGATTTATACAAAATTTGTATGATCAGACCATTAAACTATAGAAGAATGTTACATCTAATGATGCATGTGCTCTGGTGGTCATATGACCCGACACATCAAAAAAGGGGGAGGGAGCAAATACCAGACAAAATGAAAAGACAGTGTTGAAGAATGATTTCCCAAAAACTGAGAAATTTCGTAAATCACCGCTTTACCTTGGTACAATCATATGGAATGAATTGCCTCAACATATACAGGAAACAACGGATAGATCGCACTTTACGATGTTCTTAAAGGAATATTTGATGAATCATGAGGAACTAAGACCTGTAAGGTATGAGTCTTGGCCAGCCAGCCTATAGAAACCTATAGAATCTATAGGAACTAATTAACACAGAGTATCTAAATCATAATGCTGTTCTGTGATGTCTTGTCTTGTCCTGTAATATTGTTTGTCATGTCTGTTGTTGTTTCTATAAAATCTCTAATAATTTACCGTGAGTAAATTACTGTATATATACCGTTGTGCAAATTGCATGTAAGAACGCCCTTGATGGGTGAATGTAATATGCTCTCATGATTAAAAAAAACAAAAAAAACTTATTTGCATTTGCTTCATTTCTAACAAAGACAAGGCGGTGACCTATGTTCTTTAAAACGTAATTAAGTAGTGCTATATATGTACTATAATATAGTACATATATAGCACTACTTACTACGACATGCATATTATTCTGTGAAAATTTGAGGAAAATGACATGGGTTTTACTATAGGAAAAAATACTTTTTAGAATTTCTATATATTCTTATATAAAATTATCATCATATTGATCTATGAATCAAAAACTAGCACGGTGACCTCAATTTTTAAGTTAGATATGTGTTCCACAACACTTGGAGATCATCATATCAAATTTTCAGGAAAAATGACATGGGTTTTGATTTACAAGCCAAATTTTCCGTTATGCCTTTAAGAGCAACGTTGTCGCGAAAACCACAGTGCGAGTACACAATGCTTTGTCCAAGGAAGCTAACAGTGGCATTTTAGTGAATATCTAACTATTTCACCCGTTTTAAGGGGATATGATAATGAAAATACAGTCCAAGCTTCGATGGACATCCCTTACTACAGCGTTTCTCCTGGACCGATCTGTTTATGAAAAGTCACTCCAGAACATTGAATCCTGGTTGACCAGAAATGGGATGGTTCTGGACTACATATGGGGCGTGGTATGAAAAATCCAATTAGAGACTTAATTATCAGATAATGGGAAGCTACTTCGCTAACCATAGGGTGCCGTCAGCATTGCCATGCTGCAATGGGGGCAGGGTGATTTTAATCAGTATCAGGAAGGATGCGATTCAAGGTGTGGTGATTCAAATTTGGAGTTTGTGAATGAAAAAAATACACCCTGATATAGCACGTGTCGATCATAGATGTATTTACAATAACAGTACAATTACTAATCCCTCTGATATTGGATGCATATATGCGTGTCACATTCACCGAGTATTATCCACGCTAACTAGATATTGACTTACCGATATGTAAAATTGATAATGTACCCCTCAACGAGTATAAATCTAATCATTTAGGTATCCTAATTGACAACAGTATGACCTACAAACACCAAGTAACAAAGATTATCAACGTATCACGATTGGAAGTGAAGAAAATGAGGTTATTAAGATACTTGTTGCCTCTGCAAACAGGAATCTTAATATTGAAACAAAGAATCATGGCCATTTTCGATTATGTAGACTTTATCTATACAGGTTGCTCAGTAAGCGACCAAAATTCCTTAGATGTTGCATTTAACCATTGCATGAGATCAGCTTTACATACGATTCGGGAATATTCGGTATATGATTTATACAAAATTTGTATGATCAGACCATTAAACTATAGAAGAATGTTACATCTAATGATGCATGTGCTCTGGTGGTCATATGACCCGACACATCAAAAAAGGGGGAGGGAGCAAATACCAGACAAAATGAAAAGACAGTGTTGAAGAATGATTTCCCAAAAACTGAGAAATTTCGTAAATCACCGCTTTACCTTGGTACAATCATATGGAATGAATTGCCTCAACACATACAGGAAACAACGGATAGATCGCACTTTACGATGTTCTTAAAGGAATATTTGATGAATCATGAGGAACTAAGACCTGTAAGGTATGAGTCTTGGCCAGCCAGCCTATAGAAACCTATAGAATCTATAGGAACTAATTAACACAGAGTATCTAAATCATAATGCTGTTCTGTGATGTCTTGTCTTGTCCTGTAATATTGTTTGTCATGTCTGTTGTTGTTTCTATAAAATCTCTAATAATTTACCGTTAGTAAATTACTGTATATATACCGTTGTGCAAATTGCATGTAAGAACGCCCTTGATGGGTGAATGTAATATGCTCTCATGATTAAAAAAAACAAAAAAAACTTATTTGCATTTGCTTCATTTCTAACAAAGACAAGGCGGTGACCTATGTTCTTTAAAACGTAATTAAGTAGTGCTATATATGTACTATAATATAGTACATATATAGCACTACTTACTACGACATGCATATTATTCTGTGAAAATTTGAGGAAAATGACATGGGTTTTACTATAGGAAAAAATACTTTTTAGAATTTCTATATATTCTTATATAAAATTATCATCATATTGATCTATGAATCAAAAACTAGCACGGTGACCTCAATTTTTAAGTTAGATATGTGTTCCACAACACTTGGAGATCATCATATCAAATTTTCAGGAAATTGACATGGGTTTTGATTTACAAGCCAAATTTTCCGTTATGCCTTTAAGAGCAACGTTGTCGCGAGAACCACAGTGCGAGTACACAATGCTTTGTCCAAGGAAGCTAACAGTGGCATTTTAGTAAATATCTAACTATTTCACCCGTTTTAAGGGGATATGATAATGAAAATACAGTCCAAGCTTCGATGGACATCCCTTACTACAGCGTTTCTCCTGGACCGATCTGTTTATGAAAAGTCACTCCAGAACATTGAATCCTGGTTGACCAGAAATGGGATGGTTCTGGACTACATATGGGGCGTGGTATGAAAAATCCAATTAGAGACTTAATTATCAGATAATGGGAAGCTACTTCGCTAACCATGGGGTGCCGTCAGCATTGCCATGCTGCAATGGGGGCAGGGTGATTTTAATCAGTATCAGGAAGGATGCGATTCAAGGTGTGGTGATTCAAATTTGGAGTTTGTGAATGAAAAAAAATACACCCTGATATAGCACGTGTCGATCATAGATGTATTTACAATAACAGTACAATTACTAATCCCTCTGATATTGGATGCATATATGCGTGTCACATTCACCGAGTATTATCCACGCTAACTAGATATTGACTTACCGATATGTAAAATTGATAATGTACCCCTCAACGAGTATAAATCTAATCATTTAGGTATCCTAATTGACAACAGTATTACCTACAAACACCAAGTAACAAAGATTATCAACGTATCACGATTGGAAGTGAAGAAAATGAGGTTATTAAGATACTTGTTGCCTCTGCAAACAGGAATCTTAATATTGAAACAAAGAATCATGGCCATTTTCGATTATGTAGACTTTATCTATACAGGTTGCTCAGTAAGCGACCAAAATTCCTTAGATGTTGCATTTAACCATTGCATGAGATCAGCTTTACATACGATTCGGGAATATTCGGTATATGATTTATACAAAATTTGTATGATCAGACCATTAAACTATAGAAGAATGTTACATCTAATGATGCATGTGCTCTGGTGGTCATATGACCCGACACATCAAAAAAGGGGGAGGGAGCAAATACCAGACAAAATGAAAAGACAGTGTTGAAGAATGATTTCCCAAAAACTGAGAAATTTCGTAAATCACCGCTTTACCTTGGTACAATCATATGGAATGAATTGCCTCAACACATACAGGAAACAACGGATAGATCGCACTTTACGATGTTCTTAAAGGAATATTTGATGAATCATGAGGAACTAAGACCTGTAAGGTATGAGTCTTGGCCAGCCAGCCTATAGAAACCTATAGAATCTATAGGAACTAATTAACACAGAGTATCTAAATCATAATGCTGTTCTGTGATGTCTTGTCTTGTCCTGTAATATTGTTTGTCATGTCTGTTGTTGTTTCTATAAAATCTCTAATAATTTACCGTGAGTAAATTACTGTATATATACCGTTGTGCAAATTGCATGTAAGAACGCCCTTGATGGGTGAATGTAATATGCTCTCATGATTAAAAAAAACAAAAAAAACTTATTTGCATTTGCTTCATTTCTAACAAAGACAAGGCGGTGACCTATGTTCTTTAAAACGTAATTAAGTAGTGCTATATATGTACTATAATATAGTACATATATAGCACTACTTACTACGACATGCATATTATTCTGTGAAAATTTGAGGAAAATGACATGGGTTTTACTATAGGAAAAAATACTTTTTAGAATTTCTATATATTCTTATATAAAATTATCATCATATTGATCTATGAATCAAAAACTAGCACGGTGACCTCAATTTTTAAGTTAGATATGTGTTCCACAACACTTGGAGATCATCATATCAAATTTTCAGGAAATTGACATGGGTTTTGATTTACAAGCCAAATTTTCCGTTATGCCTTTAAGAGCAACGTTGTCACGAGAACCACAGTGCGAGTACACAATGCTTTGTCCAAGGAAGCTAACAGTGGCATTTTAGTGAATATCTAACTATTTCACCCGTTTTAAGGGGATATGATAATGAAAATACAGTCCAAGCTTCGATGGACATCCCTTACTACAGCGTTTCTCCTGGACCGATCTGTTTATGAAAAGTCACTCCAGAACATTGAATCCTGGTTGACCAGAAATGGGATGGTTCTGGACTACATATGGGGCGTGGTATGAAAAATCCAATTAGAGACTTAATTATCAGCTAATGGGAAGCTACTTCGCTAACCATGGGGTGCCGTCAGCATTGCCATGCTGCAATGGGGGCAGGGTGATTTTAATCAGTATCAGGAAGGATGCGATTCAAGGTGTGGTGATTCAAATTTGGAGTTTGTGAATGAAAAAAATACACCCTGATATAGCACGTGTCGATCATAGATGTATTTACAATAACAGTACAATTACTAATCCCTCTGATATTGGATGCATATATGCGTGTCACATTCACCGAGTATTATCCACGCTAACTAGATATTGACTTACCGATATGTAAAATTGATAATGTACCCCTCAACGAGTATAAATCTAATCATTTAGGTATCCTAATTGACAACAGTATGACCTACAAACACCAAGTAACAAAGATTATCAACGTATCACGATTGGAAGTGAAGAAAATGAGGTTATTAAGATACTTGTTGCCTCTGCAAACAGGAATCTTAATATTGAAACAAAGAATCATGGCCATTTTCGATTATGTAGACTTTATCTATACAGGTTGCTCAGTAAGCGACCAAAATTCCTTAGATGTTGCATTTAACCATTGCATGAGATCAGCTTTACATACGATTCGGGAATATTCGGTATATGATTTATACAAAATTTGTATGATCAGACCATTAAACTATAGAAGAATGTTACATCTAATGATGCATGTGCTCTGGTGGTCATATGACCCGACACATCAAAAAAGGGGGAGGGAGCAAATACCAGACAAAATGAAAAGACAGTGTTGAAGAATGATTTCCCAAAAACTGAGAAATTTCGTAAATCACCGCTTTACCTTGGTACAATCATATGGAATGAATTGCCTCAACATATACAGGAAACAACGGATAGATCGCACTTTACGATGTTCTTAAAGGAATATTTGATGAATCATGAGGAACTAAGACCTGTAAGGTATAGTCTGGACTACATATGGGGCGTGGTATGAAAAATCCAATTAGAGACTTAATTATCAGATAATGGGAAGCTACTTCGCTAACCATGGGGTGCCGTCAGCATTGCCATGCTGCAATGGGGGCAGGGTGATTTTAATCAGTATCAGGAAGGATGCGATTCAAGGTGTGGTGATTCAAATTTGGAGTTTGTGAATGAAAAAAATACACCCTGATATAGCACGTGTCAATCATAGATGTATTTACAATAACAGTACAATTACTAATCCCTCTGATATTGGATGCATATATGCGTGTCACATTCACCGAGTATTATCCACGCTAACTAGATATTGACTTACCGATATGTAAAATTGATAATGTACCCCTCAACGAGTATAAATCTAATCATTTAGGTATCCTAATTGACAACAGTATGACCAACATACACCAAGTAACAAAGATTATCAACGTATCACGATTGGAAGTGAAGAAAATGAGGTTATTAAGATACTTGTTGCCTCTGCAAACAGGAATCTTAATATTGAAACAAAGAATCATGGCCATTTTCGATTATGTAGACTTTATCTATACAGGTTGCTCAGTAAGCGACCAAAATTCCTTAGATGTTGCATTTAACCATTGCATGAGATCAGCTTTACATACGATTCGGGAATATTCGGTATATGATTTATACAAAATTTGTATGATCAGACCATTAAACTATAGAAGAATGTTACATCTAATGATGCATGTGCTCTGGTGGTCATATGACCCGACACATCAAAAAAGGGGGAGGGAGCAAATACCAGACAAAATGAAAAGACAGTGTTGAAGAATGATTTCCCAAAAACTGAGAAATTTCGTAAATCACCGCTTTACCTTGGTACAATCATATGGAATGAATTGCCTCAACATATACAGGAAACAACGGATAGATCGCACTTTACGATGTTCTTAAAGGAATATTTGATGAATCATGAGGAACTAAGACCTGTAAGGTATGAGTCTTGGCCAGCCAGCCTATAGAAACCTATAGAATCTATAGGAACTAATTTACACAGAGTATCTAAATCATAATGCTGTTCTGTGATGTCTTGTCTTGTCCTGTAATATTGTTTGTCATGTCTGTTGTTGTTTCTATAAAATCTCTAATAATTTACCGTGAGTAAATTACTGTATATATACCGTTGTGCAAAAACTATAATATAGTACATATATAGCACTACTTACTACGACATGCATATTATTCTGTGAAAATTTGAGGAAAATGACATGGGTTTTACTATAGGAAAAAATACTTTTTAGAATTTCTATATATTCTTATATAAAATTATCATCATATTGATCTATGAATCAAAAACTAGCACGGTGACCTCAATTTTTAAGTTAGATATGTGTTCCACAACACTTGGAGATCATCATATCAAATTTTCAGGAAATTGACATGGGTTTTGATTTACAAGCCAAATTTTCCGTTATGCCTTTAAGAGCAACGTTGTCGCGAGAACCACAGTGCGAGTACACAATGCTTTGTCCAAGGAAGCTAACAGTGGCATTTTAGTGAATATCTAACTATTTCACCCGTTTTAAGGGGATATGATAATGAAAATACAGTCCAAGCTTCGATGGACATCCCTTACTACAGCGTTTCTCCTGGACCGATCTGTTTATGAAAAGTCACTCCAGAACATTGAATCCTGGTTGACCAGAAATGGGATGGTTCTGGACTACATATGGGGCGTGGTATGAAAAATCCAATTAGAGACTTAATTATCAGCTAATGGGAAGCTACTTCGCTAACCGTGGGGTGCCGTCAGCATTGCCATGCTGCAATGGGGGCAGGGTGATTTTAATCAGTATCAGGAAGGATGCGATTCAAGGTGTGGTGATTCAAATTTGGAGTTTGTGAATGAAAAAAATACACCCTGATATAGCACGTGTCGATCATAGATGTATTTACAATAACAGTACAATTACTAATCCCTCTGATATTGGATGCATATATGCGTGTCACATTCACCGAGTATTATCCACGCTAACTAGATATGGATTGACCCTTGAAAGGACAGTGAGAAAGATGGAGAATTGAAATGTTCTTCCAGGCTGAATAGAAAGTGGTAGTCTAACTAACCTCTATATAATCAATGTAACAGCTTGAATTATGACAATTATACATAAATTATATATTTACTAGCCTTTAGATGATGAGAATAGATATTTGCTTAAATAGAAATAAAAACACAACAAAATTCGGCTTGTCTGGCCAAGACTTTATCATTAACTCTGTTTTAATTAGACACCCCCACACAGAAGAACCAATCACAGTATGGCTTGTATCTTGACCTGTGCTTTCGAAGAGTTTATGTCACGAAAAGGAAACTAAAGTACGGACAACGCTTATTTAACGTGATCACTCTCCTATCTTTGTCATTGCCTTCCCAAGAAGTCATTGTCCTTATCCTTTTCACTGTCCCAAAATTTTGAACGGCCCCCCGGGTTTCCATATTGTCTGACCGTATAGTATTTTGAGGAAATATTGGTCAATCGAAATTGGCTATGGAGAGAAACAGTAACTCTTTTTTTTATTGACGATAACAACACTTGTCACCAATAACAAAAAGCATATATCACCGGTGAAATCAAATCTGGGGGCTGTTTAACATTTGGGGATAGTGAGAAGAATAACGATAGGGGTCTCTCATGTGTCTCTCAGAATTCCAGGATTCTTTTTCAGTTTGTATTGTTTACGTTTTCCTATATAAGGGTCATTCCACCAGAAAATGTACTTTTGGTAAAAAAGGGGTAAAAAAATTAAATTTGCCCAAACCAAATTTTCTTTTACTTGTGTGCAAAATAAACACTTTCAAGTTTTAGGAAAACATGATTCAACTGGGATATTAGTGGGGGGTCAGTTTTTGTAAGGCTGCAAAAATTGTAAATATTATTGCCGTCACGTCCGACATATAAAAAAACACTCATACAAAAGTTGATGATAGAGAAATATATTTTATTTTTTGTAAGACATCAAGTTTGTACCCAGTATGTCAAGCATAGTCTGATACTATAGACAAGTGGAAATAGTGAACTACTTTTACAATCTTTTTCTGTGCTGCCTCAAAGATGCACATACAGAAGGTGTTCTCCAAGGGATTACAGAATGAATTTTGTTTTTTCTGTCACTATCTAAATACAAAAGTTTCACGTTTTTAAATCACAGAATTACTTTTATAGGTTATATACGTGATCTATGTCAAATTAGAAGATGTTCCATGCATTATTTCTTGAGCTAATAGCTTCTGGGAAAAAGGTTTAAAAATCTCTCGGATGTGATATTTTTAATAATGGACGTGATGGAACAGTAAATTCCACTTTCTTGATGAGAAATTGGAAATATGTCCCAAATTATTAAAAGTTCATGTTTCCTTTTGAAAATACATACATTATCTTCAATTGAACCACATATAAGAGTATCTTAAATGCCAATGACCTGTTATTTTTCTTGAAAAACTACAAAGAATGTCCAACTCTTTCTTTCTGATCGCACTCAGAATAAAGTAAAGTACATTTTTCTCTTACATTTTGTGCTAAAAACTGTCTAGAAACCTTTTTTCTTTGCTTTTAAATGCAAAAAATGCTAACTTTAACCTTAATATTCATTGAAATACCACATTTTGTGTAGACATTATAAATCTCTTGGATGTGATATTCTTGATAACGGACGTGACAGACCAGTAACTTCCACTTCCACAAACATGAAATATGGACCAAAATCTGAAAAAGATTTGTTTGTTTTTGCTAATATATACATGATTTTCAATTCAACGACCTATAAGAGTACCTTAAATGCCAATGACCTGTTTTTTTTTCTGGAAAAACTGCAAAGAATATGAAACTCCTACTTCTGATGCCACTCACAATACAGAAGAGTACATTTTTCACTTACATTTTGTGCTAAAAAAATGTCTGCAAATCTTTTCTCTATGCTTTTAAATGCCAAACACGCTAACTTTAACCTTAATATTCATCCAAATGCCACATTTTGTGTGTACATCATAAATCTCTTGGACGTGATATCTTTAATAACGGACATGACAGACCAGTAACTTCCACTTTCTTGATCACAAACATGAAATATGTACAAATTGCTGAGAAAATCTTCTTTGGTTTTACAAATATATACATCAGCTTCAATTCAACCATATATAAGAGTACCTTAAATGCCAATGACCTGGTTTTTGGGGAAAAACTGCAAAGAATATCAAACTCTTGCTTCTGATACCACTCAGAATACACAAGAGTACATTTTTCATTTACATTTTGTGCTAAGAACCATCTGCAAACCTTTTCTCTATCTTTTTAATTTTATCTTTTTCTCATCTCCTTGTTCCTCCAGTCCTTAGATGAGTCCTTTGGAGGTTTCTTCTCATCCGGAGGTCACGGTTTACACCCCATGCTTTCAAGGTATGGCTCATATGTAGGGGGCCATCCATAAAGTATGTATGTACTGAGGGGCGGGGGTAGTGGGGATAGGGTGGTTAAAAATTTGTGCATAGGCTACTTCTGTGTTTTATTGTGAAAAAAAATAAGGTATGGGGGGGTTGGTAGGGTCGAAAATTTGAGATATTGTGTGTACATACTTTATGGATAGCCCTAAAACTGAAAAAAGAGAAAACAAACAAATTAGCAAACTACCTATTAAATAACATTCAAAAGGTACATTTGTTTTCAAAAATTGTGTTCTTTGTATGACTATTGTTCAGACTTATATTTAGAATGCCCACAAACTTAATATGATGGCTGTAAGAACAAAAATATTACCAAAATCAGATTTTTGCCAAAAATGTCAAAAAAAGATTTCCTCAAAATGATTTATTTTTTTCATCACACCATAGAATATAACCATCTTCAGTATTCCAGGTGATTTTATCCAAGGTTTGTCCAAGTCTTATAGTTCAGATATGGTTTTGAAAAATCATGCATCACATCCGACATGAAAATAAATCACTATTGGTAGTAGCTCAATCTCATAATCATTTCAATTTTCGATTAGATATGGAGTACAATAGGCAAACATTAAGAAAAATCAAAACAGATGATCCTAACCCTCATTTTCATACTTGTTATGAGATGAAACCAAACTGGGCGTCACGTCCGACATATATATATCGGACGTGACGGCGGCTACAAAAATGCATGAAAAAAATATATTTACATGTGGACTTTCTTCACTTTTTCTCCCTAGACTTATGAAATGACACTTGGTGCACATAATGAACAACTTTCGTTACTGTATTCTTGTAATTTAATCTCATTCAAACATAGTTCCTAGTCAATTCGATGAAAAAACTTCACCCATATCACGTCCGTGATGGCTATTACCACATGATAGGTGTACAACCTGAGTCCAGATACTACACAGTCTTTTAAACATACATTTTGTCATTGGGAATAGATCGTAATATATATATATTCTGCACCTCTTTGCACATTTTCTCATAGATCAATCGAAAGAAGAATTTCCATGTCAGACGTGATATGGCTAAACAAATTTTTTTGAAAAATTCACTAACACATTGAAAATACCCCCAACCTTTCCAGTAGTGGCCATGTTGGGAACTCATCAATCTACTCTTTTATTCAAACCACAAACTTTCGGTAAATACTTGTGAACTTTTCAAGAAAATGGATTCTACAGAATCACAAACTCCAAGTTATCACTATTAACACAGAAAATCATGTCCAGGATGGAAAAATAATGCTAGCATCGAAGAAATCTGCACTACTCACATGAGCTGGATGTCTCCTCAAGCCGCTGAACCGCTGGAGTGGAGGCGAATGCACAGTTAAAAGGGATAACATCCGGTTCTTGTGATCAGCTTTCCCGCCTTCGATTGATCTCTCGGACGTGATAATATCACGGACGTGATTCCTTCAAAATTACTTTCCCTGTTCTCGCATAGTGAAGGCACTTTGGAAGCATTTTATTACTCTTACACTACAGACCCTATGGCCACATTATTCAGTAATTTTTGTACCAAGTTAGCACCAATATGGAGAAGTGGAGAGTGCTAAATGCAACTCATCACATCCCTGATATCAATTGTGTAAAATCGATTTTTTTTTCGTAATTCGGCTGGGAAAAAAACCCTGTTGCAGTTGGCCTAAAATCATATACATATGTGAAAAATTGATGTATGTCCAGAGTTGTAAGTGCATGTTTGGGAAATATACCATTAAAATATATTGTCATCAGGCTATGCCAAATATAACCTATAGCATTTGCTGAAAAAGCACACTTTTCATTGAAATACACTTAAAAAATTTGGGGAGCCTTAGAAATAAGGGAAAATACTACTAAACAACAGCCAATTTACATAACTTCAGGAAATAAATCAATTAGGGAATATATATTAATAGTTTCCACAAAAGAAATAGTGCTAAACTTTAGAAATATCAAAAAGACATGCACTTTTTTGCTAATTTCTCACTTTTAAAGTCCACAGATTAAAAAAAAATGCAGATAGACCAATGAAAGTAATGATTTTCTGAAAGGGCAGGGTGTTTTCTTTGCACAGAAAAAAAAATAAATTAAAAAAATTCAGTTATAATGAAATTATAGCCCATTAACCCCCAAAAAGTATGATTTTCACCAAAAGTACATTTTCTGGTGGAATGACCCATAAGTTTTGTAATGAAGGATTGAACCCACGTAGCAACGGACCTAAAAATGTTAAAACTTGCGACCTTTAAAAAGAATTTGAAATCAAAATATTCTCCTGATCATATTTTAAGATATTTCTCCATGAAGACGGATCACTTTAACCCGTTAAGGACGGCTACCTGTGGCTGGGCTGTCCCCATAAGGACGGGAGCTGGTGATTGTGTCTATTTCTAAAGGACGAACACATTTTGGATTAAGTCCTTATTTGATGTTCCATCATGTGATATTATTGATATTCAACAATATTTCACTTATTTTAGCTTACTAATATTAATTTTGATATTATACCTACATTTTCTGAAGATTTCAAATATATTGATAAATTATTTCCTTGTCAAATACGATTTTATAGGATTAAGTGAAATGATGCCTTGAGGCATCATTCGGCCTGGGCCGGTTGATGCCTCAAGGCATCATTCGGCCTGGGCTGGTTGATGCCTCAAGGCATCATTCGTCCTTAAAGGGTTAAGAAACGAAAATGAAATACAGACCACAATAAGATCAATTCTTTTATCATTCTTAGTTTTAAAAATAGTTCCCAGGTTGGGAGAGTCATTACGGTAAATAGGTCCTTATGATATTGTCCTACTACCGACCTCAATCCTTCAGAAGGCTATTTCAAGATGAAAGCCATCCTATAATTGGTTGTGCTAAGTGTCTATCTCGGACGTTATGGGGTGCTCAGTTAAAACTAGGAGATCGTGTTATTTACATTTACATTGGAAGAGCGCAGTATAACTAAATTACTCCATGAAATAAAAGTAAGAGAATATCATTAGAAATTATATATTTGAGCTAACTGCATTTGATCGAGAACCAAGTATCAAGAATGTTTCAATAAACCTAGAGAATTGCTTTGATAGTTGTTCTCAAGTGTCATGAACAGGAATTTCAATCAAGTTTTAGAAATATATATGTTTAAACCAATTGAAATTGATTACTTGATTAAACTAATTTCTGGTAATAAAATCAGTGTATATACATCCTAATGCATTATAAGAGTCTCTGAATAAAGTCCTTTATGGTTCAATAACCTGGTCAGTAGATGATGGTAAGGACTGTGTGTGGGGAGTGTGGTAGAGGTGCTAATATGGAGTGGCTGGGTTGAGATAGTCATATGCCTTCTCTTACATCAACCTCATACCTCCTTACTGGGTCTGTGTTCTTCTAAGAGCATAGTGAATGGTCTGTCCTAGGAAAATCTTTTCAGATATCAAACGGCCCCCAGGTTCAGTTTGTCATTAAGGAAATGTGTCAGAAGATGTGCTCAGCAAGCAAAATATAGATAAGTGGAAACTGATTACCAATCATTAGTGTCACCAATACGCCTTTCCGATGTTTCGTAGCCTTAATACTGCCAATTTGGTAGAGGAAGGTAACAATTTTGATTCGTTGAGTTCTTTGTCGGCCAATCGACACCCATTAACAATCTTAGTATTGCTGATATCATTCTATGCATTCAAGCAACCCTTTTCAGAGATTGCATTGTAAGGTCACATGCATCATCTGTGTCTGTCTTATACATGGCATGTGCAACTCTCTTGTTTATATACGACCTGGATGTACCTATTTCATATAAACGTAAACTCAACTTTCATTTAATCCGGGATGATTTTTTTTATTCAAATGTGGAAGAGTAGGGAAGGCATACTGATTATGCATGAGGTTATGATTATAAACACAGGTCAGCTATCATTTCTCAACATGTCTATAAAATCTGCGCTACCTCATATCAATGCAGCCGATTAACACGTAGTGCTTAGATATATAGCGTGTTAATATGCAGGAAAATATGCAGGTGCGGGCAGGTTTATATATGTATATATGATTCTTATATACCCATGCACCATATTTGATAATTATGTATTGCTGCTCCCCATGCAGTATAAATTTTATACTGAACTCTGTGCAGTACACTTTTATACTGCGTACGTTGAGATATCAGCAGTGTGTGGGCTTTGACGCTGATATATCTTCTATGCCTTTGTATGGTAAGATTTGATTAACTTTAGATATATAATAAATATAGAACGAGCCATCATACTTGTACATGCTACAAAACTCGATTGGAATGTTAATCACACGTCGAGAAAAAGTTCTGCCACCTTTTACTACTGTGCTAGCATGAGCTAAATAGCCTGCTAACACAGCCATTTCATGATAAGACGCTGTGTCTTTAAACAGGTATAAATCAATTAAATCCTTCAATTTAATTAACTTTTCCATAGGTAAACGTACCTGCATATCTACACTAGATAATTCAATTCCTAAAAATGTGATTTCTTGTGTAGGACTTACCACCTTGGGCCATGCTATACCGAATCCCAATGACCTCAGGAAATTGATCAAAATCCTGAGTTTTTCTTGACATTCTGCAAACGTGTTACCGATTATCAAAAAATCGTCAAGGTAACCAAAAACTCTATCTACCCCTCGACGTTCCATTGATCTCACAATGAACTCGGTCAATTGGGTAAAAATATAAGGAGCACATTTGAGACCGAATACCAATCGGTTTGACTCAAAATACAAAGTTTTACCATCATCAGATTCCCATTGAAAACCCTGAAAACGTCGATGATCAGGATTAACTGGGATACTACGATACGCTTCTTGAATATCGAGAACTGCAAAATAACAACCTTCAGAAATATTATTTATAACTGTATCCATATGAAGATATTTGAATTTAGAACAAACCTCGTCCATAAAATTATTAATACTACCGTCCAGCGGCCTTTTACAATCCGTAATAGGTCTAAGTTTACCAGACGATTTTTTCACTGCTCCCAGCGAGTGAATACATTGGGGAGGATCTGAAACAACAGTAATTTTTTCTTCAATTAATTCTTGAGCAATAGTATCGTTCATTTGATTACGGTATTCACTAGAATAAATACTATTATAATTATAAGAAAAATAGGAACCTTTGAAAGTTGAATCTACAATAGAAAAACCATCTCTGACTCCCAGAAATATATAGTCCGCATTAATATCAAAAGTTTTTGAATAACATTCATCATAAAAACGGCAAATATTCAGTTGGTTTCTTCTTCCTGCAATGAAATGATTATTATCACATCTCTCACCACAAGGGCAAACGAAGGGTCTAGACGTATCTACTTCAGGATCATTGTCTCCATTCAAAGCTGTAGTTTCTAATGAAAAATTAACATGTGTCGTTGTTTCATCCGATCCACTCGTGGAGGCAAACAAACCAGTACTATTAGACAAATTAACTAATTTTTCATTTGAAGAAAATTCTATCTGATCCTGTATGGCAGCAGGAACAACCTCTGCGCAGGAAACAAGCGGCAGTCCACGCGATGACATTTCATCGCCCACCATCGAATTAGAGTCGATACAGGCCGTGCTAATGTTATTTCCGTACACATCGAGATAATTATATTTCCCCTTATTTGCAATTCGTTCAGGGGAAAAAACCTTATCCTATTTAGGATCTATTTTCTCGTTTGATTTATCCTTTGAGCCCTTTTTGCACGACTGGACCGGATGACCCAGGCCACAATAAGAACACTCATGTCGATAAAGACAGTTAGGGAAAACACAACCTTTGGAGGTATTGAACTTCCAGCAAATCCCTTCGTTCTTACCTTCTTGACGCTTATTGGTTGATTTCTTTTCAACCTTGTCTTGGAATTCTTTTACCTTTTTCGAAAGATTAACGAAAGCGAAAGTTGTCTCATAATTAAGGAACTTTTCTGTTAAAAAGGAATCACCATAGCCGAAACCCTCCATGCCCAAACTGTCTGCTTTTTCACGCATTGCCAAATCATACTCCACGAGGGATTTACCCGTATGGGTAGGTTTGCGGTCAATTAGATACGAGATATGATCTGCTAAACCTTCCGTATTTAAACCCTGTGAAGACAAAGTTCTCAATAGTCCCATATTTGCGCTGAGGATTTGGTCAAAAGTTGGATTATCGCAACTAGGAGGTAGAAAAGGAGTAAGTGAAAAGAATTTTGACTTACGTTTTACTTTCTCTGAACAGGCATGAGTGCCTGTGCAATTTGGTGCATTTCCTTGCACGTGCGATGGAAGAAATATTCTTGCATTAGGATAAACAGGTCTTAAACTAGGGTTGGTTTGTAACCCCCGAGGTAATGAAGCTTGACCGACAATTTCATGGGTGAATGCGTTTGGCATTGCACTATCGCTACCACGTGGCACCCTTTCAGACTAGCCGGCACCTTCCTCGGTACTATTTCTCAACTCAAAGTCTCGAAAACTGGAACATAATACCTGTATATCAGACTTAATAGAGGAGACCTCCTTCTTTAGTTTGCTATGTTCTAACAAAAGGTTACTCACCCAAGGGGGCTTTTGCCACGGGGATCCGCCACCGCTTTCTGCCCTATCTCCAACCGCTCCCAATTCCTCCTCTGTGGTCTGTATTGAAGTCTGCTGTAACTCTTTGAATTTACAGGTAGGACAGCCTTCTCTATGTGACCGACCATCGTAGTCCAAGCCACAAGTGTCACACAAAAGGTATACCAAAAACGGACAAAAGTCACTGAAAAGTCGACCAAAGTCGAGAAAAAAATCTGAAGCGTGGTGGGCCGGCGGTGACGGATCCCTGTAGAGTGAGGTCGATCCCTGGTCCTGCCCGTCCTTTTATGGTCTGGTATCCAATGCCCTCTGGTGTCAGGTTTCTGAGTTGTTGGTCCCTGGTCCATGAGCGCCGTGGTCCCCTGGTGAGATTTTACTGGACTACTATTTTATATGTCCATAAAGACTAGTCTTTATGATCCACATATATATATATGATATTAATTAGGCTGAGATTACTGAAATATATAATAGAATGTTAATAATAACAAGACGAGAGTTTGGCGGAAATAGAATAAATATGGCTTTATTCAATAAATAACAATGGGACCTAGCCCTGCCTAGACATCTAGATTTACAGTAATCTAACGAACAGATTACACACCGAAATAAATAAGGTAAGTTTAAAAGCGTGCTTCCCGTACAAGAGGAGCTAGCAGAATAACAGTAATCAGAAGAATGTGACGTCACGCGATGACTAATAGATGCGGTAGTCAAGCGGTAGTCAGGCGACTAACCTAGAAACGTGACGAGAGTGATACACAAATAGATACGTCACGGATTAGATACGCTGCGGAGAGCTACACAGTAGACTTGCCAGCAGCCTTATATTTATATGTTGAATAGACATATGATATTAATTAGGCTTAGATGAGATTACTGAAATATATAATAGAATGTTGATAATCACAGGACAAGAGTTTGGCGGAAATAGAATAAATATGGCCAAACATCCGCCAAACACGAATCACACAAGTGAATTCAAAACAACTTTGTCTGCTTCGATCTGGGAATTAAAAGTATCATGCAAGTAAGTGTAAACCGCTCCAGACTTCCAGTACCTTCTGGACATGATGGCGCTGGTCGGAACACCGATGGACTGCAGAAACGTAGCCCCACCATGGCGAAGAGAGTAAGAGCTTACCCCATCAGACCGGATACCTAGACTGGAAGACAACATTTTCAGTCTATGGTTAAAATATTGGTAAGGCATGACAAACAGAGATGAGGCAGACTTGAAAGAAAAAGTATAATCATCCTCTGAAAAATGATTATCTTGGATTACCTTTTTGGCCAACGTGTGGACACAAAACGGTGAGAGTGAGAGAATACCCAAGTAAATGGAATGTGGATTCTTAGACATTTGATCTGTTTTAGAGGAACGAACAATAATCTGTAAGTGATCTGAGTGAAAAACTAAATCTTTTACCTTTAGGGTATGAATTGATGATACCTAACCAAAATATCATATCAGTTGAGTTTGTGGTATCTAATTTGTCAAAGATCTTTAATAGATCTTAATGAGTAAAGGGATATTTTGTATTAGGAGTAATACCTAAAGTATGAGTAATACCCTTAACAATCAACTTCAGTCTATAATCTGAAGAAAAATCTTGGTAACCTTTAAGCCTTTGGAAAAACCGAAGGCCCGATAAATAGTTTTTCACTGAAATTGGTGAAAGCGTTGAAGATAAATGGACAGCGTATAAACCAGCTTGATTTGCTGTACATGGAAAAGGTATGAGATTTTTTATTTATTTTTTTTTTTGCAATCATTTTTTATTTTTCATTTGTTTACATCATTTGTTCGAGTTTTTGGTCCTTATACAATCTTAAATCTTTTCAACGTTTTCAAAAAACACAATAAACAATTCTAAACAACAAATTCGTAATGATGTGGTCATACCAATGCTCTTTTTTTTTCTTTCTTTTTTTCCCCTTTCCCCTTCCCCCCCCAGATTTCCTATCTACAGTGATCTATATATATATATATCTTTTCTCAAATCTAAGTAAGAAAGAGTGAGTATTTGCAATAGGAAACTTTGCAAACTTTTACATTCCCACCTTAAACCAATTATTCGTCAACCAACTAACTGTGAGCTTTAACAAGGATTCCAATAATACTGTTCGATTACACTTATGCAGACTCGTAGAAAGGTTTATCAAAAGAACAGATATGATCTGGACTCAACCATTATTCACATAGAGTTATAATGCAATTTTATACAATTCTTTGTGTAGTGTGTCATACCCTGAATCGATAGACCGGACAGGACAGAACAGGACAGTGATACATTACTAGACATTACATGGTGCATTGGGTTTTGATACTTAGAATTTCTTAAAGCAGTTTATACAAAAGATCAAGATGTTTCGACTTGTGCAAATTGTTCTCCATCTTACAGACATATCTCTCCGCCTGAACCTTCGCCTTCACTTCTATGAGGAATCTCGTGAAATCCAATTCATTCCCTCCAAACAGCCTCTGTCTATGTATAAATGATTTAGCCATCAGTATTACATAGTTGATTAACCTGTCATACTTGTAAACTTCTACCTTTCCCAAGATAATGTCTTGTTTCGTGACACAGAAGATATTCCCCTCAAAGTTGGCTCCAAACCACGTTTTCACACAACACCAAAAGAGCCTGACATTAGAACATTCAGTAAAAAAGTGCATTATGGTATCATCCTCATCATCATTGCAATCATTACATGTGGCAGACTCCACTATTTTCCTTCTGGCCAAGTATACCCTACATGTAATCGATCTGTTGATAATTCTATACTGCAGGGACTGCAGTTTTGTTTCCCTGGTTAGTTTATATGCTAGAGTATTGACAGTTCGCCAGATATCTGAATCACTTTTGAAATTATTGAAGGTACGAACCCATTTTGCACGTCCCTTAGGAATCCTTGATTGCCTGTTGAGTAATATTTGGTATATACTCTTACTCGACAGGTTCATAATATCTCGAGGTCCTTTTCCCGGGACCTGTACTAGAAGAGTCTGTTCTTCATTCTGATTTTCTGATTTTAAAGGGCGGAGCCTAGGAATTGATGAGCGAAGGCTGTATGTGTCTAAAAAAGTAAGCGATGTCCCAAACTTACAGTTAATCTGTTCATGTGAAAGTAGTCCCTCCCTACCTACTATATGTTTGACCTGGAAGATGCCCGCTTTTTGGAGAATAGCAATTTTTTTCTCATCAAATCTGGTTTTCAGGAACATGTTCTTCCACAATGCTTCGTTCATCACTTCCTGATCAGCTATAGGTTGAGTATTATACAATTTATTCCATGAACATATCATTTGCCTGTAAAATTCATTCAAATTTAGCGCTTCTCTCTTTTTGGTTTTACTTACAAAGAACTGGTATGGGGTAAATCCCATCCCTATATTTTGTTGGAATATGAATGTCCAGCTTGACAGGTCTTGCGTCACAATACGCCTTACCCATTTAGTGTGAGAAGCCTGGATCATAGTTGAGAGATCTAATAAATTCAGCCCCCCAGCCTCTGTCGATTGTATGAGGGTATTGTAGGCAATTTTAGATGAACCTCCTTTCCATATGAATGATTGTATTATTTTCTTAAACCGTCGATAAACCTCCTCTGGTACACTTAGGCTAGAGCAGGGGTATAGAATGACTGGGATGAGGAGGGAATTAATAATACATATTCTTCCTTTCAGTGACAGGAATCGGTTAGACCAACTTTCTGTTATTGAAGCACATTTATCCAGTCTGTCTGAAAAGTTCCACTTACAGGATTCACTCAGTGACATTTTTCTGGAAAAAATTATACCCAGTATTTTTATTTTGTCTACCTCTTTGAATTTGCATCTAATTTTGTTCTCATGCGTACAATCGAAGGGGAGGAGTTTTGATTTTTCCTCATTTGCCTGTAAGCCCGAGAATTCTTTGAATATGGAGAGAATGGACAACAATTCATTCAGAGATGTTTGATTTGCTATGAAGACTGTGATATCATCTGCAAATAATGACAATCTAATACATCCCTTTCTTGTGTGCACACCGTCAATCTTGTCATGATTACGTATAATGGTTGCTAGTATCTCAACTGTGAAGAGAAAAAGATAAGGTGAAATACAACAACCCTGTCTTGCCCCCCTTTCTGGAAAAAACCAGTCTGTTGTAAAGCCATTGTTCAAAACACAACATTCTTGGGCTTCATATATAATTTTTATCCAGTTTATAAAAGTGTCCCCAAAGTCAAACAATCGGAGTGATTCAAGTATAGAGTTCCAGGTGACAGAGTCAAAGGCTTTCTTAAAGTCAAGAGAAACTAATCCCCCACCTTGATCAAGGGAGGGATCCTCCAGAGAGAGCACATCATCTAATTTACGTATATTTGTTCCAATGTACCTTCCCCTCACATAAGCTGTTTGGTCTTCGTGTATAAGTTTTCCCAGTATTGGTCTGAGCCGTATTGCTAATGATTTAGTAAGTATCTTATAGTCACAGTTTAACAATGTTATCGGTCTCCAATTATCTAGAGCTGTTCTGTTTTCCATAGTCTTTGGCAGTAAGGTAATAACCCCTCTTCTTTGCTCTGTACTAAGCTGACCTATGTCTTCTGCATACAAGAAAGATTCATAAAGGGGTTTCCTGAGGCTTTCCCAAAAGGTTCTATAAAATTCTACGGATAGGCCATCTGGTCCAGGGGTCTTATTCATATTCATCTCTTTGAGTGCCAAAGTTAATTCTAGGGCTGTCAGAGGTTTTTCTAGTAATTCTTTCTCTAAAGGCTCTAGTTCGGGTAGATTTGGTTTGACCGTTTCATGTAAGAGTTGTTCAAATCTATCTGGATCAGTGCTCTTTACTGGGCGAGTGTATAGCTTCTTATAGAACTCGTATATCCTCTTTCGAACTTTTATGGGGTCCGAAGTAGTGGTTCCATCAGAAGAATCTACCTGAGAAATTAATTTATAATTGAATCTTTTTTTCTGGAGGTTTAAGAAATATGACGTTGGTTTCTCTCCTAAGGCCATCCATCTTGTTTTGGCCTTGAAAATGCATGATAGGGCTTCTTTTTGTGTTATGCTGCTCAGTTCTCTCTTGATTGATGAGATCTCCTCTTTGAGATCCTCATCCCCATTGCCAGAGTCCTCCAATTCTGAAAGTGATTGCAATTTATTTTCCAGGGATTTTTTCTCTTTCTTCCTTTCCGAATTTACCTGTTTTGAATACTTGATGGTAAATTCTTTAATTTTGTATTTCACATAGTCCCACTTAAGTGCCGGGTTCAATTGTGATTCTCTATCTAAGGTGGCTTTGATTGTATCAACAATACCTTCTTTATATATTGGATCAGTAAGTAGAGAGTTGTTTATTTTCCATAACCCTGGGCCTCTTTTCTCCTTCGACCTCATTAGAGTAATTGAGATTGGACAATGGTCTGAGCGGAAGGCAAAATCTATGGTACATTTACCTATTGTGTTTTTCATTGAGTCAGAGATCAACCAGTAGTCTATTCGCGATCCCTGATTATGACGATGAAAGGTATACCTCCTAACTGAGGGGTTGCGCTCTCTCCATATATCTGACATTTCGAGATTATTCAGAAGAGAGGTGATGTTATCCAGGTATCGCATCGATTTGAATGGAGCCTTGCTATTTCTCCTGTCCAATTCTCTATCAAGAGGGATATTGAAGTCACCTCCTGCTATGATGGGGATATCAGCTAGCCTATAAAGGTGGTCAGATATTCTAGAAAGATTAGCCATTTGTTCAGTTTCGTAATTTTGAGTAGGAGCATATACATTCACCAAAATGATACTATTTCCCTGCAAGATCAGGTTTAGTATGATGAAGCGCCCTCCTGAGTCCAAAATAGATTCCATTATTTTATATTCAATGTTTCAATTAAATAATATGGCAACCCCTCTCTTATTAGAGGTTCCATGGGCAAAGATCATTTCATTACCCCATTCATTCTTCCATATTTGACATGACTCTGCACTACTATGAGTTTCTTGTATTAAACATACATCGTATTGCTCTCTAATTTTGGAAAATATTGCCCTTCGTTTGACCCTGTCACCCAGGCCATTCACATTGATTGAACCCAATCTCAGATCACCAATTCCTGCTGGTAGTTCTTCCCCGTGCAGGTGGAGATCTGATCTATTCTGTGTCTACTTTGGATTTGCTTCCCTATATCATTGTTCCAGTCCCCACCATTTTTGATACATGATAATCCTTTCAGTACCAGAATGTAACCAAGTACCTCCTTGTTGTCACCTACCCCCCTCTTAATCTCCTCCATTGATACATTAAAAACCCTACCCTTTTCCACACCATACACACATACACAAATTTTACACATACAATATTTGGACACATGAATATATAACATACAATCTTTGGGCAAATGAATATGTAAAGGCCGTTGGCTTTTGCATACCTTATTGTCTTTGATATCCATCCTCATTTGAGAATGATCTTCTTACCGGTTGGGTCTACAGTTGATCTGTGTTAAACTATAGATACAACCAGGCCATAATCACTTAGTCTAATCTAAGAGCCAAAATAAACATTGGTGAATAGGAACTACTACATATATTAGCAAGAAGAGCAATACCGAACACCCTCTTAGCTGACCAGCCGAGGAGGGGAAGGCTAGAGGCTGCCCAACCTTCTCGAGCAGACTAGGAGGATCATTGATGAGTACATTATTCTAGGATCCACATAGTACTGAGGCTCCTAGCTTGGAGGAACATAACTTCAAATTCCTATCTCAAGCAACTCTCTTATCAACCCACTTTACCTTTTATTCCTTCATTAGTTTTCAATGTGCCTCCTTTCACATGTCCACCATTCCACATCTAGTAATCCAAAATCCTACTACTAATAGTCCCGAGACTATACTGATAATGAAATGGAATACACTGGAGCAAACCACTTACATGCTGAAATACCTAATAAAGGAGTTCTTACAAGGTCGGCAACTAATAGATTCTTAACTACCTCACCTCAATGAGGTGCAACCATTACATTATTATAGAAGTGTCATTGTCGATAACCTCCCCTTGTCTATTTCATGGGTTGGGTTAGTGTCCTTTTGTCATGGGTATATGGCAGGGTGACCACACTATGCCCATACTCATGGTTGTTGTTCTAGGATGAACTTCTGCGCTGGTTGGTGATTATCTCAATTTTCTGTAGAATGTCTCAATGGTCTTGCCCCAGTACTTGAGTAGATTCTGATTTAGATGTAAGCTGTCATGAAGGTCATCGTAGGTGGCGATCATCTTGTTGTCTGTGTCGAACAACTATTCTTTTCAAATCCTCCTTTCACTGGTCCCCCAAGTTGTTCTCTGCTTTCCCGCCAGTGCCGTCTGCGACTTTGCTGGTTTCTGGCACCCTGACTTAACCAATTTCGTCCTGTTCTAGCAGACTGTCCCTGACTTGCATCAATATCTGACCTAGTACGTTTCGGCCTATGGGCTGATAGTTTTTTCGTGCTTCAGCGAGAGTAATGCCTGCTCCCCACTTCTTATCCTTTGTAGCCTCTAGTAGTGTCTTAGGATATGACAACAGAAGTTTGTCCCTCAGTTCAACATTTTGGCTGAATTTGGCCTTGACAATTTCTAACATCACATCCTCTTCCCCATCGATCCAATTTTGATTGAATTTGATGTTCGCAGAGATTCTTTTAATCACATAGGGATCCATTGTTTTTTTGATAATCGGCACCAGATCAGGTTCATTGCAACTCCTAGCTTTCATGGAGGCATAGGCCTGTTCTGCAGAACTGTACCGTACACCTCTTATCTTGAGTTGGTATGGGGCAAACTTCGAGAAGGTTGACCTCTTACCTTGGAAGAATAATTTCTCATTGTCAGTATGTGTGTATGCTGCCTCGACGTCATAGTCCTTTGGGAAATCTGCCATGTTATTGACATCATAGAGAATGCTCCCGATGACAGCCTTGTCGCCATTACTGACTAGGCGAGCTGTTTTCCCCATACTATTTGCTTTGTCTACTATTTGCCTAAGGTCAGCCCGCACTTCACTTGTGTAGGCTGTCAGGTCCTCTTTTATCCATGTATTCTTCGCACGAGGGTCTTTTTTTAGATTTTTCTTGTTCCGCAGAATCATCACCTTAGCCGCCTCATGAATGAAGGTTACTAGGATATCACGTGGGTTGCTATCTTTCTTGAACCGTCCTAACCTTCGCGCAATATCAATCTCCTGAGGGGGGATTTTACAGCCTGTAGCTGCAAGTACGTCGAGCACTATGTCTTTCAGGTCTTCGTTCTTTCGTTCCATTATCCCAGTAATGATAATGTTTTTGGCCTTCATCCCTCTTTTGAGATCCTCTATTTCTGATTTTAACATCTTAGCCTCCGACGTCATTTTCCTCATGTCAGCTACATCTTTTTCAATGTCCATCCTAAGGTCTCGGCCTGATTCTTCCTTCCCATCATGATGCTGATTTTTATCTGCATTAACATCTGCATTCAAATGTTCGACTGACTGTTGTAACTCGTCAATTTGTTCCTTAAGTTGACTATTTTCTTTTTTCAGTTCATATAATTCTCCTTCGACTAATGTCATTTTCTTGTTTGTGGCAGCATGCTTCTCTCTTTCAGCAGCTAATCCTTCATGCAAGACATCAACTTCTTCAGAAATACTCGCTACAAGTTCTGTTAGGCAAGGACGCTTACTTCCTTTTTTTGAATTCTTTTTCTTATCTCTTTGACTCAGCGCAAAATCACCAATAGTTTTGTGAGTCGATCTGAGAACAGGGTAATCTTCATTGTCATGGCTGTGGTCGCTGTCCATCTTGAAAGCGGTTTTAGGTGCTTTTAGGTGCTGTTAGAATGTCCACTTTCTGTAGTTCCTATATATGGTTTTTGGCTCAGGATGACATGGATGGTAACACGGATTTAGCCTGGCTGTTTCTTTTCCTGTTAGGCAGCCATCTTTGCTCAGTTTACCAAGGGGACGTTTAAATGTCCTAGGTTTAAAAAAAAAAAAAAAAAAAAAAAATTAGCAACAGTCACCACTGTGGTACACCATACCAGGCTGTTATGAGCATGACCCACTTGTAGACTGCTTGATGATATATAGAATAGCTTTAAAAAAAAAAAAAAAAATTATAAAAAAAAAAAAAAAAAATTTATAAAAAAAAAGAAAAAAAAAGAAGTCACTTTTCTTTTTTAGTAAAAGTCACCACTATGGTACACCATAACAGGCGTTATGAGCGTGACCCACTTGTTGCTGAAACTGACGTTTTTGCCATGTGGAACGTCATGAATATTACAGTGAGTTACAAATCAGATACACACCGCCTGACATCAATCCTGTCTGTGGATGTTCTCTAGCACCTTATGTATCATCTTGACAAGTTTGATTATTATACTCCTCTTCTATAACGCACAAATTCGCTGAATTTGTGGAGCCCTTTGACCACCAGTTGTATGTGCTACGGCGGCCCAGAAGCCTCCAAGGTATGAGATTATAAAGATTTCAGAAATGATTATAATTCCTTGGCTGATTTCCCAAGATTTCATGGTGTTTGCAGATACACCAGAGGACAGGTACATCTCCAGCTGTTGTTGAAGTCCTAACAAACTCGTTCCTGAAGGTTAAGAGGACAACACATGTTATTATCCAATAGGACTTTATAACATTTCGACCTATAGCCATTATAGGTTATTCTTGATAGATAATCGGCTAAATTATTATCTTCCGACTTGATATATGAGGCATGAGTCTGGATATTGAAAATAAAAGAATACCAAAAAATCTCTCTCAACCACGACATGCATATTTTGTTGTGACTCCTACCAGTGTTTACCATGTAAAGCACCTGCATATTATCCGTTATAGGATGCACCTTCTTATTAATATAAGATTTACCCCAACGTTTTATACCGATCACAATAGGCCAAAGTTCTAAAACATTAATATTTAAATTGCCAAGATCTTCAATAGGTGGTGCAGCTACATGGTCCTCTAAACCATACAAGAACAAGTTGTTTTCCCAGGTGCCTAACAGGAAATCTTTACCTGCCCAGGCCCCAAAACCTTTTCCTGATGCATCTGAAACAATTGGAATGTTATCACAATCACTCTGGATAATTGATTTACCATTAAAAATCTCTGCAAATTTCTCCCACCATTTCAAGTCTTTTATGGTTTCTTCATCAAGATTAATTGTACCTTTTTTGGGACAAATCGCACTTAGGTCGAAAAATCGCCGACAAAAGGTGCGTCCACCCCGAACCACCTGTGAGCAAAAAGACATTTTGCCGCCTAGAATTTCCAATTCTTTTTTCGTTGCATTACCTTTTGATAGGTTATTACAAACAGCGATTTTCAACTTTTCATTTTTTGAATCAGGTAATGTAAGGCACATATCAATAGTATCAATGGTGATACCCAGAAAAACAGCATTTGTAGATGGTTCCTTAAGTTTGTCACATGAAATTTCAAAACCAAATTTCTCCAAAAGATTGATAAAAATATCTCTCTTTCTCAAACAATCGGTATAGGATTTCCCCCTTATGAGAAAATTGTCAAGGTAATTAACGATACCTTCAACACCTTCTTGAGAAGCTGCATCAACCAAAAAATCTGAAATTTTGGTAAAAATTGATGGTGCACAGCGTAAACCGAAGCACAAGCGATTATCGTTAAATATCGCCTCTCCGGAGCCAATATCCCATCTTAAACCTTGGTAACGTGTATGGTCTGAAAAAACATTTATCGACCTATAGGCCGATTTTAAATCCACAATCGATATAAAATCGCCTGGATTTAGACGATCTGCTGCACTATAAACGCTATTATAACGTATTTCTGAAAAAGTTGAATACATGTAATTGTTTATGCTCGATTTTTCTGGCATGGAATAATCGGTAATCGGCCTTAACTTGCCGTTTGATTTTAAAACTGCCCCTAAAGCGTGAATACAATCGGGTTTTTCTTTTGCGTCCTTCTTTAAGTTCGTTTTAAACAATGTCAGACATTTCTTTTTTGAACCTATCATCAAGAATTGAATTGTAATTATTGCAATCATAAGATTCTTTACAATTATCATCTACGATTTTAAAACCTTCGTTAAAACCGTCCCACAGAAATCCCTTTTTCTGATTTAGTTAAATTTGAAGTACATTCAGTGCCGAACAAATAATGTCTTAAACGACAAGGCTTAATTTGTGAAAAATTGTCCCCAACCTTGTAAGTACAAATACAACTTCCTAAATCGCAGCATGAATTAAATTCATAAAAACGATACTAGGATTATCAACAACTTTGTTTTCCAAAGAACTATCCTGAGAATCGACAACAGGCGATTCATCTTGAATCGCAAACGTATCAACTGATGGTGCTACAGAATCAAACGCAAGTTTATCGGAGGCCGAGTTATTTTTAGCATCTTCACATTCTTCAACCGATACATTGTAACAAAACTTGTTCCGGTTATCTACTGGACTGGATATCCGCACCATACCTTCACTTATTATACTTTTTGGTCGATTCACACTCAGACGAACCATGGGACTTTGAGTTGCAATCATAGCAAGCATGTTTGTATTTGCACAGGTTAAACTTGCAACCATTCTTGGTGGTATTAGATATTTTGCAAATACCGATTTGATCATTTTTCTTACTATTCTTGTTTTTGGCCATAGCAGCACCTACTGTTCCTTCAAATGACAAATATCTTATGATATCAGAGGGATCAATCAAGCGATGTCTTGATCCTCCTGTTGGAGCGAGTTCTTCTCATTCTTCTCCTCCAGCAAACCTATCACCGTGAAGAGGGATGCCTCTAGCCTATCCATCCTTCCTTCAATATTTGACATCAACGGAAGGCTGGGTCTCGATGAAAAAGGATCTCCCAAAGTTGCCCCGCTTGTCTGGCGGCTAGAAGTATCGTTGACAGATCCCGCTAAATTGCTCCAATATTTATCAATATAAAATTCATCTACTGCCGTGGGAGGGGCAACCTGCCTTTTCCTTCCCATAGTGGTTAAATATATCATCTAACCAAAAAACTCGGACCACTGATCCAGAGCCGCAGTTTAAAAGTGTTCTTCCCATACAAGAGGAGCTAGCAGAATAACGGCAATCAGAAGAATGTGACGTCACGCGATGACTAATAGATTCGGTAGTCAAGCGGTAGTCAGGCAACTAACCTAGAAACGTGACGAGAGTGATACACAAATAAATACGTCACGGATTAGATACGCTGCGGAGAGCTACACAGTAGACTTGCCAGCAGCCTTAATATATATTTATATATTGAAATATATAGACAGATAGATATATATATATAGCATATGATATGTGCACTTATCATAGGTGACCTTGTATCCATGCAGTTTGACCTTCGTATGATCATCACTCGGCCCCTGTTCCTTCTGGTCTCAACCTTCTTTGTTTAAGATGTTCACTCCTTACAGAGCCACCCCCTTAACCCCACCTCCTCCCAAGACTTCAAAACCTGCCTCCTGCCTCCATGGCAAGATTTCAGAAATCACTACCATTAAAGAGTCCTGATGTACCATCTATTCATATATATACATATATCTTCTTGGATCTACCATCCTTTTTTTAAGTCAATTGTTCCGATCTGTCAAAAACCTTGATACAGATGAAGGTTAGAAAAAGCGCATGAACTGCACCGTTGTCTAGGCTTGATAAGATCTCTTAATTAGTCTTTTGGGTAGCTAGTAGTTGTTCCTTAAGAGCTGATCATTAATAACTTAATACGTTGGAAGTAGGGATAGACTCGCTTGCTTAGCATGGTCAAAGCGAAACGGTGACCTCACATCCCTGTGACCCGAGAAAATGAAGAAGGAACGATGGAATAAAGTTTATAAGCTCCAATATCCTGGGAGCAATCCATAGATAAACATTCCTGGTATTTGCACAGCAATCATTGACATTTGAAACAAGGGTCGAATGTAATCATAACTCAAGACTTAAATCACTCATAGATATGTAGTGTTTGCTAATTTTGAACAGGAAGTTGACCATAATTGTAGAAACCGGTTTAGTTAGTCTTTCAGTATAATTTGTCCATAATTGTCTGATTAATAATCCCCTGTAAATCGTTCATTTCGCAAGATCAGTCCTTTCCCTGTTGTTCACTTATAAATTCATTATATACTCGTTTGTTTTCCACTCTCTTGATGTTAGTCCATTCCATGTTCAGTTCTTATATGTCCTTAGTATCCTCTCTGTGTACTCTCCAGCGAGAGTTAGTTCCTCACACATCGGTCTGTAAGCAACTCACAGAAATGATGGCTTCACACGATGAATGTTTATAGTAGGCAGCTCCACTCCAGGCAGAGTGAAGCCTCCAGAACCTAATACCAAACCATCCTCCAACCCGCCCTGTATCAACCAGTTTCACTCATAACTATTTGACTTGTATAACAATGTCTTGGCAATAACTACTATGTTCTAGAACTGTAACATAATCTCGGACGAGCGCGTAGTGCAGAATGCAGACAGCCATGACATTGAAAAAAATTTCAGATTTCTATAAACTGATAAAACCTATTTCATGTTCCACATATAAAACACCCTGTTCCAAAATTAAAAGGAATTCCAATATTATATCTGTAATGACGTTGACGAGTATACATTCATGATAGCGTTAACTACAGTGTTAACTGCAACGTTTGACATTCGGTCTAGAATATTTTTGTTTGGGATAGGATATCCTGAAATATTCTGAAATTATTCACGAGAATGAGTTTACAAATCGATCAAATTCTAAAGCATGTAGTGTCAGGGTCATGGCATCAGAGACATTGCTTGTTGCTACTACATCTCAAGTCATCCAGGTAATCAGGGAACATAGCCTAGTCTCTGTGACGTCGGAACTTGTATTTTATATGTTATGACGTCTACTTTATGTCATCAATCTCCTAGTTCGAAAGACTGTCTAGACTGGCGCTTTGGGCATTGAAAATGTCAATATAAGGACATATGCCTAAAACGCCAACGGAAATCAAAACCAATAGGTAAGCACCAGAGAAGTTATGTGAAAATTGAGGTTTAATGTCTTCGACCGATTTTTGATAAGAACGAAATCGTCTAGATGTTAACTTGTTGTCCAATAGATATCGGCATTTTTTTTTTTTTTTTGGTTCAAGTTTTTTATTTCAATTTCTCCTACAAGAGGAGTTCTTCCAATTGGAATACATCTAGATTCTGCAAACATAAGACGTTATCAGCCAGTGTCACTACAGTATAATAAATGAAGAAATATGAAAAATAATGAGATGAGACGTCTTGAGTATCCTAATCACATATACCCACATTCATCTCTGCTTCTTCGTCCGAAACATGCGTTTTCATACCATTTCACTAAGTAGCCTAATGTGACTACCTCTCGGCTAGACCCCACAGGCTACTGCCCTTTTTATAATCTCTATATATCTTGTCTTCGTTATACACCAACTGTAGCTTCTTTTTAAAGTCTTCTATTTTTTCACAATGCTGTAGTTCTGGAGATATACGATTCCACAACATTACAATGCGGTCAAATGTCCCCCATTGCCGCTTCCTAAAATTGGGTTTACTTTTTATGAGATATACTCGTGTGATACTATATTGATTAGGTACTCAATGTCACATGCGTACGCGTCCCCAGTGGTAGGCACACCACTCAGATCCAATGGAACGTAACTAGCGGTATGTAGAAAAATGATAATCCTTCATAGATAAAAGGGAATCGATCTGACAAATAACCGACAGATCAAAGTAGTGAGAACCACAAAGGAAAGAGGTTCTTTTATCTTTGAAGCTTTCGTCTCTGAATGCGGTCTCTATGGTTTTATCGAACGATCAGTATCCAAGGCCATTTATAAATGACAGAGCATGGTGACAGTTCCATCACATTGTTAAAATGATATATGTGGGTTTAGTTATAAAAGGCTCGTGGTGAACAGGTCAAATGAATAAAGCCCAAAGCATATGAGCTGGACGAATATTGAAGTCATAAAGTTCAGCCTTTTATATATATATATATCTATCAATTGTAAGACATTTCAAATATTCATAGGCGGTTGATACACATCCAGTAATTCCTAAGCACATACTGCAACCCATAAAAACCTGGCTTTACTGGATAACAGAATTTGATTACGGTCTCAAATCAGAACTATAGCATTTTCTCGATTCCTGTTGACATCACAATCACTTTTAAGGCAAAACAATCAAGGTATATCTAAGGCTCTCAATTGACTGTAATCATTTGCTATGCCATCTACTTAAGGAGCTCATTTATATAAACCATTGTACCGGATAAATATATCATAATATATTATATAAAATATTAATATAGATTACGAATGGTATCAATTGTTATATTAACTGCGATATACACTTCTCTCACGTAGCTAAGGTTATCGTCAAGCATGATGCGGTATCCTGGGAGACCTTCTTATTATCGTCACTATAAGGCCCCGCACCCACTTACTACGATTTCGCTTCCGACACGCCCCGATAGCCCTTCCGACACGCTTCCGACATAAATTCGAACGTTGTGTCGGAAGCGTGTAAATTATCGTAGTAGTGGAGGCCGGCTTCTGACAAGCGTTCCGACACGCCCCGACACGCCCCGACACGCCCCGACCCTTCCGACATTTCCAACATGTTGGAAATGTCGGAAGCGTGTCGCAAGGCCTACGACACGACGCCCTTGTCGGAACGTGTCGGAACGTGTCGGAACGTGTCGGAACGCTATCGTAGCGTTCATCAGTAGTGGAGGCAGGCTTCCGACAAGGGTTACGACAGCGTTCCGACACAGTCACGACGTAATAACATTGGCGCCTATGGAAGCAATGATAAGTCAATGGGCATTTGTATTTTCCTCTATATCTCCGTTAATACTTTGAAAATTTCGACAAAATTTCGGTTACATATTAATCACGATGTACCCTTTCAGTAACCCAGGAGTTTTAAAATATTTGTTAATAGAATATATAAGAATTTTAAAAAGTTCAATTTCATTTAGTAAAACCCATGCCACCTTCTTAAAACTTTACCAGACTATAGTATATGTATAATACTCCATATTAAGGTTTTAAAAATCATAGGTTACTCTCATCATTTTTGAAAGAATTGAGAAAAAAAACTGTATCCTGTTGTAGCCTGTGTCGTAGCCCATGTCGGTTCTGTGGTTTCCTTTTTTTTTCGCCAAAAACCGTTACGACACGTTCCGACATGCTCCGACACGCTACGATATGCTCCGACAAGAGTGCTACGATTGCGCTACGACAGAGAAATTCTGTGTCGGAACGCTTGTCGGAGCGTGTTGTAACTAGTGGGTGCGGGGCCTAATGGTTGGGGCTCACTCTTCCTGGCTCCGCCCAACCGCATACACGTCTCTCCATTGTTGGTAGAGAAAAATTTTAATCTTGGCTGACTTGGATGGTTTCCTAGTCAAAATGGGTCGGAGATTGAAGACCAAGACGGTATCTAATAATGTTGATACTGATTTTTCCGATTTTTCGGGAAATTCCAGTGAAGAGGCAGGATTTTCTGGGGTGGATAAGCCTAGTGGGAGGAGGCAGCAGTCTCCCCCGCCCGATAAGCTAGGGCACTTCACTAAGGCGCCCACCTCCAACGAGAGGACCTTGCAGCCCCAGCCCATGATGGATGAGATGGCCAAGAGGATGGATAAGTTGAAAACTTCAATATTTGCTGCCTTGCAAATTTTCCAAGACCGTGATTATTCCCGGGACGCCTCAACTTTAAATGAGGTACAAGTTTCGACTACAGTTTCATCTGAGCCTGAAGCCTCAAGTAGGCCATCCTCGTGCATCCACGCCTACAAGTTCGTTGGGTATCAAGGCGCCTAAATTTGCAGAGGAGAAAGAAACGAAGAAATCCGGTAAAAACATATCTGGATGATAACGAGAAACTTGTCAGTGTTGAGAAACTTACAGTTATAAATATGAACATTTTGAAAAAGATGATTTCAGAGAATTTGGATGTGAGCGGTTTTGTTGATCATATAACTTTTATCGCTGAGAAGGCTGAGACTAGAGTTTTCACCCACAGTGCCCTGATTAAATATGACAATGCAGTGAAGGATAGGGTGGAAAAGAATGGTATTTCAGAATTTTCAAAGATAGATCCCTCAGAGATTGTAAGATACTTGTCCTATGTATGATGGCACAATTAATGCTGCTAGGTCTACCAAAGTGAATCAGTCAAAGAAGTCAGATCAAACCGGCTACTGTAAATTGTATAACAGTGGGGAAAAAGCTTGCCGTTTTCCAAATTGCAAGTATCGTCACAATTACTCAGACTATAACTCGAACAAACACGGGGCCTTCGAGTGCAAATCTTCTTCGAAACCATCTAATAGTAGATGAAAGTTAAGGCCGGATGCGCCTGAGTATAAAAATAGCTTTGAAAACTGTAACAATGTAGCAATTGAGGAATGCGTCTCGGTTGCTGATGACTCGGAAATTAAAGCTAGCGCATCAAGTTTGGATTTGGGTTTAAACCTCTCTGATGGCTATATGGAGGTTTCAAAAACAATACCAGATGTCAGATATGGTTTATCCAGGTACGACAAAGCGGTTTGTGGTGATCTTTGTAACTGTGTACATTATATAGGCGATAATGTTCGTCAGTTAAAACCCTGCAAGTTTTCCAAGTACATCTTTAATGCTAACATAAACTCAGTTCTATCGGTGGCCGATAGGGAGTTCCTTTGGGACGGTGTTATCAACGGGTTTAATATTGTGGACAGAGATTGCTCAACTACTTATGAATGTGATAACTACAAAAGTATTCTTTCCTCAAACTTTAAACAAGAAATGGATAGTCTTGTTAGAAAAGAATTAGTTGAGGGCAAAATTTCCAAAGTGGAAACAAAACCAAAATGTGTACATGCTTTAGGGGCTGTGGAGAAATCAGACGGAAAATTGAGACCAATTACTGACTGGTCAATGCCTGAGGGTATTGCTATTAATAACTTCATGTCAACCACACACGAGGAGTTTAGCTATAACTCAGTAAATTTATACAGCTGCTAATATCCTTCAGAAGGGTCAGTTTATGAGTCTTGTTGATCTGAAATCTGCATACAGGTCTGTAAACGTATCCTATGATGATTGTGATTTCCAAGGTTTTAAATGGAATTTGATCGAAGGAGATGTGTATTATAGAGATAATAGACTCTGCTTTGGGCTCAGATGCACCCCGAACATTTTCAGTGGTTTATCTCACCCCAGATATTTTTTCTCCATAGACATAACATTGGGAACTCGTATCTAATGCCTATTAGATATTTATGAAAAATATCCAATGTGGGATAATGTCACAAATGTTAGCCCATTAGTCAATATTAAGGGTGAGATAAATTCAGAAACCCATTCAAGTTTAGGGTCAGAGCTCGATCCCATCTCATTTGAATCACGTAGTAATTCACTCGGCTTCGCCTTGTAAATTACTACGTGATTCAAACTCGATGGGATACGGGCTCAGACCCTAAACTTTCATGAGTTTCCTCTATAATATCTAATTTCCTTGTGGATGCAGCCAGACAAGAAAATATTTTTGGCGTGATTAATTATCTAGATGATTTTCTAATAATTGCTGATAATTATGAAGAATGCCTTTTTAAACGTGATATGTTTATTAACTTGGTTGAATCCTTGGGGTTTGAAATTTCTAGAAGAAAAGTAACTGAACCCTCCAGAGAATGTATTTTCCTGGGAATTACCAATGACAGCAAAAACGTCTTTGACATTACCAGAAAAGAAGGTTAGAAACCTAAAAGAAGCAATTTCAAATGCTATGGAAAATGGCATGGTTTCCAAAAAAGATTTAGAGAAAATCGGTGGACTCATGTCCTTCAATAGTCAAGTGGTACGTGGCGGTAGGACTTTCAGTCGCCGTCTTTTTGATCAATCTGCTCATATGTCTAGACACGAAAGAGTGAAATTGGATGAGGAAACGATTAAAGATTTTGAGTGGTGGTTAAATTATTGCGATTTATTTAACCTAAAGTCTTTAATTCCTAAGGATGCCTACAAAATTCCATTAACTTCTGATAGCTCAATGCTAGGGTTTGGCTCCTGGGCGGGAAAAGATTTTTTCCTGAGTACTTGGGATAATTCTCTGAATATCGTAGAATTTTCAGAACATATTGAGAAGGCCCAAGAATTTGATATAGCAAATCCAAATTTAAATGTTTATGAGCTATGGCCAGTGGTGGTGGGCCTCAGACGTTGGGGTGAGATATTATCTGATTCAAAGGTATCCATAGTGACTGATAACATGCAGGTTCTAGCAATGGTGAATTCTGGAAGAAGTTCAAATAAGACATGCATGTCCTGGCTTCACAAATTTTTTTGGATGTGCTTCATGTTCAATCTTGAATTACATGCTTCTTATATAAGGTCAGTGGAAAATCTGTTAGCAGATTACCTATCGAGATATACTTATAGGGGCTACGAAAGAAAGTGTAAATTTTTACTCTCAGAAATGGATATGTGTTGTTCCTGTTACAGTAATTCCCCTGGTAGAGCTGGCACAGATGCGGACTGATCTAATCACATCGGGTATATCTGACAATACTCGTAGGGCAAGGTCTCAACAATTAAAATGTTATGAGAAATTTTCTCTATGTGTGGGCGATATTGTTTTCAATGTTGACCATGTGGTTATCAATGCACCGTCTTCTAAAACAGACCAGTTTTCACAAAAACCCTTTTCTATTTTCCTTGGTAATATTTCAGATTCTCCTTTCTGTCTCTCATATTTGCTGAGCATTGGTATCTGTTTTTAACCTCATTGCTTCTGATAAATTGTACGTCTTACCATCAATTACAGGCATCAAACCTATGCCTTACAATTATTTTAATTGTAGATTAAAGCGAGAGTGTTCAAATATTGGCTTAAGTCATGAGAGTATAAGCTCACACTCTCTCAGACATGGGGGTGCTACCTTCTTGGAGTCCATGGGGCTCTCAGTTGAGTCAATAAAGCTCAGGGGTAATTGGAAATCGAACATAGTGTCCAGGTATCTTCACACTAACGTTATTACCTCACTCGAGACAGACACTCGTCTCAATGTTGTTCTAAAGTAGTGTTGTGTTTGGCGGGTTGTTTGGTCTGTTTGTTGTATATTATTACTGCCAAACACCTTGTCTCTCCTTTATTTATGAATTGAGATTAATATTATATTATAATATATTATATAATATATTAATATAAATTTAAAATGGTATCAATTGTTATATTAACTGCGGTATACACTTCTCTCCCGTAACTAAGGTTATCGTCAAGCATGATGCGGTATCCTGGGAGACCTTCTTATTATCGTCACTATAACGGTTGGGGCTCACTCTTTCTGGCTCTGCCCAACCGCATACACGTCTCTCTATTGTTGGTAGAGAAAAATTTTAATCTTAAGGGATTTAGCCCATATCGATGTATTTCTATTGTGGCAGGTTTATAGGTTTTATACCTATTGTATTTAAAATGAATAAAGTCTGTTTGTTGTATATTAATACCGCCAAACACCTTGTCTCTCCTTTATTTATGTAATGAGATTGATATTATATGTATATATCTCTGGAATGCATTTTCCCGATAGTATGCAGGAAGTGCCATGGGCCATGATAGACCAGTGAGAGGATAGTGGAGGATGGAAATAGGGGAAAGTATGGAAATGATATATAACTTTCGTTAACTAATTTTTTTTTTTTTTTTAATTTCGGAGAAGTTGCACATTATAGGACAGTCTGCTAGCTAGCAGGTTTTGTGTGCCCTCTTGATATCAAGTACATAAATATCGTTGACTGGAACTAGTCTGGTCTTGCAGTATGTTACTATAGAGGAAACCCATGAAAGTTTAGGGTCAGAGCTTGTATCCCATCGAGTTTGAATTGCGTAGTAATTCACAAGGCGAAGCCGCGTGAATTATGTAGCGATTCAAACGAGATGGGATTGAGCTCTGCCCCTAAACTTGAATGGGTTTCTGAATTTATCTCACCCTTTACATTGACTAATGGGCTAACATTTGTGACATAATCCCCCATTGGATATTTTTCCTAAATATCTCATGGGCATTAGATACGAGTTCCCAATGCTAAGTCTATGGAGAAAAAATATCTGGGGTGAGATAAAAGTAGGTATATAAGAATAGCTTAACTGAGATGAGATGAGATGAGTTCTCGTAACCATAAACAACAATTATACTCCTGTTACAAATAAAATTTTACTCTTCGTCTTAACAAATTTTTTATACTGGTACATCGAGGATGAGTTTTGTACTTCTAGAGGCAGCTCGTTCCAGAGTTGCATCCCTTCGTACAGAGGGTTCTTTTTATAGAAATTGGTACGTGGGCGTTTGAGCTTCACAAGTCGTTTGTTCTGGGCTCTGGTTTTAGGATTTGAGTCACTTACAATGTCTTTTGTAAACCTGTGCATATAGATCATTTTCAGATACAGTCGCCTTACACCAAGCATTTGTATACCACATCTAGTGTGCACATCCAAGACTGATATATCTCTTACCTTACTTCTAGTACAAATACGCAAAGCTCGGTTTTGCAGCTTTTGTAGTTTCCCTAATAAAGATTGTGAAGCCCCGCCAATGAAGTAACCACAGTGGTCAAATAATGGGGCCATTAGTGTTCGACAAATGTCACAGCTAGTTTGTTCATCAATATCCTTGCGTATTTGTGCTAGTTGATATACACGCTGATTTACTTTCTTTATTACATCCGAAATGGCATTCTTCCAAGTAAGATTACAGTCCAGCGAAACTCCTAAATATCTAAATGATTCACAATGTGGTATGATCTTGCCATTAATATACAAAAAAGAATTTGTTATGTCTTCCTTTGATTTACTCAATATTTTGTCTGATCCAAAAATACATAGTTTATCGTTAATCTTCATCTTATTTTGAGTGCACCAAGTTTCTAAAAGTTCAATGTCATTTTTCAGCCTAAACATACTGTCATTAATATTGCTGTCGTTGCTATAAATAACAAGGTCATCCGCATAAAAAACGTGCTGACATAGAAGAGGTAAATCCTTAATATCGTTAATAAAACAATTAAACAATAACAGACCTAAAATGCTACCTTGTGGTACTCCAGCTCTGTTTACCAACCTCGAGGACAGAGTACCGCCTACTCGAGTTGATTGGGTGCGGAGTCGGAGATGCATCCAGTCATGATTGTACCAATGGAAAAGTTATTGAAAAGTTTGTTAATTATTAAATTTCGATCGACTCGGTCAAAAGCTTTACTAAAATCAATATATAAATAAATTTGTGTACAAGCTTGACAGGTCAGAATGATACATGTCAAGTATGTATACTTAATCCTTTAACAGCAGGAAGATGCCTCAAGGCATTCCCCTGGCTATGGCAGGAAGATGCCTCCAAGAATTCCACTGGCTACAACAGGAAGATGCCTTCAGGCATCTTAAAGGCATCATTGATACTTGTATACAAAACTCAATAGATAAAAAGATAATTGTTTGATTTAAAAGAAATTTTGACTATATATAAAAGCCATATTTACCTTTGATTTGGTATAACAAAATATGATCAGTCACCAAGGTAAGTTACTTAAATTACATGACACATCACATGACATTGCTATTTTCCAAAAAAGGTGCCTGCCGTAGCAGGGTCGTTTGGGCAGGCAATGCCTGCCGTGTAATGGTAGGCAGGGGAACTGGGTGCTGCTGGGAAAAGGTTGATGATTTACTTTTCATTATTTCATAACCTTATCTAGCTGTAAACTCTAGAGCCCAACCTAAGTCAGGGTTGTCCTTGAAGGTATTGGAGTAAGTGCTTGGACACAAGAGTATGTGTTACTACTAGGAGTCAAAAACTTGATGGATTTTGATGACAATTGGACATCTTTATATACACAAGGCATCATGCAGCAGGTTGCGTTTGCAGGCTCTGTGCATGCACTGCGCGAAAAATCCCAGTTATTTCATATATACGCCACTCCATAAATGCATTTATCCTAACCCTAATATAAAATCCCATAGGTTTAACATTGAGTTTCCTTATGCCACGCTCACTGGCATACAGAGTTTTGTATGCCACTAGTGGCATACTGAATTGTTATCACGTGACCAAAGAATCGACCAATCAGCAACCAGCAATTTAGCTACTGTGAAAAAAAATCCGGTTTCACTCAAAGCTCCCATCCAAATGTTTGATGATACAGAATATTGAGATATATCATTCTAATATCAATGATAAATACACACTCAACTTAACCCTTTACCGGCCACACCCCTCACCCGGGCGGCAAACCTATGGCAGCACCACCAACGACGTTCTCCTATATTACGGCACCAGCAGGTTTCAATGTGGACGTTTGAACGGCCGGCGTGTTTTGCCATGATACGTCTGGCGTCTGTATTCTACTGTGGTGGTGGTAGAATTTCTCCATTTTCTCCGTAAATTGATGTTTTATTAATATACGATGACCATTACGGTAAACAGAAGACCTGTAGCTTTGTTTCTATATTTATTTTGTGAATAAAAAGAACTGTTGGGTATTATTAAATCTCAACCGAAGTTGGCCCAAAACGGGTGCCTATGAAAAAAATAACTGTCCATGGCATCCGCTGATCTCAGCCTGTACATATTACTCTAGCATATTCGTTCGCATCAGTATATATAGACGTTTAAGTCATTGAAACCCCCATCTATATTCAAATATGATCCCTACCTACACAATTTTAAAGTATTAAGAAATAAAACAACGCCTAAGGGGCCCTAAGCAATATCGAAAGTTTGAACTCGCGCACCATAGCCAAACCGTTGGTGGGGGTGGGAGTATCAGTGTCAATATGGAAGACTAAGCAGATTCCTCTATGAAATGAACGCTGTGTAAAATCATTTCCCTTCGTCAAATAGCGGATTAACAATGTAAATGGAGCCCAGCACATTCAATATGAGGTTTGTACCTACAAAAGGATATACATATTGTGGAGGAAAAACCATCAAAAGTGTGGTTAATATGGTGATTACTTCAGATCTCTGAGCCTGGAAGGATGAGTGTCAGCTTAGTTAGATTTGAAGGTTAGGCATTCTAAATCATCTCTGATAGGGTTTAAACAATAAAATTAACCACAGGAAAGTATATTTTCACATTCTATAGGCTCTGAGGATTGTTCCCTTAGGTATTTTAGCAAATTTGGACAAGTAGAGAGCAAGATATTAACCCTTTAACAGCAGCATGATGCCTCCAGGCATTCCCCTGGCTACAGCAGCATGATGCCTCCAGGCATTCCCCTGGCTACCGCAGCATGATGCCTCCAGGCATCATAGAGGCATCATTGATACTTATATACAAAATTCAATAAATAAAAAAATAATTGTTTGAATTAAAAGAAATTTTGACATAGTAAAAACGGCACATTAACCTTTGATTTGGTATTACAAAATATCATCAGCTACCAAGGTAAATTACTATCATGTGACATTGCTATTTTCCAAAAAAGGTGCCTGCTGTAGCAGGGTCGTTTATGCAGGCAATGCCTGCTGTACAATGGTGGTCAGAGAAACTGGGTGCTGCAGGGAAAGGGTTAAAATATTTCGATGCGCATTACGCACGTTGAATTCTGGCCTAGCCTGATCTGCCATTTGGGCTACTGTGTAGTTAGGGTGGTCGAGCTGTCATTAGAAATCAGCTCACACAGGGTTTAAACTTCAGAATAATGATTAATCATATATATATTCATATACTACACACTCTAAGGTTTGTTTCTATATAAATATTGTCCAGGTTTGACAAGTTTATATTTGATAATTCAAATTTAACCTTTGGCACTGCGCAGTCGGCTTGCTGGTTCAGTATATATACAGTAGAACCCCGCGTAAGCGGACACCTTCCGTTCCGGGCCAGAGTGTCCGCTTACGTGGGGTTGCCGCTTACACGGGGTTAAATGAACATCTAATATAGGGAACCGTTCCGACCAAAGGTGTCCGTTAAGGCGGGGTGTCCACTTACGCGGGGTGTCCGTTAGGCGGGGTTCTACTGTATTTACATTCTATAGGCTCCAAGGTTTGTTCCCGTATATGATATATATTTTTTTTTGCAATCATTTTTTATTTTTCATTTGTTTACATCATTTGTTCATGCTTTTGGTCCTTATACAATCTTAAATCTTTTCAACGTTTTCAAAAAACACAATAAACAATTCTTAACAACAAATTTGTAATGATGTGGTCATACTAATGCTCTTTTTTTTTCTTTTTTTTTTTCCCTTTCCCCCCCCCCCAGATTTCCTATCTACAGTGATCTATATATATCTTTTCTCAAATCTAAGTAAGAAAGAGTGAGTATTTGCAATAGGAAACTTTGCAAACTTTTACATTCCCACCTTAAACCAATTATTCTTCAACCAACTAACTGCAAGCTTTCACGAGGATTCCAATAATACTGTTCGATTACACTTATGCAGACTCGTAGAAAGGTTTATCAAAAGAACAGATATGATCTGGACTCAACCATTATTCACATAGAGTTATAATGCAATATTATACAGTACTTTGTGTAGTGTGTCATACACTGAATCGATAGACCAGACAGGACAGAACAGGACAGTGATACATTACTAGACATTACATGGTGCATTGGGTTTTGATACTTAGAATTTCTTAAAGCAGTTTATACAATAGATCAAGATGTTTCGACTTGTGCAAATTGTTCTCCATCTTACAGACATATCTCTCCACCTGTACCTTCCCCTTCACTTCTATGAGGAATCTCGTGAAATCCAATTCATTCCCTCCAAACAGCCTCTGTCTATGTATAAATGATTTAGCCATCAGTATTACATAGTTGATTAATCTGTCATACTTGTAAACTTCTACCTTTCCCAAGATAATGTCTTGTTTCATGACACAGAAGATATTCCCCTCAAAGTTGGCTGCAAACAACGTTTTCACACAACACCAAAAGAGCCTGACATTAGAACATTCAGTAAAAAATGCATTATGGTATCATCCTCATCATCATTGCAATCATTACATGTGGCAGACTCCACTATTTTCCTTCTGGCCAAGTATACCCTACATGTAATCGATATGTTGATAATTCTATACTGCAGGGACTGCAGTTTTGTTTCCCTGGTTAGTTTATATGCTAGAGTATTGACAGTTCGCCAGATATCAGAATCACTTTTGAAATTATTGAAGGTATGAACCCATTTTGCACGTCCCTTAGGAATCCTTGATTGCCTGTTGAGTAATATTTGGTATATACTCTTACTCGACAGGTTCATAATATCTCGAGGTCCTTTTCCCGGGACCTGTACTAGAAAAGTCTGTTCTTCATTCTGATTTTCTGATTTCAAAGGGCGGAGACTAGGAATTGATGAGCGAAGGCTGTATGTGTCTAAAAAAGTAAGCGATGTCCCAAACTTATAGTTAATCTGTTCGTGTGAAAGTAGTCCCTCCCTACCTACTATATGTTTGACCTGGAAGTTGCCCGCTTTTTGGAGAATAGCAATTTTTTTCTCATCAAATCTGGTTTTCAGGAACATGTTCTTCCACAATGCTTCGTTCAGCACTTCCTGATCAGCTATAGGTTGAGTTTTATACAATTTATTCCATGAACATATCATTTGCCCGTAAAATTCATTCAAATTTAGCACTTCTCTCTTTTTGGTTTTACTTACAAAGAACTGGTATGGACTAAATCCCATCCCTATATTTTGTTGGAATATGAATGTCCAGCTTGACAGGTCTTTCGTCACAATACGCCTTACCCATTTAGCGTGAGAAGCCTGGATCATAGTTGAGAGATCTAATAAATTCAGCCCCCCAGCCTCGGTCGATTGTATGAGGGTATTGTAGGCAATTTTAGATGAACCTCCTTTCCATATGAATGATTGTATTATTTTCTTAAACCGTCGATAAACCTCCTCTGGTACACTTAGGCTAGAGCAGGTGTATAGAATGACTGGGATGAGGAGGGAATTAATAATACATATTCTTCCTTCCAGTGACAGGAATCGGTTAGACCAACTTTCTGTTATTGAAGCACATTTATCCAGTCTGTCTGAAAAGTTCCACTAGCAGGATTCACTCACTGACATTTTTCTGGAAAAAATTATACCCAGTATTTTTATTTTGTCTACCTCTTTGAATTTGCATCTAATTTTGTTCTCATGCGTACAATCGAAGGGGAGGAGTTTTGATTTTTCCTCATTTGCCTGTAAGCCCGAGAATTCTTTGAATATGGAGAGAATGGACAACAATTCATTCAGTGATGTTTGATTTGCTATGAAGACTGGGATATCATCTGCAAATAATGACAATCTAATACATCCCTTTCTTGTGTGCACACCGTCAATCTTGTCATGATTATGTATAATGGTTGCTAGTATCTCGACTGTGAAGAGAAAAAGATAAGGTGAAATACAACAACCCTGTCTTGCCCCCCTTTCTGGAAAAAACCAGTCTGTTGTAAAGCCATTGTTCAAAACACAACATTCTTGGGCTTCATATATAATTTTTATCCAGTTTATAAAAGTGTCCCCAAAGTCAAATAATCTGAGTGATTCAAGTATAGAGTCCCAGGTGACAGAGTCAAAGGCTTTCCTAAAGTCAAGAGAAACTAATTCCCCACCTTGATCAAGGGAGGGATTCCCGTATATATTTTAGCAAATTCGGACGAGTAGAGACCAAGAAATTAAAATATTAAGATGCGAGTTACGCCCATTGAATTCTGGCCTAGCTTGATACGCCATTGTTTATACTGTGTAGTTAGGGTGGTCGAGCTGTCATTAGAAATCAGCTCGCACCTGGTTTAAACTTTAGATTCATGATTAATCATATATATGGTCGATTCTCACGAAAGCGGTGCAATTCATGCAAAAATCAAAAATGCTATTTTTTTTGTAAATTTAGTATCCCTGAGAAACGATTATTTCCCAGATGATGGTGCTTAACAAAGCGGTTCTTTTGATATATAAATTTCCAGCATCTGGGTTGGTTTAATATGCATAGTCAAGGAGAGAAAATAATAGCAATTGTGTCATTCTACGAAACGACCAATAGTAAACACTCAGAAATCGTTTTTAAAAATATAATTCAATTTCCATACTTGTATATATTCAGAGTTCAGACTCTATACTACAGAACAGGGTACACACCAAATAATTTTCTCTTACACTCTAAACATGAAAACAGAAAGAGTCAAGCTCCTCCAACCATGGTATTATGTGTCATTCTACGAAACGACATATTAAAAGGCCTGTAGTATTTTTATTTCTAGACATTAGTGAGAGAAAAACTATTTACACATTTGTAACAATGTCTACTTTGATAGAAAATCCAATACAAAGCAGCAGACTTGTAGATTACCTATGTATGAAGTGTAACCCAGCTACAAAACGTTTATGTCATTCTACGAAACGGCCTGTCATTCTACGAAACGGCCACATAACTTCTTGTTTTAAGGGAGGGGATGGAATTTTAAACAAGATATTAAGTTGTGAACATGATGTCTTGTGTATGTAGATTGGGAAAAGGGTACGAAATTTCACTATTCTTTGTAAAATAGGCATTAACAGAGAGAGTATGTTCCAATAGACAGAATAAGAGCCGAAAAGTAAGATTTACTGCTATCATTTGGAATAAAAAACGCTTTGATTTGATAAGAGAAGATTAGTAGTTTGTTTATATCAAAATGTGTAACCATACTACTTGGCCAGGTGGCATGCATAGCTGTAAACCAGTTAAAAAACGTTCATGTCATTCTACGAAACGACCTGTCATTCTACGAAACGGCCACATAATTTGTTACTTTGAGGTCAGGGATTCGTTTTTCCAAAAATATTAAGTTCTAAACATGATGTCCTGTGTATGTAGATGCTCCTGTATTGGGAAAAAGGTACTAACATTCACTTTTCTTTGTAAAATAACACTAATAGAGTACATTTAGAGAGATAGAATAAGAGTAAAAAAAATTAATTTATAAACCAATACTGACTCACTAATCTTGACTTATAATGATCATGACAGACCAATACTGACTGAGAAATATTGACTGGCTAATACTGACAGACACATACCAACTGGCCGAGACTGACTGACTAATATTGACTGACTAAAACTGACTAACCAATACAGACTGACTCACACTGACTGACCAATACTGCCTGATCAATCTCAACTGACTCACAATGACTGACCAATGCTAACTGACTAATACAGACTGGTGAATACTCACTGACCCATCCTGACTGACCGATTCCAATTACCAATACTCACTCACACTGACTGACCAATACTAACTAACCAATCTCAACTAACAGACCAAAATCAAATGACCAATACTGGTACAGACTGACCAATACCAACTGACCAAACCCAACTGACTGATTCTGACTGACCAATTCTGACAAACTGATCCCAACTACCAATACAGACAGACCAGTACTGACTGACCAATACTGACAGACCTATACTTAGAAACCCTTAGCTCAACCCTGAGACATCAATACTGACTGTTACCAATCCTGACTGACTGGTCCCAACTACCAATACTGACTCACACTGACTGACCAATACTGACCGACCAATCTCAACCGACAAATGCTGACTGACTGATACTAACTGACTAATAAAGACTGATCAATACTGAATTACTGATACAGACTGACCAATACCAACTGATTAATACAGACTGATCAATACTGACAAATCAATACTGACTGACCAATGCCGACTGACTGACAAATACATTCTGATAAATACTGACTGGCTAATACTGACAGACTCATACTGAATGACCAATACTAACTAACCAACTGACAGACCAAAATCTATATCCTGTGTGTTGTCCATTCTTTTAGTGTGCACAGGGGTGAGATAAATACAGAAAGCAACTCGTTTTGGTCAAAGAAGTCATTCTGCAACTCGTTTGAATGATGTGTGATATTCACTCGGCTGTCGCCTCGTTCATATCACTCTGCATCAAACTCATTGGTTTCTTCTTTAAACTTAACAATACCAACTGACAAAACCCAACTGTCTGATTCTGACTAGCCAATGCTGACATACTCATACTGACTGACTGATACTAACTGACCGATACTGACTGATCAATCTAAACTGACCAATACAGACTGACCAATACCACTATTGACTGACCAATACAGACTGACCAATACCAATATTGACTGACCGATACTGACTGGACCATACTAACTAATCGATACTGACTAAAGAATAAAGGCATACTGACTGACTGACTGACAGATTCCAAGTGACTGATCCCTATGGACTAAGACCGACAGACCAATACCATCTGACCATTACCAACTGACTGGTACTGACTAGCCAATACTGACTGACTGGTACTGACTGGGAAATACTGACTGACTGGTACTGACTGGCCAATACTGACTGACTGAACCCCACTCGCTAGTACTGATTAACCAATACTGACTTACCAATACCAACATACCTATACTGAATGGCCCATACTGTCTGACAGTGCTCTCACTGTCCTAAAACATTCAATTCACTAGGAGTATATTAGTAGTTATTTGATAACAAAATATATAAACATACTGCTTGGCCTGGTGACATGTATGAGCTATAAACCAGCTACATAGATTATTGTCATTCTACGAAAGTGTCTGTCATTCTACGAAACGGCCACATCACTTGTTGTTTTGAGGGAGGGGATTAATTATTCACAAAAGATTAAGTTCTGAACATGATGTCCTGTGTATGTAGATACTTCTGTGATGGGAAAAAGGTAGTAACCTTCACTTTTTAGGGTAAAATCAGCAATTACAGTGATAGCACCTTTAAATTGACAGAAAAGGAGTCCAAAATGAAATTTACTGCTATCATTTATAGGAAAAAGCACTTTCATTTGCTAGGAGAGGATTAGCAGTTATTAAGTAACTAAATTTGTACATATACAACTGGATTAGGTTACTTGTATAGCTGTAAACCAGCTACACACGTTTATGTCATTCTACGAAATGACTGTCATTCTATGAAACGGCCACATAACTTGTTGATTTGAAGCATAGGATTCACTTTTCAGAGAATATTAAGATATGTACATAACATCCTGTGTTTGTTGATGCTTCTGTAGTGCATAAAACATGTTAAACCCCCCCCCCCCCTTTTTCTAGATTGGCACTGACAGTGATTTGACCTTTAGATGTTAGAAAAAGAGTACAAATTGGAATTTACAGCTATGATTTATATGAAAAAAAAACCACTTTGATTCCCTAGAAGAGGATTAGCAGTTACTTAATAACAATATTTGTACATATACAACTTGACTAGGTGAAAAATATAGCTGTACACCAGCTACATATGTTTATGTCATTCTACGAAACGACTGTCATTCTACGAAACGACCATATAACTTCCTTCTCCAGAGAATATTATATGATTTCCTATTTTTCTTTGATTTTCAGTGGTATAAAACACTATCCCATGTTCAATGATTATAGAAATTTTCCTTACAACTGCAATATTGGCCCAGTTTTCATTAACTTTATTTGAGCATAGGCCTGAGATATTATGAAAAATATTAACCAGAGCCTGAAAAAATATAGAAACAGCATCTGAAATACTGCTTTTCCCTTGGAATTCTTTATTCTATACAAAATATTCAAGGAAAACACAAATGTGCTATTATAATGTATTAATTTACCTAAAAAATAGTGCTATATGGTGTCGTTTCGTAGAATGACCGGTGCTTGTGTTTTCTAATTCACTTGCCTGTAACTTGCTCCCTATTAGAGATTAGTGAAAAATATTTTCACCTTAAAAACTACAATTTATCTACTTTTGAATAAAACATTGGGTGATAGGATACATTGAATTGGATTTTTTCATGAATTGCACCGCTTTCGTGAGAATCGACCATATATTCATATTCTACACACTCTAAGGTTTGTTTCTATGTAAATTTTGTCCAGGTTAGACGAGTTCAGAATTAATAATTCAGATTTAACCTTGGGTATTATGCAGTCGGCTTGCTGGTTCAGTTGAATCTTAGACGAGGTTAACGAAATCAGCTCAGATAGGGTTTCAACATTAGAATTCACCACAGGAAAGTATATATTCACATTCTATAGACTCCAAGGTTTGATCCCGTACATATTTTTCTCAAATTTGGACGGGAAGAGACCAAGATATTAAAATATTAAGATGCAAGTTACGCACATTGAATTCTGGCTCAGCTCGATCCGCCATTGCTTATACTGTGAAGTTAGGGTGGTCGACCTGTCATTAGAAGTCAGCTTGCACCGGGTTTAAACATTAGATTAATGATTAATAATATATATATTCATATTCTACACACTGGAAGCTTCCTTTCTATGTAAATATTGTCCAGGTTTGACGAGTTTAGATTTAATATTTCAAATTTAACCTTGGGTATCACACAGTCGGCTTGCTGGTTCAGTCGAATTTATGATAAGGTTTACAAAATCAGCTCAGATAGGGTTTAAACTTTAGAATTAACCATAGGAAAGTATTAACATTCTATGGACTCTAAGGTTTCTTCCCATACATATTTTGGCAGATTTAGACGAGAAGAGACCAAGATATTAATAAATTAAGATGCGCATTAGGCACGTTGAATTCTGGCCTAGCTTGATCCGCCATTGTTTATACTGTGTGGCTAGGTTGGTCGAGCTGTCATTAGAAATCAGTTCGCACCGGGTTTAAACCTTAGATTAATGATTAATCATATATATATTCATATTCTACACACTCTAAGGTTTCTTTCTATGTACATACTGTCCAGGTTTTACGAGTTTATATTTTATAATCCAAATTTAACCTTGGGCATTACGCAGTCGGCTTGCTGGTTCAGTCGAAATTTGGACGAGGTTAACCCAATCCTTACGAACGAATTTTGTGATGCATCGTGTAGGCAGCGATGCCAGCTCATGTGTATGGTTGGTAAGGGCGAGCACCAAATTTCAAAGAATGGCGTCGTGATTTTTTTCATTATGGCAACCATTTCATATTTTTTTCAATAATTATGTTGGTCATATCTAAATACATATTTTGTGTAACAATTGTGTTATAATATTGATTATTTCATGAATTATGGGCCTAAATTGTAAAATGTCAAATGATGCCATTTGGCATCATTCGCCCATGGCCGGGGAATGCCATATGGCATCATTCGCCCGTGGCTGGGGAATGCCATAGTGGCATCATTAGTAAGGAAAGGGTTAACAAAATCAGCTCAGATAGGGTTTAAACATTATAATTAACCACAGGAAAGTATATTTTCACCTTCTATAGACTCTGAGGTTTGTTCAAGTATGAGCTTTTGGGTTATTTGACCACTGGAGAATTACAAATTGGTTATATTGTTTGGTCAATGCGTAGACTATATCAGAACGGCTGTCCATAGCTTACTGTGTGGAAGTGATTGCAGATCTGGGCCAGGCACGATTCAGAAATTCATTTATTATGAGGATTTAACTTAAAATATGCTCCTGGAGACATTAATATTCGTAAACTACATATTCCCAGCATTCTCCTGATAGGTATTTTGTGTATTTCGGAAAATGTGGGATTTGGTTATCGAATTTAGAAAATTAAAAGCTTTACTACAGACTTTGTAGTGGGGTGGTGCGCTGGGCGAGATGCGATTTAGAAAATCATTTATTATGAGGATCTATCTTGAAAAATATCACTGGAGACATTAATATTCATAAACTACGGGTTCTTAGCTTTCTCCTGAAATATAATTTGTGTATTTCGGACAAGGTGGGAATTAGTTATCGAATTTAGAAAATTAAATGTACTCGGTGAAGAAAATGGCTTATCGTGCCATAGCTAGGTTCTAAGACATCTGTTTCAAAATGATTTATTTTAATAGGCTTTCAGCATTGAATCTATGGACGGGGACTTGGATTAGGGTAAACTACACTGTCTGAGGTTTGTTTATACGAAATATGATTCATTTTGAACCAGCAGAGAAATTAGAATTGAATTAAAAGAAATGGTCATCTAAGCTGAGCCTTTACTATGGGAGCTGTAGGGGAGTTAGGCGCTGGGCAAGACACGATTTAGAAAATCATTTATTATTAGGATTTAACTTCAAATATATGACTGGAGACATTAATATTCGTAAATTATAAATTCTGGGCTTTCTTTCGATATATATAATGTGCAATTCGGACATGGTGGGACATAGATATTGATTTTTGAAAATTAGATTCGAGCAGTGACTATATTAGCTTATTTCGCCATTGATTATACTATGAACAATAAACCACAAAATTACAGTGGTCTCTTCAAATTGATTCGCCTAGGGATTCTAATTGAGTTTGATCATTACACGGCTACATGTGGTTATTTCCCACACTCTAAGGATCATCTACATATATTTAATGTCCAGGCTGATATATTGTTTCGACATATTAAAAATGATATTAACCACAGAAGTGTATCCTGGGTGATCTATGAACCATCAAGATTCTCGACATGTATATTTTGTGAAAATATATGGATCAGAAGTGGTTAGATTGATTATTAGATCGGAGACAAAGCCTGTAGGTCCGACCAGGTCGAGTGCCAGACAGACACTGACTATATTTATATCTTGTTGAATCTGAAATAAAACATGCCTATCTGTGTATAGCCAACACTAATCTATGTACATATTGTGAATACGCTGACGACTGCTGCACCTGGAAATGTATCAAGCCTTGTTAACCTGTGTACATATTGAACAATATTGCTGAATAATTGATCTGAAAAGAAAAATACAACACATTATCAAAATATATTTAGAATCTTACTTCACCTACCTTGTCATCTTTTCTCAGTTCCAGAAGTATTCGTATGTAGATATAATCAATCAGTGTCCAGCAATCAATTTAAAAGTTAACTCCTCCTGGAGATGTCAATGCTGAATAGGCACAAGTCGAATTTTCCGAATTCAATATTATATATCAGCGTGGACATTAAATATATATGTAGATCATCCTTAGAGTGTGGGAAATAACCACATGTAGACTTGTAATGATGAAACTCCATTAGAATTCTTAGACGAATCAATTTGAAGAGACCACTGTAATTTTGTGGTTTGTTGTTCATAGTATAATCAATGGCGAAATAAGCCAATATAGTCACTGCTCGAATCTGATTTTCAAAAATCAATATCTAAGTCCCACCATGTCCGAATTGCACATTATATATATATATCGAAAGAAAGCCCAGAATCTATAATTTACGAATATTAATGTCTCCAGTCATATATTTGAAGTTAAATCCTAATAATAAATGATTTTCTAAATCGTGTCTTGCCCAGCGCCTAACTCCCCTACAGCTCCCATAGTAAAGGCTCAGCTTAGATGACCATTTCTTTTATTTCAATTTTAATTTCTTCGCTGGTTCAAATTGAATGATATTTCGTTTAAACAAACCTCAGACAGTGTAGTTTACCCTAATCCAAGTCCTCGTCCATAGATTCAATGCTGAAAGCCTAAAATAAATCATTTTGAAACAGATGTCTTAGAACCTAGCTATGGCACGATAAGCCATTTTCTTCACCGAGTACTTTTAATTTTCTAAATTCGATAACTAATTCCCACCTTGTCCAAAATACACAAATTATATTTCAGAAGAAAGCTGAGAACCCGTAGTTTATGAATTTCAATGGCTCCAGTGATATATTTCAAGATAGATCCTCATAATAAATGATTTTCTAAATCGTATCTCGACCAGCGCACCACTCCCATACAAAGTCTGTAGTAATGCTTTTAATTTTCTAAATTCGATAACTAAATCCCACATTGTCCGAAATACACAAAATACCTGTCAGAGGAAAGCTGAGAATCTGTAGTTTACGAATATTAATGTCTCCTTCTGATATAGTCTGCGCATTGACCAAACAATATAACCAATTTCTAATTCTCAAGTGGTCAGATAACCCAAAAGCACATACTGGAACAAACCTCAGAGTCTATAAAATGTTAACATATACTTTCCTGTGGTTAATTATAATGTTTAACCCCATCTGAGCTGATTGTGTGATCATCGTATGAAATTCGACTGAACCAGCAAGCCGACTGCATAATACCCATGGTTAAATTTGAATTATAAAATCTAAACAATACAATGGGTTGATATACAAGTCAGCTGAACACCTCTACCAGGCTGAGAAGTGCCGACTCAATGACAGACCAGATCTGGTAATTGAAATCCTAAAAATGAAAAATGGATATGCGGCAAAACGAGTGGGGGATACGTGTGAAGTGAATAGTAGTTGGGAAAGAAGGAAGTTTGAGGTAATGGCGTTCATACTGGAAGAGAAATTCAGACAAAATGAAATACTGCAAAATGAATTAGTCAATAGTTTTCCGTTGCAACTCATAGAAGGCACGAGGGATCGACTATGGGGAGGGGGTATTGACATAACTGCTGATGAATATCCCGTAGGGACATTACCAGGACAAAATAGACTTGGAACTATGTTGATGAGATTACGGGAGGAAGTGAGACGAGAGAAGATAGCAGAAATGATGAAAGAGCAGGCACATTCTAATGTAAAATGAATGAAAAATGAGATGTAAAATAACTGATGTATTGATACTATGTATATGCTAAAGAAATGGAAGTGTTGATATTTATTTGTTAAATGATAGTTGTATTTTGATTCAAATGAATTATAAAGTTAATAAGTATAATGAAAGTGATGAAACGGAAATGTGGCATGAACTAAGCGAGTTAAATAAGACTAAATGTGATATATTATAAGCATATGATGTATGTTGGGCAAAAGTGAACTATGTCAAAATGAGATATACATTCTAAATAATAAATGTTTTGTGATTTATACATAAGGTAATAGAGATTTACAACATTTGACGAGAGATGGCGATGCCGTGGCCGAGATACCTGATAGTCGGTGATTCTAGAGCCAGGTATGCCCAGGAAATATTGGACAATATCAGGAACTATGACTGTTGGGTGTGCTACCGTGGAGGAGCGACTATAGATCAGATGACGGTAATGGCGGTGGAGGAGATGAAACGAGTAAAGGACATGCATCATCGGTATAATGCGGTTTATACCATCGGAGGGACAAATACCATAACAACCAAGTCGTACAACCTGGTAAAAATAGGACTGATTGAAGGAACTGTTAATGCCCTGGTAAACGTGACACTGGAAGGGTTTCGAGGACATGAAACTAGCGATTAACGCCATGGACGGGAACTGTGCGGTTGTGATAGGTTCAATGTATGGACTGCAACTGAAGATATCCAATGGGATGTATACGGGTCAGCATAAACATCTAGCTAAACTGGATATTGCAATCAAAGAGATAAATGAAGGTATCTCAATGATTAACATGAACAATCGAGTACTTACGCCCTATATGGGACGAGTAGTGCACAAGAATATGCCAGGAGGACCAACGAATCATCAATATCATAAACTGTCAGATGGTATCCACCCGAGGTATGATACACAGTGTAAAATGATGGAGTTAATGAACCAATGTATAACCAAGCATGTCACAAGAGGAATGCATTTCTAGAAGAAATGTTATACATGTGAAATGTATTATTGTTGATGGTCATAAGACCCAAAAAGGTTGTAATTGCAGCTGCGATAAACGATATATGTTATATGAATATTATATTATGATCATTATGCAGAACAATATTATATGGATATCTATGAATGTAACTCTGGTGATAGTAAAAAATTGAAATTTTGAAATTAAGCTTTATTGGTTTGAATGATTAAGACTGCTGCCTCACACATATTCTCCTATATTTATATATATATTAAGATAAATGTCTATGGTGCAACAGGTTCAAAAACTACTCTTTATAAACTTTTCTTGTACAAATTACATATTTCTTTCAGCACCCACGGAAACTATGCCACTGGTAGTGTATTTATCGCTACTAGGGCTCTGTTGGTTAGCATTATCAGTTCTTGCCAACAGTGTGACTGCACCTCCTGCCATTACATGTTTGTATGAAAGGGTAAAAATGTATTATTGTATTTTGGTATACTATTATATATATATTAATGTTTATAACACCTAAACAACTAAAAGAAGCCAAAGGTATGAAATTTGCGGCAGCGTATGCACGATGTTTATACTCAAAGATAATTGATTTTAGATATAATTTTTCAAATATTGATTTTTTGGCACTGAGCGAGACATGGCTAAATGAACGATATTCCCCAAATATGTTAGATTTACCAAATATGACATTAATAAGGAAAGATAGGAATTATACTGATACGAATATTGGAGGAGGAGTGTGTTTATATATAGCAAATTACCTAAGTAGTTATACTAAATTCATTGAAGAATTCAGTATATCCAGCAAAGAGATAGAATGTGTAGCAGTAGAAGTAGTGCAACCAAATCATAAAAAGAAAATTATACTATCTGTTTATAGGCCACCGGGTGATTATGTTGAGGGTTGTTATAATCATTTATCTAGCTTATTGAAATGTAGAAATTATAGAAGACATGAAATATGGATAATGGGGGATTTGAATATAAATTTAAATGCAAAAAGGAGTGATAAATACAAAATAATGAAAGAATTCTTACTAGAAAATAATTTGGATGTGTTAGAGACTAAAGATACATTTATTTATCACGGAGGTTCTAGTCGGATAGATCACATATATACAAATAGTAGGTATGTAAATGGGGCAGGAAATATCAATTATTATTTGTCTGATCATATAATGATATATGCGATACGAAAACAAAAGAAAGTAAATAAGGAGAGGAAAATTATTAAGTATAGAGATTTAAAGAAGTTGGATAAGAAAAAACTAGATGAAATCCTAAGAGATTTTAAGAGATGATAATGTTGAACCGTGTGAAGGTTTTATAGAATATATACAAACACAACTAGACCGTGAATGCCCTGTTAAGAGTAGGGGAGTGAGAGTAAAAGATGACTTTTGTTTACCGAAAAACGTTGCAGTTAAAATAGAAAAAAGAAGAACACTAATCAAAAAAATCATGAAGCTAGATGATCATGATATAGCTAGAGCAGATATTTTAAATAAGATACGCCAGTTAAGAAAACAAATAACAATGGGCATCAAGAGATGCCATGCAGCAAAGATTCAGGAGAGTCTACAACAAAATCAGAAAAACCCAAAGCGTTTTTGGCGAAATCTTAACAAAGTATGGGATAATGGGCAGAGCAATGTGGTAACATATCCAATACAGATAGATGAAAATGAAGAAAGTATAAGAGAGAGTATGAATAAACATTTTTCCAAGATAGGGGCATACAATAAAGAACAAGTAAATGGGGAAGGTAAGTGGGAATTTAAAAATCAAGAGTTAATTAAAAACGAAACTAGAAATGTAAATGAAGAGTATGAAACAAATAAGGAAAGTATAATACAAATTATTAAGAAATTAGATAATGGTAAAAGTACAGGAATAAATTATTTACACTCAGAGTATTTAAAGCAACTATTACTAGCAAAACCAATGATATTAGTAGATTTAATAAATCATAGTTTAAGAAATGAGTATTTTCCAGACGTTTTAAAGCATGGGATAATCACTCCATTACCAAAGGAAGGAAATCTGCGACTATTTAATAATTGGAGACCAATTACCGTATTGACTTAAATTTAAAAATTATATGAGAAGGTATTACATCATATAATATTAAATCATATAATACTGAATGAGTGGATAACAGATATACAATTTGGCTTTTTACCAAAACGTTCCACGGCTCAAGCGATTTTTTTGTTAGTACAAGAACTTCATGCGCAACTAAATAAGAAACAAATTACATTAATTACCTTTTTGGATTATAGGAAGGCTTTTGACAGCGTAAACCATAGTATATTATTAAAAAAGTTATTAAATATCAGAATTGGGGAAAATATGGTAGAAATGTTGAGGAGTTATCTTAGTAATAGAACCTGTAGTACAAAACTTTTCGGAAATGTTTCTCAAAATTCAAAAGTAATTTGTGGAGTACCACAGGGATCGGTCCTGGGACCACTTTTATTCATTATATTTATTAACGACCTATATAAAGTAATAAATTATGGAAAAATTATTATGTACGCTGATGACTGTATATTAATGGTCAGTGGAAAAAATCAAGAAGTAGACTTACTAAAAAAACTCCTTCCAAGCATGCCTCAGACAGGACGGGATGTACAGTTCTACCGATCCAGGTCCTGATGCTTGATCGATATGCGTATGGTCGTGGCCCAAATACACCTACACCAATTCTTCAACCAAAAGATCCGGCTGTCCGCTGATACTCTCCCGTCTCAAGTTCGCCAGAATGGTCAAGTCTTATACAGGCTCTTCCATATCAAGTTCGCCAGAACGGTCAATCGGACGTCAAATCTGGGTATGAATTCCATGTCTAAAAACTACTACTACAAGTAATAGAGGACAGTTTAATAGTATTATACATTCGACATGCTTATGGTAATGAGCTCTGGCCCTAGCCGAGGTCCACATTTTCCTTGGGAATGGAGTCAGTCATGAAAGTTCCCCACTCTTCCTGTATTCTGCTAGATGTCGATTTTGTTATTTGTGTAGTTCATGTTATATACGTCTATGTGATTCATGTGTTTATATGTGTAGGTGGGTATGGGTACAAAAACAAAACTCCTCTTTTGCAGTGGAATTACAGAAATGTTTGCATGGGGGGGTCACAAGAACTATTTCTTAGAAGGGGAAACAGGGGATGTCGGTTGTTGAAAATAGGGATAAGAACTTTATGGACTTTTCTTTATGGATAACATAAGATTTGCCTGTATCAATGTCAATGGGCTAGGGGAAGCAATCAAACGGCGTTCTTTTTTCTATAAACTTAGGAATGATTATGATGTTATCTTTCTCCAAGAAACTCATAGCACTAGTCAGAGCAATGGGCTCTGGAAGACAGAATGAGGAGGCGAGATGATCTTTTCTAATGGTGTCTCAAATTCAAGGGGGGTAGCCATTTTATTTTCTAAGAAAATTGATTTTCAAGTTGAAAAGGTAATCAGAGATGTCCAAGGTAGATTTCTAATAGTTGAGACCTCAATAGAAAATGAAGCTTTAATATTAGTCAATGCATACTGTCCAGTTCAGGGTTCCCCACAAGAACAATTAATTAATCTTGGGCGTTTGGAAGAAGAATTATATCAGCTCGAGGAATTGCCCATGGTCATAGGTGGAGATTTTAATATCCCTTTGGATCCAAATTTGGATAGGAAGAACACCTCTTCCCCCCCCATATCTCGTCAGTACAGAGTACGACTGTCTGAATTTTTGCTGGATAATGAATTGGTCGATTTATGGAGAGAAAGAAATCCCAGAACCAAACGTTACACTTTCCACAGGGCCAATTCGGCCTCTCGTATAGATTATTGGTTTATATCTGAATGTCTGAAAAATAGAATTGTTAAATTGGATATTAGTACTACTTCAAGGACAGATCATTCACTACTTACATTTGCTCTAAAGAGACCACAGAAGGTTAGAGGTCCTTCCTTTTGGAAACTCAATAATTTGTTATTAGCAGATAAGAGGTATGTGGCATTGGTAAAAAAAAGATTATTGGAACTTGCCGAAAGTACACAACTTTTAGAACCTGCTCTGAAATGGGAATTTATAAAATTCAAGTTAAAGGATCTTTCGATTCAATTTGCTAAGGATAAAAAAAGAAAGGATAAATCTCAGCTTAAAAACATGCAGAAGGAACTTCAAGAGTTAGTCGAAAGTGCCGACCAATCAGATTCAGAGGATGAGGGGAGGCAATATAAAATTGATGGTTTGCGGAAGGACATTGAATTCCATGAGCGCAAGGCTACTCTTGCTCTGATCTTTCGATCGAAGACCAATTGGGCATTGAAGGGAGAGAGGCCGAACAAGTTCTTTTTGAATTTAATTAAGAAAAACAGTATGAATAAATGTATATCACAATTAACTATAGAAGAAAGAGGTAGACAGTGTGACACTTCTGACCCGTCCAGGATTTTGCATACAATTGAAGAGTTCTATAAGAAGATCTACACTAAAAACACATCTGAATCACTCTTAGACAACATTAAGGAGTTATTGGACCCTAGTAAAATACCGAAAATTTCTAGATCAGAAAAGGACAATTTAGACAAACAACTTTCAGAAATAGAGCTTCGTAATGCCCTTAAAAAACTCAATTCTAATAAATCCCCTGGCTCAGATGGTCTCACTCCAGAATTCTATCGTTATTTCTGGGAGGAAATTAAGAATTTTCTCATGGACTCCTTTATGGATTCTAAGGTGCTTGGAAAGTTAGGTATAGAACAACGAAGAGGTATTATCTCATTGATTCCAAAAAAAGGGTTAAGTAGGATGGATTTAAAAAACTGGAGGCCAATTACGCTACTAAATACAGACTATAAAATTTTAACCAAAGCTCTAGCCTTACGGCTTCAAACACCCCTCAGGGAAATTATCCATGAGGATCAATCTGGTTTTTTGAAAGGCCGATATATAGGTGCAAACATTAGGATAATTCAGGATGTTATCGATTATTTGAACATGAGTAAGCGGGCAGGTCTTTTACTAGCCCTTGACTTTGAGAAAGCGTTTGATTCGGTCTCCTGGGAATCTATTTTGGATTCTCTGACACTCTTCGGATGTGGTGAAGAATTTCTAAGCTGGATTAAACTAATATATGAAGATATTTCCTCATGTGTAGCCAACGCAGGCTTTCATACTAACTGGTTTTTTTCCAACACGGGGTACCCGCCAGGGATGCTGTATCTCTCCTTACTTGTTCATTGTTTTGGTCGAAATAGCAGCCATTGCAATTCGAGAAGATAATAATGTCAATGGTATTGGGATGGAAAATAGAGCTATAAAGCTTTCAATGTTTGCTGATGACTTCACTTGCTTGTTGGGGGATGTTCAATCTATGTACAGGCTTCTGGATATTCTCGAGAGATTTCGTAGATATGCAGGCCTTAAGATTAATTTCGACAAATCATTTATTATGAGGATAGGTGTGGGAAGGAATCTCGGTTCTTTTCCCCCCGCTTTTCCAATTAAGGAAAGACAAATGGTCAAAATTCTAGGAGTATTTGTTAAAAATAATTGGACAGAGGATGAGTATTTCAAGATGAATTTTGAAGATAAACTGGAAAAATGTAGGCGCACTTGTTCTACATGGTCAGCGAAAAGAGTGTCACTGAAAGGGAAGGTCACCATTATTAACTCTACAGTTATACCGATTTTGTTGTACCCGGTGTCAGTGATGTATACTCCTCCTTCGGTGTTCTTAGAGTTTAAAAGAATTATATGTCAGTTTCTTTGGAATAGCAAGGTCAATAAGCTAGCATATAATACAATATGTCAATGTGTCAAAGAAGGAGGCCTTAATATGTTGAATTTGGAAAGAATGTATGAAGTATCTAGAATTAAATGGATTGTTCGTTTTTGTAATGAATCTCGTTCATGCTGGGACTATATACTGCCGGTTTTTTTTCAGACAGATGAAGATTATGTGTTTAGGACGATATCTGAATTTTTCAGAGCTAAGAGGCTTGTTCAGGTACTACATGATCAGTCACAATTCTATAAGAATCTAGCTGACATTTGGAATAAAATCTATCTCCGATTTCCAATACAGGAAGAAGATCGCCAGTATGAATATTTGTGGCACAACAAATTTATTAATATTTATAAACAAGGGAATATGCCCCGCTCTTGGAGCGCTGCAGGTATTTTGTGCCTTCAGGATATTACTAATAATGGTATGCTCATGTCAGATATCGAAATTAGAGAAAAATTTAAAATACCATGTACTTTTCTTCACATTTTACAAATCAGAAGAAGTATCCCTTGGTTGTCAAAGATGTCATTTCAAAAAGTGAAAACTGAAATCAATCCACTATTTATTAACGATTCTGTTCGTGTAGCTATTAATATCAGGGCCAGTAACAATAGAAAGATTTATTATGTTCTTAATTCTTATAGAGCCAGACAACCTGCTAGTCAAAAATATTGGTGTATAGAATACCAACTACCTCTAACGGATGGACAGCTATGGACAAATATATTTACTCAAGTCTATAAAACTACTCGAGAAACGAAATTGCAGTCACTTCAATATAGAATTATTAACAGGTTGATACCAACAAATTCATATCTTTATAAAAGAAAAATAACTAAATCAGATATTTGTTCTTTTTGCCAGGAAAAAGACACACTGGAACATTTTTTCTTAGACTGTCCCAAAGTAAGAGTTTTTTGGTCTCAATCCATCCGTTGGGTAAAGGAAGTGGCAGGTATAACGGGTGACTGGACGAGGACCAATATCTTATTAGGTTTCTCTGGAACAGGAGTCCAACCCCAGAAACTAAATTATATTTCTATCCAGCTTAAGTTTTATATCTATAGACAAAAACTATTTCATGAAAGTAAGTTTTCCCTTTACGCCTGGTCACTGGAATTTAGGGAGAAACTGTGCATGGAAAAATACTTGTGTAATACTGAAAGCTCTCCTCATAAGTTCAAAAAATGGGAAAGCGTAGCCCTTAAGATTGCTTGACTCATCTCCATCACTCGGGTTACTCTCCAGGGTGTCCAGAAGGCCTCTTATTATCCACTGCATGCTTGGAAAATTTCTTTTAAAGTTACCCTACATTTGTCCCCGTGGACAGTGATCATACCACATTGTACTGTCCTGTCTCTGTTTGTCTGGTAACTTATTATATGTCCACCATTTCTTCTTTCATATGTCCTGTTAAAGTTAACATTTAGACCCGGACCAAAGGGTCACTACAAATGTATTGGATGACAGTTTTCTTTTCATGTTAACATAATGTTAGATGGTAAGGTATCAACATCTTCCTATGTATTCTAACTCTTGCCGCCAGATAAGTACATCTTACTAGCTAGGTGATGATAATGAGTTAAAGGACAAAAAATGATAAAATTCAGATTGTTTGAAATGAATATGCTATCTGTCCTTCAAATTTCAGTAACACACCGTCCAAAAGTTTGGTTACAATCTTTAATGTCTTAAAAAAAAAAAAAAAAAAAAAAAAAAAGAGCAGCCCATCATCGCTGATAGAATTGTATGTTCCATTTACCCCGTCCACCAAAAGTGGAGATATAGGTACAATATTGGTCAGTATATTATTAGTTGACATAAATATAGAATTCAGAGTAAAGACAACAATATCGATAAGCGTAAGATGACATACCGTCAGAATTTAAATGTTATACACTTAGGTGAACAACACTGTACTGATGAATCGAATCTCCTATCTCAATGAACCTTCATGTTAGAAAATAAGACTTGATGTGAAATAAAAAACGAGCTTGCTCTAATTAAAAAAAAAAAAAGAAGTAGACTTACTAGCAGTAGATAAATGGACACGAACAAACAAGATTAGAATAAATTACAGTAAAACCAAAATTATGTGGGTAGGAAACAAAAGGGGAATAAACACAGAAATGAACATAAAAATGGGAGACACATATTTGAATGCTGTGGAGAAGTATAAATATCTAGGGGTGTGGTTAGATCGAAAGGTAATATTTAATGAACAAGTTGAAAAAATAACTCAGGATGTAAATTTAAAACTCTTTAGGTTTAGGAAAATCAGATATTTATTAACGGAAGACGCCAGTATTAAGATAGCAAAGCAAATGATCATACCAACGATAAAATATGCAGATTTCATTTATTACAGTACATCACACAAAAATAGAAAAAGACTACAAATACTAGTAAATAAAACATTGAGAATAGCTATAGGGTACCATAGAGCAAGGGATATGAGTACAAATGATATACGGGAGAGATGTAAAATGAGGGATAATATGACAAGAAGAGCAGGACATTTATTATCTATGATTAAATGGTGGGCAATAACAAAAGATAACATTTTTGAACAGGATATTTGTAGAACTAGAGGAAATTGTAAAATAAAACTTAAAATAGATAGGCCAAGCATTGAGAAGTATAGGCATTCGCCATTATATATAGGGGCATTATTTTGGGATAAACTTAAAGTGGATACACAAATATTAGAAGGTGATAATTATAAAATGAAAGTAAAAGAGGAAATCTTAGCTATTATGAAAGGTCAATAAGACCGACTAAGCACTGGTCAGAAGACTAAAATTGATGGTAATACTATGGAGAGGTGTGTATATATATGAATAGATAATCAGGGTGCATGAGTGAGTGAATGATTTATTTGTATTGTCCTGTCCTGTATTCTGTCTTGTAAATTACCAATGTCCTGTCCGAAATGACGCCAGTGTGGAAGATCGTCTGGAAACAGATGAACGTATGTAACGTCTATAAATAAGTTTGAATAAAAAATTTTTTTAAAAAAAAACCACATCAAACCTGGACAGTATGTACATAGAAAGCTAAGAATCCGTAGCTTACGAATATTAATGTCTCCAGTCATATATTTAAAGTTAAATACTCATAATAAATGATTTTCGAAATCCTGTCTTGCCCAGAGCCTGACTCCCCTACCAAACCCATAGTAAATCTGTAGCTATATGACCATTCCTTTTAATTCAATTCTAATTTCTCCGCTGGTTCAAATTAAATGATATTTCGTATAAACAAACCTCAGACAGTGTAGTTTGCCCTAATATAAGTCCCCGTCCATAGACTCAATGCTGAAAGCCTCAAAGAAATCATTTTGAAAGAGATGTCTTATAACCCAGCTATGGCGAAATAAGCCAATATATTCACTGCTCGAATCTAATTTTCAAAAATCAATATCTAAGTCCCAACTCGGCCGAAATGGTCGAGATATATATCAAATGAAAGCCCTGAATCTCTAATTTACGAATATTAATGTCTCCAATCATGTCTTGCCCAGAGCCCGACTCCCCTTCCAAACCCATAGTAAATCTGGAGCTATATGACCATTTCTTTTAATTCAATTCTAATTTCTCCGCTGGTTCAAATTGAATGATATTTCGTATGAACGAACCTTAGACAGTGTAGTTTGCCCTAATATAAGTCCCCGTCCATAGATTCACTGGAAAAGCCTAGAAAAATACATTTTGAAAGAGCTGTGTTAGAACCTAGCTATGGCGAAATAAGCCATTTTATTCACTGAGTACTTTTAATCTTCTAAATTCGATAACTAATTCCACATTGTCCGAAATACACAATATATATATATATATATATCAGGAGAAAGCTGAGAGTCTGTAGTTTACGAATATTAATGCCTCTTGTGATAGAATTCAAGTTAGATCCTCATAATAAATGATTTTCTAAATCGTATCTCAACCAGTGCCTGACTCCCCTACCAAGCCTTTAGTAAAGCTTTTAATCTTCTAAATTCGATAACTAAGTCCCAACTCGTCTGAAATACACAAAATATATATCAGGAGAAAGCTAAGGACCCGTAGTTTACGAATACTAATGTCTCCAGTAATAAAATTTTAACTAAATCCTCATGATAAATGATTTTCTGAATCATGCCTGGCCCAGATCCGCACTCCCTACTGAACCTATAGTAAAGTATAGAGGGTGCGTATGGCGCATCTTAATATTTCGATTACTTGGTCTCAAATCAACCAAAATGGACAATATTATAGCATTATGAAGCTGAGAGTGTGTAGTTTACCTTAGAATATACGAAAATTCATTTATCTAAGATTTAAACCCCGAAAGAGATGATTTAGTTAGCCGAAACACAAAAATGCGTAATGCTGACTTTCGTTATTCGATTGTTAATTCTAAACTCGTCAAACCTGGACAATATTTCCATTGGATTCTAGCTTAGAGTGTGTAGATGATTAATATATAAACAGATTTACATTAATTCCAATGATAAACCCTGGGCGAGATGATTTATTATTAGATCTGTTCCTACTCGGCAGGCCCCTGTTTGATACCCAAGGTTAAATTTGAATGATTAAATCTAAACTCGTCTAACCTGGACAGTATTTACATAGAAACAAACCTTAGAGTGTGTAGAATAGGAATATATATATGATTAATCATGAATCTAAAGTTTAAACCTTGTGCGAGATGATTTCTAATGACAGCTCGACCACCCTAACTACACAGTATAAGCAATGGCGTATCGAGCTAGGCCAGAATTCAACGTACGTAACTCGCATCGTAATATTTTAATAACTTGGTCTCTTCTATTCCAAATTTGCTAAAATACATACTGGAACAAACCTTAGAGTCCATAGAATGTGAAAATACACTTCCCTGTGGTTAATTCTAAAGTTTAAACCCTATCTGAGCTGATTTTGTTAACCTCGTCTAAGATTCGACTGAACCAGCAAGCCGACTGCGTATTACCCAAGTTTAAATTTGAAATATTAAATCTGAACTCGTCAAATCTGGACAGTATTTACATAGAAAGGTAGCTTAGAGTATGTACAATATGAATATATATATGATTAATCATGAATCTAAAGTTGAAACCCGGTGCGAGCTGATTTCTAATGACAGCTCGACCACCCTAGCTACACAATATAAGAGATGGCGTATCGAATTAGGCCAGAATTCAATGTGCGTAACTCGCATCTTAATATTTTAATATCTTGGTCTCTACTTGTTTAAATTTGATGAAATGCATACTGGAACAAACCTTGGAGTCTATAGAATGTGAAAATACACTTCCCTGTGGTTAATTCTATTGTTTACACCCTATCTGAGCTGATTTTGTAATCATCGTATGAAATTCGACTGAACCAGCAAGCCGACTGCATAATACCCAAGGCTAAATTTGAATGATTAAATATAAACTCGTCAAACCTGGACATTATTTAAATAGAAACAAACCTTACAGTCTGTAGAATATGAATATATTTATGATTAATCATGAATCTAACCCGGTGCGAGCTGATTTTGTATTATAACTTGACAACCCTACGTTTCGAGCAGTGACATGGCTTCCCATAGATTCAACCTTATAGTCTAGACAGTACTCTATACATAGAGGCTTTGCCGATCTTATTTACAAAACGTTAGGTTAATTCCACCGTGTCAAGTCTGACACCCTCGTATAGCTGCTGAACAGAGGAATATAATGCTGGTCTCAGTTAACACTGTTGCACCATAGGATGATATAAATGGCAATTCTGTGGGTTGTCGCATCGACTTGTAGCAGACAGCTTAGCAGACATGGCGCTGTCACTGGACTTGACACCTATACCCCCAGCCTCAAAGATCCGAAGTTATCACCGTATTAACCACACTTTTGATGGTTTTTCCGCCATAATATTTATATCCTCTTGTAGGCACAAGCCTTATAATGAACGTGCCGGGTTCCATTTATGTTGTTAATCCGCTATTTGACAAAGGGAAATGATTTTACACAGCGTCCATTTCGTAGAGGAATCGGCTTAGCTATCCATATTGACACTACGACTACCGCCCCCACCAACGGTTTTGCTATGGTGCGCGAGTTTAAACTTTCAATATTGCTTAGATCACCTTAGGCGTTGATTTATTTCATAATACTTTAGAATCGTGTAGGTAGGGATCATATTTGAATAAAGATGGGGGTTTCAACGACTTAAACGTCTATATATACTGATGCGAACGAATCTGCTAGAGTATATGTACAGGCTGAGATCGGCGGACGCCATGGACAGTTATTTTTTTCATCGGTGCCTATTTTAGGCCACTTCGAATCACGTTTTCTAATATAAAACGATTGTTTATATTGACAAAATACATACAGACGCAAAGCTACACGTCTTCTCCTTGTAGTAATGGTCATCTTTTATTCATAAATCATCAATTTGCAGAGAAAATGGCGAAATTCTGCCACTACTACCCTCAAAACAAGAGACGTGCACCGTTCACGGCAAAAGAGGCTGGCCGTTGAAACGTCCACATTGGAACCTGCTGCCTTAGTATAGGTGAACGTAGTTGGTGGCGCTGCCGTAGGATTGCCGCCCCGGGTGAGGCGTGGGGCCGGCAAAGGGTTAACAGGTGGAAAGGATGTATTTCAAGAATGCTTCAAGTACATTTTGATATCTATACATAGTTCTAACGAATAGTTCAACCAAATTATCTTGTACTAGTATTCAAACATTCAATAAACAGTTATATGATATGCTGCCTTAACACTAAGTATTGTGGACAATTTACCCCTTGTTGGGACACTAACCGTATCCTTCCTATGAATAAACATGAAAAGTGAGACATAAAATGGTAACAGGACATAAGAGGACAAAACAGGCCAAGATACATTATTTTGGTATGAGCAATTGGGGTTACACCTGACCTGGTAAAGCAGGGAGTAAGACAAGTGAGGTTGATGCATAGGAAGGCTTCTGAACACTCTTGGAAAGAATCGGATCCCAGTATGTTTCACTGAATATTTTGGATTATAGTCTCCCATTTTTTGAACTTGTGAGGAGAGTGTTCTATATAACATAAATATATCTCCATATGCAGTTTTTCTCTGAATTCCAATGACCATGTATAAAGACAGAACTTACTGTTGTAGAAACGTTTTTGTCTATAAATATAAAACTTGATTAGGGAACTAATATAGTTCAACCTGTGAGTCAGAGTACCAGAACCTGAAAAACCCAATAATATGTTAGTTCTTGTTCAGTCACCATTTATATCTGCAACCTCCTTCAACCATCGAATAGATTGAGACCAAAAGTCCCTGACTCTGGGACAGTCAAGAAAGAAGTGTTCTAAAGTGTCTTTTTCTTGACAGAAAGAACATATATCTGAAGGAACGATCTTTTTTTTGTATTGATATGAATTTGTAGGTATCAGTCTGTTTATAATTCTATACTGGAGTGACTGTAATTTCGCTTCCCTAGTTGTTTTATAAATATGGGTAAAAATATTGGTCCATAAAGGTCCATCTGTTAGAGGTAGACCATACTCTGTACACCAGTATTTTTGACTTACAGGAGGCTTGGTTCTAAAACAATTGAGAACATAGTAGATCTTTCTGTTATTACTATTTCTGATATTAATAGCCACACGAACCGAATCGTTGATAAATAACGGATTAACCTCAGTCTTCACCTTTTGAAAGGTTAACCTTGACAACCATGGGATACTTCTCCGTAAATGTAAAAGATGGAGAAACGTGCAGGGGACTTTATATTTTTGCCTAATTTCTACCTCAGACATGAGTCTACAATTACTTATAATATCATGGAGGGATAAGATGCCAGCTAATCTCCATTAGCTGGCCATATTCCCTGGTTTGTAAATTTTAATGAACTTATTGTGCCACAAATATTCATACTGTCGATCTTCTTCCTGAATATTCCAGATCTGGACTAAGTTCCCATAAAACTCAGTGTTGCAGTTGAATGAGTCTTTTAGCTCTAAAAAAGTCAGTAATTGTCTTGAAAGCAGGTTCCCCTTCCAATTGAAGAAATTGTGGTAGTATGTATTCCCAACATGAGTGTGACTCATTACAAAAACGGATAATCCATTTAGTTCTTGATACCTCATACATTGTTTTCCAGATTCCACATATTAAGACCTCCTTCCTTGACACATTGACATACCGTTGCATAGGCTAATTTGTTAACTTTGCTATTCCAGAGAAATTGACATACAATCTTTTTAAATTCTGAAAACACATAAGGTGGAGTGTATATCAAAGACATTGGGTACAACAATATAGGTATTACTGTGGCATTGATAACGGTGACTTTTCCCTTCAGTGACAATCTTTTTGTTGCCCATGCTGAACAAAAACGTCTACATTTGTCAATCTTATCTTCAAAATTCTGTTGGACGGAGCTGTGGTGTTTTCAGCATGAAGTTGCGACCACGAGTGATTCCCTGCTTGTATTCGGTCTCGGATTTGGCGCGAGTTTGTCTGTATTCTCACACATCATTGGTTGCCTAATTCTGTAAGGTCTCCGTTCATTGGGCCGTCAGAATGCACCTTTTGGCTGCGCGTCTCGCTGCCTAGCAACCCGGCCGCACTGACCTGGTTTTATGCGGTCCCTCCTGACTGGGAGAAATCGGGGCCCGATTTACGGAAATCGGCGCCCCAATTTCCTCGAAGGAGTTCCCAACATTATCTTCAAAATTCATTTGAATATATTCGTCTTCCTTCCAAGTGTTTTTGAACTTTATACCTAGAATATTCACCATCTGTCTTTCCACTATCGGGCAGTTGGGAGGAAGGGCATCAGATTTTACCCCCAATTTCATAATAAAGGACTTGTCCAGGTTGATCTTTAGTCCTGCATATCTACGAAACCTCTCCAGAATGTCCAGAAGCCTGCACACCGACTGTATATCCCCTAATAAACAAGTAAAGTCATCTGCAAACATCAAGATTTTCACAGATCTATATTGCATTTCAATCCCTTTAATATTTTTGTTTTCCCTAATAGCAATGGCCGCCAATTCCACTAAAACAAACAAATAGGGGAAAATACAGCAGCCTTGACGACATCCCCGGGAGGGAAAAAAACAATTAGTATGAAAACCAGCATTGGCCACACATGAAGAAATATCCCTGTATATCAATTCAATCCAACTCAGAAATTCCTCCCCACATCCGAAAATTCTCAGTGCATCAAATATAGCCTCCCAGGAGACCAAATCAAAAGCCTTCTCAAAATCAAGGGCAAGCAGAATTCCTGCTAATTTATTTGTGTTCAAATAATCGATAACATCTTGAATGATCCTAATGTTGGAACCTATTCGACCTTTCAGGAAACCAGTCTGATCATCATGAATAATCCCTCGAAGGGGAGATTGAAGTCTCAATTCTAAAGCTTTGGTTAGAATTTTATAATCAGTGTTCAATAAGGTAATTGGCCTCCAGTTCTTCAATTCAATTCTGCTTAATCCTTTCTTTGGAATTAACGAGATTATACCTCTTCGTTGTTCTGTATCTAACATTCCTTTGAACTTAGAATCCTGGAAAGATTCTATAAGAAAGCCCTTGATATGATCCCAGAAGTAACGTTAAAACTCAGGCGTGAGGCCATCAGATCGGGGGGATTTGTTAGTGTTGAGTTTTTTTAGAGCATTATAAAGTTCAATTTCTGAAATCTCACTATCTAAAAAATCTCTCTCCGACTAGGAAATTGCTGTGGTTTAAATTGAAAGATCCAACATGAGTACAACTCTTCGACGGGTTCCCTCACGGACACTGACAAAGTTTGGACAACGTAATTTTAGTTTGGGATTCGCCCATGGAGGCGCTGCTGTCATGACACACTTACGAACAACCAGCATAGCAACTTCAGAATAGACCTTGGAGAGCGGGATTAATTTTTTTCGTCTTTGATACGTTAATATAAAATTGATTAACCTATTCGCACACCTTAAGACTGCACAGACTGCAGTGAAAACATCGCAAACTCTATTCTAGAGCAGTCCGAACCACTGCTGTGTAGGAAATTAACTTGGAAGCAAAACATCAGTGCGTGAACCCTGACTTGCTCGGACAATAACACTGCACTAAACTAACCTCTTTATATATGTAATCACCCTGTGTATATAGGTATGCTTTTACGTATACAAGGTCGTCCTATTCCATGTGTGTATACGCCTCATCTGTCGGCGCCTGATTCATATATACGCCTTATTCATATATACGCCTGATTCCGTTATATTTACACCACTATCCAATAGTTCCAATCTCTGCTACTTAGGGACACAACTGGTAGTATATTTCATTTTCCATTAACCATCCAAGTCTGTGTTATATGAAAAATACAATCTTATATTACCAATTTATTTTATAAAACCTTTATAAAGCATAGACAAGGTATCGCCCGACCTCCTCCACACACGTGTGAATGTGGCGGGCGATCTCCCCCACACACATGTGAATGCGGTGGGCGGCTGGCGGCTGGTGGCAGGCAGCTGGCGGCGGCTTTAATGGCTATAGTGTCAAGTTCTTAAACGTTTATAAAGGCTTACATCCAGTATCCTACAGAAGAGTGGTGTTTGAAAGTAAAATCTATTTGAAAAATGGCAAAAAACCCCAACTTAATGCAGGTTTTTTATGTGTAATTAATCAATTTATACTCAATCAGGCTTTATTGGCAGACTGAGACTGTATAGCCTAGACTAGCATAGGTCCTTGTATCCTTTTCTTTTTATTTCATTTATTTTATCTGGACCTGCATGCAGGCCTAATACGCAGTTCCATCTTCCATACACTTTACAGCCAGTACAAGAGGATTTATGTTAATCATTCAGTAGAAGTATTTGGTTGTGATCTAGTCTGGATTGAAAACCAAATGTAATGTTTGGATCTATGACATGATAAAAAAAGAGAAGAAAAAAAGACTTGACCAAGTCTATGTAGACCCAAGAGAGGCGGCCTTACTGTCAATTCAAGGTCTTTATAGCATTATGTAAGAAGTAGTTACCAGTCCCTTATTTCATTTAGACAGGAAACCAGTCTAGTTAGTTGTCTGCAGTGTAACAAGTAGCAAATAGATATCTGTTACGCATTTAAGGTTGGTCGATGAGTTGGTATTTTCTTGTAATGAAATAGCATAGAGAGGGCTAGGATGAAATAAAAACGCTACCTAATTTCTTATGAACGTTCATATGAAATTTCGTGACGTTTCATCTTAGTATCTGAAGTACATTAGCAGGTTTCTAAATATGTACGTCCACATTTCACACCAGCATATGCGGCGTATACAAATGTGTTTTTCTTTGTATACGGATGCATAATGGCTGTATTTTTTTATATTTTTTTTAATTAGTTTCATTGTATCTCTCATACATATTGTTGAGTTATTCTGATACAACAGTGCAGAATCTAATATACATAAATGGTATCAAGCTATTACATCAGGGTAACACAAGAAGAAAAGATGAGTCAATGAAGTTGATGATAGTGTTATGAATAACTGAGACAAGTAGTTCATTTTTTCCATAAACCGGTTTCCCTTTTCAGATGTCCTTTGTATTCCATCTTGAACTTTTCCTTTGAATCGCTGTACTGTATCCTTCGGGGCAGCTCATTCCAGAGTTTTGCACCTCGGATATACAGACTTTTCATAACGGTTGTACTCTTTGTAGCTTGAATTCCAAAATTAATCTTCTCATCACTCCTGGTATGTCTCCTCATTGAATCCAGCCATTCTGTTTTATTCCTATACTTAAACATTATAGTTGCTAGTTGCATTTTCCTTCTGGAATTCAGGTTGTCAATTTTACACAGATACATCATATCATTAACAGATTTCCTTCTATCCTTAGTCCCCAAAACAATTCGGAGACCTCTATTATTCAATTTGTCAATCAGATATATATCACTCTTCCTCATGCATTCAATTAAAAATGAGCAGTTTTCAAAGAACGGCAGTACACTACCCTTCTAGATAGTTTTAGCAGCTTCTAATGTTAAAAAGGTTTGTAATTTCCCAAATTTCACTGCACGAAAACCACTATTTTATATATTTATACGAGACGCGTCTTACAGTAGGATTTTATGTCTAGAAGTTCGACCTATTAGTAGTCTCGTAGACGCCTTATCTAGTGGCGTATATCCGTGACCATGGTGCGGTCTTATATACGTCATATATACACCTTTTTATTTACGCCACTCTCCAATAATTCCGACCTCTGCCATTTGGGACATCAGTGGTAGCATATTTCATTTGCCATTATTCTTTAAGTCCTTGTTTTATGGAAAATACAATGTTATATTATCAATTTTGTTTATAAAATTGTTCTAAAATCCTATTTATTATCTTTTCATTAAATACATATAATAAACCAAGCGTTTTTTGTTTTTTAAAACGTTTTCTTTTACGTTTTTAAGGTTTTTCAAAACACCACTCTTCTGAAGTCATACCTTGGGTACTGTATATATAACACAAGGTCTGGTCAGTTATCAACCTACCACCCCAAGTGCCTCCACACATCTGCTGCTGACACCGCTTTGACACCTGCCGCTTTGACACCCGCTGCTTTGACACCCGTCTGCACACAGACATGCGCCCGCCTGCCCAGAGACAATAGGGGAACAGGGCTTCACAGAGAGCTCCCGCCTAAAGTGCTAAAACAGCACACTGATAATCCACAGCAGCAGCGGGTGCTGGGGGTGGAGGACTTTTTTTTTAATTCTCTATCGCTATACATATACGCCTAGTGTATATATGTCATGCAGAGGATTTTTATCTTAAATACGCCAGGCGTGAAAGACAGCCAAGTCGCGCGCGTCTACATATGGAAACTGTCTCGTAGATGCCCGAAACACAGACACGTATAAGAGGTGTATACAAGTATAAACAAGCCACGATACAGCCGATACGTGTGTTATCGCGATGGCGTATATATATGTAAAATGGTGGTTTTCGTGCAGTGTTTGAAAAGCTTATTACTGACTACCTTAATTATTTCATTGGCACGCTTACTCCATGTCATCGTATTATCGATGGTAACCCCTAGATACATATAATGATTACAGGTACTAATACGCTGATTATTCATTGTTAAAGCCAAGATAGGGCATTCTTTTATTTTGTTCTGTGTGACCAGCCACATAGCTTTAGTCTTACCTGTATTAATTGTTAGTCCATTTTTTGTACACCAAGTCGACAACTTAGTCAAATCTTCTTGTAATTTTGCTATTGCTATTTCAGGATCCAAATCAGAGCAAAACAAAACTAAATCAACGGCGTATTGTAGGTATTCAGAGTTTAATATAGATTCACCAATATCATTTATAAACATTATAAAAAGTAAAGGGCCTAATACAGATCCCTGGGGTACACCAAAGGAAATACTGGCACTGTCAGACAGGAGGCCGTTTACCTTCGATTGCTGTGTCCGATTTTTCAGGTAGTCAGTAAGCCAGCCAACTATGTTACTAGGTAGATTTAATTTTTTCCTAATTTTTAGTAAGAGTAATTCATGATGTATTGAATAAAAAGCTTTGCGAAAGTCGACAAAACATAATACAGTAAACTTGTTATCCATATTGCTGAGGACTAAGTAGATTTGCATCATTCAATAATTCATATATCGTAGAGTGCATTAGTTTCTCCAATATTTTACTTGGTAATTTCAAGAGAGATATTGGCCTCCAGTTATCTATATTTCGGGGGTTACCAGTTTTTGGAATGGGCACCACACAGGCAGATTTCCATGATTCAGGAAAAGTTTTGTTCTTAACAGATTCATTACATAGATATGCAAAATGGTGACTGAGCGTTTTTAGACTATGCAGAATTACCTTGGAAGATATATTTGTTAGGCCACTTGATTTCCTAGCATTGATTTCACGAATTTTTCTTTCCACATCTTCATTGGTGAAATTATTTATAATCAGATCAACATTACTGTCAGTGGCATGTATTAGCACTGTACTGTATGTTTTTATTATGTCCTGGTCTAATTTACAGAACAGGACACTGCCTATATTTGCAAAGAAATTATTCAAATAATTAGGCACTTCTACACTATTTATTGGTTTATCATCATAATCTAACTCGCATTCTATTGATTCTCTTTTTGTTTTCCATATTCCATTAATTACACTCCAGAATTTCTTACTATCTCCTTTTACTTCCTCCAACTTTTCCTTACAAAATTTACTCTTATGGCTCCTCAATCTACTCCTAATCTCCCTACCTGATCTTCGGATTTCTTTCAATATTTGGAAATCTTTGGATTTTTGTAAATAGTTACTAGATTTTTCCTATGATTAATTATATTCTTTAGCTCTCTGCTCATCCAGTCTGGTTTCCGATCTGTAAACTTCATTTTTTTAATAGGACATGATTTATCTAAATAGGTATGAAATGCGTCTAATAAATAATCCCATTATTGATTTGGATTGGAACTATCCCAAAATAAATCCCAGTTATATTCCTCAAGAAAATTACTGAATTCTTCTAGATCTAAATTTTTATGGCTTGTATAATTATATTGGAGATATTATTATATAGATATATATTTCCCGAGACACAGGACTACCCGCTTGATGAATATTCATGAGGTCACATGATAACTCACATGCTTTCGCGGGACTCACATGCTGAGGCCGCCATTATGGTCATTGGTCTCCGACACATTGTACGTAATTTTTTTTTTGTACGTGATGTCTGTTTCAAAGTGCAGTCATTGCAAACAGAAACACATCGCACCCAGAGGTAAAAAGTGCTGGATGTTAAAACAGCAGCAAATCGAAGGAGAAATGTCGGAAAGTGGAAAACTCTCACAGGCAGCTGGAGGAAGCAATCCACCCCCAAGCGAAAACACGAGTGACAAAGAGAAGCAAGAACTTACCGATGCTAGCAGCGAATCGAGCGATGAGGAAGAATCAGACGTTGGGGAAAAGTTCTTCAAACGTTTCTTGAAAAATCAAGAAAGACAATCGACTGAGGTACACTCCATGATGGCGGCGCTTACTTCGTCTGTTCAGCGTCTTTCCGTCCGAGTCCACAAAAGTGACAAGAAGGCTTCACATCGCTCATCCAGCGATGAATCAACAGACTCATCTTCCGATTCATCGAATTCTAATCACCACAGACATCACAAAGGTACATCCAGAGTCAAACCACTTCGTTCCAAGACCTCCCGTCATCGCTACAGCTTGCGGCCGTACCTGCGTGAAGGCGAGAAGCGGCCGATTACGTTTGCCGCCCTCATCAGTGCTCTCATCGCACTCGTCCTGGCAGCGTATGGAGCCGGAATACAAATCTCGGGTATGTTAGACCACCTTCGCTTTATTTCGGACAAAGCGGCGACCAAAGTGTATTCCACCGAGTCACTGGTAGCCTACGACGCTGAAGTTCGACAGCAAGCCAACTTGCAGGGACGACGTGCGTTCAGCTATGGATCGACGGAAGCCATTCACAAACATCTAGGAGTTGAAGGAACAGTGACGGCGGCGAAATCCAAGAGCAAGACCAAGTCTGCCAACACAGACAAAGACAGAGGTAAAGGATCAGTCTGCTGGTATTATAATTACAAGTACTGCAATAATCCAAGGAAATGTTCAAAGTTACATGTGTGTTACTTGTGCCATGGGGAAGACCACAGGCAGAACGCCTGCACTAATGTCAAACGCCAAGATAAAGATTGACTATCTGAATTCCCTGATGCCAAGCATTCTCGGGACACAGAAAGTGGGTCTCTAGACTTCCGCATAAACATTGATCCCATTCACAGTGGCGAAAATGGTTCTTGTATTTCTAACGTGTGTAACGATGCGGACACTGTCCGACCAAGCGTTAACCCGGATGTTGTGGTTCCTGGCGTGAATGGGTGCAATGAAGCGGCCAGAACAGGTTATTACTGCCCATCCACGACTGAAATTTTTCACATTACTAGAACCGACCAGTTTCATCATCGTTCAGGCGTTAAATTGTCTAAAACAGATGTAGAACTCGCCAAACCAGCCTTTGTGTTAGCTGGAAAACAGGGACCGGTAGTCGATAGTGGCCATGACAGCACTCCGCAGTCAGAGTCCAAACCAAAAACGGAAAATAATACAAATTTGTCTCCATTGTTGTCAAACTCGGTAAATTGTCCACTGAATATGTGTGCTGGGAATTATTTTGACAAAGACGAAATTGTTTTAGTCCTAATTGAGGATTTACTCAAACAAGAAATGTCAGACCGTATTCACTGCGGCACTACTTTGTGTCCTGTCAGTTTCAAAGATGGCGACGACGTGTTGTCACTAACAATCCACGCAACAGGGGATCAAATTAAGGCTGGTGCAAGTTGTTTTGATCAGGTTTTTAATTGTTCACATTATATAGGGAACGTTCCTTCACAACTCAAACCATGTTTTGCCTTGATTTCATGTTTCAAACGCCTAGACTCGCTTTGTGTATCGGATCTTTATGTCCTCCTAGGAATCTTTTATGGTTTTCCAATTGTAGACAATGTTATGATTGAACCATATGTCTGTGCCAATTATGATAGTATCTATGAAACCAAGGCCTGTGGGGAAATGTCCGACTTGTTAAAAGACGAATTTACACAACAAAAGATTGTCAAGGCGCAAAAGGCTCCAGTTTGTTGTCATTCATTAGGGGCAGTGAAAAAGTCCGACGGTGGGCTTAGACCTATCACTGACTGCAAACGCCCCTTAGGCAGGAGCATAAATACATGTATGGATAACTCGTGTCAAGAATTTTCTTACAAGAATTTAGACACTGTGGGAGAGGCTTTACACCAAGGCGATTTTATGTCAGTGGTAGATATCTCTCAAGCCTACAGGTCTGTAAATGTTTTCTCTGGTCATGTTCAATACCAGGGTTTCCAATGGAATTTATTTGGGCAAACTGAGATGTTCATTGATTGCTGTATGTGTTTTGGGTTGAAGTGTGCCCCGTTCATTTTCACACAGATTGGAGATTTCATTGTTCGCAATTTGACAGGTTCACATGAATTTTTCTGTGTTGTGAATTACATAGATGATTTTATTTGTTTTTCATCAGATGAGAAATCATGTCAACAAGCCTTAGATCATCTAATTCAGGCTATTGTAAGCCTAGGGTTCAAGGTTAAAGACTCAAAGGTACTTCACCCCTCAACAGTCTGTAAATATTTAGGCATTGTTATAAATACGGAAGCCATGACCTTGACTTTGCCGGCCGACAAACTCACCAACCTACAAAAACTTTTGGAAAAATTTTCTTCCAAAAAATCGGCTACAAAATTGGAGCTTCAAAAACTCGCGGGGTTGTTAGCACACTGCTCAACCATAGTCAGGGGTGGTCGAACTTTCAGTAGACGGGTTATCAACCTGTGTAACACCCTGGTTGACAAATCACACAGAACCAGACTTACTGCAGAGTTTAAAGCCGACATTAAATGGTGGATAGCCTTTGTAGGTATTTTCAATGGTACCGGGAAGATTATAAAAATCTCCAGTATCAATGGTTGTATTTTTACAGACGCCTCAGATCAAGGCTTTGGAGGATACAGATCAGACTACGCAGACTATTTTTGGGGATCTTGGAGTTCCCAATCTCAAGCTAATGTTTGTGCCCATTGTGCCGATGGGCCAACCTTTGACGACGTGTCAGGGTCCATAAATTCTAAGGAATTTTGGCCACTCCTGGTAGCGGCTAGATTGTGGGGGCCGTCCTTTTCAGGCCAACACATTCTTTTCTTTACTGACAATATGTCTGTAAAAACTATGGTTTCCACTGGTAGAAGCAGGTGCAAACAAACCATGGACATGTTAAGGGAGCTCTTTTGGCTTTCTTTCATCTACAAATTTGTTGTTTCGATTGAACATATCCCAGGTGTAAATAATACTGTGGCTGATTTTTTGTCAAGAATCCACAGTTATTCATTGTCCTCCCTTGTCAACAATGAACTATATGGGAATTTGTCCCGTTGTTGCAGGGATGTCATTGGAGGCCCTACATACGAGGACAACACAGTTGCAGTCTATGGCTTATGCGGACAACACGATGAGGACCAGAAAGTCTCAATGGAACCACTATTTCAGGTTCTGTAATGATTTTGGTTTTAATCCGCTGCCAGCTGATGTTACTCAAGTTTGTAATTACATAGCCTACATGTCAAAACATTTGTCTTATGTCTCAATCCAAAACTATCTAAGTGCATTATGGCTATTGCACAATATTCAGGGGTTTGATCACGTAGACCCAAAGCTATTTGTCATAGTTCAAACACTCAAGGGCGCAAAACGTGCAGTTGGGCACACTCCTACCCAAGCCATGCCCTTAACCCCTACAGATTTAAGGGGAATTTTCGGTCTTTTGGATTTTTCCCAAAGTCTTGACTTATGTTTTTGGTGTGCGGCAGTGGTCTCCTTCAGAGCACTCCTGAGGAAATCACACTACACTGTTTCCCCTCACGCCTTACGATGCAAAGATCTAAAATTTTATGATTGGGGAATTTTGATTTTGATACATTCATCAAAAACCATTCAATTTCATGACCGGATTTTGAAGGTCCCGATTGCACAGGCGAAAGGTTCGATTTTTTGTGCCTACACTTATTTACAGTTATTATTGGCACAAGTTTCACATACTGATACTGACTATTTATTTAGTTACTTAAAATCAGGGGAAATCATCCCACTGACTTATCAGGTTTTTTCTACCAAGCTCCGGAAACTGTGTTCACAATTATCCATCAAAAATGTCACCTCCCACAGCTTGAGGCGAGGAGGGGCTTCGTTTTTACATTCATTAGGGATGAATTTGGTTGACATTAAGTCTAGAGGTGATTGGAGAAGCCTATCGGTACTGTTATATTTAAATGAATCTCTTGACACTGTTATTTTGAGAGACACGAAGGTTTCTACTGTTCTCCAAAAATTCTAACAAAAAAAAAAAAAAAAAAAAAAAAAAGAACCATATCACAACAGCTGCAACACTTGGCTGGGTTTTGGCCGACGATTACCATCTATACATATCCTGACTCGGCAAGAGTGGCATACTGTTGTTCTCGTTCTTAATATATGGCTTGTATAATTATATTGGAGATATTATTATATAGATATATATTTCCCGAGACACAGGACTACCCGCTTGATGAATATTCATGAGGTCACATGATAACTCACATGCTTTCGCGGGACTCACATGCTGAGGCCGCCATTATGGTCATTGGTCTCCGACACATTGTACGTAATTTTTTTTCTTTTATTATTATTATTATGATTATATTTGATTATGTTTAAGATTGTTTAAACTTAATAAAAGGGCCGACGATTACCATCTATACATATCCTGACTCGGCAAGAGTGGCATACTGTTGTTCTCGTTCTTAATATATAACTCCTTCCATTGAAGCTAACAGGTTCCTTTTTCCTTTTTTCCATCTTCCTAACAGCCATAACCGGATAATGATCACTAATTAAGTCATCCATGGTTTTTGACAGCTTAACACAATCGGAATTTCTGTATATGTGGTCAATAATACTTCCACCGGTTGGAGATGGTCTAGTTATTTCAATTTTTTTTTTAATCCAGTTAAACGACAGAAGTTTGTCTAAAACTATACTTAATCTCTTCCTTTTTATAGAATAAACTCCTTACATTCTGGCCCACTAGTTTAACTCCATTGATTTTCTTAAGATTCAACATTCGGTGGCTTATTATTTTTGCAATTAGTCTCACAGGCATCAAGTCTCCTGTAATTAATTAGACAATGAAAGGAAGTGAAAATAATGAATAAATGAAAAACAAGCACTCAATATACCATATATGGGGTGCTCCGAGTTGGGCAACCACTATTGGTCATAGTGAGTGACTCAGCTTGATTTAGTGAAGCGGGTGAAAAGTTTCAGGTAATGGTGCTGAGCGCATGAACACCGGCAGTGCTGCCCCCACAGGATCACTGGGTCGTCTTTTAGATTACAAATTACAATTTCAAATTCAATATACAATATAACCTAATTCTAGAAAAGAACATTTTAATAGTAAAAAATAATAAAGATAGAAGGTTCTTTATTGCTAAATATATATATGAAATATGTCAATACATAAATCTTTAGTATAAATATTATACGCTTTACATATGTTAACGAATAGTAATGATAACAACGTTGGAGAATAAGTATGTATATATAATAGTAACAATACAAGACAGACTGCAGGTTTGGGCGTATCAGGATATTTATTAAGACACCAGTCACCCCTTATGAAAAGAATTTTTCAGGTGTATGGGACCGATGTAGGGACTCAGTTCCTCACCTGGCCGTGGTGGAGCCACCAGTACGTGCTGGTTCGTATAATAGATACAGGTGTCACTAGTGTATATTTATAGCTAAATACACTGTGGTTGTAGTGACTCAGCTTTATCTAGTGAAGCGGGTGAAAAGTTTCAGGTAATGGTGCTGAGCGCATGAACACCGGCAGTGCTGCCCCCGCAGGATCACTGGGTCGTCTTTTAAATTACAAATTACAATTTCAAATTCAATATACAATATAACCTAATTCTAGAAAAGAAAATTTTAATAGAAGCTAACAGGTTCCTTTTTCCTTTTTTCCATCTTCCTAACAGCCATAACCGGATAATGATCACTAATTAAGTCATCCATGGTTTTTGACAGCTTAACACAATCGGAATTTCTGTATATGTGGTCAATAATACTTCCACCGGTTGGAGATGGTCTGGTTATTTCAATTATTATTTGCTTTAATCCAGTTAAACGACAGAAGATTGTCATAATTTTGTAATCAGTCTGAGTATTCCTTTTGCAGTCTACATTGGTATCGCCAATTATCCATAGCTCCCTGTTACACATTTTAACATCCATAACTATTTCCTCTAACTTTTCATAAAATACGCTAGCTGATTTAGGGGGTGGCTTATAGGAGACTATAATAGCTAACTTTTTAAAATTTGGTTTGTTCACCAATAGAACAAGTATCTCAAGTTGGTCATTTGTTATACTTAGGCTCTCTGAATAGGCCGTATGTCCAGCAAAGCAACTCGATACATAACAACAACCCCCCCCCGCCCATGAACTTGTTTGCCTGTCCAACCTAAAAAAATTATAATTATCCCACTGTAACATTGTTTCATCATAACCATCATGTAAAAATGTCTCTGTTAGGCAGATAAAATCCGCCCCACTAAAACTATACTTAATCTTTTCCTTTTTATAGAATAAACTCCTTACATTCTGGCCCACTAGTTTAACTCCATTGATTTTCTTAAGATTCAACATTCGGTGGCTTATTATTTTTGCAATTAGTCTCACAGGCATCAAGTCTCCTATAATTAATTAGACAATGAAAGGAAGTGAAAATAATGAATAAATGAAAAACAAGCACTCCATATACCATATATAGGGTGCTCCGAGTTGGGCAACCACTATTGGTCATAGTGAGTGACTCAGCTTGATTTAGTGAAGCGGGTGAAAAGTTTCAGGTAATGGTGCTGAGCGCATGAACACCGGCAGTGCTGCCCCTGCAGGATCACTGGGTCGTCTTTTAGATTACAAATTACAATTTCAAACTCAATATACAATATAACCTAATTCTAGAAAAGAAAATTTTAATAGTAAAAAATAATAAAGATAGAATGTTCTTTATTGCTAAATATATATGAAATATGTCAATACATAGATCTTTAGTATCAACATAATTATTACATAATCTCTTTCATGATCTCACTCCCAATATTATTCTCTGTCAACCGTCCAGGAGATAACAATTTTTCATAGGGATTGGGAAAACCTAATTTACTACTACATCATCAGTGTGCATCATTATAAGGATCTGGTTTACCAGGTATTAAATATTAAATATTGCCGAGATGTTTTTACATAAAACAGATATAGTTCTTAGAATTATAATAAGCTATATAATACATTAGATAGATTAAGTCATAATCAGAAATTTGTAAACCTCAAACTCACGCTATTAAGCACACGTTACAGTACTTCAATTCATACAATGACAGTTTTCAACACTAATCTAGTTTTTCGATCTTCAACAAATTCACGCTTTTGATTTATCAAACATTCTACTATCTGGTTCAAATAGATCATATAACTTTGATGATTCTAAATTACGATCATCTCCTTCTCTTACAATGTAACAAGTCATATAAGTCTATCATAGTATACATTGTCACGATCCTGTGTTCATGTGGCCCGCATCCAATCTTAACAACATATATATATATATATATATATATAGATATTCACACACAATGAGGTTTAACAGTTTACAGTTTACAGATTTTGGTTATTTAACCACATCGGTACATAAGAATGAAACATATCTTACTTTTAATCAACATGTATGTGTGCGTATTATATGCACAACGATCTACTTTCCTGATCGCAGTCCTTGTAGTAATCCAGTTTACGGATTAATCATTTTCAGATTGGTGTTTAGTTTTACTCTTCCTCAGAGAAACATATACAAATCACTCTCTCAAAAACAATCTTTTTTACAGATTGCTGCAGGACACCAAAACAGTCTATTTTACAATTCTTCTCCAAAGAAAGACCCAGTACAGGGCCGACTTCAGAGAATACACAGGGCACTAATCTATCCTATGAAAACGAGAAAGTAATTCGTAGTCTAAATCTATTTCCTACCCAAGATACACAAAAAAGAACAACCGCCACCGGGGAGACCGGTGGTGTCGGCAAATGGTTGCGCAACGGAGAAGATATCCGCGATTGTGGACAACTTCTTAAAACCACTGGTGCCAGACATAAGTTCATATGTCAAAGACACCAATGATTTTGTCAATAAAATCGAGAAAGTGGGAACAATCGATGACAACACAATCATAGGGACTCTAGACGTGAGTTCACTATACACCAACATTCCAAATACAGAAGGCATACAGGTTATAGCTGAAAAGTTGAAACTACACAGATCAGCGACAGCAAAACCAACTAATGCTTCATAAGTAGATCTCCTGGAGATGGTACTAACTAAAAACAACATGGTTTTCAATGGCACACATTACCTCCAGAAGAGAGGAACAGCCATGGGGACTAGACTGGCCCCCTCATACGCAAACCTGTATATGGAATTTATAGAGGACACCATACTGTCATCTTACCATCTCATGCCAAGGGTTTGGTGGAGATACATAGATGACATCTTCTACATATGGGACCACGGTGAGGCTGAACTCAAAAAGTGGGTACACCATATGAACACGGCACATCACTCGATAAAATTCACCAACGAATACTTGAGGGAAGAAGTATCGTTCCTCGACACCAAGGTGAAAGTAGACCAAGGGAAGCTGTACACAGATCTGTTCAGCAAACCCACCGACGCGAATATGTACCTAAGGTACGACTCAGCGCACCCACCTGCAACGAAACGTAGCCTACCGTATTCACAACTCCTCAGAATAAAGAGAATCTGCAGGAGAAGTGAGGACTACGAAAGACATGCAGAGACCAAGATGTCTGAATTCCAAGACAAAGGTTATCCACAAAAAATACTCCTAAGTACTCTTTTTTACAGATTGCTGCAGGACACCAAAACAATCTATTTTACAGGTTGATTCAAGATAAATCCACAAAATGATTCTGCCACATTTCAATCCAATTTACGGACTGTCAGTTACGATGCATCATTATTAACCACATTGGTATACAATATAAACTTATCATGAGTTAAATCCACTTGTATATGTATGTATATTATACTATATGCACACGATCTACTTTACTGATCGCGATCCTTGCAGTAATCCTGTTTACGGATTAACTATTTCAAAGAAAGGGGGGTCCAATTTACTCTTCGTCAACAAAACTTATACATTTCAATCTACCAAAAACACAATCTCTTTTACAGATTGCTACAAGTCACAGGTCAATATATCTTCCGGATTGATTCATAATAATACTACCTTCTTGTCATCCAATTTACGGACTACCAAAGACGATGTGTCGTTATTGTTATAGGGTTGCAAAACAGACTCGGTTCAACTCATAGCACACCATCTGGTTTATAGATGGCAATTAACTGTAACACAGCTATTTTACAGATTGAGGTTATAAGTGTTGTTCTCGATAGCGATTTTCAACATTTTCAAGGAACTGTGACTTTCACTAGGCAGAATATGAACACCATCATGTAGCCTATTGAAATAAGTTTTGAGTTTCTGTGCTTTGCATTTCCATGCATGAATACTTTGATCAATCCTTGGGCATACGAACCCTCTGTCTTTACACCACTCGATCACCTCCTTGTTGGCCCATTTAATGCTTTGATCAATATAATACTGGTGTGGGTGTTTACTTCCAGTCTGCATCGTTACGTTGTTATAGCTTGCAATATCCATGCTGTATATTGTCCCGAAGATTACATGGATATGTGGTTGAATGTTTTTCAGGCAGTGTTCTACCTCTATCATCGATTGTCTGATGTCATTGACTGCCTCATCTATATTCGCATGTCGTGGTTCAGCAATGCCATTTCGTTTAACTGTTATATTGCATATACCACCTAGTATGTAGACTGATAGTATACCTGGTCTTGTACGTATTATGTCCATCGCATATTCACTGAGCTTGTATAGCATTGCTCCACAAACCATTACCGCGTCAAAAACTCCAGTTATTGACCTCACCTCTTCTTGGTAATATCGAATTCTGGAGTCACTTATAACTAGAGTTGTTGCCATCGTGAACAATGCGTAGGAAAGGCCAACCTAGGATCTCGCCGCTAGTAACTCGTTCCTGGTCATGAATCACAGAAAGTGTGCATATGGGGCTCTTGTGTGAAATGGAGGATCTGTGAATAAACCTTGAAGTATCTCAAAGGTCTTTCTTGTGGGTAATGTATAGGTATTGGGTCACCTGCTCATGAAGTGTTATAAGTTAAATATGAAAACCGTAGCGATAGCAACTCAGTGAACCTATACACCCTAAAAACGATGTCCGGGCGAGTGACATTTGGGTGTTTTCCTTTTGAGGGGCAGCAATAAAATTTGTGATATGATGTTACTGCCCATTTCTAATATTTCTTGTTGAAGTGTGTCTAAGGGTTAGGTTTTGGGTGTTCTGGTGAGTGTTAATGAGTATCTTCCTTTGCACTGAGTTGTTTCATACAGGGGTATGACAAGTATTTTACCTTAATTCTAGGTCCCATATCGTTTAGGTTAACAGGAGTTCAGAGTTAGGTAGGCACTATCAATTATATGGAGGAAAATCCCCAGGGGACACACTTTGAGGCAGTATATAGCTTTAGTGGGGAAAAAATCTGTGAAAATCTGAGAAATCCTATTGAAATGACCTTGTAATTATGTAAAATGTCACTCGGACGGACGTTTTTCCGTTTATATACCATTTAGCCCCATAGGGGTTAAGGGAGTGGTTCAAAATAAGTTTACTGTTATGTGGCTTGTTATATTTGACTGTATAAAATCCCCAGGGTACACACTTTGAGGCAGTATATAGCTTTAGTGGGGCAAAAATGTGTGAAAACCTGAGAAATCCTATTGAAATGACCTTGTAGGGGTTAGGGGAGTGGTTCAAAATAAGTCTACTGTTATGTGGCTTGTTATATTGGACTAAGAAATGCTTTATCTACTCTCTCTTGGTGAATAGGGGGCTCTTGGAGTCCATACATGGTCACTCGACCAGATATTTTGGGCAGTATGCTTAGGGGCAGTTTCTGACAAGTTTCCCCCAGTACAAACTATAGCAGCAATATGGCCCCTCTACTTTACTGTCCCTCCACCATACTGCCTCTCCACCATACTGCCCTTTCACCTTATCCTACCCCTAATAAAAAACTCCATAGGCTTAACATTGGGTCACTGTATTCAGATACACTTGGGCGGGGCAGTATGGTGGAGGAGCAGTATGGTAAAAGGGCAGTACGGTGGAGGGGCAGTATAGTGGAGGGACACTATAGTAGAAGGGCAGTATGGTGAAAGGGCAGTATGGTGAAGGGGCAGTATGGTAGAGGGGCAGTATGGTGGAGGGGTAGTATAGTAGAGGGGAAGTTATGTTCAGGGGCAGTATGGTGGAGGAGCAGTATGGTAAAGGGGCAGCATTGATGAGGGGCAGTATCATGGTGGAGGGGCAGTATGGTGGAGGAGCAGTATGGTGGAAGGGCAGTATGGTCTGGACATAAAGGTTATTCCCACCTGCTGTTCTGCAGTATGACCGAGAAGTAAATGAACTATATATTTGGCAGTTAGGTACATGTGGGGGGTGATGACCTAACACAGTTAGGATAGTTAAATACAACAATAGCAGACACAATGGGCATTAATCTGAATTGGGTGTCCGGACGAGAAATTTGGACATTTTTCATGTAAACTACTTATAACAACCTCAGGAAAAAGATTACAGAGAAATTCCTTTTTTTTTTGCACTACACATATAATACCTCCTATGTCTAACTCTTACTGGCAAATTTGAAGCGAAATGCATTATGGGGGATAAGGGAGGGGGTCATATGCTGCTGAATTATCGCCCGGACATACCAGTTTACAAAATTTGAATTTCCTCAAAAATGTAGAAACAAAAATTCCACTGGGACAATATTTGGCCAAATTGACCGCGAGACCTCACACTATAGGCGGTAAATAGGAAAACACATTTATCTAGTGCCATTTCTATCTAATTCTATTAATCATGTCACTTTTATTCATTTTTTTGTCATTCTAGGTCATTTTTAGCCTATATTAGGCCCCTTGAACATTAAATATGGATATTTGACCATCAAAACCTATATGTAACATCAAAAACTCATCGATCTCGATGATATGTGAAAGAACAAATCATTAAAAAAATGGATATCCTAAGAATGCTTGCTGGCGGAAGTCCAAAAATGCCAAAAGCTCACTTTCTGTGATTTATGACCTCCTGATGTCGCAGAGGATTTGACCACATGAATTCTTACCAGGAAGGCCAAGCGTATATGAAAAGAAATATAAAAAGCTGTACACTGTACAACAATACAAGTCTTTTGTAAAAGTAAAAATTGCAACTACAGTGCTACGATGTGGTCGAAAGCTGTATCGACATTCATTTAGAGTATTGGCATTTTGGACTAGATCATAAATAATCTCACTGGGGATACTAAGGAAAACAAGCAGTTAATATCTGACTACACGGTACCCGCTCATTTTAAGTCAAAAGGCAGTGGGTCAATTAGGTGCTTCGGACTTAAGAGATTTGTCATTGTGGAGAATTTAATGATATGTAATGGCGTTAGGAGTCATCTCAAGCATGGTAACACCCGCAGCGCCCACGGGTGTTTTCCAACGTTACCACGACTGGTCACGTGATATGCGCTTCGAGTCGTCTCCTCAACGCGCCTAACAGGGGAAAGGTTTTTCTCCGTGGTTTTTCGGACGTTTCTTGGACAAAAGTACCTGTGAAACACCTCATCATGCCACCAAAACCTGCAGCAGCGCTTCCTAAGACTTGTGCGGCGAAAACGTCGGTGGGGAAGGCAGCGGGGACGTCGAAGACAGATAAAAGGATTGAGGAGGTCCAGGCCCAAGTGACTTCTATGAAGGAAGCCATAATGGATTTCATAAAAGCACAGACGGCAGAGTCGGAAAAACGAGTGCAAGTCGTGCCAAGCGCTCAGGTGAGCATGATTGCACAAGTTTCAACACCAACGACGGATGCTGCGATTTCTGGAGGATTTATTTCGTCCCCCACGGCTGCAAACGGTATGGATCTCAGTCCACAAGATGGCGGCGATTCCAGGGACCCGCTTGGGGTCGTGCGGACCGCGGGAGTTGGTCCCAGGGACTTCATCTCATCCGGGACTGCAGCACGCCCCACGAGCCGGGAGCCCCGGGGGTTTTACGTGCCAAATTATCAGGACGAGCCCCTGGACATTCAGATGCGCCCCATTCTCCAAGATTCGAGTCACATGTTACGACCAAGTTAGGGTAAGCGTACTCAGCCCTACCAATACGTTTTCAGAGGCACCCGCAAGGAAAGAACGTCTTTGGGCGTTTTGAATATACAGGAATACCTCTTGGGACTTTTTCGGATGATTGACGATTCCGAGACTGATCAGAGTACACGACCTCGGCTTTTGCAACATCTAAAGGAAATCGTTGAAGATTCCCTAGATTATGACTTCCAGACCGTCCGGCGCTGGAGCGAAGAGGTATTTACGAGGCTGGAGGAGGGGCGATTCCCAGATGGTTGGTGGTCGGAACACCACATACAACATCTGAGGACGACAATTTCAAGATCTGAAAATGCTCGTTTACAGAGAAGCGAGTCTGAGGCGACAAAGAAGAGCAAGGCCAGGGCATCGGCAGTTCATCACCCCCAATGCCCGGCATTTAATTCCGCAGGAGGATGCACCCTCACATCACCTCACGTCGGAGAGGGGGGTGGTCACGTGGCTCACGTCTGCGAGTATTGCCACACAGATCTCGGATAATTCCATCCTCACGTCGTGCACGATTGCAGGATCAAGTTTCGACACACTGCCCAGACTGGGCAGGGGGCGGGGCCGACACTCAGAGGCCTACCCGGAGCTACTCAGGCCATGCCCTTTAGGCCTGCGGCAGGCCGTGCGCCTGCCTTCGCAGGAACCCAGTGAAGCGGCTTTTGGATGTTTCACTGAAGGGGGGACCCCCCCGCCCCCCCCCTCCAACCTGGGGTGGACAACCCGGAAGGGGGCGATGCATGTGATTTTCTTTAGATGTTGCAAAAGCCGAGGTCGTGTAATCTCCACATTAATGGGTGACTCATGGGCTTTGCTCAGGGGTAGTCATTGCCACCTCTGGTGTCCCCCTCTACCGCGCTTCACAGGCGCCCCTCCTGCCCCCTCGCGGCTTTCACACGTACCACGCAGTCACATGGTCGACCCCGGTCCGGACCCCGGTCTCACTTCTACTCTACCCGCCATACAGTACACACGTACTCCACACCTTTCTCGTCACTCTTGGCACGTGCGCGCAGCCCCTGCACTCCACGAGCACAGGGCCCGCACACCATCACACCACACAAGAACGGATCAGGGATAACGAGTAGAAAATGCCGAAAACGAGAGCCTCCCCCGAAGCCGGACCGTCTAACACCCCCGAGGCTGAAGACGGGTCCGAAACGACGGTTAAAGAATCCACCACGCAGGGCTCCGCCGAACACGTGGCCTCGGTCTCAGAGCACGGTTCGTCCGTTAAGACATCTCGCATCGTGGCACTGGAGGAGAATGTAAAGTCCATCCTCACGGCTATTACCAAGATGTCCCGCGAACGGTCGCCATCACGACGGTCAGCTTCACGGGCGTCGAGACCCCCAACGGAACCATCTGCGGCGGAAGACAGGACAAGGGACTGGGCGCACGACCAGGCCTCACGGCTACCACCCCCACGGCAACTCCGCGACCGATATGTCTCTGAGGACTACATCCAGCGCGAGATTGAACGGGAGACCCTACGGCACGACAGGACGGCCGGTAAGCTTTCAACCGATTTGCATACAAACCGTCTTATATCGAAACCATACATGTATATTGACCGTGAGGGTGTGTATACCATAAGCCAGAAGCTCGAGGGCTCTCGGACCACTTGAGTACATCGGAGCATTCCTTAACATGATGGAGGACCACCGGGCCGTGCGTGAGGAGGACCGCCGCGACCTGTATCGCCACCTTACACAGGTCACAACCGATGCCCAGACATGGCCGTGGGCCAGGGTACGGAGGTGGTCCAACCATGTCTTTGATCAAGTCGAAGCCGGACGCCTGTATTGGTCTGACCACGTCAGAATACAGGACGAGCGCGTCCGGCTCGCCATGACGGCCACGACAACAACCACGAACGGCCAAGATGTCTCGAAGTCCGGGGCACGGGAGTTGCCTTGCCGGGCATTCAACTCAGAGAAGGGGTGCCGCCAACGTAACGGCCACCAGGATGGAGCTATAAAGTGGGTACATGTGTGCTCTTTTTGCGACTCCGTAAGCAGGATGTGCACGCACTCTATCCACGCGTGTAACAGGAAGCTGTCCTACGGAGTCGGTTACGAGAGTGCTGTACCCACACCGACAGCGGCCCCACGCCGAGCCCCACCGGCCGGACACGCACTGCGGCCCACACAAGTACTCCCACAACAGCCCAGTTAAAAAAACGCACCCGCCGCGCCCCAGGAGTAGGCGCGGCGCGAGACACCACCCCTGCACTCGGTACGCATGCACTCCCGGGCAGGGGGACGACCAACCTCAGCGAGTGCCACATGTATGACGTAACACCTCCCGGGCACGTGACAACAACACCGCGTGTCAAACACGTGGAGCGTGCAGGCAGTGACAGCGACCCCGGGGAATACACTCCCACCGCTGACAGCGCTAAGGGAGTGGACGAGCAATTGCCTCGGCAATTACCCCGGGGAGGAATGGATATTGTGAACCCACCCGACTTCGCCGTACTCAGGGAGGTGTGTGAGACCGGGGTGCCGGTCCCCGGGGTACGGACCGACCCGGCCGCCTTCGCCGGACACAGGCGGGCCCTCTGGCCCCAGTTCGCCGGGCCCGGGCCGCCGGGACAGGCCTACATCTACGGTGAGGTAAGGGACACCGGACTGCCTAACGCTTTAGGTGCACGCATTGAGCTTCCCACGGACCTGAACATTCCGGCATGGGTCCGGTACCTCTCCGGAATGCCCGGAAAACAGGAACTGCTCGACTTCATCCGGTTCGGGTTCCCCCTCGGGTACCTGTATCATTGTATTACCTATAATACAATTCAACATTGTATTCTTATCTTATAACTTCATCATAATTGACTTTTATTCTAATGTCAATTATTCCATGTATTCTTACTTACCTCATATTATTATTTCATTTAACATGTCGTCCAGTAAGGTCGACATAAAATTTTATCTACTACTTTACTACATAAAATTCAATAAAATTTTATTTTCCCAGCTACTGCTTTCTACTTTCATCCAGGGGTAGGGTAATGATATGTAATGGCGTTAGGAGTCATCTCAAGCGCGGTAACGCCCGCAGCGCCCTTGGGTGTTTTCCAACGTTACCACGACTGGTCACGTGATATGCGCTTCGAGTCATCTCCTCAACGTGCCTAACAGGGGAAAAGTTTTCCTCCCACCCACCCTACATGTTTCTGATGTTAAAAAAAAAATGCTGTAATCATTTTTGTTTTTATTCCACTATTGGTATGAAATTTATAATTGTCTCGTTATACTGTATTTTATACTCAATGTAAAACTCTGTAATTACTCAACTTCAGATTGTATCAAGTTTTATACAATCTACTTCAATAATTACTACATGTTTATTCATTAATCGAAATTACTGTGTGACAGTAATTAATCAATGTCAAACATACTCTCGTATAAATTTTGTCATCAATTTATACTGTTTTAATACCTGCCATCGCGGTATTAAATAAAATTTCAATCTCCACATTCACGACTCCGTTTAAGTCATTATTAGCTGGATAAACATCTAAACTGCTATAATAAATACTGGTCTCTGCACCTTATCAACGAATAAATATTAACTAGGTTTTGATTACAATTTAACTAAATTTCAATCATTTAATTTTTTATCTAAACCCCATTACCTGCAGAGGTCATGGAGTGCAAGGGGTTGTTTAACTTGTTCGATAATACAGTAAAGAATACCCATCTCTAGTGTATATTATTCTAATAGATGAATACACTAACCGAAATCTTTGTTCTAATTCTTTATTCTTTAAGAAACGATTTGAGCACAAATACACTAGTCATCTGTTTACCAGTTGTCTTACATGAATAAGGATCAATCCAAGCTCCAAGAGACGAATAGAGAAACTAGACTACATGAGGGACCAGTACTGAAAATTAATAGTAATATCAGGATAAAGAAATATAAGGACTCAGTTGAATTCAAAGCAGCTTCATGGCGGACAGCTTCATATTTTCTGGGGATTGTCGCCCATTGGCGAATCATGTATGCCCTGTTAATAATGCTTCTGACCATGCGAGCCAGACCCCCGTCCCGGCCTACGATGCCGCGAGCTGCGGCCGCGCTCCCTCTTCTACGCGAGATGGTGCCACTAGTGTCGTGCTAAGCGCGGACCTGGGTGTAAGCACCCGGGAAGCCACATCACAGCGCCGCCCGCGCCCGCTATGGCGCCGCTGGCGCCCCCACACCAGCTGATCTTAGGTGCTCGGGGGGCGACGCCCTCGCTAGAGATGCATTTATTAGCAAATTATGTCTTCCTGTTGTACATAACGATGATTTTAGTCCTGCAGCCTACTAGGGCGCCACCGCCGCTCAGGACCCACGCCATGCAGGCACCAGCTTGGTTGGCGCCACCCCCGCCACCTGCCACGCTGCAGGCGCCACACCCCCCAGTCGTGGCGGCGCCCTCCGCTGCTCCACGGCAGCCTACGGCCTCGTGGTCCGCGCCCTCTGGCCAGTCCCGGTCGGACAGGCCTGGAACACATACGCCAACTACAGGGAAGCCTACGCCCTATTGTTGATACGGGCCTAGCCAACTATCGCGGTGCACGTATCCCTGTCCCATCCAAACTCGTCATCTCCGAGTGGTGCCATCGCCTCGTAGGATACCACGATGCCGGCCTTGTTGACCTCCTGGAATACGGCTGGCCTACGGGGTTCACAGGCCTCAACCCTCCTGTGGCTACCGCGACCAATCATCACTCGGCCTCGGCCTATATGGACCATGTTGACGCCTACGTTGCCAAGGAGCTCACCGCTGGCGCACTAATCGGCCCCTTCGAGGCCCCCGCCTTCCGCCCCTGGTGCGCCACATCTCCGCTGATGAGTCGCCCTAAGGGTGGCACGGTCCAGCGATACATTATCGTGGACATGTTGTACCCGCCAGGCGCTAGCATCAACGACGGGGTGGTGTTCGGGCCTCACCTGGACTACGCAACCCCGTGCACCCTCCCCATGGTGGCCGACCTGGCGGCCTACGTCAAAGCCATAGGCCCTTTGGCCTGGCTATGGAAGGCCGACCTCACCAGGGCCTACCGCAAGCTTAGAGTGGACCCTCACGACCTCCCTCTCTGGTCTATTCAGGCTCGGGGCCTATTCTACCTGGACGTCTGCTGTCCTTTCCGGGCCCACCTCTCGGCCTTGGCCTGCCAGTGAGCGACCTTGCCAGTGGCCTACCTCCTTGAGGCCTGCTTGAGTACCTCCTTGAGTTCACTGCTACGCCCTCGGCCCTCGACCTCGCACTCGCGGAGGACAAGTGCCAATCCCCCACACAGAGCATGGAATGGTTGGGGATTGATTTGATTGCGTGGACCTCACCCTACGCATCCCGAGAGACCGATTGCAGGACGTGGTATCTGCCTGCCGAGGCTGGATTGCTCGGGCCACCATCACCCGGGCCCAACGGTCCCTCGTCAGCCGTTTACTCTACATCACCCAGTGCGTATCACAGAGCCGTCGCTTCCTGGCCCGCCCCCTTGCTTTTCTCGCTACCAACCTTGAGACTGGCGCCGCCAGGATTCCCCCGGCGGTCCTCAAGGACTTGGGCTGGTTCACGAGGTACGCGGAGGCAGCGAACGGCGTGGTCCTCCTGGACCCCCCCAGGACCCTCTTCGAAATCTTCTGCAGCTGTGAGGGCCGCGCGGTTGTTGGCAGGGCTTCCACGGGGGCCTACAGCCACGATTTGGCCGATGTTCCTTACATCCACCGCAGCTCTGGTCGTCGTCAAGCGGCTGCGATCCTCCAGGCTGTCGCGACACTCGGCCCGTATCCTTGTCTGGTCGGACTACACAGGTCCCGTCGGGGATATCGCCATGGGCCGTACTCGATGCCCATTCTATGAAGCAGTCACTAGAGAAATTTGGATGGTTGCGGCTCTCGTCGGCGCGGACGTCCAGTTCGCTAGGGCTGCCCCCGGGGCTGCCTCGCCGGCCTCTGCCTGTGTCACACCAGTCATTAGACGAGAATTATGACAACCCGAAGAAATTTTGGTATGAATTAAATAAGATAGTGAAGCCGCAGAGCACTACGGCCCCACCAACCTTCGAAGACCCTGATTCAAAGCGTAGTATTCCCTCTGATGGCTCACCAAACTATCTAAACTCCTTTTTTTCGCACATTGGGGAGAAACTAGCTTCTAACCTGTCTAATAACATAAAACATGTGCCCAACCTGAATGAAATTATTACCGACGGAGGATTAATCCCAGACTGGATTTGTATAGACAAACAGTACCTATATGATTTAGTCAACGACATCAATGTCAACAAGTCTTCCGGACTAGACAACATCAGATGTTCGGTCTTAAAGGACTACATGTTTCTTTTGATTGAGGAATTTGAGTACCTGTATCAGACCTCTTTTGACAGTGGTATTTTTCCTGATGCGTGGAAAACAGCTTCTATCACACCCCTACCCAAGTCCGGAAACCGAAAAGATCCCAACAACTAGCGTCCCATCTCCCTCCTTCCCGTACCTGCGAAAATAGCTGAGCATGTAATGCACAGTTACCTAAGCACGTTGTTAGAAAACAATTCTCTCATCTCACCGAGTCAATTTGGTTACAGAAAGGGTAAGGGCACAACTGATGCCGTGTATCGTGTGGTCAATAGCTTATACCTCTCCCGGGATGAGTGTAACATTACCGGAGTGGTGTATATCGATTTTCGAAAGGCATTCGACAGTGTGCATCATGGCCGATTGTTAGAAAAGCTGAGTAAATTAGGTATGCCTGATTGTTATATGCGATGGTTCCACTCATATTTTGTTAATCGCAAACAGAGAACTAGGTTTGGCGCGCTGGTGTCCGACTGGAGTAGTGTAAATTATGGCGTCTCCCAGGGTTCAATCCTGGGGTCGCTGCTTTTTATATATTACATAAATGATGTGTGTAAAGTGGTTAGTAATGTCGAACATACTTTATATGCGGATGACATTATCTTACATTCATCGGATAAAGACCCGATTGTTGTGAAAAGAACTTTGCAATCAGCCATGGACCAATTTATGGAGTGGGCTGATGATAATCTCCTGACAGTTAATATAAAGAAAACCAAAATCTCTTGGTTTGGCCCCGCCACAAAACTGAAAAAATTGAGACAAATGGATGTATTTGTGAAATTAGAGAAACTAGATTCAGTCGCTAGTTACCCATACCTTGGTGTTGAACTAGATGTGACACTTAGCTTTGAAAAGCATGCACGAAGTTTGATAAAGAAAATAAATCAGAAGCTGTTCACATTTGGGAAGTTCCGACCACTAATGTCTAGCGTGGTTGCTGCAAAGTTTTATAAGCAAGCGATTCTACCCACTATTGACTACAGTGCGATTTTCATGGGAGGTGCGAATGTAGTTTGGTTAAATAAATTGAAGCGTATGCAAAATAGGGCTTTGCGGATTTGTGTGCGCGACTATGCCATGGTGCACACTGTCGACAGATTACACAGTCTCGTTGGGGTGGTCCCGCTCTACACGCGTAGAAAGGAGCTTCTTGTTGGATTTATGAGGCGACAATACCTCAGGTCAAATGGTGATAATGATGGAATGAACTTATTTGATAACAGGCATGATGAGGAAAGTAGTACTAGCCAGAATGAGAATGATACAAGAGTATTAAGATCAGAATCTAAAAAGGTGTTTAAAAAAGGCAGACCAAGTACCAAGTTCTATAAACGGGCGCCTGAGTACCGTGGCCAGACTGCATGGAATGAAATACCCAGTGAACTAAGAAAAATCAAAGGAAAACAAGCATTCAAAAAGGCATTAAAATCTTATATAAGAAATTAGGCTGCATATTTTTCTGACAGATGGTATGAGCATACAGACTACAGGGGCTCTCACTGTGTCATCTTTTTTCATCCCATCATTACTAATTTTATGTTACAATGTCTCTATATATGTTACTGTTATGTGTGACTATGAATGTGAACATGTCAGTTCAGATTTGCCTCGCTGATTGCTAGAGGCCACAATGTAAAACCATCCGCAAGGATGAATTGTGTGCGAATAAATAAAAAAAAAAAAAAAAAGGCAGGGTCCCCTACCTCCGGCCATCAGTCGTACAGTCGGCCCTCTACGTACAGTGCTTAGCGAACTCCTTCTCTAGTTCGGCCACGGTAGCAAATTATCTAGCGGGTGCTCGGACTTGGATCGTTCGTCATGGCGGTAACCCCGCCTCTCTTTCCGGAGGTCCAGGCGGTCCTCAGAGGGGTCCGCAGGTTGTCGTCTCACGTTCCTTCACTGGCCCCTTCGATTCGGCTCCCGCATATTAGGATTATAAACTCATATCTCCTACGGACGGGCCCCTCAGCTATGGTTCTTCGGGCCACCCTCCTCACTACATATTATACGTTTTTGAGGGCGTCACCACCGGACCACCTCTCCGGTTTGTGGTGCCGCGCTTAGCGGACCCCAAGCTCTGCGTGGTCTGCGCTTACCAGGATAAGCGGCGACTCGCCCTCACTGTCCAGCGGCCCCAGCTTTTCGCCTCCAGAACAGCCTCCCCCTCACTGCACGAGCCGTTGTTTCAGCAATGCGCTTGGCCCTAGCCCCTCATGGACCAGAGGGCTGCAGGGCGACCCTTCATGGGGTCCGGCGGGGTGCAGTGCATGACGCACTTGCTTTGGGGACCCCCCAGGAGGAGGTCCAAAGACACGGCTCCTGGTCAACCTTTTCTGGCATGATGCCATATCTTCCCCACCGAGAGGGACATCGTCCCCCTCTCGGCAAGACACGACTGGCATAAAGTCTGTCATGCCTCATACTGCATAAATTCCCTTTGGAATTATATACCCTTTTTTTCAGGTTAATAATCAAATGACATTTTCATACAGTAATCACCTGTAATTGACTGTTATAAAAACTTTCATGTTCGTTATAAACTGTTATAACACCTATACGTATCAAACTATGATACTTGAAAATTTATCAAACTGATATCAAGAACGATTTGATAAATTTTTAATTCCAGTATGCCTCAGTGTCATAATTACAAAGAGATATCCACTTAGTCAGTATGAACGAATAACATAGGAGAAATTAAATAATATAAATAATAGAACCCCCCTCCTAGAAAAATTAAGATAAGATAAACAACCCCCCCCCCCCCAACTTCCAAATATAAATCCCCACCCGCAGAATACAAAGAATACCCCCATGCCGAATTGCGTAACCAGACGTAACCAGACGATCTGCAGTCGCCACACGCTTGGCATTTACATTAGACGATTTCTAGACTTTTACGGCTGAAAGTCGTCAGGTTCAAGAATCGCGGCGTATAATCGTCTAATGTAAACGCCGTGTTAGTTGCAAGGGGAATCATTCAAATCTATCATTTCAGAATTGTCACAGCATGTTATATATAGGGGGCTTTCTAGGGGATCCGTCATCTTTGCTGAATCTTCCAAGGAACACACAAGCACCGACATCACCTGTTATTGTTTATGACTGCTCTCCAAGATCATTCATGGCATGGCCACAGTTAGTATTTTGCGAGATCTATGCTGGGAGTGTGCAACTCTCCACCAGCGGTGACACATTCTGAGTGCTGACATTGGCTTTTAGGTGATTCTGAAAGTTGTGCAATGACTGCTTTGAGGGAAATAATGTGGGGCATTCATGTACTATAGTTTAAATATATAAGGACAAGGACGTTTTGCATTCTCTTTTGCATGGCGCTACCGTCTACTGGAATCCAATGGGAATTTTTAGAACTGTTGCTGGCCGTTAACCCTTTAAGGACGCATGATGCCTGAAGGCCTCACCACACAAAAGATGCATGATGCCCGGACACATCACAACACTAAAGACATATGGTGCATTGAGGCATCATTTTTTACCAAAATCTACAAAAATGCTTAGTCCTGTACCGCTTTGTGACTTTGAGGACTTTTTGTAGACAACTGGTAATGACTGAAAGCACGCAATGATGTAATATTGAGGTATCTAATGCTAGGTTTACACCATAACCCTAGCAGTCCTGGCAATAGATTTTGGCAGAATCGTCGACTTGGTATTTTAATGGCATTTTTATGGTTTTGCCCACTCTACCCAAAATATCCCGTCAACTTAAGTTGAGTTCAGATTGCCGGGCAAAACGACTTAGGCAAATTATGGCAGTTTCCCGTCGACATAAGTCGACTTGCGCCGAATTACGGCAGTTCTCGACGACCATTGTTGGGGTTTCACAGAGATGCCTACATAAATATATCTATATATATATGATATTAAGTACTTGTGTTCCTTCCCATAATTCACTTTTTTAAAGCAAAAGTGAATAGGTCTGAATGAAAAAATTTCCTTATCACAACTGTTTACAGTTGTTCACCTTCCACGGTGGTTAGCATGTATCTTATTCAATGTATTCTCTGCCTGTGACTGTTGGGAGTTAATGAATATCCTGATAACCTACAAAGAACTACGGCCAAATAGACCTAGTTCTGTCTGTAATCCTAACAACCTAAGGCGGACTACGCCCAATTACAACCACTTACGGGTGTCACCACGGTCGTAAACCACAGGGGGTTGCCGGCACTGCCGTGGCAGATTTTTTGACGGTAAGAAATTCTGGCCCGCCAGTCCCAGCAATGCCCCGGCAGCCAAGTCCACTTACGATTCACATTGCTGATGACTTAAGACCAACTCTGAAGTACAAGTTGAGATATGGTGACAGTCTGTTGGGGTTACCAGGACTGGAGTGATGGTGTAAACCTAGCATAACATAGGGTTAGAACGTAATACAGTTTAGAGAGTTCAAATATGCAAAATCAATCCATTACCACAAGTTTACTCACCGATATCTGATATTCATACAGGGCGACTGCAGCATACTTAATAAGGCAAGAAATATCTACTAGGAAAGAGGGGTCGCAGCAGATTGACAGATATTGGGTACAATGTCTGTATTCTCTGGTAGCCAGAGTAGTGGTCGCATTGATAAAGTGATAGAGACCTCTCAACCCATAGCCCTATACCATTGGTTGCTGAAGCATTCAAAACTGATTCATATACCCCTACATATTTTTTTTTATATATTTTTTTTATTCAGATAACATATTAACCACGACGTTATTCGCCCATAATTGGCGATCTTCCATAACGTAGTCACAGGAAAATACATGACAACACAGCTAGTACAGGACAAGACAATCATGAATACATCACATTCGCTTCATATTATATCACATAGATTAGGATAATACTCTTGGTAGGATTTCCTTCACCTTCATTTTAAAGTTATCACCATATGGAAGAATTTGCATCTCTTTTGGGAGTCTATCCCAGTATTCCCTTCCTATGTTTAAAGGTGATTGTCTGAATTTTTCAGTCTTTATTCTGGGTATTTTAAGTTTTATTTTATTATCTGTCCTTGTTCGTTTCTCTGCTATTTCAAAGACATGTTTGGGATCTTCAGTCCACCACTTTATCATTGTTATTAAATGTGTTGCTCTTCTTGTATTAAGTGTTCTCATTTTACACAGCTCATTTAGATTTTCTCTTGAGATATCTCTTGCCTTTCTGACACCTATAACCACTCTCATTGCTTTATCAAGTAGGACCTGTAGCTTAAGTCTATGCGTTTTTCCCATACAATATTGTATGGAGTCGGCATATTCTATGACTGGTACAAGCATATGCTTCAGTATTTTTAGACTAGTTTCTGTATTTAAAAGATATCAAGTTTTTCTTAACTTCAATAATTTCAGGTTGAACTCACGTGAAATCTCCTGAAAGCGGTCATTGAATGTAAGATTATAGTCTACCAATATCCCTAGATAACAATACACCCTAACTGTTTGAAGCTCTTTGTTTGCATAGCTAATTGGTAACATTTCAACAACGTGCTTTTTGTTGGAAAACCACATCACTTTAGTTTTATTACTATTTATGTGAAATATAAAGAGACCTTTATATAAATATAACCAGCCAGGAGTACCAGAAGATACTACCAGATGGCGCACCAGTCCGCTACCAGGACCCACAGCGCCCCTACCAGAGGGCATGGTAGTTGGTGGAGGACTAGGCATTGAGCCTCACTACTTCATTAACTGCCGCGCAGAACACTTCTCTCTCTACAATTTTTTTTCCAAGGAAGAAACTTTGACAGACGGCTTGACACTTTTCAACATGAGAAAGTGTTTAAAGTGCATGAGAGAATTTGACGCTCGCTCACATAAGGAATGCCCGTTTTGTCAAATTGCGGCAGAGGCCAATGAATTGGCTAAAGAAGACGAAGAAATCGAACGCGAAGACATTGCTACTTCGCTAGGCCGACCACGACGAAATCAAGATGGCGGCAACACACAAGGCACCGAAAGGGCACCGGCACCATGGTTAGCATCATTACATTTTGAATATCAATATCCCAATATCCCTAGATAACAATACACCCTAACTGTTTGAAGCTCTTTGTTTGCATAGCTAATTGGTAACATTTCAACAACGTGCTTTTTGTTGGAAAACCACATCACTTTAGTTTTATTACTATTTATATACAAATTATTTTCATCTGACCATGCTTTAATCCTTTTTAGGTCCTCTTCCATTCTATACCATGCCTCACTTTGGTCCCTGCCCTCAGATATCAGAGCTATATCATCAGCATATAAAATCGGTTTTACGTTTGTTAACGGTGCTACTCTATCGTTTATAAAAATTTAGAATAAAAGTGGTCCAACTACAGATCCTTGTGGTACACCGTTTGCTACTTTTTCTTCATCCGAGATTAAGTCATCTAGTTTTGTCCTAACCTTCCTATTTTCAAGGTATCTTTTCAGGATTTTTATCAAGTAGGGGTTAATTTTAGCTTTCCTAAGTTTATCTAATAATATTTTATGGCTTACAGAATCGAATGCTTTTCGGAAGTCTATAAATGTTATTAAGACTACCTTTTTATTATCAAGATGGGATAAAATTTCGGTTATCATGCTAAATATTGCTTGAGCTGTAGATTTTTTAGGAAGAATCCGAATTGATAGGGAGTTATGTATTGTTTTTCTGATAATTGTTGATAAAGTCTATGATGAATAGATTTTTCAAAACATTTTGTCATAAAGCTTAAGACAGTTATAGGTCTCCAGTTGCTGTAGAGTTGTAGATTGCATTCCTTAGGTAATGGTCTAATTACTCCATTTTTTTAAAGATATTTGGAAAATATCCATTCATCAAAGATTTGTTTACTAGTTCAACTATGATCTTGGGATTGGTTTGAAAAATCTTTTTTAATAAATCAGATTTTACTAATTTTAGTCCTGTAATTTTATCATTATCCATTCTTTTAATGTACTTCACTATTTCTTCTTCTGTTGTCATCGATATATCTCTCAGGTGATCATCCTCGTTCATGCTGATGTCATAAAGATCAATCCTAATTGACTACCATGAATGAAATAAGGCAACCCATATCGTATAGAGAAACATTGTCATAATCTAGGAATGTATGTATTTACTACGTTGTTGTTACAAAATACGATACCTACTACTGTGTGAACCACTTAATTCGTTCACAACCTGTACTGCCTTATGTATGCCATGTTGTCCATATTGTATATATAACATCATTTTTGACAAACTAAATTTTTGTTCTAGCTAGTTAGCCTGCTAGGTACGCTATCTTCTACCAATATACGGAATGTACATTTGCTGGGTCACGAATATAAACAGGCAAAATACTGCCTTTTCGAATCCAGGATAAATAAAACGATTTTTTTTTTAAAATCCATTCATCAGGTATGCTTGGGTTTGGTTGAGAAGATGATTGATTTCCTACATTCACAAACAATTTATTCATTTCATTACTTATTTCTTTCTGGGTTTTTCCTTCAATTTTGGGATATTTACTAATGGCATTGTCGCCTCCTACCCATACCTTATTCAGTAATCTCCAAAACCTTTTGGGGTTATGTTTGTTAGTTTCCAGATTCTTTTGAATCTTTGAAGCCTTCAATCTTTTTAGCCCTCTATGGATCTGCCACCTAAGTTTTCTCGCCTCAGCGAGTAGGATCAAGTAGGTATGGCTAGTACTATCTACTTTGTTGAGTTGCTTTAGTATATTTTGTCTCTTTTTTATTTTCTCATTTAGGCTATTAGAATGTATTTCTCCTTCTTTAGATCTAATTAGTTTTTCTTTAACTGGGAAAGCGTCATTTATCTTTTCTTCTATATAAGTCAGAAAATGTTCACATCTTTCAGTGTCATTAGTATCTACTGTGGTTTCATAATAATTATTCATCATATTCATTGCCCAATCCTGGTTGTACTTTTTATAATCTCTATATGTTATTAACTTCCTTGTATTTTTATCCCTCTTTTTCTTTCTTATTCCAAATATCATAATGTGATCAGAAATATAGTAATTTATGTTTCCAGATTTTGCTACAAATTTACTATTGGTATATATATGATCTATGATACTCTTACCATAGTTATGTAGAAACGTTTCCTTTGTTTGTAGAATCTCAAGATTATTACCTATTAGAAAGTCCCTCATTACCTTATATTTAGGGCATCTGGCTGCAGTGCTATTTATATTCAGGTCACCCAATATCCAAAATTCATGTTTTTTAAATTGTTCATCTATAAGGAAGTTTGTTAAAATATTATAGCAGTCTATTATTTGTTCTTGATTACCACCAGGTGGTCTTTATACTCCTACTATAAGCATTTTCTTTACATTCGGTATTGATAGTTCACAGGTGACACATTCTATGTTTTCAGTTGATATTGTAAATTCTGGTATCAAAGTAAGATAATTTGCGTATTTGTGGTGCACATATAAGGCTACTCCTCCTCCAGTTTTCTTACTCTCATAATTTCTGTCACTCCTATGGAGTATCATATCATTCAAGTCCAACATATTTTTCATATACCTGTCAGTCAACCATGTCTCTGTGATTGCGACTATGTCTATTTCTTTAAAGATTTCTTTAAGTTCGTCTAAACGTTTAAATACAGACTACGCACATTTGCTGTGATAAATTTCATCCCTTTAAAGTCATTGGTGGGCCAGTAACGATGATAATGTATTGCAGGACGGTGTTCGAGTGACTAGAAATACAGATAGGGTCAAGTTAAAAGTTAAGAGGCCATCTACTGAATTGTTTAGGCGATCACCCCTGTATAGTGGTAAACTGCTGTGGGATGCTTTGCCATCCGACTACCACCATGTCAGTAGCAGGAAGGAGTTTAAAACACTCCTAAAAAAAGATTTGGAAGTGCAAGTTGGGAATGTGCAATGATCACCCACTGGCCTGTCCGCGACTCATACCCACTCCTGAGAGGTAGTAAAGGCTGTATGTTAGAATTTAACTAGTAATGATGCCATGCCGATGTCTTAGTCTTTGTATTTGTATTTGTTTAGTTGTAAATGTACTTGTTTGGTGAAATCTGGTGTCTAAGTGTAACTGAGTCTCTAGGATCCATTACACAGTTTATCATAGCCTCATATAACCAAAGGTAAGCTATGTAACAGTCGACAAGGACTGTATAAAATGGTATTCTGCTACGATGATAGCAATAACCATGTGCTAGAAATATCTGGTGACTATAACTAAAGTGTCGGATTGTTATGAATGCTGAAGTTTCTGCATTTGATTTCTACTGTATATGTTTGTGTGACGACAGGATTGAAAATCATGTATACATATGTGAATCCACTATCGTCAATAAAAAACTTTTTAAAAAAAAGAAGTAAATGTAGCTCCGATGGGGTTACATATCGCATTGTGAAATCATGATCCTTTCACATTTCCATTAAACCATCAGGTAGCTAAGGGTACAAGTTGTCTTGATTCCTACACATTTCAGACACACAACTGGACAAGTTGGACATACATTTTGACAAAAGGTACACATAGATTGAGACATGGAGATGGTGTAAACACAAAAGGGCATCATAATACATAGTGGCCAGTTGAGCCTGGGTAAGGAGAAATACTTATCCCTAGGCATAGTTTGAAGTGAATGTACATGAAAAGTAAACAAGAAACTTAAAAGATAATCATGTGTCTGGTTTAGGACAAAATAGAGCAGGTTGTTCCATATGAAATGATAATTAAGAGAACGTATATTAAGTAAAGGCACTAGATATGCCTTTGAGAACACAACTTAGAAGAAATAAGTTATATGATTTTTCTCCCCGATCTCTGTATTAAATACAGACCGTCTCACAACCGGGCCTAGTTCAAAATATCCGGCGGTGTGAGACAAGTCGCTACCCTGTGCTTGTGCTCTGTGCACAGATTGGTTCGGGTAATCCTCGGTAAAGCTGGGAGATGCGGAATCTACAACCTAGTTTAACCTAGTGCACAAAGCCAGACTCCAGACACTTTCAGGTACAATAGGGTTTATTAAAACCTGCAAATCTATTTACAGTCTCTTGGCATGGAATGTAGCACAAGGGGAGAGGATCTCTTCTCTCCACTGCTGAAAGGTTTCCAGAGAAACCTAGCAGTTCTCTGGTGCTCCAAGTGTTCACTCAACTGAGAGGTAACCTATTGACCCACTGCAGCCTTAGCCTATATATATACTGACCGAGTTATGTAATGCGGGTGAACCCGTAGTATTTGCATACACAGGTCCGCCGGCTTTACCGCACAGCAGGGATTGGCACCCGCGGCAAAGTGAACGAACCACTGTTTGACTACCCTGACCCCTACACATGCATACAGATTAATTTTCATTAGACTTCTTCTCTACTATTTTGGGAAGAACATTTCTCTACTGGTGGTGTGTGCTAATAAGGATGTTTTCTTTCCCTTTGAGAAGCTGTCAATTCCTACTCAGTGATTGTCTTATTGATTCTCCCTCAATTTGATCGACTTTTTGTTTGCATTCTCGATCTCGGTATCCCCTTTCTTTAAACTGTTTCATTTTAATTCGAGGTTGTTTTTCATTGTCCTTTGGATGTGAACATATCCTTGTTTCGTTAGGATGTCTTTTCCTAGTTTTGCACTTAACTCTCCTTGTCTATCATTTTCTTAATTTTTTTCATCATTTCAGTGTATACTGCTTTGTCCCGTAAACCCCTTTCATCTTTTTTGCAAATTCCTTTCTGGCAGTGATGTCCTCTTTTAGGTTTGAGCCCAAGATGCACTGGAATTCCCTAAATCCATCCACAGCGGGTCCTTTTATGAAGGACTTTTTGCTGAGTCCTGTAGAGGATGCTAGATTTTTGTGGAGGACCTCCAATTAACTTGTTGGTCATTACTGTTGTCTCCAATACATTCATTTCCTCCCCGTTTTATATTGTTTCCAGTAGTTTCACCTATGGCCTGGCAGCAAACTGGAGCGGCCACCAGTTCTGTGTCTCTGAATGATGCTCTGCCATCCAGGCTGTCCGTTATCTCAGGGTTCAGCCTTGTTTTGGTTAATACCCACAGGCTCCTTGGATGGGGTCATTCCTTGTAGATCTCTGATACTTTGTCCATAGACAGTGAGTTTTTCCAAATGGTGTCCACTATCTTCTTCATGGAATCACTTACCTCTATCATAGTCACATCATTTTCAATCTCCTTCAGCAGCACTATATTATTCACTAAGGTAGATGTCCCTTTTTCTTTTTGTGCTCCCTGGGCAGGTCTAGGCTGCAAATCTAGGCTGCTCCTATGTGATATCCTGTCACAATCATAGAAAGACTATGTCGATTTTTTCTGTGAGTTCACTATCATAGTCTAGGATGGGCAGGACACCAAAGTATCTTGCAGTGTCTTGGTTTCTGGTCGGTGTATTACATCTATCTGTGGTGCCATGTGCCCTAGCATTTCTTCAGGCTCCAGTCTGCCTCGTTCATCTACACTTACTTACCCTTGTCAACTTAGGACACTATCTATACCTTTTTGTCTATAACTATCATAACCACACCAAAGCCGAGCTGTTCGTCATGAATTTCGTCCACCCAGCTTAGCTTGCAAAAGCAAACTGAATCACAGTTCACACCACTGCAAGTAGATTGACCGCCACCTCTGTCTACACTGTGTTCCGACTAAGAGGTTGGTAGCGTTAAACCCTGGTCGTGTTCACAAATTCTCAATCTCGTACCAAGCACCTTTCTTTATCTGTACATTCCGAGAGCCGCAATACCCATTACGAAATATTTACTCACAAAATTGATGATATAAATGTCTATCTTATAGTTATTTTATTCACAATACACACAAAAGGAAATATGAACATGGAAAAATAGCTTCAAGGGTGAGTATGGACACATTCTCCAACCATAGGTATAGGTCACATCAAAGATCTGCAGGGAGAGTCACAGACACTAACAGCTAATGGGTCAAGGCGGCCACAGATTTAACCCACCCACAGCTAACGTAGTGTAGCTCTGGCGGCCAGTGTACACTACAAGGAGCTCCAAGCCCCTTCACTGTGTGATCTCTGTAGGTCACAGGTTTTTTTTTTTTTTTTTTTTTTTTTTTTCTCAGTTAAACATATTACAGGCATTCTGCAGTCGGCAGGTTTTGTGTACCCGTCTGTGACCAAACTTATCACAATGCTAACAATAACAACTCAGATCATAGTGGATGTGAACATGTACAGTGTGATTTTGGTATGGGCTAATGAGGTGAGATGGATTATAGACTCAATATATTGGCAGTTTAATGATGTTGTCCAGCCATGATCAGCCTACTTTTTGCTTTTACATGGCATTTGAAAGCATGCATAGATATACTATCTTGAATGACCATTGGTAATCCATTCCACAGTAACATTCCGTTGAATAGCGGATTTCGCCTAAAGAAACTCGTTCTTGGTCATTTCAATTTTACATTTCTTTTATTCTGACCCCTCGTTTTTTGGTTCTCTTCCCTAGCTACATCCTTGGCATATCTACGCATGAACATCATTTTCAAATAAGTACGTCTTACTCCTAGCATGTCAACCTTACATCTAACATGTAGATCATCAATACTGGTTTCTCGGACGTGTGTTTTAGTACATATTCGCAATGCCCTATTCTGCAGTTTTTTTAGCTTGTCTAATAAGTATAAAGATGCACCATTGATGAAGTAACCGCAATGGTCGAATATAGGGGCAATAAGAACTTTGTAAATGCCAATACTAGTGCTCTCATCGATATATTTACGTATTTTTGATAGTTGATATAGTCGCTGATTTACTTTGCGAGAAACGTCATTAGAACGGGTTTAGATTCCACACTTTGCCAGCAGCAAGTTAAGCGTTAGTGGGTGCAGTATGTATAACCTCTCCCAAACTTTTATCCCCATCTGCGTATGTCCCACTCTCAAATTAAAGCCTTTTCTGCAGGGTAACCCAAGTTCAGGTGTATATTTCTCAAATAGATCTGCTTCCTCATATCATTACATAATTACCTACTAATTCACTTGTGCATGCTTATCAAAACCTATAGATTCTGTTAGCTATTTTCATTTTGGGGACAACATGAGGACTAGTACTACCTGACCCGCAGAGGCTGATCTGATCTGTTATCAGCTTCTTTGCCCGATAAATAAAGATATATATGCATCTTATATAATAAGAGGTGGAGGGAATGAACAGTAAACGCAATATTCGTAATGACCCATCCGACCCTGTCCTAGAATTGAAGCTATCGCCAGGGGAGACCTCTGCAGAGCATGACAAATAAGCCAATTGGTCAGCTAGCCTGGGCAAACAAGTCCATCGGCCTACTTGGTCATATCTCATCGTTATGTCTTACAGTTCCAGACAGGTAGGAGACTCCTTAAGGGAATTGGTACCAGATTCACCATGCCCAAGGTTTGCACAGGGCATGTTATTATGTACGATTTATATTCTATTGTGTATAACACTAAATCTAAAGTACCTTTTAATGAAATATACAGTTTTCAGCGTGGGTATTAGCTTTCAATTGCATGTGCAGTGATCTGATGAGACAATACCATAGTGCAAGATAATGCTAAATACAAGCCAAGGGAAACTAGGAATAAAAGCTCTGATAAATGCACAATTTGGCACCAACAGCCGAAAAACATACAACCAACAAAATCAAAGCAAGTTGACTTTGTCATTGGAGAAATTGAATTTCAGTGGATACACGCGCTAATTGTGTTGACGTTTTCGTCATACAATACCCGACATAGCAACAACCATGGCAAGATAGAACCTATCTGGTGTTATATGGCGAGCGGCATAAGACATGATCTCATTGCTGAGATTCAGACCAGCTGAAAATGCCAACTCACCATTCTTGGCCTGTCTTGCAAGTCATTACACCGATAAGCAATCAAAATACATGCAAGGTTATCGCACTGATAAGGATCATACTGGCTGTTGTCGCAACGATAGACTGGCCTAGTTGATGCTGCTAAAAAAATACAGTAATTAATACTTAATCACTCATCTCAGGAATTTCCGTCGAGTGGAGACATGGACTGCTGCTATAGGTAATGCCTACTTGTGGACAGTACAACGCCACCGGATGTATGCTATGGAGGTGACATTAATCTCCGCTACTGCAGTCATCAAGGTTGCCTAGGCAACACCCACCTTCTACCAGACCACTAAGCTGTACCATGGTAGCAGGTGGAGTTTGGTTTAGCGAAGACTAACCATTGCTTGGACCAGGGACCTGTTTCACTAGTTTCGCGACATTTCTAGATGGCGTCTAGATGGTGTGTCCAGTTTCATAAGAACTAGACATTAGACTTCGTTCTGTCCGTTCTTGCTTGCACCGTTGGTGCCGCTTTTCATGTCTGTCTAACACTTTTGTCACAAAACTAGTGAAACTGGTCCATGACATGTAGATTTGTCTCATTCTTATGTTTGGGGTCTATCTTTACCTAAGGACAGCTACTTGTGTTGTCACGAAACTAGACAACCCCAATGTCTGTATGGTGTCACAGACATGTCAGGAAACTAGTGAAACAGGTCCCTTGATCCTAAAAGAGACCTGGGATAATAGTTTCTGCACTTGGTTATATCAGCACACATCTAATCATTTGCAATGCATAGTTTGAGTAGATATGGGAACACAAGAGATGTCTAATATAAAAAGAACTCTGAGTCTAGAGAATATTAGAGATTGGTGCAGGATCTCTTTTTTATTTGTGTTAACTATGACAACGGTACCATAATCATTCATTATCTTTCGATGGTGATAAATGACAAGATATTTAGAAAGATTGCTTTTTTGTGGTGGCGCTCAGGTTGCCACTTGACTAGAGACAGCCAATAAATTTCAATAAGCTTCCAAGAAGACATTATCATATGGCACCTGGGAATACCACAAACAAGGCTTATCTAACTTCAGGAATCGACCTATTTATTGAATGCCAAACAAGAGAGAATTAAGGTTTTTCGGTATCAGGTTTGCCCTCTCTTTTGCAATAGATTGATTCCACGATGTTTAGTATGGGCTTTCCCTGATTATGTATGATACTGGGACAGGTTCAGACATATAGATATGTTCCAAAGTTCAGAGACATGTTACAAATTATCTCTTGCATATGTAAGGAATTGGTATGCCATTAGTCATTATATTTCCTGTACCAATAAGTATATCAGACCATAATCCATTTACATGGCTATGATATGTACTTCTTTATGATAGTACTAAGCGTAGGAATAATCCTACGTGATGCAGGCCACGCAGCGTTCATCGCGAGTGGTGTTACCCGGCATTTACACTAGACAACTAAAACGTGACGACTGTAGATCGTCTAGCCTGTAGTCATCAGGTGGCCCTCGATTACGTAATATCGACCGCAATAGTCGTCAACCCTGGAATTTATTCAAGCCTTTACACTTGTCATATGTACTGATGTTTAGCCTTTGACCGCTGAGAGTGGTCAGGTGGTGCACAATTTAAGAATCGTCACCTACAATCACCTAGTGTATACGGAGGGTAAAGCCCAGCGTCCACCTCCTACGATAGATTCGTAGACCTCCCGATATGGCACCGATACAAAAAGTCCAAATCGGAGACATATCGGGAAGGTGCAAAATCGTAGACATATGTCTAGACATGCCAATCCACCACGCATTGTATGCGTTTTTTATCGGTGCCTAATCGCAGAAACCTGGTCAACTGCGCCGATATTAGGTGACCTTCCGACGCGATTTTGATCTTGTATCGGGAGGTGCATCGTAGAGCATATCGTAGCCATATCGTAGTAGGTGGACGCCGGGCCTAAGGGCAACATCCAGCAGTTAGGTGTTAGGTGCAAGAAATGGTGTGAGGGTGGAATTTATTTTCAATTCATATTTCATTCATTACTTCAGTCAGCATCAACATTGAAGACGTATAAATAGCGTTAAAATAAATCTAAGTCCCTAAATTCTGCCATTTTGGTTATCGTTCACTGTAAAAACGGCTGTAAATTTGCCAACAAATGACTGACAGCAATATCTTTTCCATATTTGTACTGGATGACGGGGCCTGTACTAGTACGCTACCACGATGCCACGAAAAAAAGAATTCCGCCACAACGCTCGGCGAACCCGAACGCAGCAGAAGATTGTCAACATTCATCTTCTTCATAGACTAGAAAAGAACCCAGAGAAATCTTTCCTACTTTTAATCATTCAAGTGTATGTAGACAGGCACATCACCCGATAATTGGGATGTTAGGGCCCACTTATCGGGACGTTAGGGCCCACTTAAAGCAAACATAGGGACCACCTATCATAAGATCCAGTTACATCTTTGAAATACCCATACATCTCAAATTTTCAATGCCTGTAATGGATGGACACACAGAAAGTCACTTGTTCTTGTCTTGCAAATGGATAGAATAAAATGTGTCGATCAGTGTGCTGTTTAAATTAATTGCATAGTCGCAATATTAACAGAGTTATCGAACAATTCTGCAAAATTAGATGTGCCTTAAGGTCCGTTATGCTATTTCTCCCTCCAAGCGTCACAGGTGTGAACACAGCAAGGCGGTGCGGCTGAGGCACCTAGATTGAAACACACATTAAAGCTTGCTGGGCAAGACTGAACTAGAATTTCTATTCTGCAGATGCTATCACATAGTGGTGTTTTTGTTAATTAGATTTATCTTTTATAATCATAAATGAATCTGATGAAATGAAAGAATGATGGCTGATTATGATAATTTCATCTTTCTATAAATTCTAAATACTATGTTATATCTGCATTCTGTGAAGACTTCATATATGTTGATTAATTATTCCCCAAGTCATCATCTGATCACCTATACTGTATGGTAATGCATAAAGGCACCCCCTGGTACAATTGGCTTCATTTTTTACATACAGGATGGAGTGGACGTGGTCACTTAAATTTCTCAGTAATTTTGCTTACAATTCTAAATAGTGGCCTCTAAAAAAGACCTTTGTTGATAGTGCATTTTTATTTCAGACTCAAACAAACAAGGCAAAACCTGTGGCTTCATGTTGTTTATTACCTACCAATTAAAGAGTCTCATTAGGAAATTTATAGGGCAACCAGAGATTCTGGCATGTCAGAATATCCTGGAGGAGATTCCGGAGAAATAGTCCTGTCCATAATGAGGTCGAATCATCATACATGTACTTCGAAATAAGTTTCTTGAATGTTCATTAAATGTTAATTATTTAGAATCAATCATAATTATCATTTACCATCAGAAATCTCTGTCATAATACACTTTGCATGATAAAAATCACAGGTTAAATGCGAACTATATTATTGATGTAAGTCTACACTGATTTACTGCAACGCATGACAGTGCTGTGGTGTCTAGAACTAAATGTCTTGCAGAAACCTTTTAATTGCAATTGACCTTCTTCACACTGGCGCCATCTTGTAATGGCCGTCAAATTGGTCACACCAGAACGAGGCGATAGGCTCTGGCATGTAGCAACCACAATTGCAGCAAGTGCCTAATACTATGATAATAAAAAATATATATCAAACTTCTGTCATAAATAAACGGCCGAATTTTACAATCAAGAAATACTGTTAGAAAGCTGAGAGTTGGACCAATCTGTTGGTATATATATATATATGATATATCTGTGTTATGGCTAAGATTTCCTGTCATAGATTGAACATCGGAATTGTTTAGGTACAAAAAACCACTAAAATATGTTACCTTCCTGTTTTCACAGTGATTTGATAAAGAATCTATCGCAATGACCTATAGAAATAACCATGCTATCTTATTAGGTATCTTATGACGATTAATATGATACCTATATTGCCAGGCTGGGATAGATATTTCTTGATGAAACATAGCATCATGAGAGTGTAATAAAATGTGATTTTCCAATATTATTACATTTGTGTGAATGGATATATATTCTAACTTCTTGTGATTGCACTGTTACATTTAAAGATAAAATTGAAGTGATTTGAAGATAGAACCCCATATAATACAGCTGGTATGTTATCTTATTGACTAAATTTAATTCAAAGGTAATTATTTGCAGTTCCCAGCCATGCAATTCGCCCAAAATGCAATATCAGAAAATTGTGATTTTAGCTCTCTTATGAACACTTGTCACCTTGTCTCTATAGTCCAGTATCCTAGGAAATATCTCTCATAACCTGGTGATATTGGCACTTCTTTAATCATCTTGAAGTGCTTAAGAAGGTAGGATGTTTATTTCTATAGGTCATCACGATATATTTTTCATTAAAGCACTGTGAATACAGGAAGGTAACATGTTTGTGGTTTTTTGGTACTGGATGTTCAATCTACGACTGAAAATCTTAGCCAAAACACAGGTATATGACATTATACCGACAAATAGGCCCAAGTGTTAGCTTTCTCACAATGTTTTATTTATAAAGATCAGCCTGTTATTCATGAGACAACAACAAATTACATTTTTAGTTAAATCTGTGCTTATAGGTCTGAAGCCATGCTGCTGACCCAGCTCAGGTATCACACCTCGTTTTCGAAGGCAGCATGTTGCTGGTCCTCGGCAAGCAGGGCCTAGTCACATGCAACTAGCGCAACCCGATCGTTGCGCCACGCTTATGTGCAAGTGGTGAATAGACTTGTTATCAATCTTGTAGGTGGGTAATAAACGACTGGTTTTGTATACGAGTGACCATTATCTCCTCGTAGTTGACAATGTGATATCCCCGCTAATTGCTCGGATATAATTATGCATCAACTACTCAGAGATTACGGCCACTCATTCCCGAAACCAGTTATTGTGTATTTTGTGTGATCTCTGAGAAAGACTTCTTTTTCATTTGAGTCACGAGACTAGTATCAAATGTTGAATTAGCAAATGCAAAAGCCGTAATATGATTTTTATTGGTGTGTGTGTAGTTTAATGTCCAATTTTTCAACTAGACTTACTTTGATTTACTTTATTAAGATTTCATCCTGTTGAAATGCCTGGTTGATCCGGGCAGCTTACTTTTCTCACATATATCTTATCAAAAATCTTGTCATTCTTTGTCTAAGCACTCCATTTCTAACAATAGCTACATTTTGAAAAGATCTGGATGGGACAGAATGGCTCCCACATGAAAGGTTATACCCTTATACCAGTTTGAGAAAGCATATCTTTTGTCTGTTTGACAACAACCCTCTGATTCAGACATAAAAGATACTCAACTAGACTACAAACATTTGGAATAATCAGATATACAGTCACCTTTTTTCTCACTCTCACCTGGCCCACTTTTTTCTCATTATTTTTCTTATCTGATTACATTTTGCCTTCACTTCCTCCGGCAGTTTCCAGGATAGTTTCAGTGACATCAGTACTAATAATGGACTGTATTAAAGTATATGGTATTTATTATACTTTGGTAAATTTTTATACGTAGTATAACAATTTTGAAAAGTAATACCAGTGAGTAATACAAAGTCTGGGTATTACGAGGTGTAGTTAAATTGTTAATAACATGAAATGGAATACTGAATGTATTCAAAGATACATGGTAGTTATACATGTAGTTTTAAAGTTGATATAGAAATGTGATAATTGATATACGATAATTGGTGAATTTAACAAATACAAAGGCCCTATAAAATCACCCATTATTGATAGAGTTCATGTAGGATGGGAGGGTGGAAATTTAAACGTCTTTTCAAGTCTGAAGTGGAAGCGAAGACTGAATGTCACATGATCAAAATGGTCTTATTAACGTCCGATAGAGGGGGTGCGTGTCCTCGCAAGCGCCCTCTTGTGCCAATACTACTCACCACGCTCGCTCTAATGTTCCCTAGTTCTGATACTCATGTTGAGGGCAGACTTGAGCATCGTAGGGACCAGCATGTCACAACATTGTATTTTTGTATTTGGAAGAGGTACCGATGTTGGATTTTTTGCTTGTTCAGCCATATCATACGATCTTTCTAGTAGGACTCTTTTCAAATACCCCATGTCACTTCTCTGAAATATGATCCAAAGAGTCCCTTGCATTTCAACTATACTCTCATTGGCTTTTAGATTCCAGAAGTTCCTTGTCTAACATTGAGTTTGTAGCATTCCTCATTGAACTCAGGTACACTTTGAATGAGCTTTGAGATAACTTTCATCGAGTTGCACCTTTTCAGCGCAACATTTGTCTCAGACCTTGCAAGGTCTTGAGGAAACATGTTGAAGGGTGAGGCTTAGATTTAGCATGACACTGCTGGATTACATGAGATTTATTCTGGAGCACACTCTGATCTTATGCATAGATCAATGTCAAGCTTCTTAATAATGTAGATTATTAAAATTATCCATTAAAATAAATATACTGTCATATACTTATGCATTTAATAATCTTAAATTATACATACATTCCTGGTATCTATAAAGAGCACTTTCTTTGATTACAAATGTTATAGATGTAAAATTATTTATGTATGTTTGCGGACACCTCAAGGTTTGTGGGAACTTTATATAAGTAGAGTTAACTTATTTTTATAATGAAAATGCACTACGCGCTTGTCCGAGATTGTGTTATTCTTTATTCAATTAACATTACATGGAGATGGTGGAAGCACATGAATGTTTGGTAGCAGAATGTAAACAGGAGGAAGCTTCTAGAGCGCCCGCCTGTATAAGGGTATCACTGGTCACATGACTAGGTGATGTAAGCAGCGGAGGAGTACACCTTCGTTGCAGCTGCCGCAGGCAGCACTAAGGTATGAGGAGTAAGATCTAGCTGAGCTACAAAAGCCTGCTCCCGCTGGAGTAGGGTTAGGTGCCACAGACTTCATCCTATGAGGAGTGGAGTTGCCTACTATAAATACTCAATGTGTGGATTCCCTGTTCTGTGAGTTACCTACAGACTGACGTGTGAGTAACTATCTCTCAGTGGAAAGAACACAGAATGCGTGGACTGAACTTATTTCTACCCAGGAACACTAGGACTCACGACTAAATCCAGCAAAACATAGGAACTGAAGTGAACAACTGCAAGGACGATGTGAACGAAACAGAACATTTATGGACATTAAGCTGAAATTTTATTATATGGTTTGTACAACATGGTCAACGAGACTAAAAACATCGCATTGGAAAACACTGCCTGTATTTGTATAATGCAGATTGCTCTCAGGAGATTAAAGCGATCGACTTTAATTGCAGTGTTCGTCTTTCCTCCTCTCAGGTCATCGAGATGTGAGGTCACCGTGTCTCTGTGACTCCACTAAGCAAGTAGTTCTATCCCCTAAAACACTCTACATAAGTAAGAAGACGGAAGAATATAAGACAATGAGCAAGCTACCTAAACATCTACTAAAGAGTCAGTAATTACACCCCCACTACAGTGTAAAACTAAAAGAATATTCATCTTTTATGGCAATAAATGTATCTCGCATATTGTATGTCCAATAATCGCATAGAAATATCAGCATTTATAATGTTTCTTAAAATTTCCAATTTTCTAGGGGTGTTGGGCAACATGAAGTATTATATAGATTTATCTAAAAGCTCTAAATCTAAACCATTCATCTGATTTTGTATCTGTATTTATCACTAATTGGATTTAAAATGTCATACATATATATAAATTAGGCCTATACATTTAGGTAATAGATAAACACACGAGTGAGTATAGTTTGGCGAGAATAAACACCAGACCCTATGGCCATTTATTACGTGAATACAGGATAAAGATAACCCCAGTATTACAAATATACAAAACTGGGTAAATTAAACCTAAAATCTAAAAAATTAAATTATAGGTCCTGCTCGTCCAATTCACTAAGGCAGAGTGAGGATATCCCCAACCGTCGCACATCAATCGAACTATTGACGTAGGTGACAATAGGCCACGCCCCCGGGTGGCAATGCTATAGTTCCACCATACCGCCGACAAATAATTTTTGATAGGCGTAGGTGACAAATAATCGGACATATAAGAAATGTACCAACAAACCTGATCTCTAGTACAAGGGAAAGGTGACAAACCATATTTTTCACAAAATCTTTGGTAGCATTTCAGTTGGTTTTTCCTTGCCTTTTTACTTACGTCTCAGATCGATAGGGAAACGAATTTTTCCGATTTTCCCTGTAAATCCCTGGTTATCTCTGTAATCCAGAACAACACATGTTATATTCTAACAGACTTTTCTCACATTTCTCTTAGACTCTAGGATAATTTATCCTGGACAATTGATCGGCCAAAATATTATTTGTACCTTTGATATGGTTAGCCAAAATTTCTATGTTGTACAAAAAGCAGTACCAAAAAATCTCCCGCAACCATGTCATACAGGTGCGATTTTTGCTTCTACCGCTATTCAGCATGAATAAAACCTGCATATTATCTGTCCAGATAATTACCTTTTTATCGCTATAATTTTTCCCCAACGTTTTAAGCCTGCCAAAACTGGTCAAAGTTCGAGGACATTTATATTTAGATCGAATAAGTCATTTTCCAGAGGTGTTACTTGGTGACCACAACCATCCATGGAAGATTTTTCGTTTTTCCAATTACCAAAAAGGTGGTCCTTACCTGCCCAAGCCCCGAATCCCTTGAAGGACGAATCTGATCCTGTAGGGATGTTTTGACATGGGGTTTAAATGAGCGATTTACCATTGAAAGTTTTACAGAAGTTTCTCCACCATACTAAATCTGCCTCCAGAGATTCATCGATTACAAGCGTCAAACAATCGTCTACTGAAGGTTATATCCCTCACCTTTTACTACTTGTGAACAGAATGACATCGTACCACCCAATTTCTCAAGTTTTTTTTTGGTTACTGTACCTTTTTCTAGTGAAAAATCAATTAAATCGGATAATTTTTCGAATTTTTCCTTCGGTAGGCTGAACTCCATTTTTACTGAATCGATTTTAATTCCTAGAAAAATCACATTTTGACTCGGATTTGTAACTTTGTTGTAAGCGACAGTGAAACCCATAGTTTCTATCGTTGCGATAACCAAATCTCTGTTTTTCAAGCATTGATCGTTTTACCCAGAACCAGGAAATCGTCCAAATAGTTGATAACGTGCCCCATTTGAATCGGACCTTGTGGTTCCTCCAATATTCCCCCAACCTAGAACCTGAGACCAAAACTGGACACAAATATTAGGATATTAGTGTCAAAATCTGGAGAAGCACAATGATGGTCAGGGAGTCCAAAACCCAGACCAGAATGTTGATTTTCACAGGGACCCGTGAAATAATCATCGGCCCTGGCACCACCAAACCCAGAAAGGGATGAATTAGTGGAAACTGGGAAATCAAAAAAGGAAGAATCATCTAGGATTTTTGCCTTCCCACTGAAGGAAAAAATATATAATTCCCACCAGAGGAGGTTATCAACTAACCAATCCGGTATGTAGGTACCATCATCCAAATCCAAAGGGGATTTGTGAGGTTAATCAATCTACGGGTGAAAGTGCGACCTCCCCTCAACACCATGGAGGCATGGGAGAGTAAACCCGCCAATCTCTTGAGATCTCTTTTGGTACATGACATCCAAAATTTTAAATTGCAAATACAGTCTTTGATTTCCTGTATCTTGCCCTCAGGTAGCCTGACCTCCATGAGACCAGAATCCATGGTTACACAGGTTGAAGGGTAAATAATAGCTACCTGAAAACCCTAAAATTCTAAAAGGGAATTTAGTACCTGAAGGCCATGTAGGCACTCAGCTGTTGATGAAGCAATGAGTATAAAATTGTCAATATAACCATAGACTCTATTGAATCCACGACGATTTATAGAACAAACAGTAGTGAAATGTGTAAAAACGGAAGGGGTGCATTTTGCACCAAAACAAAGATAATTATCAACCATAAGACAGCCATTCCCATCAATATTCCAACAAAGTCCCTGGAAGTTCTACCCCATCTCTACGCTTTTAGATTACTAAAATATAAATATCGATTCAACGACCAACCTTAAATGAATGCCGGATAGTCCATATCTTACCTTGACACCTTTGAACAGTCAGAGATTTTTTGTTACCCCCTGCAGGTGTAGACATGTTTGAGAGGACACAAAGCACCTTTTTGACACACCTTGACTTCATGAAACGCCTAACGATACCCAAACGGGCAGTTGGGGCGACTTGCAGGTGCCGACGATTTCTTCTCCGGCTTATACGATTGCTGGGTACTGACACTATCGATGCCAAGGCGAAGCTGAACATATTCGTGAACGCCATAGCAGACACTAGACAGTCCCAAGGCTTCAGCCCATTCACGATAGACATATCGTATTTGATCAGAGATGCCGATGTGTGAATCTTCCACTTGTCACATGCTTGATATAAGACTGGACTTGCGTTTCACCCTTCACCAACATTGACTTGATGAAAAGCAAATTAGCACTCATCACATCATCAATTATGCAATTTTTTGCCACATCGATCAGGAAAAAAAGCTCCTGATCAAATTTGTCAAAACACTTACGTTTTGAATGGTGGCAACAGGAGGCAACGACTGGGCCTGGACGAGCAGTCGTGGAGCCCGTCGCTCCAGTGGTGGGAACAGTGCAAAGACAGGTGATCAAATCTTCAATGATGCCACCGCAGACGATTCCAGAAATGTCTGAAACCATGCTGGAGGATTCTCTGGAGTGCCAGAAGCAGCCGGGAACCAATCAGCAAGGGTAGGGATTGGCAGATTCACAATTCACAGATTCACAAATGCAGGCGATCCAACTGTGATGGCGTCCATATGGGCCATCAGGCCATCAGATTGTCATTGTTGACGATCCAAGTGCTGCTGCTGTCGGACATTTGAATGGATGATACTCTAGAGTAATATGGGCGATGTGGGAGATACTACAGGAGCACCAGAAGACTGATCCTATACGGAATCACCCTCCACACCATCAAGACCGGCATTGCCGCCATCTGCCAGGTAAGCCTTGTTATCATACTCCATTTTGACTTGATCAATTTTCTCCTGAACAGTGGCGTCGCTAACCTCGATTTTCTCGGCCTTAGAAATCTCAAAAGCATCTGCAAAATACTTGCAGAGCTGACCCCCTCTAGGTGCATAAGAGAGATTGTAACCAGAACATGCGATGAGTTGTGACTTCATCAGAAAAAAATCTGAAGATATTGAATGGCAGATCAGGGTGAAGTGATGCGGTGATGCCAGTGTGTCGCAGCGATGCCGGTTGCGGATGCAGTCCGAGCAGCTTTACCCATATAACTTCCAGTGTCTGGCAGTTATCCTGCCCCAAACCCCGTTTATAAGCCGATCCCGGTTATAAGCAGATCCCTCCCCCCTCCCCCCCCCCCCCCCCCACACACACACACACTGGGGGTATTTCAACTTTAGGAAAACCCTGGATATAAGCCGACTCCACCACTTCTGGGCCCAATTCCCCCCTCCCCAGAATTTTTGGCGAAGAATATAAACGATTTAATGAATATTTTACCAATATATGTTGTTAATTATTTGTGTTGGCGCACCTCTTAAATCGTGGCATCCTAATAAAATTGTCTTCCAGTCGGGAAGTCATTCGTAATTGGAACCAGAATCGCCATTAACTAGTGGGTGCAAGTCGGATGCTAATTGGGAGCATCATAGAGTATTCCAAAGGGGAAACCACTATCCCGTGTAAGATTATATAGCAGATATCAATGCCCTTATGCACAATAAATACGGTGTTTTTCGATTAGACGTAAGGGCCTCAAGTCAATACTTTCTTTGTTTCACTTTTTCACAACTTTTAGTCTAAAAAAGATGTGTATAATGCTATTCTGTATATGTTTGTAAAAGATTATTCATAACCTTGTAGGGTTTCCGGAATTAAAGTGTGTTTTATATTTGAAAACGAAAATGCCACCTCAAGATCTACCCATATGTATAGGTGACATTGTGAGGTGCATTGGGACTGGGGTCTTTTTACCGGAAAACCAATTATTATGCCGCTTGTCTAAAGATTTGTCTATGATGTGGACCTTCACGATAAGTGTACGATTGAAGCCCTGCCCCTATCTACCACGATTCTGGTCCCGATAGGCCTTACGATTGACTTCCTGACACCATACCGATTATATCGAGAGCTCACCTAAAAATCTTGGGCAGTGGAACAGGTTGTTGCGATTCTGTCTACGACACTTCACAATAGGCTGCTACTGAAAACGCCAATTGTAGAGGTCCCACTGAAATCAAACATGAACTTCTGGAATTAGGTAGACCACATATGGATATATGATCGGTGTAAATATGATATTATTTGATTAGGTTTAAAGGACTGTTTAATATAGGAATCATAATTCTATCACAGTTATATTTTTGAATTTCATTCACTGCACGAAAACCACTATTTTACATATATATATATACGCATTTGCGATAACGCACATATCGGCTGTATTGTGCCTTGTTTACATTTGTATTCACCTCTTATCCGCGTCTGCGTTTCGGGCGTCTACGAGGTAGTTTCCATATGTAGATGCGCGCAACTTGGCTGTATTTCACGCCTGGCGTATCCAAGATAAAACATGCTCTGTGCAATATATATACACCAGGCGTATATAAGATACAAAAAAAAGGTAGAGGATGCACCAACACTGACCCGCCACCCGCAACCTCCCAAACCCACCCCCTACTGCCCCCCGACACCCCAACACCCCACCACCCTACACTCTATCTACCCACAGTGAAGCCCTAGTACAGGACCCCCACCTCCCTGCAGTGTGTGTAGATGGATTAGCGGCTGCTCGGCGTGTGTAAGATGATTTCAGTCCTGAGGGCGGGCGGCTGAGCGGGTGGCTGTGAGGGTGGCGGCCCCATTCATACTACTTCTTACAAGGCAGGGGCGGAGTCGGAGTCGGGAGGAGGACTTCAGGCGCACAGAGACACTCGGGGGAGGTGATTATATAGTAAGCCTGACTGTTCACACATTGAAATGGTGTTTTAAAGTAAAAAGAAAATCAGAAAAACTGTAAAAAAACAACTTAATGCATGGTTTATCATGTGTAATTAATCAATTTATACTAAATCAGGTTTTATAAAGGTTTTATAAAATGAATTGGTAATATAAGATTGCAATTTTCATATAATACAGACTTGGATGGTTAATGGCAAATGGAATATACTACCACTGATGTCCCCAAGTGGCAGAGGTCGGAATTATTGATTACTGGCGTAACTAAACAGAATCAGGCGTATATATAACGTATATAAGACCGCACCATGGACAAGTATATACGCCACTAGATAAGGCGTCTATGAGACGGATAGCAGGTAGAACTTCTAGACGCAAAATCCTACTTTTAGACGCGTTTCGTATACATATGTAAAATAGTGGTTTTCGTGCAGTGATTATATTAGTATCTGAAAAATAGCATTACCCCTACCCTGGATAAAAGGAGAGAAGCAGGGGCTTGGGAACGTAAAATCTTATTGAATTTTATATGGTAATATATGGCAAAATTTTATGCCGACCTTATTGGACGACATATGAATATGATATTAATATGAGGATAAGTAATAAGGTAAAGGTAATTGACAAATAGAGTAACGGTCAATTATGATAAGAAAATATGATATACAATATAAATGTTAATTGTACGTGATACAATACATGGTAAATTGTATATGGTAAATAAAAAAGGCCTACGTGAGTAGGAAAAAAGAAGTGAGGTTGAGGGTGGGTGGGACGAGAAAGACTGGAGTACGTGTGTACTGCAGTAGGGCTGGCGAAGAAGTAAGACCGGGACCGATGCCGTGGGCGCGCTCGTGACTGCGCAGTACGTGTGAAAGCCGCTAGAGGGCAGGAGGGGCACTTGTGTCGCGCGAGAGGGGGGAACACCAGGGGGAGCAATGACCACCCCTGACCAAAGGCCATGAGTAACCCATTACCCCTACCCTGGATAAAAGGAGAGAAGCAGGGGCTTGGGAACATAAAATTTTATTGAATTTTATATGGTAATATATGGTAAAATTTTATGACGACCTTATTGGACGACATATGAATATGATATTAATATGAGGATAAGTAATAAGGTAAAGGTAATTGACAAAAAGAGTAACGGTCAATTATGATAAGAAAATATGATATACAATATAAATGTTAATTGTACGTGATACAATACATGGTAAATTGTATATGGTAAATAAAAAAGCCAAGGAGCCATTAATAAACGGAGTGGGTGGGAGGGAGTAATTAAGAGTTTTTGTTGAGTAGGGATTGGACCAATGCACGGTTGACTGAGTCGGCGTCATTGTTCTTTATGTATGTCCTATGAGCGTTAGATTTCCAGCCGCCATACCTTTGGATGGAGAGTTCTGGCATACCGGCCTGGTATGCCTGTGTTGCTGCAGCCTTGCGAAGGCCATGCAGCGTAAAGGTATGCGGCTGGTGAACGGCTTGTAGGATGTCTTTCCACTCTTTAGTCAGGATTCTGGTCGTAACGGTCGCTCCGTGTTCGTGCTGGAGGAACGGGTCCTCGGGGTTGGCCGTAGGGGACGCCACCAACATCTGACGTATAGCACGTACCGGGCAGAACCGCGGATCGGGTGACTCGTGCAGCGTGACCGTTTTCTCCTCCCCCACGTGCTGCATGTTTTTGGCGGCTTTGACACGGACAGTCACGCGTCGACGGCCGACCACCACATCCCGGCGCGATAGGTGTCGCGCTGCGTCATACCCCGAGGCCGTTGGGGGCGCCACTTCGCTTTGCCTGAGTGCCGCGTAATAAATGATCTGGATGGCAGCCCGTAGAGGGAGGTGAGTTGGAGAGTCCGTAAGGGCCGCGAGGACGGCCCGGATCACGGCCAACGGCACTGGTGGTTTCACGTTGGGCTGATAGGTTTTGTTTCGCCGCATCGCCTCGAGGGCCCGCTTGATCCGAAAGTCCTCCGTGGGTGCGACATCCCCTCCCGTCAGTCGCAGGTGCGACCGCACATGTGAGAGGTGATTCACGACCGTGGCCGGGGAGGGGGCGTGGTCCGCGACGTATTCGAGGTACGCCGTGGTAAAGCTCACCATGGGCCTCTGCGGGTCCGCCCCCATCCGCCGGCAGAATGCGAGGTAGGTCGCGACAGCGCTCCGCTGGTTCACGACCGTTCCGGGGGCACGTACCTCTGATTGTCGAGCAGATGCCCTCGTCTGGAGACAGCGTAGCGCCGGATCTGCATGTGAGACGTAGAACAGGAATAAATGCCGCGTGAGTACATGGCATAATTTCAGTGAGGGAATGGAATTTGGTGAACGTGGCCGCTTTGTCAAATTCCCTTGAGGTCAGGTGTGCACGGCTGAGGGCATCCGCGTTGGTGTTGAGTGCCCCCGGTACGTGTGTGTAGATGAAGTCGATCTGCAATTTCGCCTGGACCATCCAGGCTTGCCGGGCACACTCCGCAAGGACTGAGTTCCTCGCCCGGCCAGATGTGAGTGCCTGGACGGTGCCTAGGTTATCGCAGAAGACTTCTACCCGCGTGCCTCGATCCCGGTCAGTGAGGAACGTGTTCATCGCGAAAATGGTGTTAAGTGCCTCGAGCTCGGCGATACAGTCGACGGGGTCGTTGACAGGGCACACCTGCCCGGAGTATGAGTACTTCCCGTCTGTACCTCCGATGCCCGAGAGGCACATGTCGATGATGAGACACTTTGTAGGTGGGCCGCGAGGGATGAGGGCGTGGCCGTTCCAGCCCTCAGCAAAGCGGAGGAACTATTGCAAGTCTTGCCGCATCTCGGCGTTGATGTTGACGTAGAAGCCGGACATCCTCCGGAGGGCCTCGAGCAATTTACTCACGAACGGCCGGGCCGGCCGTATGCACTTCCACACGTGAAGTATCTTGCCGAGGACCGACTGGAGTTGGCGCTTCGTGAGTGACCGTTTCGCTGATACCGCCCTGACATGTCCCCGGACGTCCAGGAGCTTGTCCTCGGGGATGGTGAGAGACATCTCCGGGGCATTGATGACAATGCCCAGCCAGGTAACGACCGGCGCCGGGGTCTGGGCCTTGTCTCGTGCTTCCGGGAGCCCGAGTTCGTTGAAGAGCTCACGGGCGATGTTAAAGTCGACAGCCGCCTTGGCCCGGCTCGGGGACAAGATGATCAGGTCGTCCAGGTACATACATGCCTCGACCCCCTTCTGGCCGAGGATACCCACGATGCAGTCTGCCACGCACTGCATGTGGTACGAGGAGGCCCGGGCACCGAACGGCATGGCCGTATCACAGAAGTACCCGTCCTCCCATGCAAAGCATAACAACGGCCAGTCGAGGGGGTCGCACCTGAAATTCTTATAGGCCCTGGCGATGTCGATGGTGGACATAAAGCTACCGGGCCCGGAGGCCCCCAGGCGGCCGACGAAGCTGTCGACGGTCGGGAGGCAGTGGTCGCGCTCCTGCCTGTAGACCGAGTTTTTGATGATGTACCCGTTTACACTTTGCTCCTTCGGGTACGTCATGTCTGTAATGACACGCCGGTCATTGGAGGCTCGTTTTTCGCGTGTCATTAGTGGCGACACGTGGCACCAGGGTGAGAACGGGGGTTCCTGGAATGGTCCCAGTAGGTTACTGTGCCCGCGTTCCTTTCTGATGAACTCTCTGATGTGCTCTGGGTACCCCGTGGCGCTGGGATGATTGGGTATCCCACGCGTGTCGCTGGTGGGCCCTATGTACCCCAGAGGGAACGCACGAAGTCCAGTAGCTCCCTCCTCTCCGGTACCTCCCCGAGGTATCGTACCCAGGACAGCACGTTGAGGTCGGATGGGAGCTTGATCCGTGCGCCCAGGGCGTTGGGCAGCCCTGTTTGCCACACCTCCGAGTAGATGTATGCATGTCCCTGCGGCCCCGGCCCGGCGAAGTCCGGCCAGTGGGCCCGCCTGTGGTCCGCAAACGCCCCGGGGTCCGTCCGGATGCCGGGGGAGGGGACACCAGTCTCACAGACCTCCCTGATGGCCGAGAAGTCTGGCGGAGCGACTGTGTCCATTTCCTCCCGGGGCAATTGCTGAGGCAATTGCTCGCTGTCCACACTGTCACTGAGAATAATGGGAGTGGATTCAGTGGGCTTGTCGTAAGCGTCCTTTGTGCTCGCCACATGTCCTGCGGGAGGTGTTGTTGACACGTGGGGTGTTGCGTCATCCCTGATGCACCCTTTGATCGTTGAGCCCCCCTTCCGCTGTGGTGCGTGCGTACTGGGCGGGGGGGGGGGCGAGCGACGCGCCTCGCTCACTTGCGGGGCGCGTCCGGTCCGTTTTTTTAACTCTGTTGTGGTAGCGCTTTGGTGTCGGCGGCGCGAACCAAGTGTCCGGCTTGGTGTGTCCGGCGTGGTGCGGGTGTCGGTGTAGGCAGAGTGCTGTCGTACCCTACGCCGTACGATAGCTTGCGGTTACAAGCGTGGATGGAGTGTGTGCACATCCTGCTGACCGAGTCGCAGAACGAGCACACATGTAACCACTTGACTCCCCGCTCCTGGTGGCCGTTGCGCTGGCGACACCCCCTCTCCGAGTTGTAAGCCCGGCATGGCAGCTCGTGCCCGCCGGACTTGTCTCCTCCTTGACCGGAACCGTTCCCACCCGTAGGGGTCATGGCCAGACGAACCCGTTCGTCCTGGATTCGTACATGATCCGACCAATAAATGCGTCCTGCCTCCACCTGGTCAAAAATGAAGTTAGACCAACGGCGGACGCCGGCCCACGGCCGTGACTGCGCGTCCACCGAGACCTGGTGGAGGTGCCGATACATATCCTTACGGTCGCCCTCGTGGGTAGCACGGTCGTCCTCCATGAGAGCCAGGAAAGCACTGATGTACTCGAGGGGGCCCAGCGTACCCCTGACCTCGAGTTTCTGACTGAGGGTATATATCTCCTCACGGTCCACAAACATGAACGGCTTTGAAATTAAACGTGAAGTTGTCAAATCTGAGGCCAACTTACCATCCGTTCTATCATGTCGCAGGGCCTCACGGTCGAGCTCCCTTTGTAGAAAATCCTCCGGCATGAATCGTTCCCGCAGCTGCCTTGGTGGTGGTAGCCGTGCGGTCTGCTCATTCGCCCATTCCCTGGTCCGGGCCTCCACGGCGGTTGGTTCCGTCGGCGGCCTCGACCTCGAAGCCCGGGAGGACGATCGTTGGCGGGACATCCTGTTGATGGCCTCCATCATGGTATCCATCTTGTTTTCGAGTGCGGTCATCCTCGAGGACTTAACGGTTGAGCCGTTGTCAGAGAGCGACGCCACGTGCTCCGTGTCCGTTTGCCTCGAGTCCGTAGCCGTACCTTCTGAGCTCCCCCCTGCGTCTGGTCCTTGGGATGGTCCAGCGACGGGATTACTACATGTGTTCGGTGGACCCATGTTGCCTCCTCACTCGTGATGCGTGTTCCTCGTGGTAGAATGGACGTGCCGGCCTTTACTCGTGGAGTGAAAGGCAGCGAGCACGTGGCCAAAAAGACGAGAAAGACTGGATTACATGTGTACTGCAGTAGGGCTGGCGAAGAAGTGAGACCAGGACCGATGCCGTGGGCGCGCTCGTGACTGCGCAGTACGTTGTGAAAGCCGCTAGAGGGCAGGAGGAGCGCTTGTGTCGCGCGAGAGGGGGGAACACCAGGGGGAGCAATGACCACCCCTGACCAAAGGCCATGAGTAACCAATTATAATATTTTGTAAATACCTTTAAAAGATTATCCAGATAAATTTCATATTTCAAAAATTATAATATATTTCTATATTTAGACTCAGCCTGAGATCTAAATTGGTACACAGATTGAATCGTGACCATCGTTTATGATTTTGGTCCTCCAAAGGCTCCTATGGTCTACGATTTCCACCCATGTCCACGATTTGAATTATTGGAGACCTCCCGATAGGCTACGATTTGGGCATTTCAAATCGTAGCCTATCGGAAAGTATGTCAAAGGCAATCGGTGTAGGTGGGGGCAGGGCTTTTTACTTTTTGTAATGGAGCTCGATCAGCAGGTCCAAATTTCTATCATAGTAGGTGGACGCGAGGCCTTATCATGGCGTAGAGGAAATCCTTCATTCAAATTATGGTAATTGCAGAAGACCTTGCCCAAGGATTCTCTCTATAATGTGCACAGATATTTGATAGATAATTAACAATGTATTTAAGACTGCGAACATTTTGCTCGTGTAATTCTCTTGCAATTAATAATTCAATAGATAGATATCATAATACTATTTTAAGTAAATCATATTACAAGAACATTTAATTAGATAAAACATATTAAGCAGCATTTGGTTCAGGTATTTCAAGAATTAAACAACACTAGGATTTCGATCGTATTTATTCATTGACTAAAAATGATTTAACTGTATGTAACCCTAAATGTATCCAAATGCAAATGATGTTTTATAAAAAAAAAACAAAGAAACCAACGTTGTATGGACGCCAAAGTGAGGTATACCTCTCTGGCAGCTATGAGTGATTATGACTGGCTGACCCTATATGGGTGGGATTTTTAAAACCTGCTAAATTACCAAAAACAGGGTTATTTAAGGCTGATGTTTATTAACGTATCTCATCGACGTTTAAGTGGCATTTTTTGTGCATCTTTTGATGGTCTTTCATTCCAACACAGGGTTTTGTGTAGCTCTGATGAATATTTCCTTCTGAAAATCAACAAAAACTGTGTTTTTCATGATTTTCACTTCTCTTTCAAAGTCTAGGAGGCACAATGTTGAGTCAATTGTTTTTATCAACGTGTTTAAAGCATATGTCAAGAGAAGTGTACACAATATAGATTTGAAAATTGGTAAAAGTTTGAAAAAATATTAAAATGGTCAAAACTATCCAGGACTATGATTAGACGAGGCGAACTCTATGCAATCGCGACCACAAGTATTTTCCTGTATCTTGTTACCCTAGCAGACTCCTGTAGACTCTGCTGTAATGTCTTCCCTCCTGTGATTGGGTGGCAGCCGCTACCCAATACTAGTGTGATGTCTATTGGCGGGTGCCCCTTTTAATTTATTCTGTGAGTGGCGCCGTGTGTGCAATGCACCCTCACTGATTCTCTCCACCCGACGTCCTACCCCCTCCCACCACCTGTGGGGTGGAGGGGTGGTGGCAGAGCGGGGGGGGGGGAGTGGCTGGGGGTTGGTCACAGCTGTTGTACAGCCGTGGTCGACCCACCTGGGGCTTGTTTAATAAGAGCATGACCACTGTATGTCTTTTTTGGGCTTCATGGATGTCAGCTAATAAAGCCATATTGCTGATATTGATTCCTTTCTAGGGGGAGGGGGGCTTGTGGTTTCGTTTCTTAGTGAAACTCATCAGGCGAGATTGTGGGGGGGGGGGGGGTCTTTGGTACCACCCTTGTTTTGTTTGAAAAAAATCCGTTGTAGACTCTACTTTGGATTTTTATCGTGTCGGATTTGTATATTTATCCCCCTTCTTGGGGGGCCCTTGGGTAAGTGAACAAAATATTTCGTTGGGGCCTGGCCTCATGCAACACATTTCGAGAAATGATTCTGAAAGAATCTTTTCCATCTCTGGAAAAACCAGGGAAGTGGAAACAAAATTTTGACGTGGCATTCGTGTGTGCATTTTTAGCCATATCGGTTATCCATTGTGTTTAGTCCCCAGGGGAACTGGCTCCTGATCCTGTGAATCCAATTGAACTCAATTTTGTTCCGCAGGTAGGTGGAACTCCACATCCTTTACCCCACCGTGGTTGCATGCATTAAAATGGTGGGGGACTTCGTTTTGTCCCTTATTCAGTTTAATGCTTCGCAGGTGCTCGTACATGCGTTCTTTTATTTTCCTCTTGGTTTGTCCCACATATTGCATGTTGCATTTTTTGCACTCTATACAGTAAATGAGGTTGGAGCTGTTGCATGTAACATTCCATTTTGTGTGATTTGTCCTGTGGTTTTGGACTTTATGTTCCTACCTTTCGTAAAGAGAGTACAGTATGTACAGTTTTTCTTTGTACAGGTATTCTTGTTTTCATCATTTCCTGCTTCTTTTGCAGGTCCCGTATTGTAAATCACTCTAGCCTTGACTAAGTGGTCTTTGATGTTTTGGTACGTCTGAATCCCTGTTTCAGGGACTGCTTGTGCATGTCCTTGGTGGTGATCGACCTACCAAGTATGTCCCAGTTTCCCTTTACCACATCTCCTATCCTATTTTGACAGGGTCTGTATGTGGTGGTGATGAAGATCTTCTCCTCATCTTTGTGTGACTTCCCTACTTTGCCACTGCCATTTAGTAAGGTTGTTCTTTCCGCCATGTTTGCTTTCTCCTTGCACTGCTGGAGAATGTGTTCCGGGTAGCCTTTCTTTCGGAAGTCGTTTAGTTTCTGGTCTGCGTGTAGCTCATAGTCTTCCGCCTTGCTACATATTCGTTTGAGGCGTAGGAGCTGTGAGTATGGCAGACTTCGTTTGGTGTTTGGAGGGTGTGCTGAATCATATCTCAGGTATGTGTTGGCATCTGTGGGTTTTCTGTACAAATCCGTGTACAGCTTTCCTCCCTTCATTATTACATTCGTGTCCAGGAAGTTTACTTTATCCTTGGAGTATTCACACGTGACCTTGATCGAGTGGTGTTCTTTGTTTATTTTTTCTACCCACTCGTCTAGTTTCATTTTTCCGTGTTCCCAAATGAAGAAGATATCATCAATGTATCTCCACCATATTTTGGGTTTTAGTGGTTGACTCTCCAGTATCGCTTCCTCTATCTTTTCCATGAAGAGGTTTGCGTACGAAGGTGCCAGCTTTGTACCCATGGCCGTACCCCTTGTCTGTATATAGTGCTTGTTGTTGAACTCTATGTTGTTGTTCTTTAGTACTACACTTAACAGATCTATCAGGGTTTCCGTGGCCGGGTATTTACCGGGATCCCTTGTATTCCTTTGTTTCTCTCTTATCACCTCGATTCCCTCGTCGTTGGAGATGTTGGTGTACAAGGAGCTTACATCTAAGGTTCCTATGATTGTGTCGTTGTGCCATTGTCCCAGTTTGTCTATCTTGAAACAAAGTCATTCGTGTCTTTGACGTATGTCTTAACTAGGGGCACGTGTGGTTTCAGAAAACTATCGACAAATGCCAATATTTTTTCTGTGGCGCAACCATTTGCAGATACAACCGGTTTACCTTTCGGTGGGAGTGTTTGTTTGTGAATCTTAGGGAGAAAATAGATACAAGGGGCTTTGGCTTTGTTCGTTTTCAGTGCTCCTAGCATTCTGTGACTTATTTCTCCCGTCTTACATAGATTCTCTAGTTTTCCCTCTATTTTCGCGCTTATCTCAGCGGTTGGATTTTTTTCCACTTCCCTGGTTTTTCCAGAGATGGAAAAGATTCTTTCAGAATCAAAACTATCCAGGACCTTTAAATTTTCCAAAAGAGAGACTTATAGAGCATGTTGTCAGAGACCCCAATTTTGAGAGGATAATACTAATGAGATATTCAATGAGAAATTAATTTTCCTTTATTGTGAGATGTTGACCAAAATCCCTACTGTGATACCTGAAAGTTTCAATAAAATAGGATTATCCATTCTGATATCAAAACATTGTGATTCCATGATGATATTTTTTCCAAAAAATGGAGTGTTGGACAACACACCTGTATAGAAAAAATAATAATCATAATAGAATAACAAATATCCCAGTATATTTTAAGTATTCCTACCACTCATAAATAGCCAGTTTACTTTTTTCCTAAATGAAAACGTATTGTCCAACATCCCGGCGTGTTGGACAACATGCTCTAACATAAGTCATGATTTTGGGGGTGTTCCTTATCAATAACTGAGTGGTTTGCTTTGAAAAACGAAGATTTCTATCATTTCATTAAGAATATAAAGGATTGTAGCCACAAATATTATTTTTCACATTGTCCTGAGTGATTTTATAAACGTGTTGACCAACACCCCTCGTGTTGTCCAACACCCCTGTGTGGCCCAACACCCAAATATTGCTCAGAGCTTTTGTTTCATATTTAGTATGTGATAGAGATGTTTTGGATCAAATATAACATATGTCACCATATTTTTTTTATTTTTTTTAATACGATCTTTATTGTATTCAGAGTTCAGTACACTGTTCTTCCACACAGCGATGATCCGGGTCAGGTATATCTTCTGTTTAAAACATACATTTGTTACATATAGGTCTTAGCCTTTAAGGTTCAAGAATGATATACATAGGTAAGTATAACTTGATGATATGTACACTGGTGATGATGGCGATGAAATACAGATTGGTAATACGTTATCGTAGTTGTTATTTGAAGAACCTAGTCAAGATTGTATCACATTGCTAGTCATATGAAGAATAGGGTACATGTTTTATATTCTTATAATTCATTCTTTAGAGGCCAGTAATTTTCTTATTCCTTTCTTGAAGATATTCTTAGAGTCTGTAGTTTGTAGAGTTCGTTCTAACTTATTCCAATAGGTAACTGCTTTGTAGAAGGGTGAGTTTTTGTATTTTTCTATCCTCGGTTTCGCAATAGTTATATTTTCCTTGGATGCTGCTCGGGTGTTGGGCTTGTCGGTCGTGTCTGCGGGCGTTACTTATCCGATACGTATTAAACTTCGTAGTATTCCCAGTAGTAGCATCGACCTTCGGTCTTCGAAGAGGTCCAGTTTCACCTTTTCTAGTAGGGATTTGTTGCTTGCTATTCTTCTGCTTTGATGTGGTTTTCTGTAGATTGCGCAGCGCAGTGACTGATACATCGTTCTGTCTAACTTATCACGGATTTTAGCTGATGAACAACTATGAAAAAAAGAACAGTAATCGGCTATAGGAAGAAGACATCTTTTAACTACCAGCAGGGCAGTGTCTTTGCTCAACAATCCTCTTACTTTCCTAAAAAGATACAGTTTGTGGTTTAACTTCTTGTTACATTCAGTGACATGTTATTCAAAGGTCAGATTTTCGTCAATGTAGGCTCCCAGGTAGTTGAAACAGTTTGCACAGGTTATCATATCTTGTCCCATGAATATTTTTTCCCTTTTTGATCCTTTTTAGTTTTTTTGTGCTTCCATGGTAAACAACTTTTGTTTTCAGAGTATTTACTGTAAGCCTATTAGCAGTGTACCATTGTAAAGCGGCGTTTAGATCACTTTGAATGTTGTTTTCAGCAATTTTTATATCGGGCTGGGAGCTGACAATGACCAAATCGTCAGCATACATGATGCATCTACATTTCCTTATTACTGTGGGGAGATCATTGACATATATGATGAAGAGCAGCGGGCCCAAAATGGACCCTTGGGATACACCGCAATTAACACTTTTTGATTTTGATTTGAACCCTGCATATTCTGTATACGTCTGTCTATCTGTTAGATAATTTTTGAACCAGTTTACAAGATTGAATGCTAGACCTGCCTCTGTCAATTTATATAAAAGTATTTTGTGATTTATACAATCAAATGCCTTTCGAATGTCGATATAGGCCACTATGGGTATTTCAGAATTATTTTCAGCAGTAAATAGCCAGTCGCTCAGCATTAGGATGGCTCCCCCGGTACCCCTCAATTTTCGAAAGCCGAATTGTACTTTATTAAAATAGTTTTTTGATTCAAGGTAATTATAAACAATTTCATGAACTAATCTTTCGAAAATCTTTCCAGTGACTGGCAGAACACAGATGGGCCTCCAGTTGTTCACAGCGGTGAGGTCTCCCGCCTTCGGGAGAGGCGATGTTCTGCCATATTTCCATTTCAAGGGTAACTTTGATTCAGAAATACATTGTTTCAATGGATCTGTGAAAAGTTGGTTTGTTTTCAATAGCGTTTCTTTCAAAAAGGTGCTTTTTATGTTTTTTATTCCAGATGATTTGTGTGTTTCAATGTTATTGATCAATTTAGTAACTTTAGCTAGGGTTATTGTATCTACATCAAGTTCGACTCCTGTGCTATTGTTTCTACAGACCATCCTTAAATGGATATCGTCAATAAGTTCGTTGTTAAGGTTTTGTCCCACAGTACAAAAATAGTCATTGATGTGGTCTGCACAATCTTGTATCTCGATTTGGTTCTTGATCTCTGAGACAGGTGGTGATTTTGCTCTCTACCGGATTAATAAAACTGTTTAATTCTTTCCAATATTTTCTGGGTGAATTTTTATTTTCATTCAACTTTGTACTAAGATAGTTCTTCTTTTCTTTATGAACTAGGGCTTTTAGGTTTTTTTCTCTATTTCTAATCGAAGTCTTTAGGTTCCTTAAGTCGGTATCATTTAAACGGGTTTAATTAATTAATATCCTGACTAATCTTCATTTCTCGTTGATAAGGGTTTTTATTTCAGGTGTTATCCATGGTATTCCAGAAAATTTGTCCTTTACCCATTTTAGAGAGGCCTTAGCATCCAAATAAGTTTCAATAGTGTTTTGGTACGAGTCCCATTTTTCATTACTCTTTTGATAGAGGTTGGTATTTGCATTGTTCATTATTGACCGTTGTGCCTCGTCCGGGTTTACTTTATGGTATTTTCTTTTTTGTTGCATACAGATATTTTGTTTGTTTCTATTTTTTTTCTTTAGAGCAAAAATTATCAGATGGTCGCTAATAAGATAATCTAAGGTTCCTGTGGATTGTATATATTTGGAGTTGGTAAATATGGCGTCAATACTGGTACTATTATTTATGCCAGGTCGTGTTGCTGTTGTGATAAGTCGTTTCAAGTTAACATTACGGGATCGTTTCTAATATTCGCATCCAAATTAATGTCGCCTAATATCCATACTTCCTCCTTATTAATTTTTAGGGTGTTAAAAAATTCTTCAATGTATGATATTAATTTATCGATATTATAACCGGGGGATCTGTAAATATTTGCTATTATAATGTTTTTATGGTTTGGTCTTTTGATATTAACAACTAGACTTTCAAATTTATGTTCTATTCTGGTCAATGTCATATTGACTGTTAAATATGTGGACCAGTCATTCCGTGCATAAATACCAACGCCCCCCCCCCCCCCCTTGCAATCGGTCTTTATGTATGAAAGTATACCCTGGTATATTGATGGATGCAGTTAATAATTTTGGCTTAATCATTGTTTCAGAGAGTCCTATAAAATCAAAACCAGATACTGCATCTTCTAATAAATCCCTATTTTTATATAAGCTTCTAACATTCAGGTGACAAATCTTAAATCCCTTCTCCTTCTTAATGAAACTGCTATTCTGTGACATATTTTGATACAAGCAATAAGTCTGACATGTGGTTCAAGTACAAAATACACAACATACACCAATCTGTGATAATGAGTTAATACAGAACTATCGCCCTCATGAGCTTCATAGCCAATAGGGGCCGATGATAGTAGGCATCAGTTGCCGACCATCTTGAAGTAGTTAGAATATTGTGCATTATCAATGCGTTTCAATTTCAAACTTTTGTCGTGTCCGCTGTACAGGAGAATTTATGTGGAAGATATTAAACATCTTGTACAACCTTAAGTATAACTGTTACTATGACTACGACTATGGCTATGATTGTGATTATGCCCTGTATGGAACCTCATCGTATGTACTTACTAGAAGGGAAGAGTGATGACAACATTTACAATATAAGGAAACATGTTACTCCAAAAGAACGGTTTGTCTTGCGACATATATTACTACCAATATATCACAATCAAAATATATAGTACATTATATTAAAGGTTTTTTCAGCAGTATCATGATGTGTCCTGTATGGAACAATTCACGATAGTTACTGATATAACGAGCGATAATAATACAGTGTCCGCATGCAGAAAACGTATTATACAAGATATATATATATCCGGTATGCTGGTCCCAACGCCCTGTATGGAACGTTGTTTGCAGCCAACCAAATATATGAGGTATTAACGTAGCAACTAGTACGGTTGTACTGTAGCACTCGTTGTGCTGACACAACATCCTGTATGGAATATTGCTGGCAGCCAACTAAGTGTCATATGGTACATTATAGCGCAATAGAATATAGTATAATATAATAAAATATGACTTGATAGAAATTTGAATGATATAGTCCTGTATGGAACTATATTATTGTTGCAGTGAGTTTCGGTATCAAGCACTTTGTCTAGTCTGGGTTTTTACTTATGGGAACCGTTGGCCTGATTTTTCCAGTAAGATTTCTCGATCTCCTCGGAGATTTTCTCCTGGGCTGAATCAGTCGGGTGAATCCCAAATTTCAGTAGGTGGAAGCGAGGTGGTACCGTCCCTCCCCGATTTTTCGGCTGAATCCTATGGTCGATCCGGGTGGTGATAAGGTAATGCGACATGTTGAGGGCGTCAATCTCCCTATTTAGCTCGATCACAGTATCGTAGATGAGTTTCTGGTCTCGGTTAATAGTAGGGTATATATGTCCATGGTTGGCTAGGACCAAGGAGACACTATATAGGCTGCAGAAGACTGTGCGACAGGTCGGTCGGATGGTATCGATCTTGTATAGCAAATATTGGTAGTCTGCTATGATTTTCATTGCTGCAGTGCCTTCTCGTGTGATAACAGAGGCACTGATCATGCCGGTTGCCTTGCACTTTTCGGTAACATCATTAATGCCTGCTGCTACATATACAGTGTTTATCGCTGGGTTAGTCAGGAGAGTATTATAGATTCTGTCTGTGACATCCCGTACCTTTGCTCCTGGACAGACCAGGGTGGAGTGGAACTCTTGGATAGTCCTTGATAACAGATTGTTTAGTCCTCGAACACGAGAATCTCCAGCTACTAATAGCGACATGTTGACTGGTTTATATTGGTTTCTCTTGTGGATTTTCTTGGTCCAACAGGCGGGTGCGGACGTTCATTAGCATTTGACCTAGGGTATTTCATGCCTGTGTATGTACCTTTGTCATAGCACTTGTTCGCTTGACGTGCTCCCCCACCCCAGAATTTATCATCCGTGGCTTCGATCAACTGGTAATCTCTCGTTGCCATTAGTATTTTCTGAAGCTCCTGTGACTCATTGAATTTTCCGTTCAACAATTTTCTCATTACTTCTACTTTGTCCGTATCCCATGTGCTTTTTTCACTTACTTTTATGAACTTTCCTAGTGTTTTACAACTGAAGGGATCCTCTAATTCAAGAAGTGCATGCCCTAGCGCTTCTTCTTTGAAAGCTCTGCACTTTTCAAAGACATATGCTTTCTCTAGCGTTGAGAAGCAGAAGTTCTTGCCTCTGATTTTTCGGACAATGCTACATTTCGACATATTTGACAGAGGACATGACGGCCCGCTGAAAACTATGCCCGCATTTGTTAGTTTGGCGCCTTCTGGTGTTACGTCTGTCCCCGCCTCATCTTCCGTGTCCATTGCCATAGCTAATAGTCTGTGTTGTATGGTGTTTTCTGTGTCTTTCTTTTGGATTGTAGTTATCTGAGTACCTGATTCATTGTCTTTGGGAATTGTGGGTGGGGATTGGGCAACTCAATTTTGGTGTGGTGTGTGAGGTGTGACTACTGAGTCAAGGCTTAGGAACCTGCCATTGATTATGGCCCCTTCTGTTGTTGATCGCGCATTCTCTCCTCTACGTCGCGCCTCCCGTGCAGCTACCCGTAGCTTATACCTTGCCTCGCGAACTTCTTTTGTTTCGGGTCGGTCTATCCATACCTTTCTTGTTTGGTGGTATTCAGTCAGTTTGCGTTTGTTAGCGAGAATTTGGGTCACCAGAGGAATGTCACTACAAGTCAATTCAATGGGTCTGGGTGACGACCGATTTTGGTTCACTTTACCTAGCCTTTTTACCATAATAATGTTACCTGGCAAAAGGGGTATGCTCATTTTGAAACATATGTCGTTTATAATAAAGTTTAGGTTTTCGCGTTGATCTTCAGGGATGCCTGTAATAATTAGGGAGTACGCCGAGTGATCTGTCTTTCCAAATGGGCCGGGTGTGGTGTTTACGCTTTTGGCATTGTTCACTCTGAGAAATGTTATTCATTTGTGTTTTGAGGATGTCATTCTCTTTTTCTAACAAAATCAACCGTTGTTCGAGTGCTGCAATGCTTTTGCTATTCTTATCTAGCTTTTCATCAACAATAAGCTCTCTTTTTTTTAATTCGATTTTTAGGTTTTCCACATTTTTCTCTACTGTGTTTGTGATATTGTGCTCTAGTTTACTCATGTCTTCTTTTTTCAGGGATTCATTGCTTAAGGTTCCTAGCCTGTTCAGTATTACCCCCAGTGCGTCATTTATACCCCTATTTGCCGCGTTTTGCGATGTGTCAGGTTGGGAGTCATTTGTTATCTCAATACTGTCATCGATTTCGGGGTTACTAAAGATTGATGGTGCCTTACTCTTTTTGGGATCCGACTCTCGACTTTCTGGGCTAAGTAGCTCCGTCCCGGGAGATATTTGCCTTTTGCTACTTACTTGTTTGTTTGGCAGCAGTGCCGGGAAGTCCTCCGCGCTCTGTACCTGTGGGGTGGGCTTACCTGCACCGCTTGCTGATCCGGTGTCAGCCATGTTGTACACTGGATATGTCACCGGTGTGTGCCCAGTCACAAATTTAAAGATAGTTCTGTGAAAGTTCTCCGTAATCTTCCAAAACTATAGTCTCTGTGGTCTTTGTACCTTCATAGTCCTGTTGTCCTACCGATCTTTGCTAATCCATTGCTCAAGGTAAGTATTTTCCATATGTACAGCGGAGTGACGTCGTTGCGTGTCACTCAGGTATGCGCCCCCATCCTCACTTCTCAACTCGCCACTCTCCATATAAAAACTATGAACTTTATAACATTTCTTGAAATTTCATATATTTTAGGGGGGGGGGGGGTGGACAACATGCAGTATTATACACAATTTCAAAAGGCTCTCAAACTGAATCATTTGTCTGATTTTGTTGGAATATAATTTTTCTGGAAGGTACTTAGTAGGAGACTAATATTAGATATAAAAAGACGTATTATTCTAAAATTATTTTTTGAGTGTCTGATCCCAGGAAGAATCCGTAATATAGCAGGTTTCACAAATCCGACCCATATGTCCGCCACTGCCACGCGGGTGAATCATGAATGACAATGTGTTCTATTGGTATTATAACGGTATTAATAAGACAAAACAGACCCTGTCCCTTTTATTCCGCGCGTCTTCCTACTCATATGGGACAATTAACGAAGACGTCGACAGAAAAAAGGAAAACTAGAATAACGAGGAGGCAGACCGTAAATGAAATTATAACGTCTGATAGGCAGGCAGCTGGAGAAGGTATTTGGGTGGGCCTGCAGGCATGGCGGCGTCACGTTCTATCCGGACTTAATGTTCAGCTAAATGATGCGCTGTGTATTGCACTTGCTCGCCATTAGGTGGCGCTACGAACAGGCCTAGCGGCCATTACTCGACGTCCATTGAGATTGCAGGGGGTATGGCGGAGCCAGTCGCAAATTCTCAGTGCCATTCAGAAACACTCGGTATCTCCCATTAACACTAAAGAACACGCAATAACGCCTTATATCATTAACTTACCCTAATTAACATTCCCCAATAGTTACTAACACTCACTTACACGAACATTTTTCATATACCTGTGCGAGACTATCTCTCTATTCCTCACAAAACACTCGATAGTACTCAATAACACTCATTGACACTCACTGACACTCAACAGTCTTTGACACGCAATAAGCCTCCATAAAATACTCACTACCAGTCAGAAGTACTCACTTTTTCTCACTGATACTCCCATTACTCAGTTTGTTTGTTTGGGTAGTGTAACGTCCAATACGTTCTATCAGACGTATTCACTCAGTACCACTCGGAAGGACTCACTGACAATCGTTAGCCCTATCCCGAAAATATCTTTAAAACGAGTTGGCAGCTTGAGTAAATACAATTTATTTATTGAGATTAAAATTGCATATTTGATGAATATGAAATAATGATTACATCGATTATACGTTAGATTTAAAAGATAAAATGAAATATTTGGAGGATGAGATGAAACGAATTTTAAGGGTGGTTGGGTGGGTTGAAGTTTCTGTAGTGAGAGAAGGTCTGGAGTATATGAAGTAGAAGGAGAGAGGCGAGAGGAAGGGGAAGACGGACGCGGGAGGTACGATAGGTATAGGATAGGTGATGTACTATAGTGTGATAATGATGATATCTTTGCCTGGTATAAGTGTCAATAGACTTAACATTAGGAACTTCTAATCAGAAAGATTGCAAGTACGATAACTCATACTAAATGGCCAATAAACCGATAAATATATGCAGCCTAAGATGAAATCAAAAGTGTTTGTCTAGGGAACGTTGCTCCCAGAAATGAGGGAAAAGCGTTGCTCCAGTAATATCGGATCGTGTCATGTTGTATGATGTGATCCGCAAATAATCTGGAGCAACGATTTCGTCCTCGGGTCGCTATTCAGCCAAGTGCAAAATGTGGAGCACCCCCCCCCCCCCTTGAGTCTCTGTTCACCATCTCATTTTGAGCACATCAAAATATTCACTCAGCAATCGCCTTGCTCATATCACTGTATATACTCCAAACTTGATGGCGAACAGGGACACATACCAAAGACCCATTGATTTCATTCTTATTGACGCCAGGTCCATACCGACCATGAGAAATTGATATGCACTCATTGACGCTCATTAATACCCAGAACTACTCAGTAGCACGCCATAGACCGCATTAGTGTGATGTCATTTTACCTGCCGAGAGCAGGGTTTCCCTACGTTCTAGTGCCAAACATTGTGATATTCCTTCATAAGTGCAGCAGTCGGCGATCCTAGTCATCTCAGATTTTTAATTCGACAGTATATTTAACTCTACTATGGCACTAAAAAGATGTATCAATGCAATAACTTTCTCATGATCGAACTTATTATTCAAAGAACAACTCGACTGAGTTATTGAGACTCAAGTGCAAGGTTGGCACCATTATTAAGAAATAAGATATGGGTCTGACTTTAGTCTTACCAGCAAATATAGCAATATTCCAGGCACAGCTCAGCTCAAAAATATGTTTCCTGCTAAATACATTCTCCACTTACCTTATTCTTCAAACATTGATTATTAGTCGGCAGCAGACCTACCATGATGCTACACTGTAAAAAGTTTCCCATGAATTTTACGGTATTTCCCAGGCAACTGGGGTGCCAGGGAAATACCGTAAATTGTACGGGTGACCGTAATATATTTTTGACCGTAAATTATAACTGTCCTAGACTGTATTTTCCTAACGGTTTAAACCTGTAATATATTTCAGACCATGAATTTTCACTGTAATAAACTGTATTTTGAAAACAGTTCAGACCCGTAAATACAGAGGAGCAAAGCTGTATGAAATATACTATATGCATAGCCCTTCGTTATACATATACCAGAAATCTTGTTATTGAGGTTCTTGAGAATTGTTATATGCAGAAGGCCACCTATAGAGTATGTATACAGAATTTCTGAAATTTCAAACCTTCAACCCCTCTTCCCAAACTTTTTAGGAATTGATCAAAGAAAGAGCATATGCAGAATTTCCTAAATCCTTGACCCTCCAATCCCCCCCCCCCCCCTCAGTGCAAGTGGCATTTTATGAATGGCCCCTAGGACATTATGAATATAAAAGTGAATATTTTGTATTGGTTACCATCATATATTCTCTATCGCCCTATTGGCTTATCAGTATCATTAATAATTATTATCAATGATATTTCAACATTAAAGTTTTTCAACTCTAATGTTATTAGTGCAAACTTTTTTACAGGAATACTCATCAGAATCTAACAGTACAAGGCTGCATTTGATATAGTAGGATAAGGTCAATCCTACATATGTTTTAGAAAAGTCCTATGAAAGTGGTGTCTAATCCCCTTTATGATATTGATGTCATGACAACTTGACAATAAATGTGCTTTAAATGGCAGGAACTTCACAGGAGATCTATGACTATCTATTACACATTTTGATGAAGTTAACTCTTGCATTTTATTCTCCACTTTGATTTGTTGCTGATATTGGAGTTAATCTAAGTGTATCTAATATGTCCAGATTTACAGATTTATACTGTAAACTGACCGTAGATTGGGTGGATTACAGTCCTGAATATTTTTACAGTTGAATACCGTTTTTTTGTATCAAATGTACGGTATGGAACTGTGAGTAAGATTACAGTGATATACCGTCCATGTTTACGGTAGTATACTGTATATTTTACGGAAATTTTTTACAGTGTACGCCTATCCAGTGCTTCTCAGAGTTTGGATTTGTTTGGCACCAAAATGCCACGTGATAGGTGGGAAATTCTGATAATGACGTCAGGACTAATGCGGTCTATTTCGTACCAACATTGATAATTACTGACACTCACCAACACTCACCAACACTCAATAACAAACTCTATAACACTCATTTGCATTCATGAATACTTAAAAACACTCCATCTCTTTAATTCTGTAGCACGCGGACACACCATCAAGAAACGTGGTCACGATATGGCTTAGATCAATTGTAGAGCAATCAGGCCAGCATCCTGAGGTGAATACATGTTGAAGACGCATGTTTTTGTTTTCTGACCGACTTCAGTTAATGAGTCATATTATTTGATTAACACGACGACATCATTTAATTACTCTCTAATGGCCTCCTGTCTCAACGTTTTTTTTAATTCCTGCTCTTTTTCTATCGCATTCATTTGTTGTGTAATCCTTAAGAAACTAAATTCGACAAGGAAGGTGTGGATCATACGAGTAGAAAGTTTTTCCCTATCAATGAGTTATAATATTCAACTATAAAGATATACAGCACTTATCTCGTTTTCCTTGGTGAAATCCTCGCTAACATTCACTAATACTTAATAGCACTCATCACCTCTCCATCACACGACCCACACCCGCATCACAAACATGCAACATACACACCTAACGACGAAGACCTCACACACATACCTCACACATACATTCCCTCCCCATACACACACCATACACATTGTACTATAGTGGGAGGAGCATATGGGAGTGGGAGTACGTATAGGCAGAACACAGCCAGACTTGTGTCTGATTAGACTAGCGGGGATGCACTGAGGTATCATGGCTGAATAGGGTTGTGCACATCAGAGTAAGGATGTGCACAGTGCTGATTGGTCCAACAGGTTTAATATATAAAGTATGTCTCACATACAGCACTAAGTTATATAGAACAGAGAGAGTGGTTACTTTGAAAAATCACATAACATAGGGATCTAGGCACATCTACTCTTGCGGTCACTGGAGATCTTACACAGCTAACAGAGTATGATTATCCGGGAAATATTTGTGTGGACTCTACACTGTGGAGTAAGGGGGCCCTCCAACCTACTACGATTTTGCTCCCGACGGGATACGATTAACCCATCAGCGATGTCAGAGACAAACTGAAAAAATCGTGGAGCTATCGTAGAGCTTAGCATTAATTAGATGGGTTGCCAAACTCTACAATGCGCCGACGCGCTACGATAAAAAAACGGTAATCACAGGGTGTTTACGAAATTCAAACATGTTTGATTTTGTAGCCCTCCGTAGCCCGTCGCTGACGGATAGAGCCGGGAAGATACTGCAGTGCAATTGGTGTCATTTGATAAAGGCTAAGGGTTTCAAATCAATAATTTCACAGTTTTCATATCTTGGAACTTAGTTTTTATTGTCAGAAAAACAAAATGCTATTATTATGTATTTACTATTAAGAAATCTTTTATAACGATGCATTATTTCTGGTATTTTACTGTATACCCAGGCAGTATATACTGTAAATACGCACCGTTTCGCCATATAACATAAAAATACTGTACGGAACAGTGTTCCGTACCGGAAAATACGGAACACTTCCCCATACGTATTGACTAAAATATTGTTAGGCTAAATTAAATAAATAATTTTCATAAATTTTGAGTATATAGTAAATATAGAACAACCTACCATTCTTGTACAAGCCACAAAACTCGATAAATCTTTACGGTTTGTACGGAACTCGTTTTGTAGCTTGTACAGCATTGTCAGGACGTTCTATATAAATAACAGATTTTAAACATGCTACTTCAAGTAAATAATGGATAGTTTTCCCCCGTTTTTGTCGCAGATTCTGCGGGTTTAAGAGGGTGCGTCCACCAACCACGACAGGGCTGCGACACACGCCGACAAGAAATTTGCAATCGGTGCCTTGTCGCAGCCTTGTCGTGAGGAGGGGAGCTATCGTGAGCCCTTGTCGCAGCCTGTCGGGAAGTGCACGCTCCACCTAAATATTCTATCGTAGACCTCTGCGACACGCCACGACACGCCACGACACGGCTCCAAAATCGAACATGTTCGATTTTGTCGTAACCTTGTCGGAAGGCCCCCGACAGGCCCCCGACAAGCTTCATGTCGCAGCCTGTCGTGGCCTTGTCGTAGCCTCTTGTCGGGAACTGTGGTCCACCAACCATGACAAGGCTACGTCAAGGCTTCCAATCGTAGAGCTGTCGTGGACCTTGTCGGAAAGCCGTTGTCGCAGCCTCTTAATATAACCCTTTAAGGACGGCTGGTTGCGGCCGAGGTACCCCCTAGAGGACGGGTGCTGGTGGCACTTTATACCGCTAGGGGACGAGCACTTAGTCGTCAAAACCCATAATTTGAGTGTTTAATCACGTGATACAATATATAATCTTAAATATTTAATTGTTTCTGTATACAAATACTATTTATGATATTAGACCTACATTCTGTGAAAATTTGATTAATATTGCTCCATTATTTCCTTGTTAAGAACGAAATTGTACATTTTTGAGAAATGATGCCTCAAGGCATCATTCGCCCTGAGCTGGATGATGCCTCAAGGCATCATTCGCCCTTAAAGGGTTAAAACAGCACTTCTAATACGCTACAACAGGCTACAACACACTACAATTTACCTTCCGATAGGCTACGATGTCGGCGACAACGGCAACGTGTGTCGCCGACATCGGGAGGTTAATTGGAGCGCATCGTAGTCCGTTGTAGTAGGTGGGAGGGCGCCCGAAAACTGTGGCCTGGTGCTCCCATTACCCCATATCCCTGGATGAAAGAAGAGAAAGCCGGAGTGGGCTAAGAAAATTTTATTTAATTTTATAAGTCTTCTTAATATGAATAAGTGATAATACATTATTACCATGAATATTAATAATAACAATGACAATTGATAATTGACATAGATATATGTTTGATGTCAATTATAATGAATATGACATAATAAGTAAGTTATTATGAGTTATTACATAATGTGTAATAAAGTAATAATAATATGATAGCCAAGAAGCCATTAGAAATAGTGGGAGAGGTGGGTGGGAAGTATAAGTAGGTAAGAGAGACTAGGGTTGAGATAGAGAATGAGAGACTTATTGACATTTGGGAGTTCTTTAGGTAAGAACAATGTGAGTCTCAAGCACATCCGCCCTACTGATGAATGTCAGGTTCTGGCACTGTCTATACGAGGGGGCATGGCCCACAACGTAGCCGAGGTAGGCCGCCACGAAACCCACGGTCGGTGCCTCGGGGGCCGTCCCGGTCCACTTGGAGGAGGCGATGTAGGTGGCGACGGCTGACCACTGGTTGGCGACCGTGCCAGGGGCACGAGCCTCGGATTGGCGGGCAGATGCCCTCGCCCGGGGTGATTGTAGCGCTGGATTCGCAGAGGAGGCGGAGGACGGGCACATAAGAGGCATGATTGCACGGTATCACAAGATACAGTCCGTTGATGGACATTAACGATGCAGCCTTATCGTAGTCGTTGGTGGATAAGTGTGCTCTGCTGAGGGCGTCCGCTACCGTATTCTGCACCCCGGGGACGTGGGTGTACACGAGGTCTACCTCCATCCATGCCTGGATCATCCAGGCCTGTCGTGCACATTCGGCGAGGACGCTGTTCCGGGCGCGCCCCGAGGTCAGCGACTGAACAGTCCCCATGTTGTCGCAGTAGACCTCGATCCTCGTCCCCCGGTCTCGATCAGTTATGAAGGTGTTGAGGGCATAGATGGTATTCACGGCCTCAAGCTCGGAGATGCACTGCACGGGGTTGTTGACGGGACACACTTGACCAGAGTAAGAGCAACGGCCGTCGGTCGTGCCCACCCAGGAGAGCCCGTGTTGACCGTGATGCACCTCGTGGGTGGACCTCGCGGGATGAGGGCGTGGCCGTTCCAGCCCTCGGCAAAGCGCAAGAACCAGTCGAGGTCCTGACGCATCTCCGAGTTGATGTTTATGTAGTAGCCCGTCATCCCCCGTAGGGCCTCGAGAAGCTTGCTCATGAATGCCCGAGCCGGGCGGATACATTTAGCCACGTGCAGCACCTTCCTGAGGACCGACTGGAGCTGTTTTTTCGTCAGTGATCTTTTCTTGGAGACGGCCGCGACATGTCCTCGAATGTCCTCGAGCTTGGCCTTGGGTATCGAGAGAGTCATATTACGGGCGTCGATGTGAATGCCCAGCCATGTGACCATCTGGCTGGCTTTTTCGCAGGCCTCGGGGAGGCCCATCTCTGTGAAGAGGGCGCAAGCGGCCTCGAAGTCACGGCCAGCCGTAGTCTCGTCCCTGGAGAGTATGATGAGGTCGTCCAGGTACATGGCGGCTGTCATCCCTTTCGACTCCAGAATCTTAACGATGGTATCCCTGACGCACTGCATATGATATGAGGAGGCACGGGCACCGAACGGCATGGCTGTATCACAGTAGTGCCCGCCCTCCCACATGAAACATAGCAGAGGCCAATCCAGCGGATCACAGCGGAAGTTCTTGTATGCACGTGATACATCGATAGATGACATAAACGAGCCTGTACCTGCCGAGACGAGTTTTCTCACGAATCCGTCCACCATGGGGAGACCGTGTTCTCATTCCAGTCCGTAGACCGAGTTCTTGATCATGAACGAGTTGACACTGTGCTCCCAGGGGAATGTCATGTCCGTTATGACTCATCTAGTATCGGTTCCTCTCTTCTCACGTGTCATCAGGGGAGACACGTGACACCAGGGGGTGAGCGGTGGGTCCTCGAACGGTCCCAGCATGTTTGAGAAGCTGCTTTCTTTATCCAGGAAGTTTTGGACCTGTTCCGGATAGTTGGTGGCGCTCGGGTGGTTGGGTATTCCCCGAGTATAGCTAACCAGCCCAAGGTATCCGAGGGGGGATCCTTAGCGGATAAACCCAAGGAGTTCATCCTTACCCTCCATCTTCGTCAGGTAACCTTTCAACCCATCCAGGTTGAGGTCCGACGGGAGCTCACGTCAAGCGCCCAGGGCGTTTGGCATCCTCACGGCCTGGTATATGCTGTGGTGGTTGTCGGGCCCCACGGCCGTGAAGTCAGGCCACTCCCTCTGGCGATGGTCCGTGAAGGCCGCCGGGTCCGTGCGGTCTCCGGCCTGTTGTTTTCCGGTTTCACTTGTTTGTTGAATCGCGTCGAAATCCGGAGTGTTTAGCTCAGCATGGACATCGGGCCCATCAGCAGGTGCGGTAACACTAACACTGTCCACTCCGAGGTTATAGCCGGGGACACTGGCCATGCTGCAGGAGATAGCGGGGGCCTGATCCGCGGGGGGGGTGTCACTTTTTTTGTTGTTTTGGTCCCCCCTCCACGTGTTGGGGGACCCACATGACCCGTGACGTCACGTGCCGTGGGGGCTCGGCGACATCAAAGCCGGAGCCGCCGGGAGCCGGGGTGTCCTCGTTTCGCGCCTCGCTTACTCACGGGGCGCGCCCAGGCCGTTTTTTTAAGCCTGTGTTTGTGGAGCGTATCCGGGCTCTTCGGGGGCCGGCCGAGCACTGCTCTGAAGTACGTATCCGGCCTGGGGTATCCGTCGTGGTGTTGGTGCAGGAGCCGGGGTGGTGTGCTCGTATCCGTGACCGTGTGTGAGCTTCCTGTGACAGGCATGTAGGGAGTGTCCACACTGCCTGCCTGCAGAGTCACAGAAGCTACACACGTGCAGCCACCGGATGCCCCCGTCCTCGTGTCCGTTGCGGTGGCAGCACCCCCTCTCTGCGTTGTAATCACGGCAGGGAACCTCCCGCCCACGTGAGCGTCGGGTATCAGATTTTAGGGGTGCCGGTGCGGGGGCGGTCATGGCGAGGCAGAACCGCTCCTCCAGGATGTGGCCGTGGTCCGACCAGTACAAACGGCCGGTCTCAATTTGATCGAATATGAAATTTGACCACCGCCGGACCCCGCCCCACGGCCGTGCCTGTTCGTCCACGGACACCTGCTGAAGATGGTGGAACATGTGCTCCTTGTCCTCGGGGTGCGTGGCATGGTCGTCTCCCAGCAATGACAGAAAACAACTGATATATTCCAATGGCTCGAGGGCCGACAGTAGCTCCAATTTCTGGTGGAGGGTGTAGACCCCATCACGATCGATAAACATATACGGCTTAGCGATCAATCTACGGGTGTTGAGGTTGGAGAGCAATGACTGCTTACCCGTGAGCCTGTCGGGCCTCGTTGCTTCCCTGTCGAACTCGCCTTGTAGGTAGTCGTCTGTAGGGTAGTTGTCCCGTAGATGCCGCCGGGGTGGTTGAAGCCGCTCCGTCTGGTCGCGTGCCCAGTCCCGGGTCCGGGAGGCTGCCGACGCCCGTGAGCCGATGGCCCTCGACGTGGGGCGGGAGATCTGCATTATGGCGTCGAGGATGCCATCCATTTTCTGAGACATTTCGCTGACGTCGGTCCGGACATCCCCGAAACCCGTCCCGAGGGCTGTGATCCTGGAGGATCGAACGCTTGTCCCCTGTTGGGACACCGAGTCCACGTGGTCGTCAGGCTGCCGCACCGTTGCTTCGGATTCAGTCTCCGTCTCAGCTGCCCGTGAAGCCGTCTCCTCAGGCCGTGGGGCCGCCACACTTCGTGTAATAGGTCCCATCATACTGTACAAATAAACTCCCTAAAAACCAGAACAAAAGGTCTCCCTTTGTACACGGCCACCAATATTCGGGGAATATGGAGACCAGAGGTACGTAGAGGGAGAAAGCCAAGAGTCTGGAAGGTAGAAAAAGTATGTGTGTACGGTGAGACTGCAAAGCAAAGTGTTAGACTGATATCAGTGCGCTGGTGTCCCAGGTTGATGAGCGGTGCAGAGAGAAAGTGACAGGTGGCGCAGGGGTGCGCTGAGTGTTGAGGTGTGTCACCAGGGGGGGCAATGACCACCCCTGACCAAAGGCCATGAGTAACCCATTTTATATTCAGACTAAACAACATTCTAGGAACTGAGTACAGTTTTCTACATCAATGCAACGTGATAGAAAACTCTGATTCTGAACATGTATGAATTCCATTTACTTGTTGCCGATTCAAATGTTATGAAACTTTGAACTGGACTTTCATCTCAGTTTTTATTAGTCAACTACTTGTACAACTTTGACTCTCCTATCAAATGGAATTAAATTAACTATTAAATTGTATTCATGTCCATAAGGAAACTTGATAAGGTTTATAACATGTGACTTGATATTTAACCACCCTGTATATGCTCAATGTAATCACACCACCCGAGATGTTTTGAATGATTAAAATAAGACAACCTTTTTATCTTGAGATTTGCTGTACATCATGTCAATAAGAGGGTGAAGTTACCATGCTCTTGCGAGTCTATGCGGCTAGAGTGAAGAAAGATCAATAATACTCTACCATAAGAATTGAATAGGGCTTTATCAATATGAAGCAACCAGATCCAGGATTCATATAGATCAGTAATTTCAAAGGTTTAAACTCATGAAGGAGAGCTAGCTAGCTCCCTGAAATAATATGGACAATTCCAGATCTACAAGAAAACATTATACTTAATATCAAATAGCTATTTAATCAACATATTCTTTCTCCAACGGAGACATATTATTACGGAACTATTATCGGACCCCACAATGGTACAACATACACCTCCTTTCCACACACACCTCAAACATACCTAACCCACAAGCACATCACATACATGCACCTACTACCAACATACACACCTAATGACACACACCTCACACATACATCCCTACACACACACACACGCACATACACCTCATACATATACATACATATATCTCCTGTACTATACACCTATGCCTTAAAATACCCCAAATACCACTCTCTGCTATGCAAGTGGTAGTTGAGCCATACCACCATACTGTGCCGGTATGGCGCCATACCACCATGCTTCGAAAGCTCGATCTCATTGATTAAGAAAATCAAGTGACCTATTTATGACGTGATCAAAATTCAGACAAAAAAGTCAAACAGGAAATTAATAGAGAATATTATGAGAATATTAATACAAAAAAACTTCCGCCCTCCGCCCTCCCAAGCAAGTTTGATTTAGGTTTCGAAGTTGACTTATTTTGGTGAGTTTTTTTAATATTTACAGATATTTAGAGGTGTATAGTACAAGTGAAACTTGTTAACCTTGTTACTTTCGGTAAACCTATATCGAGAGTAACGCGGTACGATAAGCCATCCCAATCAGGTTAACTAGTTTCCCTAAAGTACACACACCTCATACCCATACACCTCACCCATCTGCCTCCCACACCACATACTCGGGCCGACTTTGCACCTGCCGATGGAAGATCATCATTAGTATATCATCATTAGAACCATCGATCGCTGGTCGTCTCAGAGAAAATATTGGTACCAATAAGCGATGACACTGCATTTGTTTTTTTTTTGTTTTTTTTTATTTGCAGGTAATTCACCTCTATTAGAGATGGTCTTCCATTACATTACAGCAACTGTCCGGTTTGTGTACATAAAAGTGGAATTACAATTCTCGTAATCAGTATAAACAGGATAATAGATAGTGAATAATCAGTGATTCTCACTCAAGCAGTACCAATAACAATTTAGTACAGTTAATTTATGATATTCACTGAGGTTGTAAGGGATGAGATGAGGATGATATGGTAATGTTTTTAGCAAACAGTTACACAGTTAAACAACGAAACAATGAGACAATTATCCATTCGGGTTTACACCAAGATTGTCCCCAGCCCAAATAGAGAAAGTAGTATGCCTAACACATCTAGATGTAATCAGTTTGTATGCCTCATCGATGGAATTACAGGATTTATGGAGTTTGTAGAGCTGCAAACTTCGAAACTAAGGTTTTAAAACAGACTTTGCTTGTTGAGCACTTTATGGGCTCAGGGAGTAGATTCCATGCCCTTTCCCCTCTGTACTTTAGTGACTTACGCATGAACTCGCTCCTGGGTCGTGGCTGAGTAAATAAGAGTTTCGTTTTAGATCTTAATACCATGTTATGTCCTTCTGCTCCACCTGGGGTAGGATCAAGGTTAGTATCACTATTGCCAGGTAAATTCACATACATTTTTCTCATGTATGATAATAGCAATTCGGTATGTCGTCGGGACAGAAGCTTTGTTCTGGTGCGTGTGTGCGGCTCTTCGACAGTGTGGGTCATTGTGCAATCATTCAAACATAATCTAAGTGCCCGGTTTTGGAGGTGTTGCATTTTGTTTAGGTACGTCTTCGCTGCTCCATCTAAAAAGATGGCGGAGGAATCGAATATTGGGAGGATGGCTTGTTTATAGAACTTAATCGCAGCGCTAGTCGTAAGAAGGTATCTAATTTTTTGTAACAAGAAAATTTTTCCATTCACTTGTCGAATTATTTTTTGTGATTGTTTCTCTAAATTTAAACAGGAGTCCAGTTCTATTCCTAGGTATGAGTAGGAAGTCACTTCATCTAAACCTACCAAATCTGCATACAGAGAAGGTCTTACCACACTTTTAAATTACCACACTTTTATTAGATGGCATGTACCAGCAGACTTTTGTCTTACTGGTGTTTACCGTAAGTCGGTTTGTCTTAAACCACTCCATTAAAGGGTCTAGCTCAGCTTTTACCGTATCCGCAGCTATTTGAGAAGAACTATTGCTGTTATAAATTACAAGGTCATCTGCGTAGATTATATACCGGGTACGACCCAGTTCTCTTTCAAGATCATTAATAAAGTATATAAACAAAAGGGGTCCTAAGACGGACCCCTGCGGTACCCCATAATCAACCGTTTGCCAACCTGATGTTGTGCCAGCAAAGCGTACCCTCTGTTTGCGATTTTCTAAGTATGAAAACAGCCATTTCTCATATTCAACACGTAGCTCTAGGCAATGCAATTTATTTAATAATAGGTTATGATCCACACTGTTGAAGGCTTTACGCAAATCCACAAAGACTGCGCAGGTCACCTGTTTACAATCACGAGCCGCGTACAGGTCATTAACAAAACGATAGACGGCATCTATCGTACCAAAACTTTTGCGGAATCCAAATTGATTCTCGCAAAGGATGTTGTTATTATCGAGGTGGTTACTAAGGTAGGCATGAAAAAGTTTTTCCGCGATTTTTCCGGGAACAGGAAGTAGGCTAATTGGCCTCCAGTTGTTCGGGTTGGTTGGGGTCCCTGATTTAGGTAGCGGTACTATTAGCGAGTTTCCATGGTTGCGGGAACACTCCTAAGTCCATACTACACTGATACAGGTGTGTGAACTGTTCAAGCGTTAATTTCATGAACTCTTTTAAAACAGAAGGTCTCACATCATCAATACCGGAGGATTTAGACGTTGCAATATCAGTAAAAAATTCATACAGATCCTTCTTATCAATTATAAAATCAGGTGATATGTTTTTCAACTTATCCTTGTAATTACAGGTAGGGGCATGAGTGCCTTTGTTTATTTCTGTCTCAGAACTATTGAATTTCTCAGCTAGTAATCTACCAACACTAGAAAAGTGCGAGTTTAAATATTCCGCTGCATCATCAGCCAATACCTCGTTGTTTGTAATTGGGTCTATTATCCTGGTTGGGTTGTCATTGTTCGACGGCTTGGAAAGCTTCTTCAATTCGTACCAAAGTTTCTTAGTGCTGTGCGAGTTTTCATCTAGAGTTTTCTTTAAAATATCCGACTTAGCTTTACGCACTTCACAACAAATTTCTACCCTTAGCTTACGAGCTCTAGCAAGTAGATCCTAATACCCAGTTTTTAAAAATGACGAAGAAAAATAATCCCTGTCTGAGATAAGCCCTCTGATATGTTGAGTTATCCAAGGGGTTCCATGATCAGTAACTGACCAAGTTTTAACTGGACAATAATAGTCCAAATAGTCCACAAGGACCTCTACCAAGAAGTTCCACAATTCATCGGGGTTAGTGAGCAACCAAAAATGGAGCACCCATGTACGCAACAAATCAGTATCATGACGGGCATACGAATGACCTTTGACTTTGATTTTCTTTTAAAGCCTACATTTAGTTGCTCTAGAGACAAAGATAGGTAGGTGATCACTGTTTAGATAGTTTATTACACCACTACAGTTAACTGCACTAGATGAGGTTAAGATGTTATCCAAATAAGGTAGTTTTTGGCTGAAAGGCCTAGTACATTCGTTTACTAGTCTCTTTAGTGTAAAGTCACGACAAAGGTCATTGATCTTAGTTAGTGCCCCGCTTCTCTTTTCTAGAAAATTTATATTATAATCCCCCAAAATCCAGCGTTCATGCTTCTTAAAACGGCCATCTGTTAGTATATTCTGAAGATACTCTATAGCTCTCTCCAATTTACCAGTGTGGGTGATATATATAACGATAATTAGTAAGGGTGTGTTGTAAGGCTTTCTATAATCAATCGTTAGACACTCAACATCATCCGAAATTGTACTGCAATCATTGACCATGGTACAGTACGGAGCAAATTCGTCCTTAACATAACACGCGACCCCCCCCCCTCCAATACGATGTAGTCTATCTAATCTAAACAATTTCCTTCCTGTCCAGTTCACAAGTACATCAGTATAATTTTCATTGAACCACGTTTCAGAAAAACATGCAAAATCTGAATCTGGTTTCATGAAAATATAGCAGTTTCCCATAAACACCAATAGATAAGCACTTACCTTCTTCAGATGGCTTTCCCATAGTAATTAGCATGGTGACACAGTATTATTTTAGCATTTCTCATTTGTATATGTTCCCAATTATTGAAGATATCAATAGAACATCAGTGTCATTTGGCAACAAAGTCAAAATATTGCATTTTCCCATAGACACCAATAGTTAAGAACTTTTCAGATGGCCCTCCCATAGAAGTTAGCATGGTGACATGCCATTTTTTTGGCCATTTCTATTTGCTGATATATGGAATTTATATTTTCCGGAGTCATTTGCAAAACTCAATACAATTTAGAAATCACTCAACTATCATCATTTGTCTTTCACAACCTAGACAGAGCATCTATGTAAGGTTCTAACTCCCGAGAATCCCTAGCGTTGAGGAGTGGAGCTTTAGAGCTCCACTTTTTAACATTGCCGGCTTGTTCTAGTAGTGATGGTTAATTATGTTCATTTAATTAATAATATACTTATGGGGAGAGGACTGGTAGTAAGTCTATTCGTTTACTTCAATAAAACCCTACCTGGGGACGTTCAGACGTCTGGTGTGAAGTACTGAAACCTTTATTAATTCTTATGATAAACCTAACGCCACCTTGCGGCTAGGGAGAGAATTACTGAATTAGTCTCAGATGATAATTACGGCACGTAGTGGCCAAGAAAGGAATTACAGAAGTGGCTTAATAATTAGAATGACAGTGTCGACATCTAGCGGTGAACGCCGTAGAAACGGACATGGGTTCGCCTTACTCGTTCTAGGAGAACTGACTAATGAATGACCGTAATTAAGTTATTAATTAATTAAGTTCATCTGTGAATCATATCCAATATACTAATGTATAAGTGCGGAAGAGATGGATATTACGCCTATCTCCTTAGTCCGTAATAATATTATGATAACCTACGTTTTCATTATAAATATTAATTAAGATATTATAATTACGTAATGTGGGGGAGGTAGAGACAACTCTAGGCTGTGTGTTAGCAGGCTACCAGAACCTATTAACCTCCTTACTAACAGCGAGATACTCTAATGGGATCTTTAATTAAGTTATTAATCACAAAGTATCAATTACAAATGATTCTTAGATACTACTATATTCGTGTCTTATCTTTCATGGATGAGAACAAGGATTGAAGTAAGTTTGAATTCTTTAATAAGTAAGTCAAGCGTTTCACAAGTATTTCATGGCAAGGTTATAATAATAAGTACATGTAATAAACATCAGGCAACATGCCTAGTTGTATTACATCAATAATAGTCTGATCAATATTCGGACACCAAAGTCAGAGTAATTATAGACTTTGCTAAGTGTCAGAGATGAACCACGTAATCTGTGGATTTGGCAAAGTGCCAGAGTTCATTGTTCTTCATCAGAATGATTGGAGATCATATTAACCAGTCTGTAGAACTCTTGTATAAGTGATCATAAGTAAATAGATGTAATCAAAACCAATAGAATAGATCAAGGTAAACTTTCAGCATAACTCACCAAGTTTTAGAGTGTCTGGAGTGAACTCACAAGATTCCAATATTCACTAATAAACACAGATCCGTTTTGATGGAAGTTGGAGAGAATAATATATAAGTCCATTCACTTTAATAAAATGAAGTATGTTGAAGAACAAACCGTTGTGGTCCATGTGATTCCAAGTCCAATTCAGAATATGTGTCCTTGGAGAGTCCCGATCCAAGTCACTTTCTACACTCCAGAAGTTGTAAGGCAAGTTGCCTTAGATAATCCTACTCAATAGAGTCTCACTGCTGAATTCGCGCACTCTGCCGGTATCCGGAGCCGTGCAGAACACGTCTTGACAGCAGGAGATGGTATTGGAGACTGACAATACAGTCAGCTCCAAAGCAGAACGCTAATGAGCCTTTCCTACAGGATCCTGGGAAATTTGGATTGGATCTCATTTTAGTTCACACGGGCTCGAGAAATGTGAGGTTATGTTAATGCTATAGGAATTCAGGAATACCCTGAGAGGGACGTCCCTAGGGAACTCCATAGCCGACCCTCAGTCGTCACAGTGACGTCAGAGGGTCTATTCCCAGAAGCATGGTGTTCCCCAAAGGTCAGCTAGTAGTATTAGGAACATCGCTTCTAACATGGCTATCTACTTCATAGAACATTTAGCCTACAATGTGGCTTAGTAGATATCTATGATTAACACTTTGATATATAACACTTAATACCAACACCTAATATCAACATTTGATATTTAACACTTAATACCAACACTTGATACTAACACTTGATACTAACACTTGATACTAACACTTGATACTAACACTCAATACTAACACTCAATACCAACACTTGATATTGTTGTTTCACTTTCTGATATGTATACATCAAACCATACATATGATAATAGTAGACAATGGTTCAATACCTTACATAATAAATAATCACTTTATTTGCATCTTATTTTCAATAATTAATAAAACAGTCTTTAATACCTTTTCAACAATCTTTCACCAATATTGTGCTTAACTTGGTTACAACACAGGCTATGAGATTTTCAACCAGTTTTGATTTCGTCGGTGGCTGCAAGAGTCGGTAGGTAGTGCCATATTACGCATTTTTGGAGAGAGAAATCATTGACCAGGGGGGACCTGTTTCATAAATAACGAGGATACAACAAATGTTCAACTCATATTAGTGGCACCAATAACGAAAGCATTAACGATAATTTTGTTAAAGCGTTTCATAAATATTTTCGTTATTCAGGTTTAATTTTGTTCGTTATTCTTGCAAGTTCTTGCATTATCGCCCGAAGGCCCCACATGCCCTTGAAAATGACTGTATAAGTAGAGGGCTATAATAGGCGTATTTTAGTATTTTAAAGTTACATGTATAGGCAGTGCAACTGTTTTCAGATATCATTGGAATATTTGATTTTCTGCTTCAAATTGTTTTTCCTGTGCATTTTAGGTAGATTTTGTTTGTTTTGCCGATACCGGTATGCGGCCGATACATGGTATCGGTGGCCATCTTGGTTTTGGTTGCATATGTCATACATATATAATTCTTTGCTGAAAATATTAAAAGAATTGAATAAGGTTTAGTGTTTGAAAAAGAAATGTTTATACTACCTCTTTGGCCTCTACGAGAGGGTACCCCGTTTCGTTTGTAACAGTAGCTGGAGGGTAGTACAACGAACGGGCACTTTTCTTTTGTAACAGAAATTCCGTTACTGCCCCCCTCTGCTAAGAAACTTTGGCCAGAAATACCGATCATTTTCTTATGCAATGGAAACTGCTGTGAAGGGCCCGCTGTTGGAAATAGCAGAAAGTTAAACAGATTATGAAACAGGTCCCTGGCAGGTTGGAAATTTACAATAACCGATATTTTACCAGGGGCGTGTGATAAACTCTATAATCGGTGGTTCTAAACGGTAGGTTTAAATCCGGTAATCGGTAGGTAGAAACGCCACAATACTCGTTTTCCTTCACTGATTTTGCATCGGTGCTCTTAAATAAATAGTCGATTATTCCTAACTATTGATCGTTGTTGAATAATCGGCCAATTCAAACAGGCCTAATGCAAACAGGCCTGACGACACGGCATGGTACTGATAAAGGTGGCACGTCATCGTGACACCTCAGCTACCGCTTAAATCTCCAGGAGGAAGGCGCTCGGAGGTGGCCTTCTTTTAATTGCCTCTCACATTTAGCTTTCCCATGATATTTCTTTTGTGGGTTTCCCTTTTCGGAGTTTTGTTAGAATAATGGCGTTAAACCGGTGGAGGAATTATCTTTTCATTGTCTTTTAGCACCTTTACTGGTGATTCCAACCCGTCACAAACTGCTTTCTCAGCATTCGTCAAAACGGCTTGCTGGATCATGGGTCTTAATTATGAATGGAACACGTTTCTGTTGCAATGATTAACAGGCTGGCGCGCTGAACCGACTTATAGGGGGGTGTCTCCTGTTCTATATTTGTCAAGTCAGCACATTCCTATTGGGATCTTCGAGCATTAAAGAAAATCTTCAACTCAATACAGGAGACTAACTGACTACTCTATTTTCCGATGGCAGTATATAAAATCTACTATCATGAATTCCATGTATTGTATATGATTATGCTTATCTTTGTTATAGGGCTTTGGTACATCACCTATCTTGCTTTTGTGCAGGGCCGTTCTCGAATGATGTCATATACTCGTTTTAGTCCTGGTCAGGATCTTACTCTCTTTGCTAAGTTTACCATACTATTTGTAATTGATCATCTTGCATCAATTTCTGTTTGCCTTTGTTTGTTTTGCTAGGTCCTCAGCTGTGTTTCTTTTAGCCCTGGGAAGTGCACATACCAGGCATTACATTGCTCGTTCGCTGCCGGTTTCTCTTACCTTCGAATGTCTTGGGCGTGTGTATTGTGATAGTAACAATGGAATAGACAAGTGCCCGCCATGTTTCTGTTGTTGTTGTTTTTTTGTTTTTTGACGTGCGAATGACAGTAATTATGTGGTACAGAGGCTAGTAATCATAATCTTTATGGTCCCCACTCCATGGACGGATGAGATCTGCACAGTTGACCCGTATATCTTGGGAGGTGTACATATCTTTTACATTGTGCTCTCGATAATGCAGCCATCTCGTCAATGCAACTATTTTAGCCCAGTCTCAATAGGGGTCGTAATGGCGGGAAACAACCAACTCACGTTAGGGATTAGGTATCCTTGGATTGAATGTGTCGCGAAATGGCCCGTCCTTACCTAACAAAGTATCGAATAACCTGTAAGCTAAGCCTGCATGTAGGTCAAGGATGTGTGCCTTTGATATATTTCGCCTACCTCAATATGATATGATAAACACTCTATTGATGATTTACCTTTTCCGTATTTAGGAGATCAAAGCATTGTGACCCTGGCCGAACGCTAAATTTATATGAAAGTTCTGTTAACCAAGGTTGTTGGGCAGCAGTTCTTCCAGGGTAGTAATTCTCCTACTGTAAAACGTATATTTACACAGTTCTTTCCCTGCATTATCCAAATCCTTCTTTTTTACCCGTTTCCTGAAATAATTTAAAATTTGTGAGGACTGCTTGAAGCATCCTCGTCACTCGCTGCCGTTCTGCCATTATAGGTATTCTCTATTGCAGAGGGTTAATTTGGGGACAGTGATGCTCAGGTTCTACCTGTGTATGTCGTTTAGAATTTCTTTTTTTAAATCTAGTATACCTGCACATCCAGGGTACATCAAAGGAATCATATGAACCAGTTAGTAAGTGCCAGGATTGTTGTTGGATATAACATAGGTAGCTCCAGGATATCTTTCCCCTCCCACTTGATACCATTCTTGAGTCATATTCATTGATTGTTTGGTCAAATAAAAGATACTCATCAATATCCATGTGAGAGAAACACAAAAACACAAAACCAAAATACAAGACTGTTAAACGAAAATGATTAAGGAAAAGCAGAATATGGATCATATCAGGCAAATACGATGGCTAACCTGGACGCACATCATGAGGTAGTCATGAGGTAGTCCAGGTGAAGTCATCTGGGACGACGCAGTCAAAGGCGGGCACTGATCAACTCGCTTTCGACACATTTCAGGGGGCATTTACCTTTTTTTAAATCTTTATTGACGGTTAGTTCATATACATTTATACGATCTTCCACTAAGTCGTGGCATATGAGGACCGTTATTGGGATAGATGATTATCGCTGGTTTACTCCACGAAAAAAAACAGAGGAAACCCCAAATGTCGTCGAACGCCTGTGGTAGCAGCAACGTGAAGGTAAATCTGAAAATTTCTCACCTGAAATCCTACGAGGCGGATCTAGATTCGTCCATGCACGATTTGAATATAAATGTGAAAAATTCAGAAAACAGGCAAAGCCGGATAGAGTCTTTGCTAAGGGAGTTGATTCAATAAACCTATGGCGCTGGTGAATTGTCCTCGTCTCCAAATAGGAGTCACTCACGGCATGGTTAAGGGGCGAGGATGCCGGCAGTTGTCGCGCTCATCTGACGATTCATTGTTGTCGTCAAAATCGTCCAGCTCCGGGTTGTCTACACCCTCGAGGAGTGGGTCGGAGAAGTCAATAAGCGCAGTCGTCACTGTCACTCTCCTTCGATTTGTCTGGTTCGTCATCAAGGCGCCATCGTTTGTCTTCCAGACATCACCATTGCCATCGTCGCAAGATTGTACATCGTTGCAAGAAACAATCCAGGGGGGTGGGGATATGAACAACATCAAAAGAATTGTTCCAAAGGAGGATAGGGATATACCATTAACTGCTATGGTTCTGTCATAGTAAAATTAATGCAAGAAATGTACAAAAAGGGTAATTTCATCTCAGATATGCTTGCATTGTATGCAAATACGATGCTGCAATCAGGGACAAAGTTGGTGATCAAGGGTTAAAAGCTTTTATCTCACCCCTGGTATGTTCCCCCATTGACTCAACCTTGGGAATTCGTAACAAACGCCCATTGCGTATTTAGAGAAAAATACTGAAATTGGGGATTATGTCACAAAAGTTAGCCCATTAGTCAATGTGAAGGGTGCGATAAATTCAGAAACCTATTCAGGTGTGGGGTCAGAGCTCGACCCCATCTCGGTTGAATCGCTACATAGTTCACGCAGCTTTGCCTTGTGAAGTACTACGTGATTCAAACTCGATGGGATATGATCTCTGACCCTAAACTTTCATAGGTCTCCTCTATTATACAGGCGGTACTTTGGACATATCCATGTACTTTCTGGGTCCAGAGTCTGTGCGGGAAGTTTAAGAATCCCCCGTTTCCTCCTAGGAAGCTTTCTTGGGAGAGTCATCTTTCAGGCAGCAGGCCAGTCTGCCTTGCCTTGAATGGGGATAGGTGCGTTTACCAACACTGTTGTTACCCTCATATATGCTCCAAATGTGACTAAACAAGTTACTCTCAGCACACTTGCCGGGTTCAACAGATGGTCCAGCAGTCTTCCCAAGTTAGTCAAGTGCAGGAGAGTGGGGCGGTTGATTGTGATTATCCCAATTTAGATTCAACTTATCAACAGTGTGTTGTGATTGATACTGACAAGATATATGTCACAGACAGTTTTTGTCCCAGGTATTTCTCCTGGAAGAGTGTCTTTGTTAGAAGACACTAATACCTATGTACATAATTTCATGTATAGATCGGAATTGTTGTCGTACAGTTTACCAGATGATAGAGATTATGGTTCTGTTTCTTTTCATACTCCAGTTGATTTTTCAGATTCAGTGAACGTAGTTTCGTTTTTTCTCTCGAAGTGAGGATAATTGCGGTGAAGGTCGTCATACCTCTAACTATATAATCTCAGTAAAGGTTTATAAATATGTTCACTTTTTCGATGTTTGAGGAGTGTAGATTGGAAACCTGTTTACGTGTATACATTTTAAATGACGTTCGGGTGCAATTTACTGTCCTTAACTGCTTATGTCGCTGCTAGGGGGAGTTGCGTATTTATGAATCTGAATTATCAGATTAAATGCCTGGTTGGTTTCCCCTTTATTACACATCAATATTTTAGATTAATAAAAAATTGCCTGTAATCGCCATTCGAATCACAATTTCGGAACGCAGAGCTGGCCCGCACAAAAGTGTATGGCATACTTTGATATACATCACTTTACTATATTTTGTATAGAGGTCAGTAAGTTATATAGAGGTTAGCTAGTATAAGAACAATGTACACAGGTGTATAAAAAAGTAGGATGCCCTATGTGGTAGTCACTCGGGGATTTGGAATACATGTATACATGTATGTATATTCAACTTCTGCTCTATTCAACTATTTGCTCTCTATATTCATATATCAACGTCTAATGAACTTTAACTCTATAATCTCCTGAATTCACTAGAACATCATAACAGAATATCCGACCACATTTAAATATCTAGGGAATTGGGAATACATTAGTCTGACTTCGCCTAACCTTTCGGAGGCAGAGGAAAGGACAGGTGCCCTGATGCTGGTCTGTAATGCTTCATGAGACTGTGCAATGGTCTTCTTCAAGCCAAGTCAAGGACACTCACTACCATCTACCATTTGGGAGTCTCACTCTGTCACCAAGCAACCGGCTATTATTAGGTTAGGTCTCGACGGACGAGGTACAGCTACGCCCGAGATTCAGTTAGTGCTGTTAGGAGGACTCACACACCCATTACCCCATTCAGTAGGTCCTGGGTTTCATGCACATGTGCAACACCTCGGTACCCTGCCAGTCTTATGCCTTTAATGCTTGCATGTAGTGTTTATATGGCAAGCTTTTAGTGAATGCCTACTACACACATTAAAACAAGGACAAGCATATAGTGCATTCCCACCGCTTCATATTCCAATCAGCAAGCCTGGAATCAATTAACAGCACAACATGTGGTATTGTATACCGCAGGTTTGTAGTGTATCACAAATGCTGCTTATTATATACCGCAATTTCGTAGTGTATCACGAATGCTGCCTATCTTATACAGTCTTGTAGTACATGCCTCGTACTATATATACGAAAAGCTGCTAAGTCTGTCCAGTGCTCCACATCTATTAAGCCAAACTTATAGCCCATCTCCCAAATCCTGATATCTTATATAAAAATAGCCTTCAATCCCGATCTATATCTGTATGCTATATGCACCTTTCTGCCTTATACCGTTCTTTTTATCCAAATCTTTCTATTTACTGGCTTCAGATTCCCATTCACCAACGAAAAGGAGAGATGGGATAAGCGAATATAAGAAAACCAGGATTACGGCGTAGGATTCTCACAAAACACATTGCTCAATCCTCACAGGCCACCTGCGGTCCTACTCCGAAAGACAGGTAAGCGTGTAGTAGAAGAAGAATAGAGGTCCACAGCTTGCTACGCATATTAGACCTTGCAATGGGCCCTCTTGAGGGCCCTCAACTGGATTAAAAAGTATTGAGCAGAAAGAAAAAGGAATACAGAGGTCAATCTAATTATGTCAGGGATAGGTTAAATTAAGTGTGGAGTGCCCCAGGGCTCTATACTGGGACCTTTTTTTTCATTTTGCAAAATATAATTTTTTCTGAGAGAATGACGTCTCCCCAATGAACCTCGCAGAGAGTTGACGGGAGTAAACCCATCTCGAAAGATAAACTTTACACCAAACCTTTTTTCTTTTTAATTTATATAGATGATCTAGTTCATGCAGCTGGATCTTACGATATATATTTGTATGCCGATGATACGGTTTTGTTTGTTCAGGGTGATGATCATAATAATCTTGCAATTGTTATGAATGACAGATTTGATTTTATCAGATTATGGTGTAAACGAAATAAGCTCACTGTTAGTACATCTAAATCAAAATATATGGTATTTGGAACAGGGAAAAAAGTATCTGAAATAATAGATTGCCATATCAAACTTGATAATAAAGTTTTGGAAAGGGTACAATTTTATAATCTAGGTATCACGTTAGATCCTTTATCCTATCCATAATATCAAATCCCATTGGCTTAACATTAACTTTTCGTATGCCACGCTGACTGGCATACGGAGTTTGATATGCCACTAGTAGCAAAGCCGCCATTCAAATGTTTGATAGCATGATTCAGAATATTACAAGTGATTTATGCAATCTGTCCCATCTGATATGCCAGTTTGATATTAAAAATATGTACACACTATGGGAACTTAAGTTATGATCGTCCACCAATGCTGTATACCTAATGATTGCTCCCAAATCTGTTTAAGTGAATGTCAAGCTAATAAAAAAGAGAACATCTGCCGAATAACCGGAATGATTTAACACATTTCCCTTTAGAATCTGTTTTGAGATTTGTATGCCAGTTAGGTGGATATATGAACTAAAACATAAACATAAAATTTTCCTATACACTCCAGGAGGAATCCCCCTTAGAGAGAGGGAATTTTTTCCCAGAGCGGATAATATTTTTTTCAAATTTGGACTAAAACAAATTTCAGGAAGATTGGCCGCTGCGTTCCGCTGTTATCGGTGCCGGCTTTTCATCGCATTGTCGAACTTATTTGTTGAAAAAATTACGTTTTCAACTCGCTGCTATCTCTAGGATATCCCTCCAAACAAGTTAAGGAGCTAGACATAACTTTTCCTGGCGGTTCTAATGGTGTTTGAATTGTTCAGATGTGAAAATTAAATCTTTATAGTTATGAGCAGTTGAAAAGTGTTTGACGTTCAATGCGAACCCGCGATGGTAAACATGTCACTTAAATTTATATCGCGTTGCTACCGCCAACCTAGACGATCTGAAACACTGTGTAACTTAAGGTTTTGCAGCAGAATTATGAGTTAAAACCAGCCTGAGAATAAATCCTGTTCTAATCTTATGCATGTTAATGCCAAAGAATATCAGGAAATATGTGTTTACAAACTCACCTAAATCCCGATATGATCACGAACGGTGTGAACAACTCGTTGTATATTTTGTGATCTACCACCGTATTGCTGTATGGATAAATCACAGCGGACATCAAGGCTGAATACCTTTACAGCTTAAATAAAGAATATACTAAAAAAAAACTCGGATAACCCCTGAAATCAATGTCTTAATTGCTTATTCAGACCACATTCTTACTCTGGCATTAGCCAAAACATGTATAATCTTGTTTTATCTGTTGTACTTCTCATTGTGTTTTTGACCTGACAAACTCCAAACCGTTCAACTATTCCTCATAGCTAACCACAGCCTGGATGAATAGGCATAAGCTGTGGCAGTTGGAATCGTGTAACCTTTTCTTTCGAACTGTAGACAAATGCTTGGAGCGCATGTTCCTGTCAGTCGGGGCCTCAAGCTTCACAGTCCTCCTCTTTCAAGTCATGACACCACATTCTTTAACTCAGGCTGAGGTAGTACAAAGCCAGGAAATTGGCTCCTACAATTCCATGACCTTAACCGAGATCGGGTAGATTTGCAGGGATGTTTACTCGATTTATCCTCGATTATTAACATACATTCCGATAATATTTGCAGGATTTTGATGGGCCCATCCCAGTTTAGGATGGGTATAACATTAACCAACAGGGTGTGGTAACATACTTCTCTATATATCTCTGATCTGAAATGTTCTCAGCTTGATTCCGATGTCATGACAGGACCTCTGCCATTCTGCAGCTTTCTGTAGTTCTTGATTGTTCTTTGATAAGTCTCAACAAAATATCATTTAAGCCGCTCTAAAAAGCGTCAGGGAACATCCGTAGATATCCCGGGGACCCCATAGACTATATCAGGCATTAAAATCCAAAGACAAGCACGATTGGCAAACACCAAGAATCTATGGCTGACAGGTCTGAAGAAACTTATGTGCGCTTAAATTTTTCTACCATACCATCTGACTGTAGATGGATTGGTGGATCTTTTTTATGCCAAGGATATTACACATTTCTTGCCATATTAGAGATACGAATTATATTCCTTGGTTCAAATGTAATATGCTCAGGGTTCCAAAAGGTCCCGAATTATTTTCCTAAACCTCGGCACAAGTCATAGGTTTTTCATCTTTCATGGCATAGACCTGCACATATTGCGTGCAATAATCCATCACTATCACCATACAGGTATTTCCTTCATTGTTCTCTTCAATACCCGAAATGGTATCCAGAGCTTTTCTTGCAAACCCAAAAGTTCTTAATGTTGCAGCATCTTACCTAGGTCTTCGCCAGACTTGACTTTGCCACACACAGATCCACTCTGGATCCATCTCTGTATATCTCAACTCATTCCGGGCCTCTAGTAGTGTCGTTCTATGCAAGCTACCATTCTTTTCCAGCCTAGATGAGCAGCACTTCTGTGTTCGTGGCACAGGGTCATTAAATTCGAGCGTTACTTTAGTGGGACCACTCACCAAAAAGACCACCAAAGCAGTCAAGGAGTAGTATGCCATCTATAAAGTATACTTCGCAGAGTTTCCAGATCTGACCATTGACCACAGGGTCATTAAACCCGAGTGTAACTTTAGTGGGACCACTCACCACAAAGAACGCTGAAGCAGTCAAGAAGTAGTACTGCATCTATAAAGTATACCTCCAAGAACTTCCAAATTTGACCATTGACCACACAGAACTTGGAACTCTCAGTTTTCAATTGATAATTCTGGCCCTTGTGGTCTATGGAGTTCTCTTCCCATTTATAAGGCCTTTGCAAACCCAAAGGGCATTACTGTAATCTTGTATTAAACAGTTGCAGTGGTCGCCGGTTGTGGCTTCTCCAGGTTTCTTACCTACAGATTAGATCGTATCTATTTAAGCAATATTACATTGCTACCCTATGAAGATCTACATAGGCTGGTTTAAGTGTTATTTGGTATACAAGTCAGATGACTTTGTAGATCCCTGTTCACACAAAACCTGACTCCGAAATTGGAGTTACAAACTTTATTGAACATCCTTCTTTTAACAAACTCCGTTTGTTACAGTACCTTGACACCAAAATGTCAAGTAAAGTCGAGGGAATAAGTCCCCAAGCCGATGCAATCTCCCTTATTCTACCACCGAGAGGGTTTGGAAAAACGTACTACCGCCGATGTGATGCTCTAAGGCGTTCACTCTTCACAGAGGAATGCACAGAGTAACCTGTCGACCTACTGCAGACCTGACCAAGTTATGTAATCCAGGCCAAACGGTAGCACTTCTGTGCAATGGCCGACCAGAATCACCACACAGTAGAGATCAGCACCCGCGTCCTCTAGCGTAAGGTGAACACACCATCACTCAACTGACCCGACCCCTACACAGACATACAATGGGACAAGCCCCAGTCCTACACATCTAGATGTACAAAGCTAATAAATAGCTATACAGTCAGTAAGATTAAAAATACGTGTTATCAGGTAGAAAGCGAAAGCAGAATGACCGTTGAGGGAACTTGGTAACCAAGGAACCCCTAGCTACCGCATCGGTTACCGGGAAGGTACCTGAAAAACAACTATGACGTAACCTGGAGGACCTTAGGCCCCGGAGTGAATAAATTGGGTGAAGCTCATTGGCTTAAATTTATATTTAACTATATGATATTAATAGACCAATGAATAGCAGATATTAATCATTGATATACACGAATTGACACAGAGACACAGATTTGGCGGAAATTGAATAATAAATGGGCAAAAACCCGCCAAACACAATTGAAGTCAATTCAACTTTGATTAAAACTCTGATGCTTTCCTATCAGAAGAAGCAACAGAAATAGAGGTATCATGCCAATAACTGTGTACTATAGATGATGTCCAGTTTACTCTGGACTTAATATCTGAGATATCTAAACCGATATCTTTGAGAAAGGTTGCCCCTCCATGGCGTAGGGAGTGGCAAGAAACAAGATTATTACCGAAACCACAAATAGCAGCCAGGGATTTCAATTTATTATTTACAAATTGATAAGTGAGAGGTAGTAGAGTATCACCCGAAGGTGATCTCAGCAAAAAGTCGCCTGGCCCAGGTGATTGTTTTGTAAGTAATACATTAAGATAATGGACGATACAGAATATAGAACCCGGAATAACATCAAATCTTAAAGTTTGTGGCTTTGTACCAAATTGGTCGACTGTAGATGTAAGAATTTTCACATCAACATGGTCATGGGACAACGACACATGACTCCTCCTCAAGGTATGTTCAGACAAAGTGAAATGACATTTTCGGAGTAAACCCCTGAAACCAAACAAGAAACAAATCCACAAGACCAAGTCAGAGTCAAGTTTCATTGATAGTTTATGATTCATTGATATCATGTCTGATAAAGTGATAGGGTATCTGGTAATTCTCTCCGATTTTTTTATATATATAACAATTTGAAATTATCCGCCATAAAAGTTATATACAACAATATAGTATTCTCTGAGCTGGGTAATGGAATCAAACCAAATTGATTACAAAACTTTAAAAAATGATTCCATTGACACCTGCGGGTTCGTGCAGAATTTGAAGAAAGCCATGCTTCTTGGTAGATGGTCATTTTGGTCGACAATTCAGCAACTGTAAACAACAGAACCCGTCAATGAATATCAGAGGAATATTACACTTCCGGTTTGGACTGAAAAAACGGGACAAAAAATCCGGAACTATATTATCGTTTGTCCCAATGTGGGAAGATACAACATGAAAATTGTAAACAAAGGAGATCCATTGCATAGTAGCATGAGATTTGCTGCGTCCCGTGTTAATCGCGGTTACCACTTGGGTATTATCTGATATAATACGAATCTTTCTACCTGACCAAAGGTGGCCCCAGCGATATACGGCACACAAAACGGGCCAAAATTCACGTACATTAATGTCCATGGAGTCATTGTACTCCGTTGGTGGTAAACAAAAATGGTGACTAGAAAAAAATTCCGGAAAAACAATCGATTGGTCCCATGTGCCTATGAGCCAATCTCCGGAAAAAAAAGGCACCAAAACCAGACATTGATGAATCTGTAGAAAAGGACAATTCTTCTTTTGGAATTATAGTTGTTTTACCGTTGAATATACCACATAAATTTTTCCACCAGGAAAGATCTTCTTTTACCCAATTGGGTAATTTTTGGTTACCTGTTTTTTCCCTATTTGTCTAGAAAAATTTATAAGGCAGCGTGAAAAATTGTGGCCACCTCTAACAACAGTACTGCAGTGGGCTAAGACCCCACAAAGAATTTCCATTTCTTTGAAAGACGTTTTAGTCTTTTTACAAAATTCATTCACCAACTTTTTCAACTTTTCTAACTTATTTACAGGTAAAGATAAGGTCATTGAGAGGCTACTAATAGCGATTCCCAAATAAATGATTTCTTTGTTAGGAGAAAAAACTTTTTTCCAGGAAATCCCAAAGCCGAGAGAACGGATGAATTCGATAAGCGCCAAAAGAGCGTTATTGCATTCATCTTGATTTTGACCTATGACTAGAAAATTGTCTAAGTAACCATAGACACGAGAAAAACCTTTTTTCCTCATGCAACGCACAATAAATTCAGTTATCTGTGTAAAAATAAAGGGAGCACATTTTAATCCGAAAACTAGTGAATTTGACTCCAAAAAACAAACTGAGCCATTCACCTCCCAACGAAAACCTTGGTAAGTGCGGTGCATGGGAAAAACAGGGATGGACCGATAAGCGTCTTTAACCCTATCGCGCCGGGCCCCCCTGGCGCGGCAAACGTCGCTACGCCGGGTAACTGGGTCAACGTATAGTCCTAGAGGCCGGGTGGTGGCGCCCTGATCTGCCAGCTGAGAGCAGTCCAGTCAAGGAATTGATTAAAATAAATATGTTTACCCCAACCGAACCAATAAAGTTTGGTATCACAATGACCGCCTTGTTATATAGATTAAGTGTACGAAATATGAGAAATTTCTATCAAACCAATAAAATAATATTGCCATTTTAGTTCCTCCTTGTTCGTAAGTTTAGGCGGGTCAGCAGTGGCGTTCCGCAAAATGGCGATTCTGGCCCTACAGTCGAATTGGATATTGCAAGGGGAAAAACTGCCACTACATTATAAATCATTTAAATATCAGTCTACCAACCAAGGACGAGCCTAATATATATATTCCCTACGTGTGTGGGTGGTTATTATGGAGAAATAGCCTGCAGATCAACGCGTATGGACTGGAACAAGTTGAGACATCGATCGCAAAATAAGTGTGACAGTGGTTTATATTGACAACGCCAGCCTGCGAAGTCCCGGTTCTGCAGTGATATAACTTTGCTGCTGTCATAACCATACAAAAATGCATTGACATCTCTAATCATCACCCTGGGAATATTCCACAAGTCTTCACGATTCTGACAGTGTCTGGTTTATTCATATAGACGGCAAATAACGGGAGAAAATGGATATTTACCAAGGCGCCGAACCTAACAACATGCTACTCAGTGCAGTGTCAATGAAGCCAATACTACGAAAGCCGAGTTGTTTAGCCATCACCTCGCCCAGGATTTGGTTGATTTACCCCCTACAAGATCGCTATTGGATTATACTGGAAGGAACAGAAAAGCCTGCTGATTCTGTCCCCTGTGATATTAACATAATAATATTCTTTGGTTGATCTGTACGAGCCGATCTCACCAAGGAGTTGGATATGTGGCTTCGCCCCAGCATGGCGTGTTTGTGGTCGGCACTTTCAAATCCAGCAACTCCCTTCACCGCAGTGTCAAGACAACATGTAGAAAAAGATCTCGCACAAGGTTTAAACCTTCAGGAAATTAATGGAGACATATATATAACGAATCTTCTCACTCTAAGGTTTGTTCCCATATGAATTTTATAAAGTTTAAACGGTTAGATAAATAGAAAATAGATAAAACATTACCATCATCGAACTTCGCAATAAGCTGCGTGGGTGGGGAAAGACTTGGCAAAGTAGGCGAGTTAGAAAATCATATCGCATAAGGGTTTAACATTAAATATATGAACAATGACTTATACGAGGATATTCCCCACACTCTGAGGTTTGTTCCCGTTTAATATTTTACATTTTGATGGAGAATTAACTTGATGATCGAATTTAACCGTAGCGCCTTACGCGGTTCATATTTTGACTTGCTTCAACATGGTGTCAACTGCGGAGGGGGGTTGACACGGCAGTGACAGCATTAGATGTCGATTTGAAAATCAATTCGTATGGACTTTTAACGTTAGATAAACGATCAGGGAAGTAGGTGGGAGCAAAGCTGGGACTCTGAGGTTTATTCCAGTATATATATTGTCAGGTTTGAACGTGTGGAAGTAATAGTATATTAATTAAAGATATTGACATCGAACCGGGCTGGCGATTCATTGGTGGGGGGAGACGCCGACTACGACAAGTAAATCTGGGCCAGTTAGGAAATCATTTCGCACAAGGATTTAACATTAAATATATGAAAAGTGACTTATACGAGGATATTCCCCACACTCTGAGGTTTGTTCCCGTATGATATTTTATATTTTGATCGAGAATTAACTTGATGATCGAATTTAACCGTTGTGCCTTAGGCCGTTCATATTTTGACTTGCTTCAACATGCCGTCAACTGTGGAGGGGGGTTGACACGGCACGGACCGGGAAATAGGTCGATTTGAAAATCAATTCGTATTGACTTTTAACGTTATATATACGATCAGGGAGCTATATAGGAGCAAAGCCGAGACTCTGAGGTTTATTCCAGTATATATATTGTCAGGTTTGAACGTGTGGAAGTAATAGTAAATGAATTCAAGATATTGACATCAAACCGGGCATTTAGAAGAAAAAATGAACAAACCTGTAACGCTCTCGGCCAGTACCCAGACCTTCAGCCCCCATTTCGTAGGTTTGGCCGGCATGTATTGTTTGTGTTTGCACTTCCCTTTGTGGGCGACCATTGACTCGTCTATTGCCAATTCTCTCTGAGGACTGTAGACAGTAGAAGATGTTTTATTTACTATATTGAACAACCATTCAACTTTGCTCGTTGCTGAGCGTGGTCGCATCCCGGCCTCTCCGACGGCAGGTCCAGCATTGTCGATGTTATCATGCTCTGGTGCCCAGAAGTTGAGAAAACTGAAATATAATTACATATAAACCTGGTACTATATATGTTATACAAATATTAAATATCATATGTGCTTCGGAACTGAATGTTGCAGCTTTTTATCAATCAAAATCAGGTAGTGACAGGGCAGGGCACTGTCATTTACGGTCGTGCTTGTTGCGTTGTGACACCTATTCGCTAAGCGGAGAGGGTTTTGCTTTGATGTTTTTGAAATATACAATATACTTACCAAAGAATGTCGGCGAATCGATCTCTAGTCATTGTCTTGTTATAAAACGGGGTAGCTATTTCCGACACCTTTGTCCAATATTCCTTTATACGTGGTTTCCTTACTATTCCCATTATCATAGTAAGTGCTAGGAATTTCTTCAGTCCGACAAGTGTCAGTGGCGCCCATCTTTTCATGTTGCTTTTTGGAGCAGTCGATCTTCGGTCTTTGGCGTATTCATTTGTGCAAAAAACCAGCCGTTTCATAAACTTGAGGGTGCAAAACAAAAAATAAAATCCTAGAGGTGTCTTTGGCGTTTTCTCCAATAATTCCGAGGGCATTCCAGTACTGTCAGGGTTAAAAGATGGGAGTGGTGGGTTCTTCACAAGTCCCCTACACATAGGTGTCCATTTGCGAGCGCCGACTTCTTCCGCATTTTTGTAGTTTTTTTTGTTTTTCTTCGGTTCTTCGGGGGTTTCTTCCACTTCAGATTCACTATCAGATGTTTCTACATCGGCAGTTGTTTTTTTTCGATCTAATAGGCGCTGGGTACTTAATGGGAGTTCATCTTCCCACTCCGAATCATCACCAGACCACTCCAGGTCGTCCATATTGGCGGCCTGGGTAACGCTTCCGCCCGGTTGTCGTCTGTTCTTTATATTTTGCGTTTTCATTCGATTAAAAAGGTCACGTGACCAATTTCTTTTTTTGTTTTTGAACCAAATATATTCATAACCATATCCCCGCTACCTTCTGTGAAAATTCCATGTTAGTTCTTCCATTATTTCTTTAGATTTAACCCGTTTTCGTAAATCTCTGAGAAATGATGCCTCAAGGCATCACCCGGCCAGCTCCGGTTGATGCCTGGAGGCATCACCCGGCCAGCGCCGGATGATGCCTCAAGGCATCACCCGGCGCGAATGGGTTAATGTCGACGATTGCAAAAAAACAATTTTCTGTGATATTATTTGTAACTTCATCCAATTTTAAATATGAAAATTTGGAACAAGTACTATTCATGAAATTATTGATACTATTTTCTAACGGTCTTTTACAATCGGTAATAGGTCTTAGGGATCCAGATTCTTTTTTATGACAGCTCCTATTGCGTGTATACATTTTGGTTGATTGTTAACTATCGTGACTTCACCTTCTTGTAATTCTTTTTTAATAATGATATCCATCTGAGATTTAGATTCAGGATTTAGAATACTCTTATAATTAACCGCATCATAAGTATCAGAAAATTCGCTATCCACAAATTTAAACCCGTTAGAAACGCCATTAAATATATAATCTGCGTTTATGTCAGGTTCATTTTGACCATAGCAATGATCCCAGAAGATACAGGGTTTGAGGTTATTTGGTCTACTGCCAAGAGTATGGTCCTGTATACACAATTCACCACACGGGCGATCAACAAAACTGTTGACTGACTGACCCATAGTTAAATCGTTCCAGATAGAAACATGAGGAGTACTATGATTGACGCTAACATCTACCAAAGTATCCGAGCTATTATTCTGGAAATTAGGTATACTACACATTCCATTGCTAACAATAGAGTGGTTACTGCCAAGTACATCAAGGCTGTCAAGTACCTGAGGTGAGAAAACATTGCTCTCCACCAGAGAAGTAGAAGAATTACAGGTAATAGATATATTGTATGAATCTACCACAGTAGATAATTCACTGTATACCAAAGATCATGAACAGAATCGTGAAGGACATTGTTATCGAATTCATCGAATAAAGATTCATTGTCAATATTACTAGAAACTAGTCATTTTGATTCAGATTTACTAGCCTTTTTGGAACATTTCATAGCTGGATGATTGCCGGAGCATTCAGCACACTCATGTTTGTATTTACAAGCGGTGGCTGAACAATTGTCTTTTTCGTTGAATCTCCAGCATAGTCCAAATGGGCGTCCTTCCTTTCCTTTGCGTGTTTTGGGGCGATTCTTTTGTTCTGATATTTTACCGAAGGCGATGCATTTTTCAACGTTTAAATATTTTGCAGTTAAATATGCATCACCGTATGGGAAACTGGAACTACCTAACAATTCGGCTTTCTCTCTGCATGCCTGATCATATTCTATCAATGCTTGTGGAGTGATAAATGGTCTCCTGTCCGATAAAAAGGCGATATGGTCCGCATATTGTGATACATTAACTCCCTGAGAGACCATTGATCTTAACAGTGACATACTAGCACTTATAACTTGATCTAGCGACGGCTTTGTTACGTTGCATGGTAGGTGTTCTTCGATAGAATAGGTAACGCACTTACGCCTTTTTTCCGTCTTTCCTTGACAAGTATGAGTATGTTCAACTGGGATACCCTGGATGCCTGACCACGTTGCTGTTGGGGAGCTATACACAGGAGGAAATCGCGTTCCTGTTTTGGGAATAGCGCCTTGGGCCCTTTGTTGCTCTAGACTCACTGTAGTTTGTGGCAGTGGTGGTGGTGATTGACTGATCCCGGTCTGCCCTAGATGTACTTGCTTTGCACGGTCTGTGTGTGCCGCCTGCGGTGCCGGTACCTCTGAAGCCGCCATCTTGTCGTCACCGCCATCTTGTTTTTGAAGTAATAGCCTCATTTCAGCCATCATTTGTGTCAAAACACCGACCTCAGAACGAAGAGAATTCACTTCAGAACGATAGATGCGATTTTCTGCGATGACTGTCTCAATTGCCCCGGGAGCGGTCCGAGGTAATTGCTCTTGTCGATCCTCCAGCGTATGCTTTGAGTTGCCGATCGCACCTGCACCGTCTTGTTGGTCGCCGTCTGGTTCACCCCCGTCTGTTTCATGGTCTCCCGTCTCTAGAATCCGTAAACTTCTATTTAGCTCTTCCAAACATTGCATATGTTGTTGCTGAGCTGAATCCTTGCATTTAGGACATTCTTTTGCCGTACGTCCATCGTACTTGTATAGACAAAGTTGACAAACTACTGCTAGAAGCAGGAAAGTTGTCCACGGTTTCATGACACGTCCTTTTCAAAAAAAATCTCAGAGACAATGGGACGGAGTAACATGTGTAGTTCGTTACCTGCCCGTGGTGGAGCCACTGAGGGTTAATTAGTTCCATTGGATTCAGCCTAACTCGCTAGGAGTATTTATATATACATACAGAGGTTGTATCTAGTACATATATAATATTGACCTCTTTATATAATGAAGTGAGACAAGGCAGTAGTTGGTGGAATTAATTACATAGTAGTTAACAAATACAGGCTTTATTCAAGTAAAAATACAACGAGTATAAAACTCATAAACCTGCCACAATACGATACAAACAGTTGGGCTAAACCCCAAAATTCTTTTTAATTTAAAATTTCCCAGGAAAATACATGTGTCGTGGTCGGTGAGCAGATGAAGAGTGAGCAAATAACGGTTGAGAGCTGCTCACCGCCACGCGTTAGGAATTATTACCGTAGTTATAGCATTAACAATAGCAACCGCCTAGACGATGGTAGTAGGCGATATCCGAGGTGAATAATATGAGACATTTCATTTGGCGTTTATATTTATATATTAACATATATAATAATATAATATTGACCTCTTTACATAATGAAGTGAGACAAGGCAGTAGTTGGTGGAATTAATTACATAGTAATTAACAAATACAGGCCAGCCACCCGCCAACTACAAGTAGGAACTACTTCAAAATTCTATTTACGATTCCATCCGTATGCAGTAGGATTGAGGAATCGGGGTGTAGATACCGATTAACAATGGAAGACTTCCAGTTACCTCTACATTTAATCGAGTCCAGAGGAACTCCTAAAGACTCCATAAGGGTAGCTCCCCCGTGACGAAGGGAGTGTGGAGTAATATTCTTATCACTCAAGCCTAAGGCTTTAACTTCTCTCTGGAGCCTATAATAAAAATAATTATAAGGCATGCAATAGTTACCCACCACCGATTCAACATTAAACAAGGGGTCTGATGGGACCAGGGAAAAAACCCTAATAAGTCTAGATAACAATTCAACGAGGCAAAAAAATTTCCCACCTCAGTGAGGAAAATACATGTGTCGTGGTCGGTGAGCAGATGAAGAGTGAGCAAATAACGGTTGAGAGCTGCTCACCGCCACGCGTTAGGAATTATTACTGTAGTTATAGCATTAACAATAGCAACCGCTTAGACGACGGAAGTAGGCGATATCCGAGGTGAATAATATGAGACATTTCATTCTGTATTTATATTTATATATTAACATAGATAATAATATATATATATATATATATATATATAAAGCAGTTTATTCAAGTGAAGTGACAGAGGTATATCATCAATCTTTCCTTTTAACAATGGGTGAAGAATTCACGTTGCATACACTGGGTGGAAAGTTCAAGTTGGATATATTCTCTCCGTCTCTTGTTATACTTTTTACAGTCATTTTTAATAAAAAGAAAATTGAAGAAATATTCTCAAAACCTCTTGACTTGTTCTCAAAGTTAATCGCAGAAATATAATTTCTGACCGATACAGGCTTCATGTATTGAGATAAATGGACTACATAAAGAGAACAATTTGAAATATTAACAGGAAAAGGATTCCATTGTCGAACCCCACAAAACCTGAGATAACAATTAATTTGTTTATCTCTTACCCTCCGAGTATTTTTTTTTTTTTTTTTCAAACGAGCAGCGCTCTCTTTTATTCAGTATCATGATTTAATTACACAGTTCATTCTCCCTGTTCAAAACTAGCATAAACCCATTGGTGTTAACATGTGCTCGCTCCCACGATGAACAATAGTATATCCTTCTAGCTACATGTGCACCCCTCCAACGCTGCACAATTTCCTCTGTAAGAAAAAAAAATCAACACATGAACAATCTCATTGCACTATAATCATTTGATAAGAACCTCACTCTCTTAGGAAACAATTCTGCTACGTCTGGCTGCTCGGAAATTTTTGTGGGGATGACCTGATTCCCTTCTGGTATTTTACAAGTAGACAGACATTACAATACAGAAACATATGACATTACACATGAACAGCAAATAGGACGTGAAGAAATCAAGGTGTCGTAAATAGGACCAAAAGACCACCATAACCTCCATAGTGTGTAATCGACCTCCGGCCTAATCTCATCAGCATTTTACATTTGATTAGCTACCATAGAAAGTTTGTTACAAGTTAGAGAAGCAATTTTAGTAGTCCAAGCTTGTGTTACCTGACTATTCTTCATGTGGGTGACAAGTTTAGAGAAGCAATTTCAGTAGTCCAGGTTCATGTTACATAACTATTCTTCATGTGGAGAGGAGGTTTCAAAGGACCAAATAAAATCAGTACAAGTCGAAACACAGGACGTGTAACAATACAATACAAGGGACATTATAAAAGACATCACATAAAAACATGAACGAGATGTGAGATTAGGAGAGTAATGTCTTAAACGAATACCTCATCCCCCAATGTTAACAGCTTAAAACTAATTGTTGACAAACCCGTATCGTAGCAGGATCTCAGCCCCCATTGGCCTCTGAGGTTGCACATAGCATGGACTACATCATGGCTTCCAATATCTCCTTCCATTTCACAAAACGGTCCTGTTTTCCCATCAAACTACAAATATATTTTTCTACACATAGACTGTTGCGGAGTTCAATGCTCCAATCATATACTGACAGTTTGCTATTGTGAAAAAGTTTTTGTCGATGAATATAGTATTTTGCATGGAGACATATAAAATTAGTTATTTCGGCGAGGCTACCTTTATTGGTGGTGCCAATAATTAGATCTATCGGGTCAAGGCCCAAGACCAGTTTAGAACATGTCTTCAACCAGTTCCTTGCCTGTACCCAAAACAACATCACTACAGGGCACTCTACAAAGAAATGGATTATAGAATCTTGTTCCTCACAATAAGAACAAATAGGTGAGGACAGCACCTTAATTTGGAACAAGTAGCGATTTGTGGGAATCACCCTATGGATAATCCTAAAGAAAAAAGACTGTAACTTTGATTCCCTTGTGGCACGGTAGGCATTTCTGTACAGGCCCGTCCAGTCCTTGTCCGAAAGAAGTCTGTTCTTGGTTCTTTCCTTCCAGAAGGTCATGCCTGGTGAGATTGTTCTTTCTTTCGCCAGCAAAAAATTATACATCTTCTTATTATTACAAGATAATGCATTAAAAGAGCCGCCACCATTATCTCCAATCATAAGGCTCATAGAATCTGACTTAAAATCATCAAAAGACATACTAGTCACCCATGGAATGCCATTATATACTTTGGCCCACATTGAGTCATCACACTTGACCTGATATACAGCCTCAATCTCATCTTTTGTCATAAATCTTTTGTTCCGTATCAGATCTTGGACCTGAACTATGCCTGCCCTTTTCCATGTGCGAATAAGCAGGATCTCTACCTCCCAGTCCCAGCAAATAAACATGTTGTTCAAGAGAGGGTCGTTCTGTTTCTCTCTCTCACTCGTTGGGGGCTTGTTGTACAGGACTTTCCATTGTCTAATAATTTGTTTATAAAACTTCGGTAGTTCAGGGGGAGCCCTGAATTCCACCTTCTCCAAAAAGAATTCCCAAATTGAGGTGTTAATACCAGCAAAGACTCTGAAGAACAACGTCCATGGTAAGAAATCATCTTTGCATAAACGTGAAATCCATTTATATCTGGACACCTCATACATAATTTTGATATCCAACAATTTCAGACCACCCAGCTCTATCGGTTGTCTGAGTACCTTGAAGGAGACCTTGCTACTCTTACTTCCCCATATAAAAGCGGCTACTATTTTACGGAATTCTATAAAGACTCTATCTGGGGTGTATAACACAGAAGAGCAGTATAAAATCTGAGGGATCAATAAACTATTCACAACCATGACTCTACCTTTAATAGAAAGATTCCTATACGCCCAAAGTTTTGTTATAACCTGACATTTGTCCAGTTTATTTTGGAAGTTCAAGCGAAAATCTTCGTTGTGTGATGCCCCGTTCCAAAAAAGAACCCCCAGAATCTCTACCCGATCAACCTTTGGTAGAGGAAGGAGAGCAAACTCGTCCCTTGGGTGCAGGCCAACCGGAAGAATCTTGGACTTTTCTTCATTAATCCTAAGGCCAGCCAAGTTCCCGAAGATCCTGATAATGTCCAGGACCCTCTGAACCGATTTCAGATCCCTCACTACGCAACACAGGTCGTCCGCAAAAAGTGATAACTTAATTTCTTTCCCCGATAGTCGAATCCCTTTAATGCCTGGATTTTCCCTTAGCGCAATCGCTAGCAATTCTATGGTGAGGATAAACAAGTAAGGGGAGAGGCAGCAACCCTGGCGGGTGCCTCGTTCTGGTTTGAACCAACGAGTGTGAAAACCATTGTTCGAAACACACACCTCGGGGTCAGTGTACAGAATCTTAACCCATTTACAAAAGTTCAGACCAAAACCAAAGAGCCTTAAAGCATTCCCTATTGCATCCCATCGGACTGAATCAAAGGCCTTCTCAAAATCAATGCTCATTATAAAACCTGCCAATCTATTGTTGTTAAGATAGGAAATGCTATCCCTCAGCAACCTGATGTTCGTGCCGATGTATCTACCCTTCATAAAGCCTGTCTGATCTCTGTAAACAATTGAATCCAGACAACCCTGAACCCTTGAAGCAAGTAGTTTAGTTAAAATTTTATAATCAGTATTTAACATGGTGATTGGTCTCCAATTCCTAATGTCTTCCCTATTAACCTTTTTTTTTGGAATCAAAGTTATCACCCCCCTTTTCTGCTCTATGCTGAGGGAGTCGTTCTCCTTGGCAAATAACAGCGAACTGAAGACCATATCCTCTATTTCCTCCCAAAAATATCTGTAGAACTCTGCTGTGAGCCCATCTGTACCCGGGCATTTATTATTGTTAAGATTTTTGAGAGTTGTCTGGAGCTCCTCCTTGCTCAGAGGTGCATCCACTTTGTCCCTGTCTATGTCAGAGATCGTTGGTATGGCCTCATTAGCCACCAACCCATCCAGATGGTCAAAAAGATTGTCCCCCCCACCCTTGTCTGAATAAAGCTTCCTGTAGAAAGAATAGATTCTATGAGATACCCTGTCTGGGTTGGAGGTGATTTCTCCCTCCTGTGTTCTGATCTGGGAGATCAATTTACTATTGTAATTCTGCTTCATGATGTTCAAGAAGTATTTTGTTGGTTTCTCCCCGTGTAAGGCCCAATTAGCTTTGGATTTGAACATAAGGTATAGAGCTTTCATTTTTTCGGCTCGCTCAAGATCGTTCCTAATGTTGTCTAGTTCTCTCTGTTCAGACTCCTCCAACTGTGAAATCTTATTCTCTAATTCGGTTATTCTTTTAAGACCCACTACCCTCTCCATATTATCCTTCCGTCTTTTCTCTCTTGCATATGTAATTGTGAAGTCCCTGATTTTATATTTCAAGAAGTCCCATCTAGTATCAGGGCTTAGCTCATCATGAAGGGGAGACCACTGCTGAATAAGGCTTGAAAGTTGAGAGGTGTAAGCTTTATCTCCCAACAAAAAATTATCAAATTTCCAGTATCCCGGACCCCTGTATTGAGAAGGTCGCTCAAGCTGTATCATAAGGAGGGAGTGATCAGTGTGAAGAGCAGAAACAATTTCCGGATATTTAATTCTATTCTTATAGTCGTCGGTCACAAACCAGTAGTCCAGCCTAGAACACTGTTTTCCCCTGCGGAAGGTAAATTTCTTTTGACCAGGGTGGGACTCTCTCCAGATATCCGTCAGGTCAAAAGCCTCCAGGAGGTTTAAGAGAGCCTGACGGTATCTGCCGGACCTCTTTCCTGTGGCAGCAGGAAGATCCAGGTGTGGTAGAAGGGCTATGTTAAAATCTCCCCCCAAAAGGATAGGTAAATCGGAAAATCTAGACAGGAGCTCTCTCAAGGACAACAGTAAGTCAGTTTGTTGTTGAGGCTTGTCTTGTGTTGGAGCGTAAACACTGCCAAGCACTAATTCATCCCCATCAATCTGTAAATGCGCAAGTACTATTCTTCCTTCTTCATCTGAAACGTGTTCCCGTAGGACTATGTCCGGGTCCAGGGGTAGGGCGATGGCTACTCCCCCTGCCTGAGATGATCCATTAGAGAAGATCATTTTGCCCCCCCATTCCATTTCCCATAATTTATTAGACTCTCGCTCACTGTGGGTTTCCTGTACTATGAAGATATCTGTAGTTTTTCTAAGTTGGGAAAAGACCATTTTTCTCTTAGTCCTGTCCCCTAGCCCATTGACGTTCAGACACCCAATCCTCAGGTCTCTTTGCCTCTTAGTCCCTCTTCCTTTATCCCCACTCATACCCAGAGATGTCATCAAACAAATGATCAGTCCTCCCTTTGCAAGACCAATCCCTCCCCCTCTCTGACCATGTATTACCCCCCTTCATATCTCGTCTCTCGTAAGACAACAAGGAATTTATGACACAGAAAAAGAAAAAACATTGAACATCATCATACTCCAAAAACATGAAACATTCCATTCCTTCATTCAATTTGAAGGAACTTATTTTTGCACCTTTGCACCAGCAAAACATCGAGGTTTCCGAGCTTTTGTTCCCAGAAGTAGGTACCCCCCCAACTCCAAGAACATCCAGCCCACATATTCCAAAACTTCAAAGTCTCCCCCCCCCTCCTCTGTGGCCCTGCCAGGCACCACTAGTGGTAGGGGGACAGACAAGGAGTCACTATCAAACGACCATGACCCCACGATACAGCCCCCCCCCCCCAGCCGGCATGGTCCCAAGGTTCTTCGTTGGGGAAAAAAAAAATCTCCCCAGTCTCTCCATAGAACACCATAGTTTTTCCCTTTATTTATTTATTTATTTATTTTATTTTATTTGTTTCCCCTTTTTTTTTTTCTTCTTTTTTATTATTATTATTTTTATTTTTTTTTTTTCCCCCTCCCGCCCTTTCCCCTCCCCTTTTTTTCCTCTGGACAGCTCCTAAATACTGTCTAGTCAGCAACACCTTATTCATTGGATATTCCCCTCGGTGTCCAAAAACAGCCCGTTCCGCAACTCAAAGTCTTTCGAAAAATCCTTAACTACGGCCTAGTCAGCAACATCTTATCTATTGGTCAAAACTCTTGTTACTCAAGGACAGACTCTTCGGCAACTCAATAATACTGGGGACCGAGGGCAACCATCCAAGGGATCAGCCCTCCCTTTCATCGTTCCAGGATGTATGACACCACAGGAAATAGTCATCCTAGGCCCCGAGAGGGGTAACTCCAGTCGAGAAAATTAATAATAAACATCAATCTTACATATTAAGACACATTGGAGCAACGCATCAACAATCAAATGAATTATCAGTAATACCTTGTCCTCAGGTTATCAACTAAGGCACAGAGATAAAAAACAACAGACTACTCCCACCCAGAGAGTCAGCATAACACAAATCCTTACACTCTTACTCCCCAAGGGACATCAAGGCACCCTAAGTTATTACATCAAGAGTCCAGTGATTTATCCGTAAGACTATTCCGTTAGGTACCTACTGAGGCTTAACCTCAAAAGACAAATGACATATCAGGAAAACCATATTTCTTAGTAGATGCAAGTCTCATGGGTAACTCCAGACCATCATGGGTTCATCATATACATCTTAAATCACTCTGTAACATAACATAGTGCCAGCTACAAATACCTATATTCAACACTTTCCCAAAACTTAAAATTAAAATCACTCGATATGTGTGTCCACATTTTTTTGTTTCAAAGCTACCGTATCTGAACCATAAATTTATCATACTACATATTATAGTAACAGCTACAAACATCAAACCAGCACATTCTAAAGGAAATTACCCACCCTCTTATATACTCAAGGCCGACGTACCCGGGCCATTAGTTCACCACACTGTATGTTATAGTACCTACCACAAAGCATATCGCCAATACTATCCCAATCCAACTGAGTAAAATCCCTGCCCCTTCTCTCTCTTTTCCTACTTCCCCCCTCAATGAAACAACAGTAGCTAGTGCATTTGGTGATAACAGTGTTGTACACGGGCCACTATCAATCGACTGTTTTGCGTGTAATAGACCCTCCCAATACATATTGGATTTCAACCGCAACCCGCCTCCATTCCCTACCCTGTTCACAAACTATTCAGTAATTGCAGTATTTTAACTCCCCAGTCTCTGAGAGGTCAACCCCGGGATGAATGCCATCAGGGAGTAGTAGCTCATAATAAGATTTTGTTTTCCCATCTCTACAGCGATGTATCATACGTTGAAGCCAGGGAGTAGTGACTGAGTTCATACAATTCAGAGCTATCAGCCCTCTTGATGTCAGTGGCAGCAGCATCTATGATAGACTGAATGTGAACCACCTTTTCGTTGTCTGCAGGGCGACCAGAGCACGATGGTCTGGGACATATTGATGGAGGTATCCGCCTCCGGAGTCCATCACCACCACTAAAACAGGCAATGAAGACAGCATGAATATAGCCCGAAACTCCCTGAAGAAAGATGTCATCTCACGCTACTCTGATCCTTCCTCTCACGCTACTCTGATCCTTCGTCAAGTGGCTGAGCCTCAATCAGCCCCGAGGCGTACCCTTCCGCTCCGGGGTTGATGATGTCACTAGACGTTGTCGTGCCTGTTTGAGCCGCATGTTGTTGAGTAGGCCAAGAGCCTAGTTCCCGCCTCAGGTCCATAAGGCTGAGGCCCAGTTTGTTGTGGCCTTTTCCTTTGAGGCCTGCACGCACCTCCTGAAGAGTTAGGCCTCCTCCCCATTTCAGATCCCTCGTAGCTTCTACCAATTTCCTTGCACCGGTGTGCAACAGTGCAACCCTCAGTTCCTCATTTTGCCTGAACTTTTCTCTTAGGACTCTAGCCAAGACTTGGTCCTCCTGTTGTTCCCAGGCCCTTGAGGTTTTCACTCCCCTCGAAATCCTCTTGATTTCGTATGGGTCATCATGCGATAGAATACGTTGAGCACTGACTCTGTCCCCACAAATATTTGCCTTGGCCGAGGCATAAGCCTGCTCAGCCGAACTGTAGGCCTTCCCATCGATCCGGATCTGACATTTATAGAAGTTTGACAGAGGGGCGTGGGGACCCTGAAAATGAACAGAGTCCTCCTGGAAAATTGTAAAGGTATTCCCCAAAGACACACGGTCAGGAAGTTGGTCCAGGTCCTGAGGGCCATACAACCTGCCCTCAATTACAACCCGGTCTCCTCCCTGAACTAGCCTAGAATTCAGGCCTAAATTACAGGCGTTGTCTGCAACCGCTCTCAAAGTGGCCCTCTGCTGAACCATGCTCTCCGGGATGTCTTCAGAAACCCAAATGTTCTTAGTTCTGTTTTGTTTCAGCAGCTTTGTCTTGTTTCTAAGTATTTCTATTTTGGCGGATTCATGGAGCATTGTTACTCTGATGGGCCTCGGTCGTCTACCGCTGACAAACTTACCCACTCTGTGGGCCAAGTCAATTTCCGTAGGATGCAGGTGAACCCCAGTTGCATCGAAAATGTCCATGGCTATTTCCCTAGTTTTCTCATATCTCATCTCAGGAACCCCCGAGATAAGCAGAGATTTTGCATTAAGTTTCTTCAAAATAGAGGCGTCTGCCGTGCTGGCAGAATGAGAGGCCCTTGACTCAGCCTCCAGTTTCACAATCCTTTCCTCAAAGACCCTTAACCGGTTCTCCCTGGATCCCATATCTTGTTCTACCGAGATCCTGAGGTCGTCCCCATCAATGTCTACCTGACCTGTGTAATCTTTCAACATTTCAATATCATTTGTGGAAACTTTTAGTAAACCCTCCAGTTCTACACACCTTGTTTCCAATGATGCAACCCTGTCCGTCAAGTTAATGTTTTCTTTTTCTATCCTATCCATCCTCTCAATTAAACTCCTCACGTCAACATTAAAAGAGTCCAAATCCATCTGAGGGGAGGAATCACCATCCCTGGAACAAGATCCTCCATTTGATTTTGTACCATTTTTCTTAGTTTTTGGAGCCATTTTCATAGCCGCTAGAGTTGGGAACTCTTCAGAACTAGAACTGACAATCACCGCACTATGTCCGACGCCGTCCTTGGAAGCAGAATTCCTCGTCTGGCGTCCACTCATCTCAGTTGTACCAAAAGTATTTCTTGAATGTGCCCTTAACTTTCCCTTGACAATCTCTGAACTCCAATAAAATTGGAGTTCAATAATCAACTGCTGTCGGTAGTGATAACCTAGGAATTTGGGGGGCAAAAACCGGTGATCAACTAAGACGTTGTGAGTGCCTCCATTCCCTCAATTAATTAGAGTTTCAACAACCAGGCTGGAGAATTAAAAAAAAAATAAAAAAAAAAAAAATAAAAAAAAAAATTGGGATGGCTGCTCTAACCCAGGAGTTGGGGGGGATCAGACCTGAGATATTTAAGCCTCCATCGATGCGTCTATTGTTGCCAAAGGGTCTCCTGCCATTACCGTTTAGCAGAGTTTACTAATCAGTGTTGCCTGCATGGTACTTCCCGTTTTTGTCACTTTCCGAACGCCCCCACTTCTGGATAGCTCCAATATGCAGTCTATTAATAGGTCCCACCTATGTCAGTGCAGACGTTCCCGTATTATCGCCCGTTGTCAGTGTATGAGAATGTATTCAAGGGCTGTTTCTACAGAATGAAGCGGTATGTATAGGCTATGATACTGACCGTTAGACTCCTGATGTCTATTGTCACATTCTTGCCTGTAATAAGTGCATGGATTGACGTTATTTTTGTCGATAATAACGTGAAAAACGGCCGCCGATGTGGAGCACGTCCGTTACTCGCGGGCGCGTTCGGAAAAAACCTACCCTCCGAGTATTACTAAAAATACAATTTGAGAGAATTACTTTTTGGAAATAAATCTTTGTTGTTCACTTTAACCTCACATTTAACAGATTTAATCGCTTTTTTCAATTTTTCAATTTTTTCCTCAGGTAAAGATAGGGACATATCTACAGAATCTATTGTCAGAGCAGCTGGGGTAACTTTTGACAATGCTATTTAAAATCCTATAGTTCCACTGCACGAAAACCACTATTTTACATATATAAACGCCATTGCGATAACACACGTATCGGCTGTATCGTGGCTTGTTTATACTTGTATACACCTTTTATACGCGTCTACGTTTCGGGCGTCTACAAGACAGTTTCCATATGTAAATGCACGCATATTGGCTGTCTTTCATGCCTGGCATATTTAAGATAAAATATACTCTGCGCAACATATATATATGCCAGGTGTATATATGATACCCCAAAAAAAAAAAAAGTGCGACCCGCGGCCCACCCGGGCCTGTGGGTGTTGGTAGAGGATACACCAACACTGACCCGCCACCCGCGACCTCCCAAGCCCACCCCCTACCGCCCCCCCCCCCACCACCCCACGCCAACCCCAACCAGCCTCAGTGAGAAGCCCCCCGCTGCCCGCTGCCCGCCGCCCACCGCCCACCGCCCACCGCCCACCGCCCGCGGCCAGCCACGTTTGTACAGGTTGACTCAGTGGGAATCCCTCCCCCACCCTCCCCCACCCTCCACCGCCCGCCCATGCCCGCCGCTGCCCGCCGTGAGGTGTTATGGTGTCGGCGGGGGCCGGGTAGACATGTGGTGTGAATGCGGCTGCATTCACGCCTGTGCGGTCGCATTCGCAGGGGGTAAAATGAATTCAGTAGTTAGCTATAACCTTGAAGAGGGTGGTTATATGCTAAGCCAAGATTGACCACACATAGGCATGGTGTTATAAAGTCAAATCTATTAGAAAAACGGTAAAAAAACAACAAATACAGGGTTTATTATGTGTAATTAATCAATTTATACTTAATTAGATTTTTATAAAATAAATTGGTAATATAAGATTGCAATTTTCATATAATACAGACTTGGATGGTTAATGGCAAATAAAATATGCTACCAGTAGTGTCCCCAAGTGGCAGAGAATGGAACTTTTTGAGATTGGTGTATATACAACGGAATCAGGCGTATATATGACGTATATAAGACCCGCACCATGGACATGTATATACGCCACTAGATAAGGCGTCTACGAGACGGATAACAGGTCTAACTTCTAGACGCAAAATCCTACTGTTAGACGCGTTTCTTATACATATGTTAAATAGTGATTTTCGTGCAGTGTTCGCAATATATCAGTTAGTTTATCTCTTTTGAATAGACATTCACTTTCAGATATGCCTATCACCAAGAAATCGTCTAGGTAGTTTGTGATACCATTGATACCGCATTGTGAAGCAACATCTACAACAAAATTAGATATTTTAGTGAAAATGTAAGGCGCACATTTTAAACCAAAACAGAGTCTTTTGTCTTCAAAATTTTTGTTTTTCTCCCCAACACGCTTACATAACGAATTATTTAACAAATTCTCATTCTTCTTCTTGCCTTTGACCACAGACTTCTTACCACGTGGAGTGGGATGGGGTCGCGAGATGTTGCATACATAAACATTGGGTCATCTGGCGAGTGCGTTGGTACTTCCCTGACGGCTCTCTCGATCGCTGCCACTGGACAGTAAAGTTTGTTTTCGGCAGGAGCGACCGTTACCACCTTGTACTGATCATGACATTGCAAGTTTTTCGCCGTCTTGATATGTATCTTCACATGTTGGTCGGCCACCTTCACGTCTCCTCTTGAAAGGTGGCTTATAGAGCTGTACTTGCGAATGGATGGGGCAGGACCTCTGCTTGGCGGAGTACTGCGGCGTACATCATGAGTGTTGCTGCCTTTGCCGCATGCCCAAGCTGGGTGTCGGGAAGTATACCCACGGCCGCCCTGAGGATGTTGCGTGGGACCGCGGGCTTTGCCCGGGGAAGTTTTGTTGCCGTTCTGTCGATACCCTCCAGGGCCCGGAAGACGCTTGAGTGTGTCAGCCCTTGTTGCTTGACTCCGGCGAGAGAGAAGTGGGCCCTCAGCAACGATACAGTGTTTCTTATGGTCTACGGGGACAACCTGTTCTTGACAAGGTGCTCCAAGAACGAGCACACCTGTTGGTATGTGGGTGTGTACGGCTCTTGGCCTATGCTGCGGCAGAAGTGTAGGTATCGTCTGACCACCATGTGACGGTTCCTGTGTGTCCCAGGGGCCTGTGCCGACTCCTGGCGTGTCACCGCAAGTACTTGTAGAGATCGGAACTCCGGATCTGGAACACACATGAGGGGAAATTGTGTCAAACACGTATGTACATGGAGAGACTATGTCAATAGCAAAATCGGCCAGAATTTTGTATGCCTTTTGTTTGCATAACTGGGAAATGTGTGCTCTACTGAGCAAGTCAGCTAACATGTTTTCTTTGCCTGGGACATGATCAAATGTTATTTTAACATTTAGTACAGCTTGCAGCATCCAGACACTCCTGGCGGATTCAAGTAATACAGGATCGCGGCCCCAACCCGAGAGTTGAGTGTGACCTCGTTATCGCAGTGAACCTTGATGTGAGTGCCCTCGTCTTGACTAGATAAGAAAATGTGAAGGGCAATGACTAAATTGACGGCCTCTAAATGAGCGATGTCACCTGGCCACACTCCCTCCCCACCGATGAGAGGCAGTATGAGCAGAAGTGATAGACTCGACGCCCGGAGACATTGTGATGCCCTCGCTCCCGGCATCCTTTGTTACTGTTGTAATCCTGACAGAGCTGATCGGGCCTCACCTGTGCAGCGTGTTGGTCCCTGTCACTCCCACCAGTGTTTCCCGAAGGTGGAGGTGGCATCATGGCGAGGCAGACTCTTTCGTTGTTTATCTTTTGTGTGGCACTCCAACTGACTGAGCCGTTCTCGATGCGGTCCCAGACACACTGTGACCAGCGCCGCACTCCTGACCACGGCCTGTCAATTGTGTCGCGAGCCACATCTGCAACATGTGCTACTATCAGAGGTCTATCACTCGGGTCGGTGCCCCTGGGGTCCCCCAACAGTGTTAGGCTGGCATGTATATACTCTAGAGGACACATTGTGGCTCATAATTCTAGTTTCTGCTTTGGAGTATTAGAGTTAGGCCTGTCGAGATTCATGTATGGCTTGGCTATGAGTGCGTCTGAGAAAATATCACTTCCCAGAGTTACGTTACCGTTTGTTTCTTGTGCCCTGTAAGCCTGTCTTGCAAGCTGATTCTCGATCTAGATCATGGTACTCATCCAGTGCCGGATTGAGGCGGAGGGTCTGTGTCGACTGCAGGCCAGACCGATGGTGTGGGGCCTCGGCCCGCCTTGACGTGGTACTCTGATCCTTTGGCGGTTTCCTGAATACCGACTGTACCTTTTACCACTCCTATGTCGGACTCGAGGGCCGCCACCCGGCTCCTAGTCGAACCAGTCGATTCTAGTGAGGAGTGGCTACACTCCTCCGTGTGATCGGACATCGAGCGGCGCTTGAAAGCAATTTCCTGGTCCTCTGAACTATAATCGGCCATGTAGTGGGTACTGGATCCAACTTCGTCGACCGTAATGAAGCCGCGCTCACGCCCGGACGCCACCGATCGGGGGGGGGGGGGTCGACCCCTCGACCCCGACTAGTTCGTGCTGGCATTTGCGTAACTCATGGCGGCCGTCGCTGACCTGGTAACCGGCTTCCTCATGTCAAAGTCTCGGAAGTCTGTCTCCTACGTTTTCATCCAGCGTCTATTACCATCCGCTCTGAGATCGTGATGTAGTATATAGCCCTTCGTTATAATATTAGTCAGGCTGACTGAGATGAAAGGTGTAGATGGCCAACAATAAAAATATTTTGTTGATTGATGATGTGTAATGGTGAATGGCGTAGGAGAAGAAGGAAGTGTATGGGTTTGTGGGTAAGGGTATTGATTTGAAGGTAGGTGGCAGTAGTGAGGGGATAGTTATATTTTACACCAGGTGGGGTGGAGCATCAATGAGCGGTCTTGGTATATATATACCATGGCTAGCCTATTATATATCTAGATATATAAATATAAATACTGAATGGAATGTATATTATTATTCACCTCAGAGTTTCATTACTTCCGTTGTCCAGGTAGTCGCTGTAGTAAATGCAGTAACTACGGAGATGGTTCCTAACGCATAGGGTGAGCTGCTCATAATGGTCTTCTTCACTCTTTATCTGCTCCTCGACCAACTCACTGGTCTATTTTTCCACTTGTTAGAAAATTTTTAATTTGGACGGTTTTCGGGAAGGCTCCTGGAATCATGGGTCGGAGGACGAAGTCCAAAGCAGCATCTGCAGATTCTGCTGATGATTTTCGTGATTTTTTCTGAAAAAAAAGGATGGAGAGTTCAGGAATTCCGGGGTTGCTTAAGTTAGATCAGGTAGACAGCAGTCTCCCTCGCCCGCCACATCTGGGTGTTATTCTAAGAATGTGATCCCTGATGAGAGGACCTCGCTTGCTGATGCGTCACTGGAGATGTCCCGACGCATGGATCGGTTGGAGTCGTCCATTTTTGTTGCCCTGGAATTAATTCAAGAAAGATGTCCTTCAAAGCAGCCTTCAAGACAGACTTCATATGAAGAGGAAACAAGCGCCATCAGCATTAAAGCAAAGGATATAAGCCTGCCCAAGCCTACTACAGAGCCTACAGTTCAAAGCCAGCCTAAGGAGTCAGTGAAAAAAGAAGATTCTAAAACTGGTAAATATATATCTAAACATTATTTAGATAAAAATGAAAAGTTATCATCTGTGGAAAAATTAACTGTGATAAATATTAAGATTTTGAAATATATGTTATCGGAGAGCTTAGATATTTTAGGCTTAGTTGAACATATGTCTCTTATCGCTGAGAAAGCTGATACCAGTGTTTTTGCTCACGAGGCCTTACTTAAATACGATCAATCAGTCAAAGAAAAAGTGGAAAAGCATGGTTACAACAAATTTTCAAAAATTGACCAATCAGAAATTGTTTGTTTTCTCGCGTACGACGGTACAGTCAGTGGGAAAAAATCCAAATCACAAAGCGGAGAAAAAAAAATTGATCTTCCCGGAGTTTGCAAGTTGTTTAATGAAACCAATGCATGCAGATTCCAGAACTGTAAATATCGTCATGTATGCTCTGATTGTGGTTCTAAGACTCACACACTTTTTGAGTGCGATGCGCTAAATTTAACTTGTGGTTTTGGAAATGGATACAAAGTATCGTCTGTGGAATTCGGTGAGGTGTTTTAGAGGATTTACCCCGGAATTTAGAAGCGGTCAAAAGGTAAATTCCGGTTGTGCTAATACTGATTGTTCTTGTGTCCATGTAGTGGGTGATAATAAGAGTCAGTTAAAGCACTCGGCAGTAATAATGCCCCATATTGTTGCACCTCCAACCACGTCGGTTAGTCAATACATTATTACATTGAGACTTGCAATCCCCTCATGGTGAACAAGTTCAGAAAGGCAATATGATATACTAATAGCCAGAGGAAAGAAAATGAATCACTATGCAGCGGGGATTGACTCTCGGCGCCACATTCCAAAGAGTGGACGAAACACCGCTAGACCACCGGACCCTACAGTACCCCTCCCAGTTTTTGCAAAGGGATGGAACCGTGGTCCATCGAGTTGGTCATTGGATGATTATGGCTCCTGGCGGATGTAAGAAATGGTGTATTGTGGAATCAACCAAGTTGTGAAAGTCCCAACTTGGTTCCAGCCACGCAGACTGAAACTTACTCCCACTCAAGTCAGTGAACTCGATTCCAGCAACCTTGTCTATACCGGAGTATACCATTCCTTGTAGAGCACCTGGTAAGATCCATAGACAGGGTCTATGGATCTTAGCCAGAGGCCGAAAGTTGTTGTGATAGGATCCAGTAACGGGATTGCCATCGGAAGAACCTTCAGCCCTCTGAAACCAGAGTTGTGCTCCTGGAAACCCATTGCTGGTTTTCCGAAGCCCAACTCAGGATCGCTTACCATGCCACTTCCCAGCTTTCCTACTACCCTTCCCAGCAACCCGTGTGGGTGCTGAGGAAAAGCAGCATTCCAGCCAGTCAGGGGCACATTCACCCTTGCCATTAGGATGGCCTGGTCACAATTGTTCTTAATTGGGTCTGGCAGGCCCGCTTCCTTATGCATATGCGCGATGGCTCCTAAATATTGCCGCAAGGAGGAGTACTTTAGCCTTTTGGATAGGAAAGCTACATTCCTCAGCAAAGTTTGATTGTCAGGGACTGGGGTTGAACTGTAGATGTTGCAAAAGGAGACGTAGGAATGCCTGAGAACTGTATGCCTTCCTTGTGTTGTTAGCAAAAACCGCTGCCCTGCAGCTCCTCCACCCTCCTATCAAGCTGGGCCATGTCCATTCTGCTGATAGGCACACCTGCCCAACTTTCTGAGAAGGGGTTGCATCCTGTCCTCACTAATTCTGCTAGCTGCGTCCGCAGGAGTGTTGAGCTTTCCAGGGTTATACACCACCCTCACTCTAAAGTTATATATTGCAGACAGCCAGAAAACCTGCCTAAGACTGCCGGTTACACTGTGATTCTTTGCTGCCCCTTTGTTAATCGGGGCCACAGCAGTCTGATTATCTGAGTACAAAATCACTTTCTTATTCCACCAGTCATTGCAGTAAAGCCTGGCTGCTGGTTCCAGGGTTAGAGTTTCTAGATAATTGATGGGGAGGTCCTTCACCTCTGGGGAATCATTCCAGTTGATGTGAAACCACTTCTCGCCATAGACTCCTCTGGCAGCGGAGAGGCAAGCATCTATCGAGACCAGGTACATGCACACATTTCCAGCAGTGGGACTAGGCCATTAAAGACCATTAAGAAATCAGACTACCATTGAAAATCTGCGAACATGGACGCTGTGACCCTCTTCTAATGAGAGGGGGCCGCTAAATTTGCCATCTGGTCCATTAATCTCCTGGGACCTGTTTCACTTGTTTCGTGACATGTCTAGATGGTGTTGGTGACACCATACAGATAGATTGGGGTTGACTAGTTTCCTGACAACACAAGAAGCTGCCCTTAGGACAAGACAGACCTCAAACACAGTGTATCTGGTTTCATAAGAATTAGACATTAGACTTTGTTTTGTCCGTTCTTGCTTGCACTGTAGGAGCCACTTTTCATGTCTGTCTAACACTTTTGTCATGAAACTAGTGAAACAGGTCCCTGGTAAATGTTCTGCCTCCGTAGATGACACGGGAGGCCCAACTGAGAAGTCCCCCTAACAACTCCAGGCACCATTTTGACACTGACCTGCGGTTTTTCACTCCAGCCAGGCATTCCAACAACTGGGATCCTTTGTCATCTGGTAGCCGAAACACATGGTCCATAGTGTCAATTACAATACCCAGGAAGGTCAGGGAGTTGCTGGGCATCACCACCTTGTTGAAATTGATACTGAAGCCCAGGACCCTGAGCACCTTCATTAACATGTTTAGCACCTGCCTACAGTCATCCTTGGTGCAGCCCCTGACAAGAATGCCTTGGGCAAACTCCCATTTTATCCCTGCAAGGGGAAAATCCTCGGGGTGCACACTTCACACTGCTCATCTGCAGATAGCACCATCAAGCTGTCCTCTGTCTCCGTAAATTTCATTGTCTCCTTCTTGCATCTGGCTAGCCTGAGCTTGACATGTCCCGGTACAAAGTCTGTAACTTTTAGCACCTTCTGGTCACTCACCCTGATGGTGAGGAGTACTGTAGGGTCATAGCCTCTGTCAGCTGGAGGGGGTGTGTAGGCCGCCTTGTGGTGTGAGTGGTCCTTTTTTGTGGTCTTCCCCTAGTTAGCTTGGACCTGCTCTATGACCTCCCAGCCTGCCACCACATCCAGGAGTGCCATCTCATTGCTTCCTCCATTCTTTGGTTTGGCCGTGTTGCTCCTTTTTTCATCATCATCATCGAAGACTGTCCTCTCTTCCTTGATGAACTTTGCAAACCTGAGGTTCCCTAGTGTAGCTAGTGCCTGTTGCAGTCTCCTAGCCTGTCTCGGGGAGGACCGAGATCTCTTTGACATCCTGCTTTGTCATGATCATTAGGACATCGTAGTCTGTGTAGTCGTCCTGGACAAGGACTTCCATTGCCTTTTGTTTGAGGCCTGATGCCTTGGCCCACATAGTGAAGTCAAAGTCGGATGCAGGCTCTATTCTGTTCATCATGGTGATGCCTAGAGCGTAAAGCAGAGCGCTTGCTGACTGCACATACGCCAGAGGTCGAGTGACCGAAGCCCTGGAAGTCGTTGGTGGCGCCCACCTAGACCAGCAGTGGGGTGTACTACCCCCGCTTCCCTCATATATATCTGTAAATTCCACCACCCACAACCTTTTGTACAGTGACCAAATAATCAGTGCCCATGTTTTAGGCAGGTTTAAATGATGTAATAGGATCTCATTAATGTGCTGTATTATGTAAATTGAAGGAGAAGATGTGGAATACTGCGATTAGGAAGATGTTGATTTAAACGATAACTAACCAAAGCATGCCAGTCTAAAATTAGAAGGTTCACAATCAAGGGTGTACAAGCACCATGGATTTATGCTTGATCAGAACTTGCATATGCCTAGCAATCTAAAGTGAAAACTGAGTACAGCAAAGTATCAATAGGTTTACAGTAATCCATGAAATCAGGAGCCTTGTCTATCCCTCTAGATTAAAAGTATACTCACTGCAGCTTTGCCGCAGATTCCAGGAATGACTGTTATGTTTTTTATATTTTTTACATAATCATCCGTGAAACCTTAAATGACTGATATATTAACAAACGGTTATTTGTATGCTTTCTGAGAGATTCAGCTTTAATTTAATACAAAGTTCGACTATCTGGGACTATTTGTTCAATATGCAATAATGCATGAAAGTGTGAAAATGGGTAAAATTGGGCAAAAAGACCAAAAAAAACCAATACAATAAGTGTTATTATGTTTAATATTACATTACCAGATATTCAAAGCTATATTTCCTATGAGCTGTGATACTTTCCTATATCATACCAAATTTTTGGGCAAGTCTGGTTATTCTTTCTGGTTTTTTTCACAACTAAAAGAATTGGTTTGTTACTTTTCGTCATACTTATAAAATGGCATCCAATTGGGGCCTATTTCAGAACTAATACTTTCCATATACTCTCTAATGTGTTGTGCATTGATGGGCAAAGTTATAGGCTATTATACTTCCAGTATTAAGTGAGTGAGCTCAGATGGAAAAAAATGTTTACCAGATTTTATACTAAACTTCCTTTCGGCCAGGACACGGACTGTTTTGTGAATATTACTTGAATGCACAAATTATGATTTAAATGGTTTTGTACACTTGAAGCATATGTTATTGTGCATATCTTCCCTAAATATCATAAGATTGGATGCATTATCAATTTGTGGTGAAGCAATCTGTAAATCTTCTGAAAATCCGGAACAACCGAAACTTTTTAGGGGATAACCATTCATTTTGATTTGAAGTGGTGCGGAAAACCATTACACCAACCTCTAGAATCTTCGAATGCCACATGAGGTAAGACATGCAATTTTTTGCTCTTCAAAATCTTGATTATTTTTGCCCAAAGTGTGTGTTATATTTGCTTAAAATTATCCAAAACTTGTTGTATGTATCCTACAAAACCATGCTGTATATATTTATTGAATGCTCTGTGGTTTTCTTTGCAATTTGGAACTTGTGCCTGTTCCTCGCACGTGGTCGGTGGGTGAAAAAAGTTGGGTTTTTTTTCATTGTCTGTGGGTCAATAGCTCTGAACCTTACCAAAGAAATGGAAATGGCGAGAATTTGTGAATAGATTTATCAAATCTGGTTTGCTTCCTTCTGCATGCACGGTGTGACATATCCAGGGGTTTAATATTGTAAAAAAACATTTAGATAGCTATTTCGCCAATTGGGGACAAGGGTTTGACAAGGTTTCGCCTGTTCCTCTTTTTCAGATTTGAATTTTCAATTGAGGCTTTTGCAAATATTTTTGTCTGAATTTGTCAAACTGTGCAACCAACATGTACTTCTAAACATGTTCACTAGGGGAAATAGTCAGATTATATGTTTTAAAGGGTTTATAGTGTATTTAACTCCGATCTGTATTATATTTACCAGTTCCGGCGTAACATTTCGAACATTCCAGCCAAAACTATGTGCTTGCTTTTTAACATATTCTCTCATGCTTAGTATCTTTTTGTAGGGAGTACAATGTAAAATTTGTGTATTGTACTTTTGAGTTGATTTGTAAAGTGTCGATTGTTCCCTTTTGTACAATTTTTTCAATATTGCATTGTTACATATACAAAAATATGCATGGAGGTGCCCATTATCATGCTACACAATTGAATTTTGAAAAAAAGAAAAGTTTTCTTTTTTTCAGGTTTGTTCTTTTTCACATTAATTCTCATTTTTTCATTGTTAGACATAAGATTTTCTATTTTCTCTTTTCCAGGCTTAGCACCAAACATCATCTCCCCCTAACAAATAATTTTCCACCCAACCCCACCAGGATGAGGCCCCTCAAACCCAAAAAGGTGTGACAGTGATGGCAATACAAGCGACTGGATGCCGGGTGGCTACAGAAGGAAGAGGGAATGCACGGCTCGAGTGAAGTTCCCAAGATGTGGCTATGCAGCAGTTGCAGTGGCTACAGGTCAATCGGAGGAAGCCAGCCCCTGGAGCAGGCCGTTAGAGCAGGCCGCTGCAACTGCTGTGACAGCTGCATCGACAAAGGACCCAATCAACCCTGTGGAGGAGCCTACTGTTACCAATGCTGAGTCCCACTCAGAACAGGGTGTTAGGAATGTTGGCCTGTATAAGACCCTGATGAGTGGGATTTGGTGATGGTTACAGCAGGCCCCTCAAATCCCCTCTTCCTTCTCCACATGCTCCTTCTTCACCACTATCATCACTGTCGCACAGGCTCCTCTTCCCATCCTATCCACCTCCACCACACCAACAACCAAAAGAAGACGCTCCTCCCCGGCCTCTGCCACCCCATCCAGGAAGGTTTTGGTTGGGAGAGTGCATTATATTGTTAAACTGTTTCTACATTTACATGTATATGTACATTTATTAATTATCTGTTCACTTTCAGTGCACAGATAACAGTGAAAAAGTGTGCATCTTGTTCAAGGTGTTGGGGTGCAACTGCCAAAAATAATCTGCCGCACCCAAGTTAACCGTGAGTTTTTAATTCATCCATTTTAGCATTCTATGCAAAATTTGCATGACGTGTACTTGTTGAGCATTTTGCATGGTTACATCCATAACATATGTATGTTATTCTTCTTAGTCAAGAGGTTCTTAAATTTTGTCTGTGAACTATAAATTAAACTATCAATTAATCATGAATTATTGAACCAAGTTAAAAAGAATATTATTTTATTTAAAGATGACTTTAGCAACAGAATAACAATAACGTCCAACAATATTTCTATAATTTGTGTAGATCTGTGCATTGGATTGCAGGTCCCCCCCCCCCCCCCCAACAGGCCAATGGCAGGCAAGGGTCCAAGAACAACCAGATGTGGCCACTTTACTAATGGCTGCGGAAGGAGAGGGCTGCTTGGCCCAGTGTAACACAAGAAAATGTGAGGCTCAGGGCACAGCTCCAGTGCTGTTCCTGTGCCTGAGGGAGCGAGAGGGTGGAAGTCGCCTCAGATGTGCTGCCTGACCGAGACCCTGTGCATGCAACACCATCCTTGTGCACACACCATCTTCACAACCGACAACACCTCTTCCACTGTCAGGTGAGGTACAGAAAGGCCGGATCTACGATGTCATTACAGCTGCCATCTACCCAAAACACAGCAGCATAGAGTTATGGCAAAAATAGTGTCACCAGTGGAGCTATGCTCAGTACGTGGGGCATTTCAACTCCCAAGGGATGTGGGGGTAGCACTATATTCAAAGTACAAGCTTTACAATAATGATAGTAGTAATACTAAACTTTAGGTGTACCAAATTTCGTTTAGTTGCTGTAAATATTACTATGTATATCATATGAAAATCTTTTACTAATCAGAAAAATGGAATTTAAGCATCAAAAATAAATAACACTTATTAATTTAGTGTACACTACCCATAACCTGTTTAATTTGAAAAATGAGCACTTCTACACTAAGCTATACATCCCTACTGTACAAGGATATAAATATTAAAAGTCATTAGTATGAATAAAAAACTGTGCCATACGGTTCAATGAACCCATCTAAGTTTAGGACATTTGCCCAAACCTTGTGCCTGTCCACACAGAAGCACCTGTATCACAGTTAGAAATACATGCAGAGGCACCAAAATTGCTAAGTTTGTAACAAACATGTACATGTACGTGCTAGGACTGTTTTCAACCTTCAAGAGATATAGAATTTAAATAAAGGGAGCCTGTTGTGTGGTAGTATGCAGATGGACGACGTAAAAAAACACAAGTTGAAATTTCAAAGTAGGAAAGTACTGAGTCAATTTGCTCACAACCACCAGTAACACCAACCAAAAGATGCCCCAACGGATCTATTATATGAAACAAATGGTTTTGGATAGCTAAGGAGCATATTTCTACACCACCTGGGTCTGCATATGAGACCTTACTTTAGTTTCGGACGTTTAGTTGCAGGCCACTTGAAGTTGTCCCGATATCTATCGTCACAACCAGGCTGAAGGAAAGAGACCTCAGCGTGTCAGGATCACTGTTAACTTTCCCAATGTACCACTTGATATCATAGACAGCAGCAATCCAAGACCCTATAGTTGGTGACTTGACACTGCTGGTTCTTTGTTGGTGATTGGGGCTCATCAAGTTCAAGGAGGATGTGATGCTCTGATCCTTCACAGCCAGCCAGGAATGCAGTAGAACAGTAACACTACTGAAGTCCCATCACAGGCTCCCTTCCCATGACCAGCCTCAAAGTACAACCAAGTTGCTGCACAGTTGAAGAGCTGGTGGTGGTTGGTGATGACACTAAAACACTGTTCTGGTACATCTGGCCATCAGTCACATAGTGAACACAAGAAACACAAGGAAGTTCTTCAGAAGAGTAACAATACTGAAGTCTTTGTGCTGGGTACCGGCGGGGCAGTGGTGAGGACAGATGTGGGCCATCCATAAAGTATGTACGCAGATTTTCCCGGAAAATTGACCCCCCCCCCCACCCCCCCTGTTGCACAACATACGCTTCTCATGGACCCCCCCCCCCCCCTCATTGCGTATGTACAATTTCTGGACAGCCCCCCCCCCCCCTTTCAATACCTGAAGCAGGATTCGTATATCGGTATAATGTATCTGAGACAGGTGTACTTCACACCTTTTCCTCTCTGAAATCAAAATCTTATGAGATTCTGTAATTTGATAATAGAATTTGTTGGGGACAATTGCCCCTATCAATCTTAAGTCACTACCGTTCAGACAAGGAGTACATCAAGCCCAATCTCAAAACAGTCTCACAGTAGTCTCACAACCGTACTGCTCCTCAACTATACTGCCCCTCACCCGCACATTCCCTCAACTACACTTCTGCCCGTCAACCGGACTGCCCCTTAACCATACTGCCCCTCACCAAATTGCTCCTGAATCATATTGCCCCTCCACCATACTGCCCATCCGCCATACTGCCCCTCTGTCATACTGTCCCTCAACCATACTGTCCCTCCACATACTACCCCTCCACCATACTGCCTTTCTAATATATTGTCCCTCCACCATACTACCTGCCATTCCAGGATACTGCCCCTTTACCATACTGCCCCTCTATTATATTGTCCCTCCACCATACTGCCCTTCCACCATACTGCCCGTCAACCATACTGTCCCTCCACCATACTGCCACTCCATCATACTGTCCCTCTATACAATACTCCCCCTCTACTATACTGTCCCTCCACTGTACTGCCCTTTAACTATACTGCTCCTACCCATACCGCCCTTCAACATAACTTCCCCTCTACCATACTGCCCATCCACCATACTGCCCCTCTCCTATATTGTCCCGCCACCATACTGCCCCTCTGCCATACTGCCCCTCTGCCATACTCCCCCTCTACCATACTGCCCCTCTACAATACTGTCCCTCCACCATACTGTCCCACTACCATACTGCCCCTCTGCCATACTGCCCCTCCACCATACTGCCCCTCTACAATACTGCCCCTTCATCATACTGCCCCTCCACCACACTGTCCCTCCGCCATACTGCCTCTCCACCATACTACCCCTCCACTATACTGCCTGTCCACAATACTGCCCCTCTGCCATACTGCCCCTCCACATAGTGACATACTGCCGCTCCACCATACTGCCCCTCCACCATACTGCCCCTCTACAATACTGTCCCTCCACCATACTACCCCTCCACCATACTCCCCCTCCACAATACTGCCCTTTTATCTCACCCCTGGAATAAATGTCCATAGGCTTAACATTGGGATCTCGTTCTCCATGCCCCTTCAAGTATTGCAGTCCGTTCTCCATGGTCTATATCCTATTTGTTGCCCATTCTTTTAGTATGTACAGGGGTGAGATAAATACAGAAAGAAACTCGTTTTGGTCAAAGTCGTCGTTCTCCACGAGTTTGATGCGGAGTGATATGAACGAGGCGACAGCCGAGTGAATATCACATAGCATTCAAACGAGTTGGAGAATGACGACTTTGACCAAAACTTGTTGGTTTCTTCTTTACTACCATACTCCCCCTCCACAATACTGCCCCCAATTCACACTATGGTGGAGGGGCAGTATGGTAGAGGGGCAGAATTGTGGAGGGGCAGTATGATTGAGGGACAGTATGGTGGAGGGGCAGTATGGTTGAGGGACAGTATGGTGGAGGGGCAGTATGGTTGAGGGACAGTATGGTGGAGAGACAGTATGGTTCAGGAGCATTTTTGGTGAGGGGTAGTATGGTTAAGGGGCAGTATGGTGAGGTGCAGCATGGTCAAGGGGTGGTATAGTGAGGGGCAGCATAGTTTGATACAATTTGATTCAGGGGCAGTATTGTGGAGGAGCAGTAAAGCTGAGGGTCATGGTCTTTGAGGGACAGTATGATGAGAGCCAATATAGCGAGAGTACTATGGTGAGGGGCGGTACACACACACTTATACAAGACATTTTCATTGATATTGCGTATGCATGCGTATGGAAAATCAAGCCTTCAACCCCACCCTTCCCCCCCTGTACCCTTTTGTACGCATTTGGTCTAACCCCCCCACCCCCCTTGCTGCGTACATACTTTATGGATGGCCCCATGACAAATGTCCTCCACAGGAACATTAAGATAGCAGGGATACAGTTGCCAACACAGGCAAAGTCAGCAGCATTGTGGATGAAGATGTGCCGCTTGACAGTCAAGTTGGTCATGCATTTTGCTGTAGCACCAATCTCATCACAGGCTCCCTTCCCATGACCAGCCTCAAAGTACAACCAAGTTGCTGCACAGTTGAAGAGCTGGTGGTGGTTGGTGATGACACTAAAACACTGTTCTGGTACTGTGATGTTGGGCCATCAGTCACATAGTGAACACAAGAAACACAAGGAAGTTCTTCAGAAATTACTTTGTTGATAAGCTTGATAAAAGAAAAAACAGCTGCAGACCTCCTTTTCCCCTGAAGTGGAGAACCACGGGATGAACGGTTACCAGCTCCTTTGCAAAGTAGACAGACTGCTGTTTGTGAGTGTAGCTTACAAACCCAGTTCTCTGCAAAGTCCATCTGCACTGTACACTCCACAGGAGTGAGGTTGTCATGCAGTAGACGCAGGGCCTGGTAATGGGCGTACACTCTTCTAACTTGGCTCTCCATCAAGGAAAAGTCAGACTTCAGTTCATGCCTGAAGGTGTCCCGTGGCTTTCTGGGTAACAATGCGGAGCTTCTTCGTTTCTTCCCTTCATCGCCATAGATGACATCCACTCTCTTCCACATGTCAACCAAAATGACAGGTGGCAGCTGGTCCAGCTTGGCATCAACAGCCACCCATGGAACCTGGAGAAAGTGGTCAGGAAGAAGAGGAAGGCCTAGTCCATCAAGGGGTTTCATCCTCAAAGTGGAGTTCTGATGCTTCACACAATGACAAATACTTGTGTTGTGGCAATGCACCAGAAGGATGTAGCAGTGCTTCCTAATAGCTTCAACTGGATAGTATTTCCAGCGACAGCATGTTTCAAATCTTTCAGGCATTCCACAGAAAAAATCAACCGAAAGTGAAAAGTGAAAAGTGAACTGAAGTGAACAAAAACTGAACAGCTTGGAGGAAGTCAGTAAAATTAGTATCCATATATGGCTGAGATGTTCCTCTAAAAGAGATAATGGTTGTATAATTCATTATTTGAATTTTTTAAAATCTTGTTTTGTGTTGGCCCATAACTCCGAATTGTACATTTTGAGAAAAGCTGACCCATATACATAAGGTATGTTCGCGGGTCCGCGGCCGCTTACGCGGCGCCGATCCGAACAGCCGGTCACTTGCTCAGTAGTCGCCACGTTCACCAACCATATACATAAGGCCACTCAAAAAAAGACTTGTTTCTCATCACCGCGCGCATCAGAAAAAACGATTTTAGAAGATTTTTTTTTTTTTTGTAACGATTTTAGAAGATTTTTTTTTTTGGTAAGATAAGATGAACCTTGATAGAAATTATGAAAGGTATGTGTATTTAGTATCAAATTAAAGCTCCTGATGTTAGGGATGCATTAAACGTGTAGTGGGATGGGAATCCAGCAGTGTTCGTTTGTTTCACGGAAGGTGGCGCGATATGCCGATCCTTACTGTGTAGTGATTCTGGGCAACGCCACACACGAGAGTGGCGCGGCGGAGACCGGGATTACGTAACGCTTAGTATATATACTCAGCGTTCACAGTAGGTCGACAGGCTGTCCTCGCGCATCTCTTCTACGGAACGGACCCTTGGGCCCTCACTTTGCAGGCGGGTTCTCGTAACTTTCCTGGTGGTTAGGTGAATCTTACGGATTAGCCTATCCAGCGTTACCTAGCACCCATGTGCTAGGGTACTGTACTTGTGGGGAAGATCTTCCAGATCTTTCCGGGAAGTAAGTGATTAATAAACATCCCTGTTTATTAAATGACGTTGTTGTGTTGTGTGTGATTAGGTCTGTGCAAACTAACCTAAAACCGAACCAACCTGAGTGCGTAGGGTGGGATCCTGCCTGGAACTAGCCAGAATTCTGCACTTTCTCAGCGAACCGCAAGGATCGCTGGGAGGGGTAGAGGGAAAGTTAGGAGCGACCAATGATAAGCGATCCTGGGTTGGGGCTGGGGAAAGCCAGTAAAATGACTTCCCTAAGGCACAACCCTGGTTTCAGACGGCTGAAGGTTCTCTCGATGGTCAGGCCCGTGATAGGCCCCCATCACGAAAACCTCCGGCCTGTGGTGTGGATCCTGTCCACACTAGTCCCTGGTACCGGGTAAGGAAGACTATGCCTTTCAGGTATAGGTCTGACTTACCAGGTCTATGTCGGAACTGAGTTCATCGACTCGATAATGAGATAGTGGACGTAATCCCTGTTCTGTTGGATTACGCTGACTATTTCTACCTTGGGTCGGTGATCGTAAGTTCTGAATCCGGCTTAGAATTGGGGCCTTAATTGGTACTCGATTCGAGCCGAGAAAAAATATGCCAGTATAGCTGGAGCCAATTAAAAGAACACTGATACCACACACTCTTACCAGGTGGATGGAGAATTGTTTTGCCTTTTTGGCCGTTATTTCCGTATTCGGAAACTTTTCAACACAGAAGGTGTCTAGCGAGGCTGACCCTTCTCTACATATGGATGTCTTCCAAACTGAAGAACAGTGGGAAGCCCAGCACCCGCCGGTATCGGGCTGAATGTAGTAGGTCTGCTACGCCGGTGGGCCAGCTGGGCTCGATACTCCAAGATGAGAAAGAAACGACACTTCACTCGCCGGGAGCCAACAAAGGACTTCAACAAGATCCAGAACAGTTGGAGGCAGAGTGCTCGACAGGCCGGGCTGACCACCTGTAGGTCCGCGACTGTCGAGTCTTCCCTGCCCAACGCTCAAGAATACGCTCCCCGGCTCAAGATGGGTGAATATCACATTTATTCAAGGTACTAGCGAGGCTAGTCCTTCATTCTTCAAATGTCGTTTCTTCTTTCCTAAATGTCGTATCTTCCATATTTCTAATAATTTCTCCATCTTACAATTCCACCTTTTTCACTTATACATTGGTATCAGTGAATTCTTGTGAACACCAGGAAGCTAGAGAGTAGACCAAGAACTGCTGGATTAATGTTGTAATTTTTAATTGGGTAGTCCCTTAGCAGCAAAATGGCTGCCTTGGTTCCCCCCTTAGTAAAAACTGGGAGGGGTAATGTAGTGGGATGGGAATCCAGCAGTGTTCGTTTGTTTCACGGAAGGTGGCGCGATATGCCAATCCTTACTGTGTAGTGATTCCGGGCAACGCCGCACACGAGAGTGGCGCGGCGGAGACCGGGATTACGTTACGCTTAGTATATATACTCAGTGTTCACAGTAGGTCGACAGGCTGTCCTCGCGCGTCTCTTCTACGGAACGGACCCTTGGGCCCTCACTTTGCAGGCGGGTTCTCGTAACCTTCCTGGTGGTTAGGCGAATCTTCCGGATTAGCCTATCCAGCGTTACCTAGCACCCATGTGCTAGGGTACTGTACTTGTGGGGAAGATCTGCCAGATCTTTCCGGGAAGTAAGTGATTAATAAACATCCCTGTTTATTAAATGACGTTGTTGTGTTGTGTGTGATTAGGTCTGTGCAAACTAACCGAAAACCGAACCAACCTACGTGAGTGCGTAGGGTGGGATCCTGCCTGGAACTAGCGTTCCGGATTGGGGTCATCCAACCTGCTAGACAGGCGGCGACCACCACAAACGTATAGCCAGTAAAAATCAGGAAACGCCGCGTGAGTGGACACCCCGTGTAAGCGGGCACTTTGACCCTGCTTACGTGGGGTTTTTTTTTAGTGGCCTAATAAAGAAATCAGGCAGGGAGGTGGGGGGTCAGAAAGTGTGACATTATTTTAGGGGGTGATTCGAAATGTGGAGTAGGTGAATTTTTTCGTTCCAATGGCACTAGGTGCCGTGGTTGGAAATTTTTTTGGAGTCGCTGGAAACTTCTGCTGGTACCTTCCCCTGCTCTCTCTATTCGTGGTCGCAACAGCGGTGGGTGATAGATGTGGGACTGGTCTGCTACGCCACGTCTACCTCCTATGGTGATTCGAAATGTGTGTCGAAGTGTGACAGGGGGTCCTAAAAGTGCCCTAAAAAAGCGCAACATCATTTATGGACAGCCCCTAAGGTCCTTGTGGATGCATTTGCCATTGGTCATACTAGTCTGTATCATACTTATCTTATATTACTATATACCTACTGTTGTAACTAACATAATCATTACATGTTGCTATGTATACGGTTACAATCACTTTCTGCACCACCGTGTAGAAACGGACGTTACGCCTAGCGTCTTAGCAAAAGGATAATGCCGAGCAGATGTGAGCGTCACTTCGATTCGCCCATTGTCATAGCGAATTATGGCAAAATACAATAAATATACACACCTGCCCACATGTAATCTTAATAAATTACGTAAATATATCAAGATGTCAAAGAAATAGAGTAAATGTCCTCAGCAATGAATGTGTGAACTCCCAGACTTCCAGTGACAATCAGGCTCTTCACCTTGTTGACATAGCCTTGTCAGACAGGATGATGTCACACAGTAAACTTTGATCAGGCTCCGAATTCAAGCGGCTATTATTACCCAGCTACCCAGTTACTATTTACTATTAAATCAATTCGTAGTCACAGGTATCACTTGACCCTACTACTGAATTCCCATATCGCTCAATATCATGAATGGACTAGGTATTTGCTGCAACAATCCCCTACTAAGATCTAAGATGGATAACTCATTGGGATTTGAAATGTGTGAACTAGCTGTGGTTCCAGTTCCAAGAGCAACCTAGTGACCTGTAATGTCCTGTTTTGTAACTCAAGAAAGAACGCCCCATGTCTTTTTCATTGAAGAAAAAAAGAAAAAAAGAAACAAACCCTATCCCTAACCCTATCATTCATGGGCGAGGGCTTCAGTGTTGGTGCAGGTACACCCTGCCGCCTCACAGCTGCCGCAAATGCCATGCCCCCCCCCCCCCCCCAACCAACACCTCTGCTGCTTAAGCCGCTTTCACGCCCACCGGTTTCACACCCGTCTGCATACAGCCATGCGCCCGCCCTAACATAGACAATACTCTGATAATGTGGTATCATGGTAGAGGACTTGAGGTCATCCGTCCACACATACTAGGGGGAGGCTGTGGGGAGCCTGGGAGGAGATGGGGAGGGGAGGGGAGGGAGGGGGAGTGATTGGGAGGGCAGGTACTCTACCAACACTACAGCACAGACGAGTGGTCAGAAATGGAAGGGGGGCAGAAAGGGTGGTCGGGTGGCAAACCTTTTTTTATTTTCAGTACACATACATGTATATGCGGCAAACGTATGGGTTGAAATAACAAATGTTATTTAGGTATTAATTCATAGAGGGCACTGTATCACCTCGATTTCCCTCACTTACACCCGGGGGCACTGCGTTCTTGCTGAGGGACCGACGGTGCACTACTGGGCAGTCATACCTCAGCCGCAGTTCGGATAGCATGTCAAAACTCACTCCTTCGGGATCATACTGTTTTGGTTTTTAATTCGGTTATTGTTTTTTGTTGTTTTCTTTTATTTTGATTAGGGGTGAATAGAAAATGTCACTCAACTCCCATTCAAGTATTCGTGTCATTTATATATCTATGTATTACTATGTATTGCCCTTACTCCTTATGAAAATTAATATGATTTGTATATGACCAGCGTATACATGTTGCGCACAGAATATTGCTTCTCATATACACTTGGCGGCAAATACAGCAATTACGCTACCGTATACATGGAAAAACACATTTTTATACACCGCATACGCTGGTGTGAAATGTGGATGTATATTTATATAAACCTGTCAATATACCTTGGATACATGTATGTACGCAGTGGCATATATATAAAATAACTGCTGGTTTTCGCGCAGTGCTAACCATATCCCTAACACTACCCTATCCCTAACCCTAATTTATCCCTAACCCTATAACCCTAACCTGAATTTTCACCCCACCAACAACGGGCCCGGGAACGTAGCAGTATCGAATTCATCGGTACAGAATTCGTTATTTTCTTATCATTATATGCCTCAATTTCATGAAAAAAGCCATCTTGAATACTTTGTCGTCCAGCCACTCCCCGCAAACCCTCATTGTTGACACTGTCTGCTACACAGACAAACCCAGAAGTCCACATCGATAATTCTGGGAGATATTTGACAACTTGGTGCGGTATACCAAGTAGTGCAGGTTTTATTAATATTCATTTGGAGTCCGTTTATGAGTCCAAAGGCAATTAACTAAGTTAGCGCACATGTCATTATCATAGCAATTAAAGAGGACAGGCCCCAAGACAGAGCCTTGGGGGACAACAAATTAACTGATCTCATGGAGGAGGGATTCCCTTTCACAAAGACTCTATGCTTGCGATTGGACAGGTATAGTTATTCAGCCATTTAAGAAGATTTGGGAGAACAAGACAATAACTATACAAAGTTTGGGCAGTAACAGTTCATGAGATTCTAAATGGAATGCTTTGAGATCGATCAATGTAGCATGCTGTAGTCACCAATGATTGGTTCCGGGCAGTGTACAAATCATTAGCAAAATGAAAGATTGCATCTCGAGTACCACCTTTATCTCTAGAGCGGTAGTGGTGCTCGCCTTGAGCATGGTACATCGTGGGTTTAAATCCTAGTCGGGTCATACCAATTGCTTACACAAATATGGTACCCACTACTCAGTCGCCCTAACACCTGCCATTAGAATGAAGAGTAGGGGGCTAGGGCTTAAGTAGAAGAAGTGCATCGCCGAATTCAGTGATTATATACAAAATCATATTAGGAACCCTGTGTCTTTCAGCCATTTTATTAAACTAGTATTGACTAACTTTTCTAAAACTTTATCAAATAGTGGGAGTATACTTGTTGGCCACTTTTCCCTAACATCTCTTGCACAGGGGTATTTAGGTGTAGTGATTACTGTGACTACGGTGGCGTCAACAGTCGAAAAGAGACAAAATCTGGTCTGTTTACGCCTTGGCAGACGCTGGCCGTAATTACCGCCAAAATGACACCCTTAAAGTGACGTTTATACGGTATAGATGCCAAGTGTGTACCAGAAAGAAAACGTTGGTGAGCATAATCATTAATTGTGTTTAGGGTCTGGCATCAACATTTCTAAACAACAAGTTTCGTGCTATGCGAGGTGTTGGCCCCACGTCCAGTACTCGGGCACATAAGTCGGGGTTGGTGTGAATTTCGCTTTTATTATTTTCCGAAATATGCTTTCCTTCATTTTATCCCAGTTGTCTCCTTTACAGTTTCTTCATTTTGCCAGATATGTGTCTTCAATGTTATAGAGGTTTCATACCATCTCCTCATCCCCACAGAATGTGGCCTTACTTAGTTAGTAATTTTTCTCCACATTGCTGTCCATTTTATCCGGCTTTGTCTTCCTGTAGATTTATCTACTATTGTACTTGTGCAGGTTGCCTGTAATGCATGACAGAAGAGGCTGGTAACCATGGATGCCACCTCACGTGGTTCATCCGATCAAGTCCACCGCGGTTCACATAATCATGCCACCTCACACACCCTTTGTCCACTTGCTGCTCGGAACCACCTACCTACCCTACAAAAACTTTTGTCTCTCAAATTCTCGAATTCTCCTACTCTGTAGGATTATCTCAATAGCTCATGGCCATTCTCTTATCTTGTATTACTCTCGAATTTGTCCCATTGTTTATATAAGTAAAACTCAGTAAATTTATTCCATTTAAGGCATCTTCTGTGTCATTATATATAGCACTGACGTGTCATACGGATGTATATAGGTGCATGCAGATACTCTTTATAACCAGACACCCCCGGGAGGTCATATATTGTTGTTCTTTGAACATCACAAATGTATCACGAAACAAATATCCGGTAATTTTGTACATAAATGTTAATAAGATGTCCATGTGTCACAGTATAGGACACCATTTCCATTTAAGTGTTGATTGCTACAATACAGTCAGTCTTTCATAGGAACTATAAATGTTATCAAGGCACATCTGTCATATCCACCTGACATCTGACAGGTGGGTCTTACTCTGTGGCTTGGATGGCTGCTTTATTAGAAGTAGCAGGTGAAGATGTTCTGAGAGATGGAGGTTCGTTACAGGTAAATCAGACCAGGTATTCTGGTCACGGAGCAAACAACTCCTATTATAACTGGGGCTTTTTTAATACACCATCTATATTCACAGCTTAGTGTCTCTTTTAAATGAAAAGGCCCGTATCCGTTGGCCGATTTCCCGTCACCGATCTACAGTCAGGAACCACCGACGCACTTTTGGTCGTAAGTCGTTTGGTCTTCGCAATAGACGATTTCTAGCCATTGGCAACTGACAGTCGTAAGGTGGTGCCACATTCAAGAATCGCCACCTATGATCGTCTTGTGTAAACGTTTAATATACGCCGGGTAAGGCCTAGTTTTACATGCACCTGCCGACGGAAAATGTATGGATAAAATAAAGAGTAGAGAAGGGTCCTTAGGTGGTGCTCCCCGATGAATTATAGGTAACTATTATCGGTGACAATGCAAGTCATTGAGACGTTTACACCACGATCAAATTATAGATGACATTGCAAACATGGAGACGCTTGGCAACACGGAACGTATTGCATAATGCGAACTGCCTTAATTTCTATTTCTTTATAAGGGTCGGCGTCCATTGAGCTCCTGATACAAACCAATATGCCCATATACGATGCACCTCCCTATGAAAAAAAAACGAAATCACGTTGGAACGTTACCTATATCATCGGGGCAGTCGACCACTTCTCTGCAATTAGGCCAGAGTGTAAAAAACCTATATCATAAGGTCTCTACAACATTTAAACATGTTGAAATGGCAGTGGCTAATCGGGAGTGTCCCCCCCCCCCCCTCCCCACCCCCGGTGGGTCTACGGGAGCGCGACCAGCTACCTCCAGGGCTCTGGTCACTGGCCCTTCGGTACACGCACAGTCACCATGCGCTTTGCTTATGCTCTAAGCATCACCATGATGGACGGGACAGAGTTCGCCTCAGACTTTGACTTTACGACGTGGGCCAAAGCGTCAGGTCTCAAATGAAAGACAACAGAAGTCCTCATCCAAGACACCTATGCAGACTATGATGTTCTGATGATGATGACAAAGCAGGACTTTGTTCCATGTAAATCACTGGATATGCAGTGCATATAATAGGCATATGTACCTTGTATTAATTCCAAAACTTCATAACTTTCTGATCAATATCTTTTCCTGAATCATAGTGTATCATATATCTAAAAATGACATCTCAAGATATACACTTGTGCCCTGGTTGTCTTGTGGGGCATATCGGTAGAACCCTTTACGATGTGTTGCGATGAGGCATATCTAGACATTTGTCTACAATATGGACCCTCCCGATAAATCTCCATTTTTTTTATTCCCACAGATCTGCTTGATCCCCTGTCCAACTCCCAGTTCGATAACCACATTTATTTATTTTCTAATCTTCCACTAGTCCAACTGCTTGATATTTATACTGAAACTAACTTCATAATATTAGGATTGCTGCTATATAGTTCCCGTTTCATTTTTATTTAATGGTAAAGGTCTATTAAAGATAATTTTGAAAATGACATGTTACGCTAGCAACTCTGGGATAACCTCCAAAATAGACTCCATGTTGAAGCAACTACAATATAAACCGTGTAAGGCTGATGTTCTGATTAATATTTTTCATTTTCAACTCGTCCAGACTGGACAATGTTATACTAGGACGAACCTCAGAGTGTGGGGAATATTCCTGTATAAGTCACTTTTCGTATATCTAATGCTAAGTCCTTGTTCGATACGATTTTCTAACTCGCCTATATCTACTGTCACCTAACCAATTTTGGGTTTGCTCCAATCTAAGTCTCCGTTTATTCATTTAATGTTAAAAGCCTGTACGAGATGATTTTATGAATGACACTGAGAACTGGGTAGCCCTCTTCGCACTAGATGCCATGTTGAAGCAAGCCTAGATGGTTGGTTAATGATCGTTTCCATTTATCATCTACTCATCCAAACTGCTTCATGTATATACTGGAACAAACCTCAGAGTGTGGGGTTAATTCCCATCTAAGTCCCCGTTTTTGTTGCTATTTTTATTATTTCAGAAACAGTTCTACAATTCTAGATCTTCCACCGTCCGACTAATGTTAAAAGCCTACACAAAACGATTTTGTGAATGGCACTGAGAACGCGGTAATCCTCTCCACACTATAGGCATCATGTTAAATCAAGCCGAAATATGAACCACGTTAGGCCGAAAGATGAACTCCAATAATTAATTCGCCGCTGATCCAAACCAGACATTACCCTATCCCTGGATGAAAGTAGAGAAGCAGTAGCTGGGAGAATAAAATTTTATTGAATTTTGTACGTAGTAAAAATGTAGTAAAATATTTATGTCGACCTTATTGGACGACATATGAAATAAGGTTATGAATATGAAGTACAATAATAGATAAGATAATATATAATTGACAATAAGAGTGATGAGTCAATTATAATGATAACAATAGAATATTGTTATGAATATACATGATAATAACAATAGCCAAGAAGCCATTGAAGTATAGGTGAGGGTGGGAGGGTAAAAATAGTTTGAGTTCAGTTTTTGTTGAATGAATGGACTAAGGCCATGTTGACGGCCTTAGCATTGCTGTCCTTTATGTAGGTGCGGTGGGCTCCGTATTGCTGGATCGAGATCTCAGGCACACCCTCCTGGAACACCTGGGTTGCAGCTGCCTTCCTCAGGCTGTGGAGAGTGTACCTCCCTGGGGGCTGGCCTATCTCCTGGAGGATCCTCTGCCATTCTTTGATCATAGTTCGCGTTGTGATGGGGGACCTGTCCTCGTGCATGAGGAATGGGTCCTCGGGCCGGGCTGTAGGGGCAGCAGCCAACATAGTTTGTATTGCCTGCAGCGGGCAGAACCGTGGGTCCGGGGAGGCGTGCAGCGTGACTGCCTTGTACTCCCCCATGTGCTGGAGGTTCTTGCTGGCTTTTATCGTCACATTCAAGTGAGTAGGAGTGGTCATCACGTCTCCATGTGACAGGTGACGTGCCGGGTCGTATGCCGCCGCCGGTGGTGCCACCTCGCTCTGCCTGTGGTAGGAGGAGGCACGCGCACCGAAGGGCATCACAGTATCACAGTAGAACCCCTCCTCCTACTGGAAGCACAGCAGCGGCCAGTCCAACGGATCACAACAGAGGTTTTTGTAGGCCCTGGAGATGTCGATACTTGACATATAACTGCCCGGCCCCAAGGCCACGAGGTGGCGAACGAACCCGTCGACCATAGGTAGACCGTGCTCGCGCTCCTGTCCGTACACAGAATTCTTAATGATGTAAGAGTTGACGCTTTTATCTGGAGGATACGTCATGTCCGTGATTACCCTACGGTCAGTGGTGGCCCGCTTCTCACGTGTCATCAACGGCGACACGTGACACCAGGGGTGGAAGGGGGCATGGCCAAACTCGCAGGGTGTGTTCGGTCCGTATTTTTAAGCTTGTTGGTTCAACTCGGTGGGCCGCACCGCGTGTCCGGCCTGGGGTGTCTTGCGAGGTGCGGGGGTCAGTGTAGGTTGACTGCTGTCATAACTGACACCCCACGACAACTTCCTGTTACATGCGTGTAGTGAGTGTGTGCACATCCTGTCCACTGAGTCGCAGAAGGAGCAAATATGAATCCACTTTACTCCCCCATCCTGATGACTGTTACGGTGGCGGCCACCCCTTGCCGCCGGCCTTGCCACTGTCCGGTCCGTTCTGGCTGGTCGTACTCGTCATAGTGTGCCGGACCCGCTTGTCTTGAATCCGAATATAATCGCCCCACTGCAGGCGGCCTGCCTCCACCTGGTCGAACATGTGGTTGGACCAATGGCGAACCTCGGCCCACGGTCTCGAGTGCGCGTCCACGCACTGCACGAAACTTACCACTTTACATATGTATGCGAAACGCGTCTAACAGTAGGATTTTGTGTCTAGAAGTTAGACCTGTTATCCGTCTCATAGACACCTTATCTAGTGGCGTATATACATGTCCATGGTGCGGTCTCATATACGTCATATATACGCCTGATTCCGTTGTATATACACCACCATCCAATAGTTCCGATCTTTGCAACTTGGGGACACTACTGGTAGCATATTTCATTTTCGATTAACCATCCAAGTCTGTATTATATGAAAAATACAATCTTATATTACCAATTAAATTTATAAAAACCTAATTGAGTATAAATTGATTAATTGGTAGCCCACGGCCGTAGGGTCAGGGGCGGTCATTGCTCCACCTAGCGCACTCCCTCTGTACTCGCGCTCCCTGCGCGCCCCCTCGTGCGAATCACGTGAACTATTAGGTCACGTGGTGAAGCACGCTCTCACACTCTCTCTCACTCTCTTCTCGCGCTTCACTACGTTCAGACGCACTCCAATTTTCTCCGCTATTTTTGGCCTACATCGCTCGCGGCACCGGATACTCCACGAGTATCGGCCCGAGGTCGTTAAGGTTTTAAAGTACGGTTAATTGTCTGCCAGAACAACGTGAGGATGCCGAAGACACGAGCAGGCCCCAGCACATCGCACGCCGATGCGGAGGCTGAAGTAACGTCGGAATCTACCCAACGGCCTTCGGAGGAGCACGTGGACTCGGCCTCCGAGGTAGGCAGTGTTAAGACGGTTAGGCTCGTGGCCGTGGAGAAAGGCCTCGCCGACTTCAAAACGGACATGAAAGATCAGATCGGGGGAGTCCTGGCCGCCATCAACCGGCTGGCGGAACAAAGGAACAACGACCGGGCCTCACGGCCACCTTCCGTCCAGTCGGCCGTGGACCGACGCACCAACGAGTGGGCCGAGGACCAGGCCGCACGGGTCCTGCCTCCGCCACGCCAGTTGAGGGAGCGGTATGCGGCCGACTCCTACATCCAACGCGAGCTGGACCGTGAGGCCATCAGACACGACAGGACTACGGGTAAGCTCCATTCGGACTTAAACATCTCTCGGTTGACCTCGAAGCCATTTATGTTTGTGGACCGCGAGGGCGTATTTACACTGTCTCAGAAGCTGGAGGTGCGGGGGTCCCTAGGGCCGATGGAATACGTTAGCGCGTTCCTCGGGCTGCTGGGGGACGACCGAGCCGTGGAGCCCGCGGACCGGGACCACATGTTTAAACATCTCCACCAGGTATCCATCGATGCCCAATCCCGACCGTGGGCCGGGGTGAGGCGATGGAGCCAATTTGTGTTCGACCAAATCGAGGCCGGCAGGCTTAGCTGGTCCGACTACGGTCTGATACAGGAGGAGCGAGTCCGGCTCGCCATGACGACCTCGACCTGTTCGGCCGGACCGGATAACGCAGGGAAGGACAAAGCCAGGGAGCTGCCGTGCCGGCAGTTTAATTCGGAGAGAGGGTGCAGGCATCGGAGCGGGCACGAGGACGGGCCCGTGAAATGGGTTCACATTTGCTCGTTCTGCGATTCGGTGGGGAAACAGTGCGGGCACTCGCTCCATGCCTGCAACCGCAAACTGGGGTACACCATGGGTTACGAGTCCCAGCCGGTAGCCCCTCAACCAACACGCCGCGGACAGCAGGGCGGATACACCCCGCAGGCCGGATACACGATGAGGGCGGCCGACCCTGGACCGGATGCCCTCTACCAACATGGACTTCCGCAGCCGGCAAAAAACGGGCACGGTGCGCCCCGAGAGTAACCGGAGCGCACCCGACTACAGGATGTTCACGTGCACCCCCCACCCGGGCTCCCGGGGTCAGAGGGTACGCGGCACGTGAGATCACAGAGACGTCCAGTGCTGAAACAACACGGGACAGGAAACCGCCAACGGCCACGTGGGCACAGGTGGTCAGCGGCCGACTCCCGGTCGGCACCTCCCCACGTGAGGCCACCCCGACACGTGACGTCACACACGGAGTAAGGATTCCCCCACGTGACGGGGAGGCAATACACAACAACAATAACAACACGACTCCGCAGGTCCACGTGGCCGTGCCGGTGGGCGTCCCCCACCCGGGCGCGACCGGCCACGGGACCGAGGACGGACCCCCTCCGTGCGCGCCCCCGGACTTCGCTAAGCTCGAGGAAGTGTGTCGGACCGGGATCATTGCCGCCGGGACTCGTACGGACCCGGAGGCGTTCAGGGCACATCGGCGCGCGGAATGGCCGCGGATGCAGGACGGCGCCCCGCCGGCGCACGGCCACATCTACGAGGCGGCGCGGGCCTCGGGCCTGCCCAACGCGATGTGTACCAAGATTACTCTCCCCACGGACCTACGGTTGCGGGCGTGGGAGAAATACCTGACGGGCATGCGGGGGAAGCAGGAGCTGCTGGGCTTCATACGATACGGCTTCCCCTAGGATACCTCGGTCCCGCGACGGATACCAGAGGGGTGCCTAACCACCCCAGTGCCACCGGGTACCCGACCGAGGTAGGGCAGTTTGTGAAAAAGGAGCTGTCGTTCTCCAATCTGCTCGGCCCGTTCTCCGACGCCCCGTTCAGCCTGTGGTGCCACGTGTCTCCCCTGATGTCGCGGGAGAAGCGGGACTCCGAGGCCCGGAGAGTAATAACGGACATGACGTTCCCGCGGCAACAGAGCGTCAATGCCTTCGTGATGAAGAACTCGGTCTACGGGGAGGAAAGGGAGCACAGCCTCCCTACCATCGACGGGTTCGTCTCCCGCCTCCTGAGGTCGGGCCCCGGGGCCTATATGGCCTCGATCGACATCGCGAGGGCATACAAGAACTTTCGATGCGACCCCCTGGACTGGCCCCTCCTATGCTTCATGTGGGACGGCGGGTACTATTGTGATACGGCCATGCCGTTCGGTGCCCGCGCGTCCTCGTACCACATGCAGTGCGTAGCGGATACCATAGTAGAGATTCTGGCCGGCAAGGGGGTCGAGGGAGCGATGTATCTCGACGATCTAATCATCATATCGCCGTCGAAGGAGAAAGCCGCGGCGGACTTCGCGACCGCCCGGGAGCTCTTCCGCGAGCTGGGTCTCCCCGAGGCCCGGGACAAAGCCCAGGAACCGTCGCAGGTGGTCCGCTGGCTAGGGATCGACATCGATGCCGCGAAGATGACGCTATCGATCCCGGAAGACAAACTGCAGGATGTGCGGCAACACGTCGCGGCCGTCTCCCGGAAGCGGTCCCTCACGAAGCGGCAGCTCCAGTCGATACTGGGGAAAATACTACACGTCGCAAAGTGCATCCGGCCGGCAAGGGCATTCGTCAGCAAACTCCTCGAGGCCCTGCGAGGCATGTCCGGATTCTACATCAACATCTCGTCGGACATGCGGCAGGACCTCGACTGGTTCTCGAGATTCGCTGACGGGTGGAATGGACGTGCCTTGATCCCCAGGGGCCCCCCGACGAAGTGTATCACTGTGGACGCCTGCCTCACCGGCGTGGGTGGGACGGACGGCCGCCTAGCGTACTCCGGTCAGGTCTGCCCGGTCGGGGACCCGGTGGAGTGTATCTCGGAGCTCGAGGCCCTCAATACCATCTACGCCCTCAACACGTTCCTCACTGACCGGGACCGAGGCACGAGGGTGGAGGTGTTCTGCGACAATATTGGGACTGTCCAGGCGCTCACGTCGGGGCGGGCACGCAACCGGGTCCTCGCCAAGTGCGCGCGCCAGGCCTGGATGGTACAGGCGAAATTACAGGTGGACCTCCTGTACACACACATCCCGGGGGTCCTCAACTCGGTCGCGGACGCCCTCAGCCGGTCGCACCTCACCTCCAGAGACAATGCTAGAGCTGAACGTTACATGTCATTTCATAATCTCATGCCTGTTGTGCCTTGTAACCACGCCTCATTTGTGCCTGTCCTCCGGCTCTCCTGCAGATCCGGCGCTACGTTGTCTCCAGCAGAGGGCATCTGCGCGGCAAGCCGCGGCGCGTGCCCCCGGCACAGTCGCGAACCAGCGAAGCGCCGTATCAACCTACATCGCATTCTGCCGGAGGACGGGTACGGACCCGCAGCAGCCGTCGGTCAGCCTCGTCACGTCGTATCTGGAGTACGTCCGGGACCACGCCCCCTCGCCCGCGACCGTGGCCAACCACTTGTCGCACCTACGGTCGCACCTGCGCCTGTCCGGGGGCAACGTCGCGGCGACCGAGGACGCGAGAGTAAAGAGGGCCATCGACGCAATGAAGAGGGACAAGTCCTACACGCCGAACATCAAACCGCCCATCCCGATGCAGGCCCTCAGGAGCGTCCTCGGTGGACTAACGGCCACGCCCCTCGACCGGTCCACCAGAGCGGCCTGCCTGCTGATGTTCTTCGCGGCCCTGCGGCAGAGCGAGGTCGCCCCACCATCCGTCCGAGGATTCGATCCGGACAGGCACCTAACTCGCGGGGACGTGAAAGTCACGTCAACTCACGTCACCGTCAGGGTAAAAGCGGCGAAAAACCTCCAGTGTGTTGGAGAGGAGAAGCACGTGGCTCTCCAGCCCTCTCCCGACCGGAGGTCGTGCCCTATGCAAGCCGTGCGAGAGATGATCGCGGCCGTTCCCACGTCTAGCGACCGAGACCCGTTCCTGATGAACGCTGATCGGTCACCGATAACGACCAGGTCGCTGACGAGAGAATGGGACAGACTTACGGCTCTGGCGGGGATCCCGGCGAAAACCTACACGTTGCACAGCCTGAGAAAGGCCGTGGCCACTCAGGCCTTCCAGGCCGGGGTCCCCGAACTCTCCATCCAGAGATACGGGGGGTGGCGCTCGAACGCTCACAGGAGCTACATCCGAGTGTCGAGTGCCACTCAGGTTAACGACTCTCTGATCAAGTCAATTAACAAGTGACTCGAACCTTTTCCCACCCTCCACGCCACTTTTTTCATGGGTTTTTTGGCGTTTTTATACACACTGTATATTCATATATACCATTATACTTTATACATGTATATCCATATGTATTATACTATTACATATCAACATACGTAATACATTATACCTTATCACGTATAACATATAACATATTACCATATATGTATCATATCTACCAATATGTTATCATATAACATAACATATCTTCCATATGTATCTTGTTATCTTTAAGATATTACTATCACGTATTAATATCTTCTCTCTTCGCTCATAAAATTAAAATAAATTTTATTTGCCCAACCTCTGCTTTATACTTTTGTGTTGCGGGTAAAGGGGTAATGGGTAGCCCATGGCCGTAGGGTCAGGGGCGGTCATTGCTCCACCTAGCACACTCCCTCTGTACTCGCGCTCCCTGCGCGCCCCCTCGTGCGAATCACGTGAACTATTAGGTCACGTGGTGAAGCACGCTCTCACACTCTCTCTCACTCTCTTCTCGCGCTTCACTACGTTCAGACGCACTCCAATTTTCTCCCACCCACCCTCTCCTCTATCTTCCTACTCTCGTAGGGCGTTTTTATACACACTGTATATTCATATATACCATTATACTTTATACATGTATATCCATATGTATTATACTATTACATATCAACATACGTAATACATTATACCTTATCACGTATAACATATAACATATTACCATATATGTATCATATCTACCAATATGTTATCATATAACATAACATATCTTCCATATGTATCTTGTTATCTTTAAGATATTACTATCACGTATTAATATCTTCTCTCTTCGCTCATAAAATTAAAATAAATTTTATTTGCCCAACCTCTGCTTTATACTTTTGTGTTGCGGGTAAAGGGGTAATGACACATAGTATACCCTGCATTATGTTGTTTTTTATTGTTTTTCTAATAGATCTTACTTTTAAACACCTTTTGAATGTGTGGACAGGCAGGCTTACTATATAATGACCCTCTTCAGACTTGAGGTTGAATCCTGAAATCATCTTACACAAGCCGAAACGCAGACGCGGATAAGAGGTGTATACAAATGAAAGCAAGTCTATATTCAGCCAATACGTGCGTTATCGCGATGGCGTATATATATGTAAAATAGTGCGGTCATCTGCGGCCGAACGGGCACTGGCCAGCCTCGAGGCTCGTCCGGCGACCGTTGTCGTGACATCTTCAGGAGCGCTTCCATCACACCGTCCATCTTTTTGTGGATACTCTCCACGTTGTTCTTGACGTCCCCGAGCCCGGACTGGAGGGCGACTATCCTCGAGGTTTTCACACTCGAGCCATGCTCCGATACGGACTTCACATGGTCCATACCCTTCACTGTCGACTCCGATGCCGTATCGCCGGCAACTTTAGAGGTGCTTGGCCCCGCATTCTTGGTTGTTGGTGCCATTTCCATTTTTACCCGTAATCCTTCTCTTCTCCGTATTCTTTTGCTGTAGGTGCCGGCCGTATACCCAGGGGGGTATGTGTGTGGCGCGGGCACGCAGTGAGCCAAAAGTAACGAAAAAATGTAGTACGTGCGTACTGAGTGAAGTGTAGAGTAGAAGTGAAGCGTAGGTGAGTGTTGAGCGCACACACTTTGATGTGTGGTGAGTGGAAAGCCGTGAGGTGGCAGGAGGGGCGCCCGTGCGGCGCGGTAGAGGGGGACACCAGGGAGTGCAATGACTACCCCTGAGCAAAGCCCATGAGTATCCCATTATTATACTGGAACAAACTCAGAGTGTGGGGAATATTTCCCACACTCCCCCTACACTGAAATCGAAAGTTGACGAACACACACGCCATGCTGGGTCGAAGCAGCATATAGAAATCCTTGGTAAGATCTGTTCATATAGATCCCAAACCAAATTTATGGACATTCTGGAAAGACCAGGATGCAGAAATTTTGATTCATAGCTATGTCGTAGCCATGTCGGTGGCATATCGTAAGTAGTAGGTGCCTGGTTTAAAGCTAGACATTATCAATTTGTGAAGCTAGAAATGCTTTGCATGAGCTATCGTAGTTTATTACCGGAAGCCGAACAGCTAACATGGATCTGGAAACCGATCATACTCCATCAACCTCTTAGTCAGAGCCAGAGTGGAGACAGAAGTGGTAGCCAATCTGGGCCATCGCCGCGAAATGCAGACAGTGGTCAGCGCGATTGAATAAACAGGTGACAACTGAATAAATAGATTTTTAGGGTGAACGATAAATACATTTGAGTAATATAATTTGAAAACTAAATGAGTTTAAATCCTGGCACCCGTATACCACGATTGGAGTTTGGCGTAGTGATTTCCGAATGCCACTAGTGGCATACAAAAACTCTGTATGCTGGTCAGTGAGGCATACGGAAAGTCAATTCTAAGCCTATGGGATTTTATATTAGGGGTAGGATAATAGCAGTTACCTTATTTATAAACGGAAAATCAAAACCTGTATGAAAAAGGCCATGTGAGCAAAGAAACATACCACAAGGTAGTGCAATCCTTTTATTGGTGATTGACAGAATTGGTTATATGAAGATGTGTAAAATCTGAAATGTATGGAAACTGAAATAACCGCTTGCTACAATAAAAAACAAAATGAAATAGATGAGCGAGTGGTCAAGATTTTTAAGAAGAAGGCAACAGAAATGTCTGACGTTTTTGCCAGCCAATGGAAACCGGCAGGTGTGTTTATGACATGTACTCTCAGCCTCAATGTTGTAAACACATGCACTTTACACTACATAAAAGTAAATTCCACAAATCCTCTCCCTAATTGAAACACTTAAAAACCGTTTCGTTGTGTCCGTCGCTGGCTTCACTCGCAGGTCACGTGCATTAAGAAACGCTCGTCGATGACTTAGAAAGGTCGACTGGTTAATCAGTTCTGACATTTTATCATATGTTGGGAGATTACACAAGAGGTGATACAGTTAACACAGAAACAAAACACCTGCAGGTCAAATCTAGATCTTTTTGCAACACACAAAAATGAATTCTTAATTGACAGAAATCCACACTCACACACACATGCGCAAAACCCAGGTTTGTTCATTAATCATTAACGCAGAACTCAATGCTCCAAACTTTCTTCTGCGTCGTATCTCCATTTAGAATAAATGGTCAAGACTGTATGAACACATCAAGGCAACTTTGTCACGTGAGAGAAAGACTGGTAAGTAATGAGAGAAAGAGAGAGGCAGAAATACTGAAAATACAAACATAGATGGACGGCAGAGACATCCATTGAGGAACATCTAGGAAGGAATAGAGAGACTGAAGAAGAGACAGACTGGTATAGAAAAACAGATAGGTAAAGGCAGGGACAGAAATCCAGACAGATCGACGGACAGAAAGACAGGAATTTACATAGATAGATAAGGATATGGTCAGAGACACGGAAGGACTTGCAGACAGACAAACAGACAAAAAGGGATAAAGATAGCAATATTCAGAGAGAGACAGAGATTTACCAAGACATACAAACCGACAGAGGACCTGAGAGCCATAGGGGTGCAGGGACAAAGGGGTAAAGAGACAGACATGTAAGTGCCAAATCCACTAAGGCGACTTAATTCGTATAGAATTCTCACTAGACCATGCGACAATAAGACCATGCGATTACATGCGACCATACGAACACATGCGATAATATCAATAGGTTTTAGTATTGTCGCATGCCGGTCGCATGTCCATGCGAATTCGCATGAGATATGCGACTCCCATGCAACCACCATGCAAACGCCTGATCCACTGAAGTGAATTTTCCATGAGATCGGGCGAACGCTCGGCGAACGTGTGCGACCGCTAAATTCGCCTCAGTGGATTTGGCGCTTTAAAAGTGTATAAAGACGGATAGAGACAGAGATAGGGAGAGATGACCATAGGTATCGTTTTACAATTTAAGCGGTCGGGTATGACTGCTAGTGACCATTGCCCACTGGTAAATGTTCACTTTGCTGATGTATTGACACTGCATGTGTCTCGGGCAGTTGGTCCCGAACCGTATGCTTGTCCCTGCTGACAGCGGGCGGCCGACGGTGGGCATGGTAGGGGTGTCTGCAAGCAGGTATACTCAGAGGACCGACGTGCCTCCGAGCAGCTCACAGCCTGGGTAGGAGCAGCTCATTCATTATAGCGTGTCTCCCGCTCTCTCTCTCCTACTCTCATCACTGTGTACACCACATCACGGGACACAACACTATCACGATAACAGTCAGCCTAACGCCGACGTCAGCTACACAGAGCTGCTCGCTATGGATCCACTGTCATGAGGCGTGAGTAGCTCGCTGCAGCTCGCGGGGTGACTGCCGATGCCGCATCAGTTTCCCATTGGGGATTTCTCAGCTCTCTGCTCTGCTTACATACCCTCCAGTACTGCCATCCCCAAGCCTGCGTATCTGGGGTATTGTTCCTGTTATCTGAGCAGCTCGCACCACACCTGTCAATCTGGAGATAGTGCAGGAGACGGACAGGGTAAAGGCCCTGCTCAACACGTCGCACGTGCTAAGCACGTCCCATGTAATCGATGGCCGGCGCCACAGCTTCGCCATCAAGATAGCCTCCCTGGCGAATGGGACCCTGGTTGGGCATGTCACCCACCGCCAGCACCGGCTGAAGCAGGATGATGAGGGGGCCATGTATTACGTGGTTGCTGTTATCGTCATCTACGGCTTATCTATGGTGCTTATCATCGCGTCGTACATACGTAAGAACAAGAGCGACCGCAAGCTCAACAAGTATCTGAAGGAAATGGCTCGCCTACGGAAGAGGGAGTGTCAGATGCAGTTGATCAGTATAGCGACAAGCAAAGCTGGGAGTGCAGGTTTAACACAGAATCCTGGACTTCCAGGAGAGGAAGGGGGTGTCTGCAAAAAGAGCAAGGGTAAAGAAAAGCGTGCGCACTACATGGAGTGTCTCCCGCATTACAAAGGGAAGTCCGCACCGCGATACACGTTCACCACTGATAACCGTAAAATGGTCCTTGAGCTACCCGCCATGTCGTACACCACTGACTCCGACAACGAGACGTCGACGGAGGGGGAGGGTTGCTCCTCCCCAGGGTACATGTTCTGGGACGGTGGCTCTAGGAAGGGCTCCGAGGCCTCTTGCGCCGACACGGAGAGCCTGGTGGAATCGCAGGGAATCCGCCGGAAGAGCTCGCTACGCGGTCGGCGGGTGGTGCTCGTCCGACGTGCGTCGAACGACCCTGACGACGCACCACCTCCCTCGCCGCTCGCCCAGGAGGATGCGTCGGGGGGCGCGGGGCACGCCCCGCCGATCGGGTCTGGGGCAGCAGCAGCACCCCATCCCACCAATGAGCGACCAGTTAAAAGCGTCCGTCTCCTTCTACCGGAAACGGAGATGCCTTTAGCCGATCCGGAAATAGCTCAACTGCGAATCAGCGACGTCTGAACATGATATACAGCAACAGTAAGCATTTCACACACTCTTTTTCTAAACAGTCTTCCTCTAAATGGTGGATTAACCCTTTAAATGCAGGTTTTGCAGCAGAGTAGGGACGAGTACATGTCTCAATGTATTTACGCTCATGGCACATGCTTGAAAGAAAATTCAGCTCATAAGGCCTATTTCCATTGGCCGATTTTTGTGCACCACCCTCCGAAACCATCGGTGTGCACATGTGGAACAAATCGAAAACAGAGTATCCACTGTACCCTCACCGATTATGTGTCACCTACGTGGAGTCGGTCGCCACCACCGACAAACTTTCTGGTCAACTCGAAAAGTCTCCACCGTTCTTACCGGCCAAGGGAAACGGGCATATAGTTAGGTTATTTTTTCACGTGATGTGATACTTTTTTCTATTCATCAGACATGTATTTCTCAGGTTAACTGAGTTTCTCTGATGCAGCTTTGACAGGTCGTTTTTTCAATCAGACGGGAACTTTGTATACTGATCGAAGTACTCACTAGGAAGGCAAATTGATGACCAAGAATTTAAAGACCATGCATGCGGTTTTCATATCCGACAGTCCACTAGATTACTAAACAGTCTACTGATTTAACCAATTCAAGCATGTCATCTTTGCTATAAGCAACATCCAGATCCAGCACCACAGAGGGGGGCCACATTCTTTAGTAAACAGACATGTATAAGTTTTGAAAACTTGCTGATCAAAGTTACAGAACAGCTGTCCCCCTATCGTAGCAAAAGTCTCATTAGATAGTGAAGCGGTGTCTGAATATGCGATTTATTGGGTATCAACTACGAGTTGACTTTATCTGTTGTTTGTTTGACACTAATGAGAGCATTTATGATTACAACAGCCTCAATATATAGTTGTTTGCTTTGCCTAATAATGTTAGAAATGGTGGTAAGTCTGTCTTCTGTGTAAATTTCACGTTTATTCAATATTCTGATTTAATTTTGCAATTGCAGCTTTTATTCATTCAAATTAGAACAATACATGGTTTATTGTACAGTTCGCCGACGGTAGATTATATAAAATTCCAAATGAACGTGTTCTTGAAACAACTTTACAATGATAACCCCTTCCTCCACTTGCAGATTTTTGGGTACTGATGATTTTGTAGCTACTACACCGACCAATTTTAATTTTTTTCTAAACATATCCACCAGGGAAAACAAGCATTTAAGCAGGTTGGTGACCGATCTCTGTTCCTATTTCTGGTGTTTTGGGGCAACACTTTCCAATAAGATGGTCTAAAACTATTTTGTAGGGAATGAATGTGGTCCGAGTGTATAGAGGAGTTAGTTTACAAGTGCAAACGGAGTAACAATAATATGTGAAACCATAGTTATGGTGCCAATACGGGGTAGATTTATGAGTTGTTTCGGACAAATTCGTTCTGAACGAGCCGGCACGGCGAGTTCAGAACGAATTTCTCCTGACAATTCGGGCACATCCAAACTCGTGGAGTATTGTCTATTTATACGATTCTCGATGCAGTTCTATATAAATCCAAAGGCACCAGTACAACGATTCACGGCGTACAGTGCATTCTGTGTACGATAACTATACCCCTAGCAGCAGTGTGTATTTACACTGACTTAGTGCATAGGTATATAATAATCTATGGATTACCATTTGTGCGGAGATTGTGGCGCTCGCACAGCTCTCCCCTTATGTCTATGTTGTAAAGAATGGCTCCTAATTCCTGCCCTATTTTGAATCCACACTATGCATTTTTATTGAATCCTCGGCAAGTTCCATATGCCCTTTGGTACTGCGAATATCTTATATGTTGGAACTGCACTAAAGGCGGTCGAAGCAGTTAGAACTCCAGGACTTGCAGTTGCTACATTATCTCACAATGGAAAAAGGTATTTTCAGCACAAAATAATCCATCTTATTGTCTAGTTCACCATCAACACATTAAACTCACAGTCAATCTTTTCCATCCTATTCAATATGAGGTTTATGCATTTTTCCACGCGCAAATATACAAAGGGTAAGATAATTATTTTGTTATCTACCCGGTCTTAAATTCGTCTACTCTCTATTTATTATACATCGCATACAAAGACCCCATTGAAAATGTATGGGGACTCAAATACCATAATTGTGGTATACAGGTCCAAGTCTATGGAATACGGCCTCAAAACCGTGGTATACGGGAAAATAGTTCCATTATGCTATAGAGCAATGAAATTGTCCTTATTGTTATACCCTTTGTTCTCACTGGGTATAATTCATTTGAAAAGATGGATAATAAATGCAACAAACGATGATTGATGTCGTAATACACTCGCTAGCGCTCGTATATTATTATATACCTAGGCACTAAGTGACACACCATACTGTCCACTGCAACGTCTTTCGTAACGTACATATTGCGCGATAAGCCGTGTAGCATCATACTTACATACAGATTGCGTGCTTTGAACCTTAGTATGGCATGCTTTGGACCTTAGTATGGCGTGCTTTGACCTTAGTATGGCGTGCTTTGAAGAAATAACACATTCTGATTGGCCGAGAGGTTGACAACATGAATCTTGGCAGAAAAATTGCAAATGGCGGTTCTCTTCACTTCGCGTGTTCAGATGCGTCTTACACGCGCAAAGCAACGAGTTATCACGTGTACTGACCAAATATCGAGGCAACTAACATGTAGAATTCACCTGATACCGTTTAAATTGCTTAAATCTGCGTATTTGATCGGTATCAACACTGACCCTCCAGAGCAGACATCAACAAAGGCGGCCGTATGTGTGTGACGTCATTATCGGGGGTTCCCTACGCTCTGGGAAATCCCGAAGATGACGTCATCGGCGGCTGCACCGTCAAGTCGGTGTAACTTCACGGCGATTGTTTTTAACGTTTGATTTCGCATGTTTTAGCCATTTAAATGGTCTCAGGTTAAAGCTACACCTTAGTTGCCTCAATATTTCGTCAGTACACGTGATAAATCGTTCCGTTGCTCGTGTCAGATGCATCGCGACACGCAAATTGAGACACTACGAAACAAGGCGCCATGGTAACTGGAAAACGCTAACTTCACTCTCCGAAGCCGATATCCCGTTCCGTGTATTCATATAAAAGAACAGTTGTGATACGATTGGTGATGTAAAAAGTGAATCCGGGTAACTTCACATTCTCCAAGCGTAGTTCAAGTATGTTGCTATGTACGCTATCTATTCAAACCAAAGATCTGTTCGGATAGCAAAGTTAACTCGCGCAGGCGCAATTAACTTCCAGATGAGTATGGTGATGTACTTGCCGCGCTGGTGGACAGTGATAGTGTCAACAGAGTCGATTTCGGAGGATTATAACCAAAATAAGGTATATAATAATAAAAAAACATGTTGATGACGCCAGTACGGCTAAACTTATTCGAGGTGTCGACGATAAATCGTTCTAAACTCGGTCTTCGACTCTCGGAGTCGACGATAAATCGATCTGAACGCGGTCGTCGACACCTCAAATAAGTTTAGCCGTACTGGCGTCATAACCATGTTTTTTGATATTACTACGCATCAACTCTCATGGTTTCCAGCCGCCTGTTCACAAATCCATCAATTATTATCTATTTCTACCTGCCTGATTTTAGCCCAGGTCCGGCCGAGTACGTGAGCGACTGCAGTGGTGTTATTTTGCTCTCAAAATAATTGCAGAAGCCCTAGAAATATTGACCAAAGATGAATCATCAATTAGTAATGGAAGTTTTTAAGAACTGGCCATTGCCCATGTTGATTTATTTATGGTTCATTAGTTTTCTGCTGTTTACAGCCAATCGTTAATAACAACGATCCAATTGGACATGGAGTTCGTGAAGGTGTTTGACATAGTGTTATAGAACCAGATCTAACGCCATTTATGGAGAATGCGTGAAAACCGCCAGTTTATTGCTATATGGGTCAGATTTTCTCAAAATGTACAATTCTTACTTCTGTGCCATCACAAAACAAGATTCACAAAATTTCAACATCCTAGCTGTATGTAGATACCAATTATACTGACATTCTCCAAGCAATTCAGTTTTTACCCTTGAGTCACGTACAGTAGCTAAGGCCTAATCTTATAGACTAGCTAACCCAGTGACAAGAAAAGAGAATTCAGAATATCATCTATACTAAATGAAGAAGACAAATAACCATACACAGATATGTATTAATAACATATATTATCTTTTAGGGGGTCGCGTAACAGTCTCTCTTTGTACATGTGGGAGATTGCCCTCAAATACTGTCTTAGGGAGGAAAACTTTACGCACGTTGAGAGATAAGCCATGTACCTAATTAGAGTTTGATTAGACACCGGGAAAGGTTCAAAAGAAAATTCTCAGCAGAAGACTAGGTATTTTTTCCTGTGCTATGCGTAGGCCTTGTTGGTATTGTAGGCAAAAGCATTATCCACTAGGGTCTTTGCCCCCCCCCCCCCCCCTTCTCCACTGAGACAGGCATCAATGGTGATGGGGGTGTAAATGCGCTTCTCCAATAGCGGGACCTGGCCATTGAACACAACCAGGAAATCAGACCACCACTTGAGGTGAGAGCGAACGAAGAAATTTTGCAAAACAGTATTTTTAGGAGAAGATAGGTAGCACGGCTGCAACGAACAATGGCCGCCGTTGTCCGTGTTCAACTTCACGAGGATAAACTACATCCATAAAAGATAATCAACCAATTTTCTTTTTCACATACACTTTTAGAACCTTACCAAATTTATCTATATTATTTTTTCCTGTAATCTCCCTCTCAGCAAATTCAAAATAAATTCCAACAAATTTTAATCAAAACCAGGGTAGAACTGGATGCAAACCAGATCCTAAATCCCCATACAAAAGCTGTGTAGATGCCATCTGCACACAAATCAAAACGAAAAAATAAACTGATCTGTACAGTAGTCAAATACAGCACGGGAGTGGAGCATAATCAAAAGTGAAAGGTTTTTAGGAAATTAATTTTATTTCAGGGTTTACTATAAGATTATAACCGAATGTTTTGTGTTAATGAGTTCATGAGTGTTCATGAGTGTTGATCAATATAGCAAAGGTTCCTGTAGTAAGGGTTTATAAGTGTATTGAATGGACTGAGTATACCTTGGGGGTACGGTATATGTGAATATCGGCAGAAGGCATACGGTAATGAGTCATGCACACGGCCACCTCCGTGGATGCAAACCAGGTTAGGAGACTTTATTGAACGAACTTGAGACCAAGTTTAGGACTTTACTAATTGGTGAGTTATGTCACTACCTCTGTCATATGCCGTACTATTAAGCCTTACATTGTGTGGGATCGAGACTAGTCAACCTGGGTCTCGTATCTCACCCCCTACCATCTATATTGAGTGTTACTCTCACCTTGAGAAGTCAACTTAAGACTTATCCACGCATTTGTGAATATGCTGCACTACAGGAATGTGAACACTTGTGAACAATTGTAAATCATAATCAATTCTTATTAAATGTTTGAACTCTTATCTACTGTTGACCTCTTTCCTATGAAGAAGACACGTTTAAATTGAACAAGATTTATTCCCTGTATCATATAATTAATATTTCACTTAATTATTCAATATTTTTCTATGGTATCTCGTGGTTGATAGGAAGAAACTTTAGTGACTGGAGGCCTATCAATGCACTGCCCAAAGTTGCTCTGCTCCCCACTGATCTTCATATTAATAATCAAACCTAATTAACTCTAGACAAATCACGAATTTGCATCCGATAACCCTGTTGCCTGCCCCTTCAAAGATCTTTGAAAAGATTGTCCACAGTTACCTATATCAGACCCTTGAAGAATCTGAGATCATTAGTGACCTTCAGTGCGGTTTCAGGAGCGGACTAGGGACGACTGATGCTGTTCTTAAACTTGTTTCTGATCTGTATACCGAAAGAAATGAAGGTAAGGTAATCGCCCTGTGTTTTGTCGATCTGCGTAAAGCGTTTGACGCAGTTCCGCATGCAATGCTATTAGCCAGTATCAAAAGTTTGATTAAAGTCCCTGAGAACCTACTGTCTTGGATAGGTAATTACTTAACGGAGACAATCTACCACGATCAATGGCAACACGTCGACAATGAGACAGTTGTCCTTTGGTGTGCCCCAGGGCTCTGTCCTGGGGCCGCTATTCTTTATCGTGTATGTGAATTCGATGTGTAATGGACTTAGAGAAGTTAAAGCTATTCAGTATGCAGACGATCTCATTCTGTACTCGTCACACCTAAAAGGTGATGTAGCAAAATCACTACTCCAGTCGTCACTAGACAGTATAGTTGATTGGTGTACAACTTATGGCATGACCCTTAATGAAAGCAAGACCCAGACTTGTTGGTGTGCATCCGCCAGATGCCACCCGCATTTACCAGATTTGAACTTAGAATGTCGGGGCACTAGCCTAAAGGAGGTTAAACACTACAAATACCTGGGAGTAGTTCTGGATGGAGCTTTGAACTTTAGTTGTAACATACATAGTATGATCAAAAGTTGCAATGCACGGCTCTTCAAGCTGTCAAAAATTAGGGGTTACATAACGGAAGCAGTCGCTCTCCGAATATATGTGGTTATAGCTTGTCCAATCCTAGAATACTGCAGCTTTCTCCTCGACAGTGCATCTCAGAAGGACATTAAGTCACTCCAAACGACTCAAAACAGAGCTCTAAAGATAATTCGATATCGTAAATGGCCCAGGATCAGTACTATAGACTTGCACCGGCAGCTAGGAATAGACTTATTGGAAACAAGAAGGCGAATGCAGTTATTAAAAACAATGTTTAAACTGCTAGAATCTGATCAGCGCATCACAAGGAGCTCGAACAAGGTCAAATTTAAATTGCCTCGTATATTGACAAGTTTGTACCAGAAATCACCTGTATACCGAGGACATCAAGCGTGGTCACAACTTGATGCCTGTGAACAGCGTATTCTAACTGTGAAAGAGTTTAAGGTGCAAGTCAAACAGCATTACTCAAAATTTGACTGGAGAGTCTAGGTTGAATGGCTTTGAGCTTAGGAGCTCCTCTACCATCATCATCATCACTTACAATGAAATTTAACTGTTGTTCCTATCAAATCATGTGAACCTTCCTGCACAGCGGAAGACTTGCTTTATGCAGAGCTGTTGTTTTGTGAAATTTAAAAAGAAAAAAAAAAAAAATTATAATTAGGGAATATTCATAATTACGTATCTTTCAGCATTGACTCCTATAGTTAATGATACCCTACATATACCCCTTCTAACGGTGATCTGAATCTTAGATGAACTAGCATTCAGGTTGTCAACTCAATAGTAATACAAGAGCAAAGGGAATATCGTCATACTAATCAATACACAGAAATAGTGGTAGACGTGCAATCAGCTGAAGCGACTGCTGGTATATGATTAGATTCAGCGCGCTGCTGACCGCGGCGGGCTGTGTAATGTTCTAATCCCCTACTTAGCATGGTACCCATTGGTTGGTGGCTGTCACCTGGTTTTTCTTCTATCCCTTATTGGAGCTGTTTGACCTAATTTGGTGAGGTCAGTGTGTCGGCCAATCGGTCGCCAGTTTACAGTCTGATTTGGCTTAGCTCTGTGGGTGGGGGACCAGTGGGAGTTATTATGGTGCTGCCATCTGTTGTTCCCTGCTGGAATCTAAGTCCAGAGGGTGGTGTCCTCTACCTATAGGGATACTAATGGGTTTTTTTGTGGGTGGGATAGCGCTTTGTGGGTATCCGATATACCAGCAGTTTCGATAATGTCTTATCTCGTCAGGCTAGGGTTGGCTGATTGGGGAGAGGGTTTGTTTCCATACTTCTGTTTAGTGGCCTCCTCTCTGCTCAGTCGTATATTTGGGTCATTTTTTTATTTTTTTTTATAACAATTTCTTTAATGAGTCATTCATAGGTGGTCCTTTACAGATATGCCTTGGTACTACATCGTTCATAGTTTGACTTCAATAAAGGGGCGGACACCTCAATTTGAAACAAATTGATTTTCATGGCGTAGCCTACTCTTATAAGATCTACAATATTTTCATCTATATAGCGTCCATATGATTGATTGCACTCGACAATTTCTTCTTATAGGGATATGTTTCAGCAAAACAGTACTAATACATTACAATCATCATTCTTAAATACAATTTTGTTCATATAGTCAAGCATAACAACGGCAGCTATACCTGATTTAAACCTCCTTATATGGTGTTTCAAGTAGATTTTGCAATAATCTTCTTTTAGTGAGCGATTTGAACATGGCATATGTTTCCGTATTCCTAATTTGAGATGTTTGGTTATTCCAGAGATTACTGCTGTAGTAGTGTACAGATTTCATGAAACTTGAACAGTTTGGTTTGTTTCTGAAGAGAACAGGCGCATCAAACTTCCTTGTAGGGTTTACTCTATCATCCAAATAACGTTTGGTTCTACTCCTTTTGTACATGTAATTGAGAACATGCGAAGCTCTTCTATCTTCTAACTGGGTTATGCTTGTGTTCTTATGCATATTAATAACTGGGGTATGTTGCAGATACGAAGCGCCCGATTTTGGAGCTTCTGTAATTTTCCTAAGTATTTTGCTAGACAAGTTCCATAGATAATGTCCCCGTAATCCATATAGGGTTAGATGATTTATGTAAATTCTAACAGCAGCGTTCTCAGATATATATGATCTCATTTTCCCTAGTTGATATAACTTATAACATACATTTTTTACACTATTGGAGAAATGAAAACGATAATCCAACATTGTGTCTAGAATAATACCAAGATATTTATAAGAAATAACCTTGCATAATATGTTGTTGTTCATTCTAAGAGTACCTTTATAACAATTATTTCTCTTTCTTGAGGAAAATACCATATGTTTCGTCTTTATTATATTGACCGACAAATTGTTTTGAGTACACCATATGCGAATTTTGTCTAGGTCATCCTGCAAATTATTATATAGAGCTCTGTTTAGTTTACCTTGGATATATACAACGATATCATCGGCGTAGAGTACAACCTTAGATTTTTGGGCAACCTTTGATAAGTCGTTCAGATAAATTATAAACATCAGCGGTCCAAGAATGGACCCCTGAGGGACACCGTGAACCACAGATTTCTCTGCCGAAAGACAATTATTAACTTTAACCATCTGTCCCCTCCCATTTAAATAATTATTAAACCAGGCCAAGTTTACACCTTTAACAACATTTAGTTCAAGCTTTTTTAATAGATTTCTGTGGTTCACAGTGTCAAAGGCCTTCTTAAAGTCTATGTACACCGCTACAGTGTCCCGTCCTACATTTTTTCCCAGCAATATGTCATCAGTAAAATTTGAAACCGCATCAACAGTTGACAATCCTTTACAAAAACCATATTGACAATAATCAAGTCTTTCGTTGTCACATAAGAAGGTATACAGTTTAGCATGTACAATCTTTTCCATTACCTTTGATATTATTGGTAACAGTGCAATAGGTCTTAGGTTTGATACATCATAGGGATCTCCCCCTTTTGGAATTGGGACAACAACCGACAGTTTCCAACTATTGGGTATTGTAGCAGAGCTAAGGGTACAGTTTAACAACTCCACAAAAACATGTGGGACTTATAATATGCAGTCTCTAAAAATATGTGAGGGAATGCCTTCTAACATTGACTGTTTATGTATATTCAAATCTTTTGCCACCTTTAACACATCAGATGCTTCCACAACCAAATCTGGTAGGGTTTCTAGATTTTGTTCCTGATATGACATCCATGGCATATGCATAGTTTCGGCCAATTTCTCTCCTATCTCATTAAAAAAGGTTCTTATATATGAGGCTGTTTCATCTACATGTATTACATGTTTTGAGTCATCCTTTAATTGAATGGATGTGTTTGACTTATTTTCCATTCCAGGTAAAATGTTATTTATTTTTCTCCAAAACTGTTTAGGATTATTACAATTTCTGTCCAGCACATTCATTGTGTACAGTTGTCTGGCTTGTTTAACCATATTATTGACATGATTTCATGCTTTGCGGGCCTTGTCCCTAATTACCTGTGTATTAACCCTTTTCGCCTTTGCCCATAACATATTTTTATCTCTTATTAGCTTGTAAAGCTGATTTGACATCCAGGGTTCGTTATTAGCTCTAATCTTGAATTTCCGATATCCACAATTTATATCCAAAAAGGTATTTATGATTTTTAATATTTCATTCTATTTATCTTCAGGTGAGGCCATATCAAAGTAGCTATCCTAATTTAGTTGTGTTAGGTATTCAGCCAAATCAGCTTTACTGTATTTTATGTATGATCTACCGTAAAATTCAATCTTTTTCTTAGGTATTTTCTTCAGTTTATTGGTAATTAAGAATATTAGTTGGTGATCACTGATAGCAGTCGACAAGACGCCCGCTTTGTTGTTACTTGAATCCTCTGTGAATATTAAGTCTATGATGGAGCTATTTTTGGATAATCTCGTTGGACTTTTGATTTGTTGTTGTAGCCCATTTAAGAGCATTTCTGTAATTAGCTTATCTGCATTTAGTTCATTAGGGTCAATCACATTTATATTGAAATTTCTCATAAGTATGATCTCATGCTTCATGATATTATTCACCTCTTGTGTAATATCTGTTAGGCATTGGATAGATATGTCAATATTCCCATCATTGGGTCTATATATGTTACAGAGAGCCATCTTTTTATTATTATTAGTTAATTCTATGACCTGTATTTCAATGTCCTTCGTACTGGTATTCAAAATGCAATAGGGTTGTGGTGTCACATTTTAAATCGTTTTTAACGTGAACACATAAACCACCACCTATTTTGGGTTTTAAATCATATATATTATTTTTCCATTTTCGGTCCACCCTTGATCTGGTGTAACCATATAACTGATAAGAAGAGTCAGCGTCATTGTCCGTCAACCATGATTCGGATATTGTTATTATGTCCCATTTGTTTTTCTTTGCTTCCATCTGTAATGTTTCAAATTCAGACCTAAGACTTTGTATATTCATATGTATCATTTTGCAACCCTTGTTCTTGACTACCTCTGTATCTTCAATAAACATAGAATACATATATTATAAACATATTTTTTCGTATTTTGCTGAACACATATATATACTTAACGCAACAATTTGGTCATGTCTGAGTGATTCTCCACCACAATAGACGTGTAGCCCTTGGCACTATGAACAAGAAATTATTTCAATCATCTTAGAGAAGAAGGTAACCTCGGCCATTACAGCCGTTACACTCATTCTGTTACAAAAAAATAAGTCAAATAAAATTTCATTAAGTGAGCAGGTACTATAGGATGCTTGTCCTGACCCTCCTTTAGGAACCTTACATAAGTTACCTCGTAACTATTAGTAATTCTTTGCAGGCATTTAGCCAAATAATAAAATAGATGGTGTGAGGAATAGGTTTGACATAGGAGTATTTTAAGGTTTATCCCACCCACTTTCCCTCACTACGACCTCTGGAGTCATGCATGTTCGCATCCCATAAGTAACAGTTTGCGATCGAGATCATGGTGCCAGTAGTTGATAGAAAGTAGTATTAATATAACCTTACCATAAAAGACCACTGGTGTTACAATGCATTTATCCATTATAGGTAACAACAGATAAATAGCATGCCTTAGCGAGGGTAGTTTAAACATTTATCTAATTATATTTGTGGGGCGCCTCCCTGGTTTGCTGAGTCATTCCAGCGGTACAGAGATGGGAATGTTTAGTTCAAAGGTTTTGGGCAGTTCCTTAGCCCAGAGATTCAGCTGCTGTGTGGTCGGGTGAATCCCATCTTGTAGTAGACTCCAGTAGTGTTTGTACTTGCCCTTTCTCCATTTATGCGCATTATTTGCTAGCCACGGGAAGGTGGCGTTTCGTCAAGAGTTTATAGCAGTTAAGTTCTTGTTAAATTGAAGTACAGCATTTGTGATTAGATCTTATTTTATAACGAGTTCACTCTTTTTTTGTAGTTTAGATACTTCATCATCCTCACTGGTCGTGGTGTCAATACAATCAGGTAAGTAGGTACAAACTAGGGGACATATTACAAAACTTGCTTGTGGGTGATTTGCCTCTAGCCAATCAAATCCTGCACTTGCGTAGCTTGTTAGGGTTTTACATAATGTATGTTCATCCTTCCATGGCATAATAAAAATGCGTTTTTCTGGATCACTCGGATCTCAGATTTTTTTCGTTAAGTCACATGTGCCTCCCATTACGTACACTACTGAGTTTGACTGATGTAGCAGATGGTTATTCGCTAGCACAATTAACTCTCTGAGTGTGGCCCCAGGAAAAGCGTATACATTAAACCTTTGTGCCTTTGTGCTATTGTAGGCTAGGGCTTCGTAGAGTCTCCTTACTCTTGAGTCCCCAATGATCACATGGTTCGGTCTGGGTGACCAAGTCTGTATTAATGCATTTTCCTGCTTCATGATATTGTGCGATAACTTAGTAGAGAAGTGGGTGGGTTTTCCTTGTCGTTCTGCCATTCTCTGCTATAAAGTCTTCCTAGTACTCTCCCAGTTTAGTTCTCACTTTGCAGATGGTGGTTGCGTGTGTGTGTGTAATGATTTGATAAAAAACTTTTTTTCACTCAGATTCTCAGTTTGCAGTCCCTTGTTGGGGGTTGCTTGGCTGTGAGGCAGCTGCCAGTTGGGCAGTTTTGTGTGGAAAAATTTGTTTTGACGTGGCATTCGATCACCTTCAACCGTACCTACTGTCCATGGTGTCAAGACCCGATGGGGCCTGGGTCTTGAGGTTGTGTATCCAGTTGTATTCAACCTTCAACCTCAGGTTCCGGGCCGCCTTCCCGTCTGGGTGGCTGTGAATGAAGTCCAGAATTTTGAACTCCATGTCATTTGTTCCATGGTGTCCTGGTTTGCAATAGTGCTTTGGGACATCACTTATTTTGCTTCGGTTTTCTACCGTTCTCATGTGTTCTCGCATCCGTTCTTTGATTTTTCTCTTTGTCTGTCCGACATATTGTGCATTACATGTCTTGCATGTAATGCCATATATCACATTTGAGCTGTTGCATGTGATATTGTGTTTGGTTTGGTAAGTTTTACTAGTGGTTTTGCTTTTGATCTGTCCCTCCTTGGAGATCTTTTTGCAATATTTGCAGTCCTTTGTTCTGCATAAGTTTCGACCTTTGTTTTTGTCAGGGTTTTTTTCTGATTTCTGACCATAGTCGGTCCGGGCTCTGACCAAGATATCTTTTAGATTTTTTGGTCTTTTGTAGCCCTTTACGAGTTTGCTCTCGTAGATTTCTTTGGTAGTTGTTGCCTTCCCTAGTATCTCCCAGTTTTTCTGGACTACCTTGGTGACTGTATCGTCATTTTGATGGTATGTGGTGATGAGGAAAGTCTTTTCCTCCTCATTTTCCTTCTCTTTGCCAGTCTTTCGTGTGAGCAGATCCATTCGTGGTATCTGTTCCACCCTTTTTGCACACTCATTTAGGATGTTTTGTGGGTAGCCTCTTTCTTTGAATTGGTTTATCTTTTCCGCTGTGTCTCTTGCATAGTCACTTTGTGATGGGGGGTGAGCAGAATCGTATTTGAGGTGTTTCTGTCTGTGGGCTTCAAGTACAGATCGGTAATGAGGGTGTTGTCCGTGTCTCTAATGACACGAGTGTCCAAGAATGGGATCTCCATTGTGAACTTGATGGTTTCGTGTTATGCATTTAGCCACTTCAACCATCGTTCGAGTTCTGTTGGCCCATGTTCCCATATGAAAAAGATATCATTGATGTACCTCCACCAGACTTTCGGCTGGTGTTCATATTTGGGTAACATTTCTTCCTCCAGGTGCTCCATGAAAAGGTTGGTGTAAGATGGTGCCAACCTTGTCCCCATGGCGGTACCTCCTATTTGGAGGTAATTGTCGCCATTGAATTGGACGTTGTTCTTTTTTAGAACAAGCTGGAGAATGTGGATTAAAGTGTCATTTGTTGGCTTTAGTCCACTTGCTCTCGTTTTTGTCAGTTTGTCTTTGATTTCTCTTATGCCCTTTTTTTCCACACGAAACTGCCCAACTGGCAGCTGCCTCACATCAAAGCAACCCCCACAAAGGAATGCAAACTGAGAATCTGAGTGAAAAAAAGTTTTTTATCAAATCAATACACAGAAATGAGAATATGTTCCCCTAATACACCTCCAGCACAGATCATACGAGAAAAAGGACAAACAACACAACAACCAACCACCCAAATTCACTCAACCACATAGACCCACATTGAAGACACTTGATGCCCCATAATAGAACCCACTGGCACCTGTACAGGGCGCCACCACATCATATATTCAACCAATAACAACTCTGCTTTCTGCGAACACGCCAAGATAAACCAATAGGAAACACCGTACCAGGGTCGGAAGGCTTTAGCATGGGACTCAAACGCGGCTGGCCGATTCCCTGCATTGTGGTCGTGGTAGCGGTAGGGGAAAGTGCATCTTTTCAATATTTCCCATAGAACACATTGGGTGAAGCAATTGAATATCGATGCACTCAAGCATGCCCCAAACATGAGACGCATATGATAGAGATAAGTTGGCTCGCCTTCTCAAAAATCCCATTGCAGCCCCAGTAAAGGGAAGTTGTCTGGATGAATTTTAATGCTGTGGTATGCATTAGACAGGTCAATCTTTGCCAAAAAGTCCTCTTGAGAAATAAAGCCCGCTGCATCTTCCAGTGACTGATATCGGAAGCCTTTGTTAACGGCATAAGTGTTGAGTGCAGAGCCTATAGGCCTGCTCCCATTGTGAATGAGCCTTATACCTCCACCAGGCTTTGCCATTGTCCATTTCAATATAAATTTGCCTCTGGACTAATCCTTTTGTCTCCCATTGTGTTGCCAACCTGTGGTTAGGTTGTTCTGCTCCTGCCCCTTCTGTGTACAAGTTAGATATTCTAAATCCATGTTTGACACCTGTCGTAATAAAGTCCCTGTCATTATCACTGCCTGGTACCAGTTACTCCCAGGAGCCCCGGTATCAGTGCTCCATCTGTTATACAAGTCTGGGCGTCACAATTCTAGGTAGACTTGTGTTGAAATTTGCATTTGTCTCCATATGGGCACTCACCGTTGTTAGCAAAGAGTTGGCACTCCACCTCGGGATCATGCCCTTTCTCCTGCTTGGTTGGTCTGTGTTGCCCTCCCTTCCTGTGCGGTTTGCTGGTATTCCTCATTGTAGGCGTCGGTCTGGGTTGTGGTACGGACTGCTTCCATGGCATCAGGGCAAGGGCTTCAATGGAGGACACTTTGTCCCCCCACCTGTACCCATTCCGGGCCTGGAGCCCCCAGTAGCGCGTATCGAGCCCTAGCACCGATGTCCACTCAAATTTACATGCTAGCTCAAAAATATACACCCTGTATGCCAAGGTAGTCCTCTAGGTTGGCTCTGGCCAGGTCGCCATCCTTCATCAGCTGGTACAACACTTTAATGTTAGCCATGCCCCACTCCGCTATGGTGATGTAGACTGGCGTTGTTTAGTCCGGGCTTAGCACCATTGTCCCGTCCTTGCTTCAGTAAATCTGACGGTGTCTTTCTTCTTTTTCACTATGTGCAGTTTAACGTGTTCAGGCACATTGTCTGATACTTTGACAGCCTTTCTTCCCACCTGCCTTAATTGTTAGGAGCACAGCGGGGTCATAGCTGTTTGACCTAATGCTGGCTGGTGCTCCCATATAGCCCTCTGCTTTGCCTCCTTGCTTCATTTCTGTGTCATCCTTGCCTGCCTTTAAAGATTCTATCACCTTGTCTCACCCGGAGGCCGCATTGAGTAAGGCCGAGTTGTTGTTGTCAGTTTTATCAGCTGTGGAGGGGGTGTCGTTGTCCTCCTCCCTGTCCTCTAACTCGCTCCTACTTCTCTCAGGTGTCTCTGTGAAGTTAGGTTTACCCAGCTTGGCTAAACCTTGCTGCAACCGCCTGGCTTGTCCACGAGGTATTCCAGCTCCTTCACGTTGCCCATAGTCATAATGACTAATACGTCAAAGTCTGCATATTCTTCACTGGATAGGACCTATGTGGTCTTTCTTATGGGGCCTTCTGACTTCACCCATGCAGTGAACTCAAAATTGCGCCCTGGTTCCTGGGAATCATCATTGCTCTTGTCCACCATGATGATGAGCAGTTGGTAATAGCATGTGCGGTGTGCAGACTCCTGCAGGGATGTGTCCAGTCTCCCCTGGCTAGTGGCATGAGGGGAGGGGGTTGGCCACCAAGGGTCGACTGTTGCGCCCTCTCCCGTCTTTCATTTAAACCTTTATATATCCTACATACCTCCATATTACACACAGAGGCCAAACCTGCTACGTTCGTAGCAAACATGTATACGTACACTTCAGAAGTGTTTTCAACCTTCAAGAGATATATAATTCAAATTAATAGAGCCTGTTGGGTGGTGGTAGGTGGAAAGATGACAAAAAAAACACAATCTGAAATTTCAAAAGAGCAAAGGACTAGGTTAACTTGCTCACAACCACCAGTGAAACAACACTAAAGATAGAAAGAAGTCTCCTGAAGAGCAATGGAGTGACCAGGAACACAGCACATCATAAAATGGGCCTTCATAGTACTGGGTACCGGCCCGGGAATGGTGAGGAGAGTTCTTCTTGGGCCTGACGAATGTCCTCCACAGGAACATGAAGATACTGCACAAGACTGGGGAGTGGTTACCAGCACAGGCAAAGTCAGCAGCATTGTGGAAGAAGATGCTGCACTTGACTGTTGAGTCGGCCATGGTTTTCACTGTAGCACCAATCACAGGCTCCCTTCCCATGACCTGCCTCAAAGTACAACAAAGTTGCTGCACAGTTGAAGAGCTGCTGGTGTTTGGCGATGATACTGAAACATGCACTGTTCCAATACTGTGACATCAGGCCATCAGTGACATACTGGATACAAGAAATACCAGGAACTTCTTTAGAAATGACTTTGTAAAAATAGATAGACTGCAGTTCGTCAGGGTAGCTGACAACCCAGTTCTCAGCAAATTCCATCTGCCCAGTATACTCCACCAGAGTGAGGTTGTCGCCCAGTCTACGGAAGGTATCAGGGAAAAGTTGGACTTCAGTTGATGCCTGAGAGTGTTGTGTGGTTTTGTGTTGTGGCAGTGCACCGTAAGGATGTAGCGGTGCTTTCACTGAACACTGCGGAAGAAACTGAGGGAAGCTCAGACATGAGGGAATTCTTCCCGGAACTTCACATGAAGAGCATTGAGGAACTCCATAAGCTGGACTTCCTGGTACTTAACCTTCCCCAAAGTGACAGTGTCTTTCTTGCCCGGAAGAGTAACAGAATGTTTGGGCCTCCTGAGGAAGTCAACTATAGCCAAAGATGTTGTGTGGAAGGTAGCTAGACCTGACTTGTCCTTCCACGGTGAAGACAGAGTTCTTCAATCCAGGCCCACATCCTGTGAGAGTCAAGATGCCCCACATACCACACACACTTTTGGCCAGAACTCTTCTCTGTTGCATTCTGGGGAGATGCTTGATGGCAGCGGTGATGACATCGTAGATCCGGGCTTTGTGCACCTCACACGGGAGTGGAAGAGGTGGCTTCAGTTGGGAAGTCAGTGTGGTGGGGGTGTGCACTGGTGGTGTTGTACACAAAGGGTCCCGGTCAGGCAGTACGTTGGAGGCAACATCCTGCACTGTATGCGTAATGTATACATGTAACCAGGCAAAATCTTAACAAGTACATGTCATGCAAATTGTGCATACAATGCTGAAATGTATGAATTAAAAACTCATGGCTAAATTGGGAAGACTTTAGAGAAGTATTTTTCCAGGTGCCTTTGCCTCTGTGAACTGTCGGATCACAGCCCTGGAAATCAAAAGATAATCTACATCAACATACATCTTAAAAGTAAGATGCTCCCAACACCTGTTATCTTGAACAAGATGCACACTTCAAAGGATTTACACTGTTATCTCTTCACTTAGAGTGAGGAGATAAATAATAATATAATAATTGCACATACAGTAGAACCCCGTCTAACGGTCACCCCGCGTAAGCGGACACCCCGCGTTAGCGGACACTTTTGCTCGGAACAGAATTTGTTCCCTCTATTAGATGTTTATTTAAACCTTGCGTAAGCGGACACCTCGCGTAAGCGGACACCTCGCGTAAGCGGACACCTCGCGTAAGCGGACACCCCGCATAAGCGGAGCAGTTATTTTGGTACGAAAAGGCCTAAAACCCTGTGTAAGCGGACACCTCCGACGGACACCCTACTAAAAAAGGATTAATCTGTCCTTTTTATCAGTGTGTGTGAGTATTTTCATAGAAAATCCATTTTGTAATTCAATGTTTAATAGCTTCGGAGCCAATTAAGATATCAGAAAATGGATTTCAGATCTATTATCACCTCTGTCTCCCCTATTCATCGGTATATAACACACTTATATTGGGCTGGAGGAAACTTGAAAACCCCGTGTTAGCGGACACCTCGTGTAAGCGGGCACTTTGGCCCGGAACGGAGGGTGACCGCTTACACTGGGTTTTACTGTACATGTACGTGTAGACACAGCTTAACAATATGGTGCACTCTCCCAACACCAATTCCATTCTACCTATTAAGTAGCAGCTGCAGTACAGTGTAATGAATCTACAATTCTAAATGTGTGTACATAGTAAAGAGTGAATACAAACATATGCAAAAAGGCACAAGTCTTTTACAATAATAAAACTCAACAAATGTCATACCATGCATACAGAAGGCAGCAAACTAGATTTCAAAAACTTTCAATTGTTCCATTTCGTCAGTAAGGATCAAAGCAATTGACCCAGAGACAAAGAAATGCTCCCTTTTTTCACCAACCAACCAGCCATGTGTGATGAACGGGCATCAATTCAAAATTGAAAACAACCCAAAAAAAACCAGAAACATTCAGTAAACACATACTGGACAGTTTATAGGATATACACAACAAGTTTCCGAAAATTTTCAGCACACATAACACACAGTTTCAGCGAAAGAAAATCAAGATTTCGAAGAGCAAAAGGTTGCACATCTTACATCATGTGGTGGTCGAGGGTTCTAAAGGCCGGTGTAATGGAATTTGGCGCCAATTGCGAATTGTGGCGCAATGAATGGGTCAATCTGGATTTACAAATTGCCTCCCCACAAGTTGACAAGATTTTTAGGGAAGATACTACTTATATAGAACGTCCTGTATTTACAGTAAATACGGCATGGCTATATAGTAAAATATATACTTCAATTGTTCAAAACCATACAAATCAAATTTGGCACATTTAAGTAATATTCACAAAACAGTCAGTGTCCTGGGCGAACTCGCATAATAGTTTGAGGATAGGCCTATAACTTTGCACAATACTTCAAAGAGTATATATAAGTGTTAGTTGTGTAATAGGCTTGAGATCACATAGTTTAGTATGACATAAGGTAAGTGTCATACTAATAGGAAAAGTTTGATACCGTGGAAATGTTATATTCAACATGGTAACACTTGTGTTGTTTCTTGTGTTTTTACCCATTTTCATACTTCCATTGCTTATTGAATAATGAACAAGTAGTCCCATATAGTCTATATCGAATTAAAGCTGAGACTATCCCTGATAACATACACAAAAACGTTCTTTGATATATCAATCATTAAAGGATTTACAGGTGATTATGTTAAAAGAAATAACGCAATTACATGGGATTGTACATTCTGAGACAATTTGACCCACATACACAATAAGGTGGGCTTCATGAGAAGCATATCCTTCTCAACAGGCGACCTGGGGGTCGATTTACCCAGAAAATCTGCGTACATACTTTATGGATGGCCCCTAAAAGGCAACCTTTCCAGCGCATCCAGATTAACTATACCCCAAGCTACAGGTGGCGGGTCTCTAATGATTAGAGGCAGCTTAATGGGACTGGTCATCCCTTTTGTCTCAGCGCAGGTCTCACATGATCTGGTGTAGTCATATACATCTTAGCTCATTTGTGGCTAGTAGTATTGGTCATTCATGGTTCCTATCATTTTAGATACACCTAAATGTCCTCCCAGTTTTGAGTCATTATGATTGATAAGAACAGTGGACCAAATCCTGTCTGAATGTAGCACATTATGTCATTGACTATACTGCGTAATGAACTTCTCTCAGAACGATCAATTTACACAACTCCTGATACTCAGTTATGAAGTCGATGGTTACTTTACATATATCATCTTTTGCCAGTCCCTCCATTAATTCAGCAAGCGTTACTACCAGTACACGAAATTGCTCAATCTTGTCGCACCAATAGACGTCGGTACTTATTGTGTTTCACGTTACTAGGTCTTGTGCAGGCACCTCCTTCCCTTGTATAACATGAATTTGGTGTTTTCCAAAAATGCCACTTGAGCTGTTACAGCCCCCGCACGTTCAGCTCGTTGAACAAGCTTTGGCTTTCTCACTCGCAGAGCATCAAGATATCGCATATGTCCTCATATCGCATATTTTGACAACTGCCAAACCACGGAAATTTTCGTTCACCTCATGCTCTTTTTCGTAGTATTCACTTCTCCAAACAACTGAGTGCATCAGATGCCACAATATCTTTACCTTTTAGATGAACCACATGGTTCTCAAGCCTGTTGCCCGCCGAATCTGTAGTGTAATTTTAGTGCAATTTGTGACTAACAATTCATCCATGCGTTCCTTTTGTTCAGACGATAACGTTGACCTCCAGTAATCTACTTTTGGAAGAATCTTTGCTCTTATCTCTGAATCACTCCTCTCTCCAGAAGAATCAATTACACCACTAGAACATGATATCTTCGCTATTTGATCTGGACCTAATTGACATACCTCCCATATGATTGTGCCCACATCGTACAAAGCGTCCAAAGTAAATGATCACATTACACTGACTCCCAACAGTAATCGCCTCTAGCATATTCAACAGAAGAACAAAAGTAATTTCTCTGTTTAATAATAGCTTTGGACATGAATGAATCATTATACAGATCAGCACTCATACATGAACTATCAACGCATTTGTCAACAAGCATCACACAGTCCATGCCGCTGATCATCACATCAGTACACAGAAAATTCATAGCTTCCTTTATGCCGTTTACCTGATTGAGAACCTCTGTGATGAGAGTATGAGTACCCTTTGTCAGTGGTCGATCTGTAGTCTTTGTCGGTGGTCAATCCGTTGTTTCAGCTGCACCATCAGCTGCACCATCCCTCCTTCGTGATGAACACCTTCCAGCGAATTGCTCTCACTTGCAAAAGTCAACCGTGTGAAGCAAGCCTCTAAGTTACCTTATAGTCCCTGGGCCAATCTGGAAAAGGGGCTTATTGAAGGAGTTGGCTGCCCCCCCCCCCCCCCCCCCTTCCATTCCTCTACTTAACGTTTCTACTTGTTGTCACTCTGGCAAGTGGTAAGATTACCATGACAACAGCTGTTGAAGACACCTACCATCAAAATGCCTGAACGCCTGTAATTCTGAGTGCTGAAAATCATTACTTGGTTCTGTGTTCTTTTAAGTATTACAATGACTCATTAGATTAAACTTTGGTATTGGACTCCATATTCTGGTCCTTTGGAGACTCAGCACAGCAAACAGAATCAGAATATGTCTTCTCAGTGGCCTACAGCAGCCTTTTTCATGTGTGTACTATTAATGTCCCCTTTACACATCTGTAATTTTCCACATATTTGTTTCTTGAATAATTTAAAGACTATAAAATCTTTTCACATGCAGTTTTTTTGCTATGTGGCCATATTATGGCATCCTTATTTTTAGTGTTTTATGATATCAGGTTCCAGGTATATTACCGATTTTGCTACTCCTGTCACTCACATTGTTTGACACATCTGACAGCCAGTACTAAAGACATATGATATCTGAGGACAACAGAACCTATTTATATGCAGTTATTTGCTATGTTGCCATTTTCTGAAATCCCTTAGACACATCTTGAGGTATTGTTTAGTGTTCTGTGACCTCAGGATCCAGTTATATAACCAATGTTTCTATCACTACTGCCACAGTCATTTGATATTTTTGACAGCCAGTTCCAATGACATAGTACCTGAAGGCTTTTAAACCTTTTCATATGTTGTTTTTCTATGTGGCCATATTGTGTCATCCCTTAGGAACATTTTGAGCTATTTTAGGTGATCCAGGTATATGACCTATTTTGCTACCCCTGTGGCAACTCTTGTCTGACATTTCTGACAGCCAGTTCTAGAGATATAAGGTATCTAAGGAGTCTAAAAGCTTTATATATGCAGTTTTCTTGCTATCTTGTCACATTGTTGCATCCCTTAGAAACATTTCAAGCTGGTTTTTAGTTTTGTATACTCTTATAATCCAGGTATATAACTGATTTTGATACCCTAATCACTGCTGTTGTTAGACATTTTTGACTGCCAGTTCTAAAGTACCTAAAGACTATAAAAGCTCTTTCTCTTAGATGTAACTTTCGGCTATGTGTCCATTTAGTAACATTCCTTAGAACATTCTGAGCTACTTTTTAGTGTTCTGTAGTTTCAGGGACCATGTATATACTGTTGATTGATGTTTTCTATGGTCAGCTCTGAAGATATAGTAAAGATGCCTTTGAAAACTAATAATCTTTAATGACCTATTTTTTCTCAAAGATACTTACCATGTACAAACCATAGGAGTCCTAAGAGATATTGCACTACATTGAATATATGATACTTAGAACGTGGAATGAACAGTAAACATTATATAAACTTCTCTTGCACCCGAGAAGTTGTCCCTAATCATTGTTCATTATTAGAACTTGCAGTGAGCGCCCAAGAAGTTACTTTGATTAGTTTCTCAAACCATCAAATACAATACTTGTAAACAGCAATGGCTAAGATACAGGGATGAACAGGGGTGTATATGCCAAAGGTTATAACCATCCAATTCACCTATAACCTCTTTAGATTATAACATAGATACAGATATATTATTATAAACCTGTGCACAAACTAAGTGTAAATACTGACTGCTCCTAGGGTTATAGTAATGATATCATATAACCAAGGTACTCCATCTAGCATAGTACACATCGCCTTTGGAACTGACATACGGAGTGCTTTGGAAATAACGCAATCTGATTGGACGAGAGGCAGAAACACGGTGGTGCCCGTCAGATTCAAAATTGCCAGATGTCCTCGACTCACGAGTTTGACTAGGCGATATACACGGGATGGAATGAGTTTAGTATATTTAGAGAATATCGAGGCAAATTGCAAATATGATCAAGATCATACAATTTAAATACGTTCACAATACACAGGGAATATAAATAGAACAAATAAACTCACTGCAAACGGTGGTGGCGTTGCCGTCGGGCCAAACTGGAAGTGGATCTGCAAAATGTAGATAAACATTAGCGAAAGGGTTAATACATGTGTAGTGGGGCGGGAATCCAGCAGGGTTTCGGACATTCTACGGAAGGTGGCACGGAGAGTCAATCCTTACTGTGTAGTGATTCCGGGCAACGCCGCACATGAGAGTGGCACGGTGGGGGCCGGGATTACGTAACACTAGGTATATATACTCAGCATTCACAGTAGGTCAACAGGCTGTCCTCGCGGGTCTCTCCTTGAGAGTGGACCCTTGGACCCTCACTTTGCAGGCGGGTTCTCTTAACCATCCTGGTGGTTAGGCAGGTCTTTCAGATTAGCCTCTCCAACGTAACTAGGCACGCAGTGCTGGGGTACTGTACTTGTGGGAAAGTAATTTTTAATAAACATTCCTGTTTATTAAATGTGTGAGTTGTGTTGTGTGTTACTAGGTTCATGCAAACCTATCGAAAACCGAACCGACCTACGTAATTGTTCGTAGGGTGGAATCCCGCTGGGAACTAGCATTCCGAAAGAGGGTCTTCCAACCTGCTAGCCAGGCGGCGACCACCACACATGTATAAACGCTCATAAAACAATAAACAAAACTACAGAAAAATAAGATTCGCATTTCAATGAATTAAAAAATAAATTAATCAAGTATAATGATATTACGATTAACACGAAAGGGTTTAACATAGCGAAAACTAAAGGAATGTTATGATGCCACAAACAGAGGTGGCAGTTACTGACGATAATGAAGATGATGTGCTTTGTAAATATATAGAAAGCAAAAAATCTAACAAAACCAAGAAAAAAACCAGCCGCGATGTCGATAATTTTGTCAGGTATCTGAGAAAAGAATGAGAAACTAGAAAACTGGAAGAAATTGAACCACTATGTTCAAACTCACATATGGGAAAGTACTTTATAATTGCTAAACGTATCTATGGTGGAGAATTCGAGCCTGAAACAATTTCCAGTATTTTCGCTAGCTTGAAGAGATACTTGGATAGCCACAACTACAGTCACAATATCACCACCAGCGATACCTTTAGGACATGCAGGGAAGTAAAAAAAAAAAGAGTTGAAAGTGCCTGGACACGGCAACCGACTAACAGGGTAAGTAATAATAATGATGAAAATATATAATTCGATGCGATAATGTACAACGATAAAATGTAATTTTTGCAATTTAAAAAGAATATAAAGCCTAAAAATTTAAAATAACATACTTCCCCTTTTGTTATACTTACAGTGCGAAGCCCTCACAGCTGAAGATGAGGAGAAATTGTGGGAATCCGGGGCTTTTGCTCCTGAAACTTTGGTCGGCCTTAGAAATGCCTTATTTAGAAACTTAAACTCACATATGGGAAAGTACTGTGAAAAGTTTCTAAATGCAAAATGCTGCAGACTCCATGAGAGACAAGAAGCAAGGCAAATGCAATGGGGGGACTTATAGTAAACGAAGCTGGCGAGGAGAGTATTAAATTCTCTGAATGTGTAACAAAGACACCAGATGTCTTTATTTGTTAAAAATATACGAAACACATAGACCACAAGCAATGAACATCCCAAGCACCCCTTTCTACCTCTGTATAAATTACAAAAGAGCCCCGGAGTCGATAATATGGTACCAACGCATGGCTATGGGGAACAATGAGCTAGGTCGCATCATGACCAGCTAAAGCTGGGCTACAAGGTAAAAAATCACGAACCATTCTGTATGTAAAACAACATGCAGCAGTCTTATTCATGCAGGGGTCCCACCCAACCTCGTAGCCCAGCTTAGTGGCCACAAAAATATCCAATCTCTTCAGAGTTACGCCATAGCGAGTATTAACCCTTTCCCTGCAGCACCCAGTTTCCCTGTTCACCATAACACGGCAGGCATTGCCTGCAAAAACGACCATGCTACAGCAGGCACCTTTACTTAAATGTGATTTAAGTAATTTACCTTGGTGACTGAATATATTTTATTGTACCAAATTAAAGGTCAATATGGCTCTTATACATTGTCAGGGGAATGCCTGGAGGCATCTTCCTGCCGTAGCCAGGGGAATGCCTGGAGGCATCTTCCTGCTGTTAAAGGGTTAATCAAGTACCAGCCTCTGAATGCGGCAATGCCACCGACACTTCAACTCCAGGTGAGTGTAAAAAACAATCCTTATAAAATCCAGGTATAAATAATATCAACAACAACGGTACTCCATTATCACTTGAAGACATTGATGCACACATATTTATTGAAGATTGAGGTATATTATTCACTGATATCCTGGAATTTATCACATTGATCCGTATCACTTGAAACATTTCTTGAATATTCCCACAGATTCAAGACAGAACTCGTACTCCGGGACCAAAACAAGAGGCAGCGCGCCGAGTTGTTCCAGCAGCATTGGGTGCCCCTCCCGTACAGGTGAATGATATTTTCACTTTGGAACAAGTTGAAGATTGTTTCCTTTGTAAGTACTCCTTGAGTTGGTTAATAATCCTTGAATCCTTGATTATTTACAACTAGACTGATGACGTTGGTGAACGAAGAAGGATGTCAGTAGCCAAACACCCACGACTGGAAGAAAAAGTAGCAGAACGACAGGAAGCAGGACGAGTCGTCCCAAAGGCACTTGGATTCCCTCAGGTATTTATCAATTTTCCCATTGAATATTTTTTATGAGACTTTCAGATCTTGATAATTTTTCTGTTCTTGTTTAAATTGTTGTCATCATTCATTCAAATAGGCTGGTGTAGTAGTGGATAGACCTGTCGTCCTGGGGCGAAAGCAGCAAGATGCAGCAACGAACATGCAGGCAATGATCCCAACTGTTGAGGAACCTGAAGAGGTAAGTAAAAATAGAATTTGAGATTAATATTTTATTCGCAGAATTGACAAAAACAAAGAGTATATTAAACATATGTTATGTAATATTATATTTTCAGATTGACACTGTGACTGCCAGTTTTTACGATGACTTGGAAAATGATGAATTCAGTATCGACACGGTGGTCATTAGAAGTCAAATCCAAACCAGTTGAACCAATCACACGTTAACACCAACAATATAATTCATGGCCTCCTATCTGGGGAAAATATTGAAACAGGAACTTTCAATATAGATATGAGTTTCTGCAATTAGTTACTTGAAGTAGAAGTAGACGAACAGAGCTGATTACGATATACGTTATATCGCCAAGATATTGCACAGCGTATTCCCTAAGTAAAAGATGTCACCATGATTGATTTTAAAAAATGGGTAAATAAAAACTTGAATTTGAGTTAAATTTCTTGTTGTCTTGACACAGTTAGGGAGTCCCGAGTATCTATAAGACATATTTAACAATATTTTCACAGTGCGGACCAATAGATCGAGTTTGAAAAAAACTAATTACTTAACTTAATTAGTCGATTGATGTCCATCAAAGTAAGATCCGCCTTGCTCGAGTGCTGGACTCAGACTGAGGTTCCACTTGATTTACTAGGGGCGCTACAGTCGGTGGTAGTAGTAACTTGGATGGTATTATGATTTCCTCATACAGTTTATTGGAAGGAATTTAAGCTAGATGATGTATATCAGGATTATTCTTCACATAATTTGCCTCAAATTTCATATTCTTGATATAATTATTAATACACAAATGCAAACTTTTCCTCTGGTCTCATTGTACACCCATATGAGCTTCATGATCTACTGGTCTCAAGATTTAAAGGAAATAATAGTTCAAAGAGTTTATTATTTTTAGGTGAATCAGCAGGGATAGCAAAATTGGTAATATACCTGGAACCTGATTTCACAAAACTCTAAAAATAGCTCACAATGTTGCCTATTCTAACCAAAACTGTGCACGGGCCCTGAAGGGGTGTTTTGGAAAAGTTTGTAGTAGACATAAGACTTTTTTTATGGTAAATATATATGGGTTGGACTATAAAAATATGAAATGGTAGCATCCAAATATGAAAACGGTTGCCATGACAACCATCCAAAGGTGAGTGACCCTCAAATGTGTCCGACCGAGTAACCGAGGATGGGTTTTCTTGGATTTGGGCCTTTTTTGAAAGAAATAGTGGTTGCAATTCAGTTTTTTGGCAGTTTCTATTGGGAAAACATACACTGACAATGATATAGGTAGTCTGGGCTATATATTGGGCAGTTTATTTTACATAATGAAGGGAAACCCAAAGAAAATCACCTCAAATTTTACATGAATTTTCATGCACAAAAATTTAGCTTACTTTTCAAACAGCCTAGATCCAACCAGAAGTTGGTACCATACTATTCAGTTTTCCTACATAATAGCCCAGTGCCTCTTCTTTCATCTGGTATATAGCTTTAGTACTGCAAAATCCTGTGAGATGGCCCATAGTAGGCTAGAGAGAGGGGTATTGCGGTTACTCGGGCAGACAAAAAAGGGAAAATGTGAAGGCTTTTACAGTATCTTTTCCATGTGTTCGTATGATGCTGTGGGGGTTATTATATGTATATTACCACTTTGTAGGTAATCTTAGGAGTATTTTGAGGGGGTTATTTACTACCCAGGCTGGCTCATTTATGCTTATATAGGCTGAAAGGGTTACTCGGGCAGACATTTTTCATATTTTAGACTCTAAAGTGAGTTTCTTTTAGGTAATCAGCTGGCATCCTATCTTTCAGCACTCAAACCTGCTCTGATTGGGCTCCCACCCTTTTTCAGTGCTCCCTGAAGGGACCAGGTTTTTCAGGATATGAGACAGGAAGGCTCAGTACTCTGGTACAGCCATAGTACTGGCTGCTCAGAGCCCTCAGGGCCATCCATAAAGTATGTACACAGCAAGGGGGGTGGGGGTGGGGGTTAGACCCAATGCATACAAAAGCGTGCGAGGGGGCGAGGGGGGTTGAAGGCTTGATTTTCCTTTCCATAGACCTATTGAATCATATTGCCCCTCTCCATACTACCTCTCACCATATTGGCTCTCATCTTACTGCCCCTCAAAGACACTCAGCTTTACTGCTCCTCTACAATATATATAATAGTGCCCCTGAATAAAACTACATCAATCCATACTGCCCATACTGTCCCGAAGCTATGCTGCCCCTGGACCATACTGCCCCTGAACCATGTTTCCCCTCAAACATTTTGCTGTTCAACCATACTGCTACTAACTACACTGCCTCTCACCCATACCACCCCTTGACCATGCTGCTCCTCACCATACTGTCCCTTAACCATACTGCCTCTCACAAAAATTGCTCCTGAATTATATTGCCCATCTACCATACTGCCCCTCTACCACACTGCCCCTCTACCATTTTGCCCCTAAATGATACTGCCCCTCAGCATACTGCCCCTAAATGATACTGTCCCTCAACAATATTATGGGAGAACTATGTTATTATACTTGTACGGAATGATTACCGACTTTCAGATCGGTCAAAATACCCACCGACGTCGGAGACGGAGGTGGGTATTTTGACCGATCTGAAAGAGGCAATCATGGAGTACAAGTATAATCACATTGTTCTCCTATTTTTATATACCTTAAATTGTTCGTAAATAGTCTAATTTAACCGTAATTGGCCGTTAATCGCACTCCATCTTTATCAAGTTTACCACGAAAGACACCCTGAACAAGAAATTATCAACCGGATGGTCATACACTCGCCTAGCACATTCTTTACATACCCAGCATATTTCTAATAACGTGAAGACTATGGGAATATGTGCGTTGAGAGTGAATGTCAAGATATTAGTTATAACGACTACATCATTATATATGCACTTGGTGGTGTAGTGGTCAGAGAACTTGCTTTTATGGTCTGGGGCCTGGGGTTCGATCCCCGTGCCATGTTGACATTTTTATGTTTTTCTTTGTAAATAAAAAAGGGAAAAACGCCAGTGTAGAGACATTCAGTACGGAATATACAAACAAATTTAAAATCTATTGTGAATTATTTTAGTTTTATGTGTAGGGTAGAAAAGGCACTGACTCTTAGTGTCCATAAGATCAGTTATAATGTTTTTTATGATGATTCTTTTTGTATTTCAGAGTAATTCCATAATTCATGTGTGTATTTTGTATTTCAATGTCTTACATGCTGTAGTTCACGATATCTGGCCACTAAATATTGCCATAATCGAAGCGATAAAATCCGTACGAAATTTTTAAATTACCCGCTGTCCCGTTTCTGTCAGGCTCTTGTCCAATCAGATTGCGTTATTTCACGTTGAAAGCACTCCGTATGACCTATCCAAAGGTGAGTCGTACAAGAAATTATGGAGTACCTTGGCCGTATGATAAATATATTACACCAATAGCAGCAGTTCGTATTCGTAGTGAGTTTGAGCATAGGTATATAATAATGCCCCTTAGCCATACTGCCCTTAAACCACACTGCCCTTGAACCATACTGCCCCTGCACCATACTACTCCTCACCATAGTACTTTTCCACCACACTACCCCTCAACCATACTGCCCCTAAATTGCACTGTCCCTCACCATAGTACCCCTATGAGGGGCAGTATAGTTTAGGGCCAGTATAGTCCAGGGCAGTAAGATTGAGGGGCAGTATGGTCCAAGGGCAGTATGGATTAAGGACAGCATGGTAGAGATGCAGTATTGATTAAGGGGAGTATAATTAAGAGGCAGTATGGTAGAGGAGGAGTATAGTGTAAGGGCAGTATGACTGAAAGGCAGTATTGCTGAGGGGCAGTATGGTGGTTGAAAAAAGTGTGAGGGGTAGTATGGTTGATGGGCAGTATGGATGAGGGGCAGTATGCGTGAGGGGCAGGTCGGTTGAGGAGCTGTCAATTGGGGGCAGTATGTGGAGGGGCAGAATGGTAGAGGGGCAGTATGGTAGAGGGGCAGTATTGTGGAATGGGAGTATGGTGGAGGCGTAGTATCGTTGAGGGCCTTTATGGTGGAGGGACAGTTTTGTAGAGGGACAGTATGGTAAAGGGGCAGTATGGTAGAGGGGCAGTATTGTGGAGGGGCAGTATGGTACAGGGGCAGTATTGTAGAATGAGAGTATGGTGGAGGGGTAGTATAGTTGAGAGCCAGTATGGTGGATGGGCAGTATTGTAGAGGGGCAGTATGGTAAAGGGGCAGTATGGTAGAGGGACAGTATTGTAGAAGGGCAGTATGATGGAGGGGCAGTAGGGTGGAGGGACAGTATGGTGAAGGAACAGTGTGGTGGAGGGGTAGTATGATAGAGGGGCAGTATGGGAGAGGGACAGTATTATAGAGGGGTAGTATGGTAGAGGGGCAGTTTGGTAGAGGGACAGTATTATAGAGGGGCAGTATGGTAGAGGGGCAGTTTGGTAGAGGGACACTATTGTAGAGGGGCAGTATGGTGAAGGGGCAGTATTGTAGAGGGGCAGTATGGTGGAGGGGCAGTATGGTAGAGGGGCAGTATGGTAAAGGGGCAGTATTGTAGAATGAGAATCTGGTGGAGGGGTAGTATGGTTGAGGGCCAGTATGGTGGATGGGCAGTATTGTAGAGGAACAGTATGGTAAAGGGGCAGTATGGTAGAGGGACAGTATTGTAGAAGGGCAGTATGATGGAGGGGCAGTAGGGTGGAGGGACAGTATGGTGGAGGAACAGTGTGGTGGAGGGGTAGTATGATAGAGGGGCAGTATGGGAGAGGGACAGTATTATAGAGGGGCAGTATGGTAGAGGGACACTATTGTAGAGGGGCAGTATGGTGGAGGGGCAGTATTGTAGAGGGGCAGTATGGTGGAGGGGCAGTATGGTAGAGGGGCAGTATGGTAAAGGGGCAGTATTGTAGAATGAAAGTATGGTGGAGGGGTAGTATGCTTGACGGCTAGTATGGTGTAGGGACAGTATTGTAGAGGGACAGTGTGGTAAACGGGCAGTATGGTAGAGGAGGGTATTGTGGAGGGGCAGTATTCGGGGTGTTGCAGTATGGTGGAGGGGCAGTATGGTATAGGGGCAGTATGATGGAGGGGCAGTAGGGTGGATGGGCAGTATGGTGGAGGGGCAGTATGGTGGAGGGTAAGTATGATGGATGGGCAGTATTGTAGAGGGGCAGTATGGTAGAGAGACAGTATTATAGAGGGGCAGTATGGTGGAGGGGCAGTAGGGTGGAGGGACAGTATGGTGGAGGGGCAGTGTGGTGGAGGGGTAGTATGGTAGAGGGGCAGTATGGGAGAGGGACAGTTTTATAGAGGGGCAGTATGGTGGAGGGGCAGTTTGGTAGAGTGACACTATTGTAGAGGGTCAGTATGGTGGAGGGGCAGTATTGTGGAATGAGAGTATGGTGGAGGGGTAGTATGCTTGAGGGCCAGTCTGGTGTAGGGACAGTATTGTAGAGGGACAGTGTGGTAAACGGGCAGTATGGTAGAGGAGGGTATTGTGGAGGGGCAGTATTCGGGGTGTGGCAGTATGGTGGAGGGGCAGTGTGGTGGAGGTTAAGTATGGTGGATGGGCAGTATTGTAGAGGGACAGTATGGGAGAGGGAGAGTATTATAGAGGGGCAGTCTGGTGGAGGGGCAGTTTGGTAGAGGGACACTATTGTAGAGGGGCAGTATGGTGGAGGTGCAGTATGATGGAGGGGAAGTATTGTAGAGGGGCAGTATGGTGGAGGGTAAGTATGGTGGATGGGCAGTATTGTAGAGGGGCAGTATGGGAGAGGGACAGTATTATAGAGGGGCAGTATGGTGGAGGGGCAGTTTGGTAGAGGGACACTATTGTAGAGGGGCAGTATGGTGGAGGTGCAGTATGATGGAGGGGCAGTATTGTAGAGGGGCAGTATGGTGGAGGGGCAGTATGATAGAGGGGCAGTATTGTGGAATGAAAGTATGGTGGAGGGGTTGTATCCTTGAGGGCCAGTATGGTGTAGGGGCAGTATTGTAGAGGGACAGTATGGTAAACGGGCAGTATGGTAGAGGAGGGTATTGTGGAGGGGCAGTATTCGGGGTGTGGCAGTATGGTGGAGGGGCAGTATGGTAAAGGTACAGTATTGTAGAGGGGCAGTATGATGGAGGGGCTGTAGGGTGGATGGGCAGTATGGTGAAGGGGCAGTATAGTTGAGGGTAAGTATGGTGGATGGGCAGTATTGTAGAGGGGCAGTATGGTAGAGGGGCAGTATGGTGGAGGGGCAGTATGATGGAGGGGCTGTAAGGTGGATGGGCAGTATGGTGGAGGGGCAGTATGGTAGCGGGTAAGTATGGTGGATGGGCAGTATTGTAGAGGGGCAGTATGGTAGAGGGGCAGTATGGTGGAGGGGCAGTATGATGGAGAGGCAGTATGGTTGAGGGACAGTATGGTGGTTGAGGAAAAGTACGGGTGAGGTCTCCCCAGAGATCTCATTGAGTTCTATATGATAAACACCAAATAAAATACATTTGATACCCTTGAGGTAGTTTGCCCTTGATCCCCCAGATCGGGTTACTCAGGGTTACTCGGGCGGACAGGTTACTCGGAAGGACTCCCACTTCTGGGCAGCCTGTACCCCCACCCTGTCCATGCTATTACATGTAGAGCTCTAATTCTTTTTTATTCCATGACACACCTATACCACTATGTTTTTGATTAAAAAATAAAAAACCTAAGTGCTTTCAATAATTTTTTATAAGAGATTATGTGTCAGGGTTACTCGGTTGGACACAAACTTACCCAACGGGTTTTTGGTCCTCCAGACGTGAAAAATAGGGCTAGACACCCTGTTTTGGGCTAGGATTGGGCCCAATGCTATCGGTTTCTAGGGAAAATTAGTGAAAGTTGCATACCTGTAGGTATTTCTTAGAATTACAGCAGAAACCACCAAAGTTAACATGCCAAGACCCATTTTGGGCCTATTTTTTTACCCTTTGGAGCCCCCGGCAGGCCAAAAAAATATTTTTTTTCCTATAAAAATGGGTGTCCTCCTCGAGATCTCATTGAGTTCTATAAGATAAATAACAAAAAAGATACAGAAAATACCCCTGGAAAAAATCCCAGATCTGCACAATCGCAATAAGCTACAATTCGACCTGCTTGGCCACATGCTCAATTGTAAACGCTGTATACCATGCTGCTATGGTTTAGTCATTTCTGTGAGACGTTGCTGATTGACAGGGAGCTGCACTGCATTGTTTGCTGACGTGTAAGCTATCATGGCAGAGGCATCTGTCACATCAAGCGCGGCAATGCTTGCAGAGACACCAGAGGAGGTGTGAAGCGTAGCGCCCCCTATCGTTTTGGCATGGTCTCAAATGACAGCTGAATGTGGATTCCTATACTAAAATAGGCTAACTAGTAACAGCTACTACATGCAAACTGTTAGAGTTCTATCAAAAATCTTTTCACATGTTGATAGAGTGATATCTAATATACTCCAAACCACAATAGAGCCCAATTGAGCTCCACGTTTTATGGCTGTTTGGTGTTGTGGAATACAGCCTTATTTCTCATAGGCTATGGCTTACAAGCCTCACACAGTCCATTGACAAGAGCTCCTTCCCCTCTGCTGGCAGGTTTGAAAGTGGCACCTTGAACCCTGGTGCAATCGCATATATGAGTTGGGTCCCTATAGGGGGCGCTGTGCTTCACACCTCCTCTGCGGAGACACCTCATGGCTACCATCAGAACTGTTTACCTGGCCCAGCGACGTGTCACATCGCGTGACTAGTTCGCTCCCGTTGTTTGAACCTTTCAGACGTTATTTTACCATTCCACCCAGCCACAAATTTTCTTGGGTTATGGGATTTACCCTTCTTGAACTTTTTACTATTGTTTATCCTGTATAACAATTTCATCGTATAACGAATATCCTGATCAAATTTGTCATTTGATGTTTAATGTGAAAAATTAAAATTGAATTTTTCGTCCAGAGCTAGTCCTCATGTCGTCATTATCATATCAGCTCCATTTAGCTGTTTACCACTCTTCCATTTCAGAAACTCTATAGAATAGCATTAAAGCCGACATGTGGGCCTGTCAAATAGATACCGGGCAATATGTGGTATGAATAAACTGTAGCATGTGCGACCCTTTCACTTTGGCCCTTCTCAGATTATTAGAGGCCATCTTCCAAAGGTCTTACTTGCCCTAAAGCCATCTTCGCCTCCTTCTGCCACTAAATAATTGGTAGCCAAATGTCTGAGAGACCTTCAGCATTTGGATATGGCATGCGTTGTGTTCGCGTAATAATCTAAAGAGAAGGCAGGTGGGATTATGTTGCGCTAGTTCTCGGGTCATCCGCTAGTGGGCTCGGCAGAATTAGACCGCATGGACAGATCGGTGCATTTGCCATATTTTGGTAACCTCGAAGGGCGCATACACGGACTACACAGTGTAAATAAACAGCATGGCGTAAGTAAACAATTCGAAGGCAAGCCCGAATAGTGATCACACGGTCAATATATAGAAGAATTTGAAATGATGTTTTTAGTCGGAAAATGATATATCACAACATTTTCTTTCTTGTTGAGTGACAAGCGATTACTGGTTTGTGTGCACTGCTTTGTCGAGTGAGTGGAGTGGAAGTCACCTGGGACCCGTTTCAATAGTCTGTAGGACGTCCGTTATTTGGTTTAGTGACACAATAGCGGTACTTCGCGTTGCAGTAGTTAAGGGACAACCGTTTGTGGGACATTGGGTAGCAGACAGGCGCAAATAGTGGATTGTACCATTTCAGAAGTGGGTGTCCAGTCACTAAAAGGGTCACTATAGTGTCTATAATAGCGAGAGGGTATATCCTCTCGCTTTTGATGTCACAAACATGTAACTTCTCTTCCCGTACAAATTAAGCTGTGAAACTTTAACCCCAGTTAGGGACACATACAACTTATAAACATGCCAAATGTGAAGGAGATTGGCTCATGTAATCCAACTATATTCACATTTGAATTTTGTCAGAGAAAATGCTGCTCTGGTGTCCAGTGTAAAATTACTCAAGCGCAGTCGATAATTTATCCAGTGACTTTCACCTTGACACCACTTGTTCCCGATAGCAGTAACACCATCCATTGTAAGGCCCAGGCAGCAATGTCACTATGTCACCAATAGTGAACGGACACACCACCCCAATAGTGACATGCCTTTTGCAACGAGAATTAAATTTTGTCACTATTCCTGTCACTATTTGAGTCACTATACATGTCACTAAGTGCCTTAGTGACCCATTCTATTGAAACGGGCCCCAGATTCAAAACAAACAACATGGCAAGTGTGGTGAAAGTGTGAGTAGAAACCCCATGTAATTGAAAATGCACATTATAACTAAAAGTATCATAACAAATCTAATGAGGAAATGACATTTTATAACCCCGCCTTTGTTTTTTGATGCATTATACATACTGACAGTTGATCGCTGAGCAATATGCAGTAATATCATTGATTATCAAGTGCCTGCGGCCCCTATTATCGCTCAAGCACCTGTCAAAGCCATCATTTCAACTAGGATGTTGTATCTAAATTCATATCAACTTAATCTCATTGCAATTATATTTGATTTATATCCCATTAGAGTTTACTGCTCTTAAAAACCACATCGCCACAAGTGCAATGTCAGTTAGCTTCTTTTTTTTTATATTGCAGTGTTTATTTAAATTTCCAATCAACATGTACATTAGGCAACATCAACATCAACATCATTAGATAATCTTGTTAGTAGTACAATCATGACGCTTATAGTTTTTCGTGAAATCACTTCTTGTATGGTGGAAACATCTATTTTAATACCGCTTTTTTTTCTTTATACGTATGATACCCATAACAAAGGTAGTTAAATCTTATAAAACTGCATTTGAATATTTTTACCGGATTTACGTTTGACTCTAGAGTATATGACTGTTTTACAGAGACAGAGTACATCAAGATGAAATAACACATAACCTGAACACATACAAAGAACAACGGACAAGGACTAATTTAGGACCTTACAAGAATAGAAGAGTACAAGACGTACCATGAAAATATAAACCTGGGGGGAAGCATATGGATGTTTGGGAGGGGTGAGGGGGATACCTCTATTGTTTCTCATCTAATTGTTTCAAATATTTTAAGCCAAATCTTGAATTTGTCCTGTTTGTTTTCTAAGTAACTCATATACTGTTTCAGACGGAGTTTCTCTCTGAACTCCACAGACCAATTATATAAGAAAAGTTCATTATTGTAGAACAGCCTTTGCCTATATATGTAAAATTTCAGGCATATATTGATAAAGTTGAGTTTCTGTACTTCTTGACCTTTGCCAGGGAATCCCAGTAAGATGTTCTCTTTAGACCAGGTGCCAGATATTTTCAATACCATCAACAACCATTTTTTAACATTTTCCCAGAAGACTTTCACTTTTGGGCAGGTGAGAAAAAAATGTTCCAGTGTATCCCTTTCACTACAGTAGGAGCAAATATCAGACAATCGTACTTTTCATTTGTAGATATAAGAGTTCGTAGGAATTAGTCTATTTATAATTCTATATTGAAGCGATTGTAGTTTTGTTTCTCTGGTAATTTTATAAGTATCGGTGTAAACACTAGTCCAACATATAGTATCCATCTGCGGTATCTTGTACTGAGTACACCAATATTTTTGACTCTTTGGAATTGTGGTTTTATATGAGTTTAATATATAATACAGTTTCTTATCATTACAAGCTCTTACATTTACAGTAACACTTATAGAGTCATTGACATAGATGGGGTTTGTTTCTTTCTTTATAGGGGCCAGTGTCATTCTTGGCAACCAAGGAATGGCCCTTCGCAGCCGGAGTAAATGAAGGAAGGTGCAAGGAACCTTTTGTGTTGGATGATATCTCCCTCCGACATGATAGTATCATTCCTGATGATATCATGGAGGGTGTTGATACCCACTGCACTCCAACTTTTTTTCATTGCCTCATGATCATAAATATTAATGTATTTATTATCCCAAATGTGTTCAAATTGTCGGTCGGTTACCTGAATGGGGAACCTAAGATAGATTTATTCCAAATTCTTGCTAAGTCTTTGTAAAATATGGAATGGCAGAGAGAACATTGATTTTCAGATTTTGTTTTAAAAAATAGTATACTTGACTGTGCTAGGTGAGGTTTGGCAGAAGAGAAAAATTCCGGAATCACATAATCCCAACAAGTCTTTTCCTCGTTACAAAGCCTCGTTATCCATTTGACTCTAGACACTTCATACATAGTTTCAAGGTTTAAAAGATTAAGTCCTCCTTCATTAATAGGTTGACAAACAGCGCTGTAGGCAATTTTATTTACATTACTACTCCACAAGAAGCGACATATCAATTTTCGAAAGTCTACAAAAACCGAAGGTGGTGTATACAGCATGGAAATTGGATACAGCATTATGGGAATAATGATAGAGTTTACAATCGTGACTCTACCTTTTAGCGACAACCTCTTCTTATCCCATGACTCACAGACTTGCGCACATTTTGATAAGTGTTCATGAAAGTGCACTTTAAGGTAATCCTCATCCTTCCAGCTGTTAGCAAAAGTAATAACTAGTATCTTGACTCTATCTTTTTCTTTATTGCATACAACTTTTCAAAGTTGATTTTTAAACCAGAATATCGCCTGAATCTACTTAGCATGTCCAAAATATGGTTTACAGACTGGTGATCACCTAACAGGCATGTGAAATCGTCAGCAAATAACGAGAGCTTAAACAGTCTACCCTTCACATACTCTCCTTTTATATCCTGGGATTCCCTTATAGCAATCGCTACAAGTTCCACTAACGTGATAAACAAATACGGCGAGATACAACAACCCTGACGAGTCCCTCTCGATGGTTGGAACCAACAGGTTGGAACCCAGCATTAGATACACAAGATGAAATGTCATTATAAATGAGCTTTATCCAATTTATAAATCCATCTCCGCATCCATACAAAAACAGAGAGTCAAATATGGCTTCCCATGACACCGTATCGAATGCTTTTTCAAAATCTAGTGCACGAAGGATGCCTGCTAGTTTATTTTTGTTGAGGGAGTCTATAACATCCTGTATATTTCTTATATTTTTCCCTATATATTACCCTTCATAAATCCAGTTTGATCTTCATGAATAATGCCTCTAATGTGGTTTTGTAATCTAATGGCCAGTGCCTTTGTTAATATTTTATAATCAGTGTTCAGTAATGTAATGGGTCTCCAATTTTTTAATTCCAGTCTGCTGAGTCCCTTTTTTGGTATTAAAGTAATTATCCCCCTCCGTTGTTTGGGGCTTAACAAGCCCGTTTCTTGTGATTTCATGAAGGATTCAAAGAGGGGGCATTTTAAATCATCCCAAAAGTATCTAAAGAATTCCGGCGTTAAGCCATCCGAACCTGGTGATTTGTTGCAATCTAATTTTTTAAGCGCAAAGTATAGCTCCTCCGTAGAGAAGGGCCTGTCCAAAAATTCTTTTTGCGTTGCCGTTATTCTTAGAATATATTCTGGAAATACTATATCACTGATATTATTCACAATAGGGACCATTGATTCTTTGGTATATATTTTTCTGTAGAATTTTTCTATATTAGCTAGGATTTTGCTAGAATTAGATGTATTGTATTCTCCCTCCGTATTTTCATGAACAGTCAACTGTGTGATACACTTATCCATGGAATTCTTTTTAATTATATTTAAGAAATAACGATTTGGTCTCTCCCCTTGTAAGGCCCAGTTGCACTTGGACCGGAAAATCAATGCTAGGGTAGCTTTCCTTTCTTCAAATTCTATTTCCTTTTTAAGCGAGTTAATTTCATGGGTTCTATCCCCATTGTTAATTGTATCTGAGTCCTCCTCTTTCTGTAATTCATTCAACCGCTTTGACATAGCCTTTAAATTCTCTCTTTCTTTCAATTTCTTTTTCTTTGCATACTGCATTGTAATATCTCTTAGCTTGTATTTTATAAAATCCCATTTAAGAATTGGGCACAACTCTTGGTGCTCCTAATAGCAGATTATCAAATTTCCAAAACGATGGCCCTCGGAGGGCAGCCCGCCACAAGAGTTCCAAAGACAGGAGGGTGTGGTCTGTAAAGAGGACAGACTTAATCTCTATAGTAATTATTCTATTCTTAATACATTCTGAGACAAACCAATAATCAAGTCATGAGGCCTGTTGCCCTCTATGAAATGCAAACCTCTTAGTTAAGGGATTCCTCTCCCTCCATAAATCTACCATGCCATTATTGTCTAAAAATTGCATTAAGTCTAGTCTATAGTATTTAGAGATGCTCGAGATGTTCCTCCTATCTATGTTAGGGTGTAATGCTACATTAAAGTCTCCCCCAACTAGAACTGGGTATTCATCAAATTCCTGCATCTGCGAGTTTAAATTTGCCAAATTTTCTATTTGTTCCTGTGATTTGGTTTGAGTAGGGAAATACACGTTAATGAGTACAAACGTATCACCCTCAATGGAAATCTGCGCGATTATGTAGCGGCCCTTCTCATCATGCTCAGCCCTTTCAATTTTAAAATCCATTTTTCTGGAGAACATGATAGCTACCCCCCTTGAATTGGATAATCCATTGGAGAATAAAATCTCTCCTCCCCATTCTTTCCTCCATACATCGTTTATGGAGTTTATACTGTGTGTTTCTTGAAACATGATAATATCAAAATCGGGCCTTAGCTTCGAAAAACATGCCCGTCTCTTAGTAGCATCCCCCAGCCCATTCACATTAAGACACGCAATTCTCATGTTATTCATTGGAAAAGATAAATCAAATTCCATTCCCCTTTCCTGAGCAACCAGCTATGCATCATTTTTCCTGTGGCCTCCTCCCAGGACACATTATATTTGGTGTAACTCACCCCTCTATCCGTGATGGTTAATTCGACCCAAAAAAAAACATAGCTTGTAAAATAACACATACATTTCAATTATAAATACAACAATTATGGACAAACACTTAATACATAACATTGAGACATATATAGTTGTGATCTCGACCTTAATTCTAACCATGATTACCACGCTTTCCTTCCCTTCGGCTGGGGGGAGCCACAAGAAGAAGAAAATATCCTGAATTATTGTAAACTCAAGCTAGTTCTTTTGCAGTATTGAAGTCAAATAACTATTAAACTTAACGAAGTTTCTTGAGTCAAATAGTTCAAAGTTAATTTCTGTAGTCGAAACTACACCTGAGTGTCCTCCAGATGGAACCCACCTGAAACCGAGCTCCTCCGTACTATATTGGTACCTCATTACACTGGAAATAGAGCTCCTCCTTGATGTGATCAAGATCACTGACCCAATTGGGTCCTGGCTTCCCCAATCTTATCTTTACCATTTACCATTTCATAATATTCTTAGCCTAATAGTCTTAACCTAATACAAACAGTGAGTTTTCCCTCTTGTGTTATCTGTAATGGGTCTTCTTCATACAGCATCGCTTCCTCTTTTCTCCCATTTTCCATCATTTCTGCATTCTTTACGCCTGGTTTCCCTTCCTGTCTGCTGCTTCACTTCTCTCCCCCTAGAGTTTCTCTTCATTCTGTCTGTTGTGAATATTTGCAGGTATGTAGAATAGTTCTCTACCACGCCATGGGACAAAGCATATGAACCTCGGTAGAATATACATAATATAGAATGCCAAAGACAATGTATGAGAACCTTAGGAAGATATATACAACACATTTACACAATCATTTCCTTCATAAGAAATGACAATATGACAAACTGATTCATTTATCATTTCAATATCACAGTGTTCATTTAACTTTTCAATAGTCAATAGTCCAATGTTCACATACTAATTGTTCCTTTTTAATGAGCGATCCCCTGCCCCCCCCCCCCCTGCCTCCCCCCCCCCCCCCCCCCCCCCCGCCCATCCTGTCGATCGAACCAGGAAGGGGGGCCCAGAAAGACAATAAAAAACAATATAAGGGATCAAGGAACTCCCCTTTTTTTCTTTTTTTTTGTTTGTTGTTGTTACCCCCCCCCCCCCCTGCCCCCCCCCCCCCCCCACCCCCCACCCTCCCCCTCCTGTCAATCGAACCTAGGAGGGGGTGAGCCTTGTGGCGGAGATCAGGTCAAGGCTTTGATTTTCTTTACCATTTTCACTAACTGCTTGGTCCATTGTAGAAGCAGATGATCAGTTGGGTGTAAGCCGTCATTGAGTAGGGAGTATTTAGCTTTTGCTTTTCCTCTTCTATTTGGGTGAACAAATTTAGATAACCATGGGGTTGTGTTGGCCCTGTCCTCTTTCAGGTGGACAATGAACCTATTCACTGCTACTACGCCCTGGTCAATCACATCTTGCTGTTCAAGTATACCGTGACCTATGTATCTTCTATAGTTTAACCCTGTGATGGGTGCATATACCACATTCGTCTCAGACATACATTGTGCAAATTCGTAATTAACGTTCATTAATGTCCCGGTGAGAGAAATTCCAGGTCTTGATATGATGGAAATAGCATAGATATATGGCGACCATTCTTGGTGGTAATATCATTAACTCCCGCCATGAAGATAAACTGATGATTTGGGAAATATTCCTGGAGACAATGTATACGGTCGGCCACGCCATAGATATCGGCACCCGGGTTGAAGTCCACGGAAATTTCTACGTTGGCGTCATATATTGCTGAAGGAACCGCCCTCGTGAATCAGCTACGATCCAAACCGGGATATTTGACATATTCCGTTGATTCATTAACGAATTAAGCGGGAAAGATATTACTCACCGATCGGTCTGAGCTTTTCCCTTACTTTTTCCAATAATTTGCCAAGATGGTTCTTCCCCGTGACATCACCACCACGGTGAAGGTCGCCTAGCGACCGACCTGCCGCCCAGAATACGCTTCTTGTGGCTTCCACAAGGTGAAGTTGTTCAGTCGCCATTAGGCCACCTAAAAAAAAAAACTTGTTTCTCATCACCGCGCGCGTCAGCAAAAACGTTTTTAGAAGATTTTTTTTTTTTTTTTTTTTTTCATATATGAGATAAAAATTTGATAGAAATCATGAAAAATATGAGTATTTGGTATCAAATTAAAGCTCCTAATGTAAGGAATGCATGCAATGTGGTTATATGGTTGGCAAAAGTGATGCATCATGTGGTGTCATGTAACCAATTAAGGGGGGCATCCACCAACCACGACAAGGCTACAACAATAGCCTCCGACAAGGTCCACGACAGCTCTACGATTGGAAGCCTTGTCGTAGCCTTGTCGTGGTTGGTGGACCCCAGTTCCGAAAAGGCGCTACAACAAGGCCACGACAGGCTGCGACATGAAGCTTGTTGGGGGCCTTCCCACAAGGCTACGACAATATCGAACATGTTCGATTTTTGCTACGACTAGACCTTTGTCGTGGAGTGTTGTGGATTCCTCGATATCACTGTCATAGTGTGTTGGAACCATGGGCCCCTTTTTTACGGCAACCAGCAACGTCTACGACATGCCAGGACACCGCTGTCCTGACCCTGCTCTTCTCACGACAAGGCTGCGACCAGGCTGCGATTGGAACTTTCATGTCGGCACTTGTCGTAGCCTTGTCGTGGTTGGTGGACGCCCCCCTTTAGAGTAAAACCCCGCTCCTGGGACACCTCACACGCTCTCGACACGCCATGACACTGCTGTGTTGGTGGACCCCAGTTCCCGACAAGAGGCTACGACAAGGCATGAAGCTTGTCGGTGGCCTTCTGACAAGGCTACGACAATAGCTAACATGTTCAATTTATGCCATGACTGGACCTTTGTCATGGAGTGTTGTGGATTCCTCGATATCACTGTCGTAGTGTGTCGGAACCATGGGCGCCTTTTTTACGACAACCAGCAACGTCTACGACATGCCAGGACACCGCTGTCCTGACACTGCTCTTCTCACGACAAGGCTGCGACAAGGCTGCGATTGGAACTTTCATGTCGGCACTTGTCGTAGCCTTGTCGTGGTTGGTGGACGCCCCCCTTTAGAGTAAAACCCCGCTCCTGGGACACCTCACACGCTCTCGACACGCCATGACACTGCTGTGTTGGTGGACCCCAGTTCCCGACAAGAGGCTACGACAAGGCATGAAGCTTGTCGGTGGCCTTCTGACAAGGCTACGACAATAGCCAACATGTTCAATTTATGCCATGACTGGACCTTAGTCATGGAGTGTTGTGGATTCCTCGATATCACTGTCGTAGTGTGTCGGAACCATGGGCGCCTTTTTTACGGCAACCAGCAACGTCTACGACACGCCCGCCATGCTGTCCTGACACTGCTCTTCTCACGACAAGGCTGCGACAAGGCTGCGATTGGAACTTTCATGTCGGCACTTGTTGTAGCCTTGTCGTGGTTGGTGGACGCCCCCCTTTAGAGTAAAACCCTGCTCCTGGGACACCCCACACGCTCCTGACACGCCATGACACTCCATGACAAAAGTCCAGTTGTAGGAAAAATTGAACATGTTCGATTTTGTCATAGCCTTGTCGGAAGGCCCCCGACAAGCTTCCCAGTCGCAGCCTGTCATGGCCTTGTCATAGACTCTTGTCGGGAACTGGGGTCCACCAACCACAACAAGTCCACCAATCGTAGGCCTGTCGTGGACCTTGACGGAATGCCATTGTCGTAGCCTTGTCGTGGTTGGTGGACGCCCGCCTTTAGCCCTTGTCGGAAGCCTGCCTCCACTAGTGCAGCATGCTAAGATAGCCTGACACGCTCCGACACACTCCAACATGTCGGAAGCCTCCGACAGTCAGGTAGGTAGGTGTCTGTGGGTGTCTGTGTGGTTATAACAGTGTCTCTATGCCAGAGTATGGCCTGTATGAAGTAGCCTAACCATCGCGGGAACCATCCCGCTTAAGGGGACAGTTTGCTCGGAACAGAGAGTGTCCCCTTAACCCCATCAGTCCGAGCAATGCCTTGAGGCACTCCCAGGCAGGGACGATGAATGCCTTAAGGCACTCCCATGCAGGGGAGGAGGAATGCGACAAAATTCATAGACTTTCTAAATATTCTCAAAATAATTGAAAAGATGTGCGGAAAAAATATGTAGGAATTTATCTCACCTGTCACATTGACTATTGGGCTAACATCTGTGACATAATCTCCCATGACACACAGTAAAATGAGTGAGATATTAGAAACTTACAGTGAGACTGCAAGATATGACCTAAATAAGTGTCTGAAGTCCATATTATTACACTACAAAAGTCATCTCTGACCCAGCAAAAAAAAAAAAAAAAAAAAAAAAAAAAAAGCGCCCTCGTCATATTTTTCATGGCTTGGTGATGAGAAACAATTTTTTTTTTTTGAGTGGCCTTAGTTTTGTGCACAATGATTCGTTTTGTTTAAATTTGGCCAGAATAATATCTTCCATAACCCGTAGTGCTTCATCACGCCACGTTGGTTTACTATTTATAGACGCACCAGCTTTTTGATTTTGTAGGGGTCCGCCTCGATCAGAATCATCTTAGCGGCCTGAACATTTCCAGCTGCTAAGGCCTTATGATGCATGTAGGCCTGTTCTGCAGAGACATAGGCGACTTCGTTAACCTTTATTTTCGCCGGAAAAAAGTTGGAAAGTGGGGAGAACTGTCCATGGAAGTAGATTGTTTGGCCCTGTTGTTTGGTATAAATCTTTTCCAACGAAATCTTTTCTGGTAGGCAATGTAACTGGGTGGGGCCATCGAGAATGAACACATCTCCTACCGCCCTAGCGTTCATCCGTTTACTAACCCCTAGTAACGGCAAACTCCTGTAGAACACGCAAAATAGACCTATGATTTTTGGTCTTCTCTGTAAGATGTTCACTAATCCATATGTCTCGGCATGCTGGGTTATTTTTAAGCTGGGTTTTCCGGCTAAAGATTTCTTCTTTCATGTCAAAATCACGGAATGAAACTTTTACATCCCTAGGTCTGCCCGCCCGGCTATAGGCACCTAGCCTAGCCACGCCAGTAATGTCATATGCTTCAAGAGAGATTCCAGTATTGACCACAACTTCTGCTACTGTTAACTTAAGATTTTCATTTCGGCGCTCTTTAATGCCGGAAATGATCAAATCATTCTTATTGAGTTCATTTTGAAGATTGTTCATGGCTTGCTCTAGTTTCACATCTGAAGAATGCCACTTGCCTAACATGTTCTGAGACCGGCCTATTTTATCAATCTCCTCAATCTGTTTTTTTAGTTTTTCAATACTTTTGTCATTTTTTTCGATCGCTTCTTCGTGCTCTTGTAAGGTGAAATTATTATGCACGTCTTTCTCTACTAAGACAGCAATATTTCGTTTATTTTCTGTGGACCGAATGTCGGGAAGGCTGAGATCATCCGCCAAGGTTTTGATCTGGGACTCTATCCTATCAACTGAGCTCTGCAAACCTTTCAGCGTTTGCGTGGCTTTACCCAATTGATCTAGGGATTTCTCTAATTTACTCAATCTGTTTAAAACAGCATCAATCTTGGAAGCCATAATGTCTTTCTTTGGAGGACGGCCCCTCTGACCTTAGTTTTCAGCTGATACTGACAAGTCTCCTCTTCCGAGGACATTACAATAGCGTGGTAGGTGAATATCAGAATATAAAACACTCAATAAGTCACTATTGCAGTCGATATTCCTCTCACCTTGAATGGCCGTGTATCCTCAGTGTATTCATAAACGTCTGCTTTCACGCTGGTTAAAATATTAGTAGTAGAAGGTTCGTTAAGAAAAGGTTGGAATTCTCCCCAGCCGAAATGAAACATGCTAGTCACTTTGTGGCGCCATCTCTATCCATTTTCTGTCAATTAGCTTTTGAAAATTGAGCTGGTTTTGGGTCTATCAGGCACATCCTACTCCAAAACCAGCATTCAACCGCTGCCAGCACTCCAGTCAGGGAATACTACCTACCTGTTATCGTTCAATACAGGCGGGTACCAGACAAGGATAATGTAGACTTAAGCCTAAATGCTGAATGGTTATTTTTCGAGGCATCATTAGAGAAAATTATCAAAGCAAGTTCAAGTATGATACACCCTACTGGGTTGAGTACTTTCACTTATATCACTGATTGCTCATGGTACGCACTTTACAGGTCCATACTGAATGAATTACTTGACTGAAACCTTGAGGACCAGAAGACGAAATCATAACGTTCGGATATGTTTGGTCCATGAGGAAATCGGGTGATGCTGGCCTTATTGCATAGTCTAGCCCCAAATAATCGTTGACCGTTTCACCCACTGGCTCATATCCATTAACGATTCTGCATCAGTGGTCCAAAATAATCAGTGCAGTTTATCCGGAAAAAGGTAAACAGGACTTACGCTGTATTTTGCATATTATCAACACAAATATATAAACCATATGTGTTTTTCCCTCTGACTTTGCCCTTTGTTACTCACAATGATGTTCTACACAAATCTTAACAGGTATGTCATTGGCCGCCTCTACTTTTTCTGACAAATTGGAGGTCAACAACACACATGCATGCCAATTTCACTTTAGTTTTGGCAATACTTCATACCAGCCTCATCATAAAATATGTGACATTAAAAGGCAAACACTGCACAAAACTAACCACTTTATTTCTACATACGCCATCGCGGCAGCGCCCGTATCGGCAGGATATACTTGTTTTCATATATATACGCCTATATTTCACACCAGCGTATGAGGCGTATACAAGACTGTTTCCTTTTAAATACAGACGCGTCTTGGCTGTATTTCACACCTGGTGTATACAAGAGGAAATATACTCTGCGCGATATATATACGCCGGGCGTATACATGATAAAAATAAAAAGAGAAAAAAAAACACCGCTGCCCCCGAACTCCTAGTCCCACCCGTTGCCTTAGACGAAGCCCCCAGCTGACTTCACACAGAAGCCGCCTATTTGAATCCAGTAGCACTCGCCACTCGTGTTGGTAGAAGTATAGATGGTATAGGTGGGAAGCTTCAGTGAGAAACCCTCCCCACCATGCCCCCACTGCCACCCGCTGGTGTTCTTAAGTGTTTGTGTTCCTCACAGCCACCCCCACAGCCACCGTCACAGAACGGGTGGGGCCGAGCAGCGCATTCACACGTGTAGGGAGAAGTCTTCAGTGAAGATGGAGTGAATGAAGGAATCCCTAATAATTGGATCAAATTGGTGATCAGAATGTTCCATCACATATAGACATGTGTTACCCTCACCTAGTTAAGCCCATGAGCCAATGTGGTGTGCCGGGCTGTGGCTGTTGCTGTGCAGAAACAATTACTTGGAGTCATGGGTGAGAGTTGGGCCAGCAGTGAGGACCCATGCCAGTATTCTAATGTGGCTGACTGCTGAAATAAAGGTGCTACCTCTACCACCAAACCCTACACCCCAATAATTAGAGCCTATGTATGGTAATATAAGTCCTCTGGCTACAAAATTACTTGAAAATCAAATGAGAATTGCTAGATATTGATTAATATTAGTTCTAGGCTATTTCAAATGGTAAAAATGAATGCCTCATCCCTGAAAACATGCAAATTGACACCAAGATCACTCAAATCAACCAAGTGGTTTTTTTTCTGTGAGGGTCTTCATTCTCAGCAGGTCACTTTGGCGGCCATCTTGAAAAACGGCCACCATCTTGGATTTTTAAGTGGCTCGTTGGATAGAATTACTAAGTATACCAAGGAGAATCACTGTACAAAATTTGGTGCTTGTATCATCATTTTCAGGATTTTATCTGCTCCACTAATAAGGCATACCCAAAAAACTTTGCCTTTTACCTCTATTCAAGGTCATCTCAAGGTCACAAGCTATATGCTTCTCTACCTAAAATATGTTGTAGCACAGAGAAACATCCCATTTGGTCATCTTAGTAGACCCTACTACAAATATGTATTCTGTTACTTTGGTTCTAACTATATAATATTGAATATTTGTTGATTCAAGTATGGATTCTACTGGTGCACTCCATGTATATCGATGTTGAACCTGCAATATCTCTGGACATTATATCACTATCATGGGTCAGAATATCCAATACCTATGTCTCTCTGATCTTGAACATTAATTGCTGGCATTGTAAACCCAACATTGCAACTTTAGAATAATCTGAAAGAAGGTGTTATCACTCTTAGAACCCCTTTTGACCAATTCGACCTCTGTAGATGTGACCTTCACCAAGGTCAACCATATTTTTTGTGGCCATTGGGCCATATGATGTGTACATGGTCCTAAAATATCAGAAGGCCAAGGAAAACATTTCTTGAAATATCAGTGGTTAAAGCAATTCTAACTGGGAGCTATTTTAGTTGTGACCTTTGACCTATTACCTGACCTTGACAAGATTCTTCACCAAATAAATTTTTACACCCACCAGAAATATGGTGTATTTTAGTCTTTTTTGGTGATGGGTGTTACTAGAAATACTGCTCTGAGCTCTCACATGCTGCAGCACTATATGGTTTAGGTTGTTTCCTACCGACATCTGTACCATTTTTTTCGTATTCATAAGTAATTTGTTTTCGTTCACAAACATAATAAATAGTGTGGGGCCCAAAACTGAGCCTTGTGGGACTCCACAAGTGATTGGTAATTTTTTAGACATGATACTTCCCATTTTTATAGATTATGTGCGGTTTTCTAAGTATGATTTAATCAATCCAATATAATCAATTGTTAGGCCAAAACTATGTAATTTCCTATATAGTATTTTGTGACACACACTGTCAAAGGCCTTTCGTAGGTCGACAAAGGTGCATTGGCTGGAAGTTTTCATGTTCATTGCATTACTCAGGACAGTAACAAGGTGGAAAATTGCTTGGTTGGTAGATCTACCTGGCATAAAGCCAAACTGGTTCTTGTTTATTAAATTATTTTCTTCCAAGTGGGTGATTATTTGCTTTTGAATCACTTTTTCAATTATTTTAGACACCGTGGGTACAACGGTAATGGGGCGCCAATTAGAGAATTCTTGTAAATTTCCAGATTTAGGCAAGGGACTAATAGTTCCATGTAAGAGTGTTTTGGGAAAGTACAACTTGTAAGCACTGAGTTTATTAAATTCGTTGTTATTTTGGGGTTACTTAATAATATCTTTTTGAGTTGACCAGAGTTAAGGCAGGTTATGCCTGTTGCTTTATTAGAGTCCATATTCTTTATTATTTGTAATACATCATTATTTGATACTTCCTTGGGAGTTAAGACGTTGGGATGTATTTCGTGATATGTAGTGCTAGCTACGTCTTCCACTCTACCAAGTAAGGTCAGGATGTTGGGACCTATATTAGCAAAGTAATTGTTCATACAGTAAGCTGTATCAGTTAAACTTAGGTCACCTGCAGCAGCGCATTGTTTATACAAACCATCACTATTTGTAGGTCTTGGTTCCCAGATTTCATTTAGGACCCTGCACAGTCGTTTTGGATTCATTTTATTAGCTTCCAGTTTTTGAGTCACTTCTCTTGCTCTGTGGTCCCTGATTTGATTATTTATCTTTTTTCGTAACCTTCGTATCTCTTGCAGAGTATACAAATCAGCATATCTATTCGTAGACAGTTCTTTAAGTAGTGCTGCTCTGTGTTCAATAAGTTGATTTAGGTATCTCTAGACCTCCTTTGGTTGTAATAGTATAATTACGGATAGGGCAAACAGAATTTAATAACGTATAAATGTAGGTTTCTAGATCTGTATTTAAATCTCTTTCATCATCAGGGTTTGTATAAATGATCTTGCTTTTACCACTATTAAATATATAGGTATCGAGTGTATCTAGTTGTTTAAGGTTATTCTTTATCAAGAATTATGTAAAATCCGATACCTAGGACTCATTCTGGTATTAGCATTAATATTTAAGTCTCCTTGAATCCAAATTTCGTAATTGTTAAACTCATCATCTGACAATATGTTAATCAAGTAGTCGTAGCAGGCCCTAACATTTTTGTGTAGGGGGCGGTAATTTCCTTTTTTATGGTTCAGTGACCGTACAGGTAAGTACTTCATACTTCGGGGTGGAGGCACAATATCTGTAGATCTCTGTAAAATAGGGTAGAACACTATTTTTTGCATATAAGGCTACACCTCCACAAACCTTTTCTTCCTCGTAATTCCTGTCTAGCCATGTTAAAAACAGACTATCAATTTGGAGGAGGTTTGGCGTGTGATGCTCTTTTAACCATGTTTCCTTAATAGTGATATAGCTATAACAATGGAATATTTCGCATAACTGATCTAGTTTTGTGTATAGACTTTGGATGTTGACATTTAAGAAAATGTCTCCTTTTAAATTCATTTGGTAGTATGTAAGCCATAGTTGTAAATGAGTGAAGGTAAATGAGTGAAGGGAATGCGTTCTGAACTCGCCGTGCGGGCTCGTTCAGAACGAATTTCTCCGAAACAACGAGTAAATCTACCCCGTACTGTCACCATCACTATGGTTTCATACTATTATATACCTTAATTCGTTCTTAAATAGCTAAAACTAACCGTAATTCAACGTAGAAGTCGCATTTTACAACTCGCAAAGACGATGCGTACACTAGCAGTGACACCGGAAGTGGACAACCGGAAGTGATCACCGCGCAGCCGTGAATACATTATGGCGCCGCATAAATTACCGCTGGATCACCCTGCTACGCTCGATCATCCCGTTGGATAGCTGTACTCGAGCGATGTAGTGTCTCCGCTATTTGTTGACATCGACGAGTCGACCGCTTTGCCCGTGAACGTATCGAAATCGGTATTTCCCGCATATCTAAGCTATCTAAAGTGTATCACGTGGTTCGTTATCGTATTCCACCTCGAAGTTTGATGTGTTTTAGCACAAACTTGCTCCGTGGTTACTGTACGATGCCACAGAACTCGCGAAGTGAAAGGATCCGCCATTTTTGAATCTGGCACCTAGAATTCTGTTGTCGGTCTCTCGACCAATCAAAATGCGTTATTTCTTCAAAGGGTGCTGTCTGTCAGCCAAACCTTGCTGGTGAAGGTCAAAGGATGCAGTCTGTCACCCAAAGCGTGCAGTCTGTCAGTATCCAAAGGCACCGGTACAACGTTTCACGGCGTAGAGTGCATTCTGTGTGTAATAACTGTACCCCTAGGAGCAGTACGTATTTACACTGATTTAGTGCATAGGTATATAATAATATCTGTTTACCGTCTCGCGCTGTGGGCGGTTGCGATGTATATCACGGGCAATGTACGCAGTATGTTCTCCTTCTTCGTCATTTAGTTGCCCGATACGAGGGTGGTTGTGGCCCATTAGATTGTAGGTCAACTCTCGCTTGTAGAGCCGTCCCAAGGCACTAGAAAATATCATTTAAGGAGGTCAGGGTCAAGGTCAGGGTTTGCTGTGAATGCAGTCATTGGGTACTCGGTCTACTCTATTCTATATATGGACTTAGTGTAATGGGACAACTCTAGTACCCTCATTTAGTAGACGGTTTGTGTGTTTAGGTTTCGCTGCTCAGCTATGACCATATTCATGCGGTTAGCTCGATTTAAGGATAATCCGTATACTGTACCAAAGATCACGGGGATGGCAGGAGCTATGGCTAATATAGCCAGAACAAGGAGTTCCAAGATATTATTAACGGTTACCCTGTCATCCTGTGCATCCCTTAGCAGTATTTCACCTGTGTTGTGCGACTTTTGGGTAATATTATTTATCTCTCCAAACAGCTTCGTATCGTTGATGAGCCTCTCGTTTTGCACGCAGGGCCTCGACGGTGTGCCGGGTAAGTCTTTGTATTGTCGCTCCAGGGTGGAATGATACAACAAAATCTGTGTTCCTCCAGAAACTTAGATGCGTACTCATGTGTCGCAACCTAGAATCTCCTACAAGTAAATAGCGTGCATTCGCCATGGTGTCGAGAATCAGACTGATCATTTGCTTGACCAATGTGTGTGTGCGCAATAACATGTAACTAACACATAGATATATCAGTCAATTGTTTATCGCACTCACGGGTAGCTCTCTGCACAGTTCGTGCCAGAGGTCCATTAGGATCTTTCCCAGGGTGTTTTGCCCATAGAATTTTCCTAAGTGGTAGATCTCATCGTCAATTTCCACACCCCTCCCATAAATTATCCTGTGTGCCTTCAATAAGTTGTGTTGGCTGTGTGGATTGTAATTTCTTTTTTAGCTCGTCGTTTTGTCTGAACTTATGATCAATAATTGTTTTCATTGGTTTCTCCCAACCAAACCGATGTGAGTTTACATTGGTCACCGCTTTTCTTGGCTGTATTGGCTGATCTCGTTTTTAAGATTACCGGGAGGAGGTCTAGACGTTTGCACATTTTCACTCGTTCTGCCTGGTAGGCCTGCTCGCTCAATACATAGTCAACTCCATTAAATTTTATGTCGGTAGTATAGAAATTGCTAAAAATTGACATTGGACCTTTGAACACTAGGCCCGATTTGGTCAATCTTTGACCATTTTGTGTGACGTGTACCTCATTTAAGTTCCTATCCTTTTTCGTCTGCTATTAGAGCAAGGAACACAGAGTCGCTCATTGCACCAGGTGAAATTACTTCTGTTTTAGTACTTGTATGTTGTACGGGCATATCATCAACACATTGTTGCTTTGACCCGGTATCCCGGGGTTCATGGGTTACATCATATGTGTCCATTGTTATTTCGTCATTTGGGTCGGTGGCAGTTGTCCAGTCAAAGCTGGTGCTTTGTTGACCTGTATGTTGTTATTTGGTATTTGAGTTACATGTGTAGGGAGGGTACATGTTGCGTGGTTTTCCATGCCTGACACCTGGTTCACACAGGGAGGGTTTGTATTTGTCACACCTGCAGCATTGTTGTCCACATTCCAGCTATTGGGGATGTATTGTTGTGGGACCTTGTCCATTTTTCTTGAGTTAAACCAAACATTGCCAATTTCGAAGACTTCCGCTTTCAGTTGTGTTTTCAGGCCCTGTTTTTTCTTTACAAAAGGCAGCTACTAAATATGCGCGAGTTCTAGTTTTCTGGGTTTCAGGGTCTTCATCAGCATTGATATAGACCCTTTCAAAACCTTCAGTGTGCCGTAGTTGTCTTTTGCTTTTCAATATTAGGTCTTTAGTACAGACTGTGGTCAGACATACCAGGATTGGGGGGTTTGTTCTTGGGTTACCTTTTTTTCTGATATGTTTGGTGTAGTTTATATCTCTTGTCTCAATCGATGGTACTATTCTTTTCAGAATATCCACTACTGTCTGATAGATATCATCGACTTTCCCATCATGATAACCTTCGATATAGACATTCATTCTACATGGCGAGATAAATCTGTCCATGTCTTGTGAATAAATGTTTGTGTGTTTTGGCTTGTGTATTGGTTGTTCAATTTTTTTCTCCAGTGCGTTTAACTGTTAACGAATAGCTATATTTTCGTTAGTCATTTCCTGCTGGAGGGTATTTTGTTTTTTGTTTAGGTCCTTTAGACCCTTTTCATGATCTTTTTCTACACAATCTAGTTTTCATTCTAAGTCGGTGATTTTAGAGCTAATGTTATCTACTTTTGTGTCCAACAATTCGCGCATTTCTTTGCGCTCATTACTGTATTGATCGAAGTTCTTTTTCATTTCAGCAGTAAGCGATTGATTTGTGTCGACATGACATTACTCAGCATGTCAAGTGCTGCTGCATCGAGAGTCACTACATTCGGTACTGTTGGTGCTGTAGGCCTACTTGTGTAGTGGGGATGATACTGTCATTACTTACTTGTTGTCCAGACATGTCCCTGTCTCACCTGGCCCTCGCGAGCATTGACCTAGATACACCTGCGTGTATGCTTGGTGCCCTAGCAGTTAGTCCACGTTTTCCATCAAATATGCCGAAATCGCAGATGATATAGTCCAATTAAACTCATAAACACGTTCCTGATTCATACACCTACCCAACCTACCCAGCCGATGGGAGCAAGGGGAAAAGGTCTAAGGATGAGGCGTCACGGCCTTGCCTGGCATTTAACAAGGCGGGGGGTGGGGGTGCGATAAGGCTCCGGGTCACGTCGAATCAGGGGTTCGTTTCAATCATGTCTGCTCCTATTGTGCGGTTTACACGGGTGCATTCAACGGCCACGCAGAAATGGCACGTCGGGTGAAGCAGCGCAATCTAAGCGCGGCAAGTCCCGCAAGCGGCACCCGCCCCGCGGATCAAGTCTCGACCCCCCCCCCCCCCCCCCCCCCTAAGGTTTTTCGCTGATAGGCGAGGCAAGCACTGGATTAGCCCGCCTCGCGCACGCCTTATGTTGTTAGGACTTATGTTTGTTCGACGGCTGCTATGGCTCAGGAATCCCCTACTGCCGCCCGTATTGTTTGTGGTGGCATGGCTGCGGTATTATTACATACCTATGTGTGAACGTCAGTGAAATACTACCCGCTCGGGGTGTAGTATATCGCGACTACGGCCCACTATGGTGCGCTTCGTCGTACTGCACGATTCTACCATCGAGCCTAGACTCTGCTATTCGATAAGAGTGCGTAATCGACGTCATCGCGACCAAAAACAACATGGCGAACGTCGTCGAATCGCGACTTTAAACTCGCGATACACGCCCCCCATAATAACTACAAGTATGTATTGACCAAATATCGAGGTAGCTAACGATTTGGATTCACCAGACACCGTTTAAACTGCTCATATATGTAAAATTGATCGATAACAACAACACGATCCGCAACGGGCGACGCACAGACATGCTAACGCTGGTTCCTAGCGTACCTGCCTCCACACAAGTCCGATCGCACTCTCCCAGCAGATCTTTCGTGGCGCTATCGTTTGCTAATCACGCAGGTAGCCTGCACATCTCCAGTCACCCCTTACGATTGGCAGCGGCGAGGTCTGCCGCGACATCACACTAATGCGTTCTATGAATTGTACTTGCATCAGAGAGATAGCTTTCCCTGTTTCAATCTTCTCCTTTTTTTCACTGAGACTTCACTGGGCCTTCATCGCATCCATTTCCGATATCCTTCTTGTCATTCTGTGATCGTAAAAACCGGGAATAAATCCCACCGCTGCCACCAATGTAACGATCATGTGTATAGAATGACAAGGTCTGGACAAGGACGAGAAGATTCGAGGCGAGCGTTAGATGCGCAGGCTTCCAGCGTGCTTTCTAATAAACCTACAAGCGGCCGCAGGAAGTAGAGCCCTGAATTTCTGCTTGGAGAGTGATCGCATCCCGTTTTGCCGCTCCGCGTTGTCAACGTCATAATTACGTTGGCTACCAGAGTTCCAGTATCCCTGGCGCCACACATTTCATAGTCGGGCCACACTGCGTGTGCGTATAAGGATGGGAAGACACTGGCAGTATCACGACAGGGAGGGGTTGCGGGAAGAGAGTCGACGACTTGGAAACTTAACAAAAAGGCGTTTTATTATCAAATCAAGGTATGGCCGACATTCGCCCCTCCGCCTACGGCGTCGGGGCGAATGTCGGCCACAGGTGACCTCGAACTAAGACATAGTTCGGCCACAGTAAGTAGGCCTACGTTTTCTCCTAGTCCCAGCACGTCCCACCCCCCCTCTTGATGTTTGTGGGGCTCGGACCTGGATTCGTCGCCATGGCGGGGACCCCGCCCCTCTCTTCGCGGACGAGGTCCTTGCGGTCCAGCGGGGGTCCAGGCACCTCTCGCCCCAAATACCATCACCAGTCCCTGCTGTTCGCCTTCAAGAGCTCCGGCACGTGATAGCATATTTAACCAGGGCCGGGCCCTCAGCCCTCGGCCTTTGTTCGGCCCTCCTCGTCTCGTAATTCACCTTCCTCTGGGCATTGAATATTCTGTCCCCGTCCCTCACATCGTGGGGCGGCCCTCAGACCCTCTGACGGGCGGACGTTCAACTGTTCCCGGGACTCCTCAGGATCCATGTGAGATCGACTAAGACGCGGCACCGAGCGGTCCCCCCTCACGTGGTCAACCTCCCGCGCTTGGCAGATCCGGCAGTTTGCCTGGTCGCGGCATACCATCACTACCTGACCGTGTAAATATGGACACTGTCTTTGATATCGATGTTTTCAGCTCTCTGCCCTTTAGGCACCGGCACCGCCCTGCATGCACGCCCAGATGATGGTATCCCTGGCGTCGGCTGAGGCCGCTTCTACACGTCAGAAGTTGTAATGGCGCTGCTAGGAAGAAGACGTGTGTGCGTGTCGGAGGGCTGTCAATGGGTCTACTATAGGATTGAGGAACACTATACATGGATTAATGACTGAAATTTGACAGGATTGTTGTAGACAAGTATATGTGAAACTTTTTGACTCCTGAAGTGCTCGAGGAAGGACTAAATACTTGTTTGAAATTCTTAGTGCGCACATGGGAGGCTCCGGTGACAGGGATCTCACCTAACATCGCTCACGATCGCATTGGATTCCATGCCAAACATTGACAAAACGGAGGTGGACTATAGTCAGAAACGCATGCTAACCCCCTCACCCATTCCCGTGGATCTTACTAGCACTTTAAATGATTCAAACATATCGAAACGACCTACAACAAAAAAATCCAAGGTTATTAATGACAGCACTGGTCTTAGTCAATTACTTGAAGCCATGAACGAGGACGTAAATGGTAGTCATGCTAACATGGTGGGAAGTATAGAAATGATTAGTAATCAGAGCTCGGCTAACAGTCGGGATATCACCAGTCAGTATGGAGACTATGAAAATTATGACTCAAGTGATGTTGAGAGTGTCCTTGTATATGACTTTAAGGTCCTAGCTGATATGATCAAGGATCAGGCAAATATGATCAAAGTATTGCCTTCTGAGAAGCACCTAGATAATAAACTTGATGAACAAGCTGAACGTTACGAAAGGCAAATATGAAAAGTAGAAATAGATCTAAGTAGACTCAGAACTGATGTTGATCATTCGCTAGCAGAGGTAGTAAACCATAATGAAGTATCTGACTCCAGGATCAGTTCACTAGAAAGAAAAGTGCAGGACTTATACGGCAAGCTACAAAATAGCAACTATATGTATACGAAGGAAATCATGCCTAGCTACTCAAAAGTAACTGAGGGGAAATTCGACCGACAGGACTGAGTTTTTCTACTCTAATCGGGACAGAAATCAGGTCATACTAGGTATGCTATACGCGCAAAATGAAGATGTAAACGTAGTGTTCGATAGTGTGGTTAGTGCAGTGGGTATATATATCAAAGAAACAGACGTTCTTCGAATTGCGCGTATATTACCCAAAAGCCTGGACAACATCCAAAGAAGACCACCACTGATACTAGTCTCATTCACCAACAAAGCGACCCATGATAACTTATTGTACTCTGCGTCCAAGTTAGGCAGGACACAATTACACTATGTCACAATCAACCCGGACGACCCCCTGGAAATCAGAAGAAAACGTGGTTTGTTACGCATGGTGTTGGGCTACAACAAACGCCTTGGTCGGAATACAGGGTTAATTGGGGATGTGCTCAATGTAAACGGAATGGAGTACGGAAGAGAGAACGCGGACTCTATACCACTAAATCTCATGCCCCCTGACTTCGTTGCCAAACATAATTATCGACCCAGAGTGTAATCTGCCAACACTGCACCTGGACCAGTGCCTCGGGCATTAGGCCCCATTTACCCCCGCCAGGAAGGACGTCGACCCCTCCCCGGCAGTTCTAAACATTTTGGCATTTATGCCTATGCCCTTTGGCATATTTTCTCACATTTGAGAACTTCTATTTCAGTATTACTCTTACTACGGACATTCATATAATTATGTTTCATATCAGATTACCACGTTTGTTCATATCTGTAATCTACATCTGAATGATTATAAGACATTAATTGTTATGAATAAACAGTGTATAATGCCAATTACGCCTCCTTATAATTACCGTGTCCGAAACCTAAAGTACAAGAAATTAACGACCTGGGAAAACATTTTGAATTTAACTTATTTGTGCTGCTAACAATTAAAATGGGCCCTCCATCCTTTCCTAGTGTAGACCGGCTCAGGGAATGTACACAAGATGTCAACAAGGGGCACATCAAGAATATCTGGTGTAACAGGCCACTTGAAGTTGTTCCAACATCTATCGTCACAACCAGGCTGAAAGAAAGATACCTCAGCACTGTTGGCATCACTCTTGAGCACTTCCCCGATGTACAACTTGCTGTCATAGACAGCAGTAAGCCAAGACCCTGTAGCTCGTGACACGATGATGCTGGCTGGCAAGTTCTCTGTTGGTGAAGAGGATGTTACACTCCCATCCTTCACAGCCACCAAGGAAGTCAGTAGAAGAGAGTAACAAACGCAACCGTGATAAGACTAGAACTGTGTGTATGGACTGGTTCCCTGTCCTAAGGAAATAAGGGACAGGTAACGGGTTCCTACGTCCTTCACAGGCACGACCTTAAACTTTGGCTGGTGCCCGCCTGTGACTAGGGGATACTCCGGGAACCAGCCTAGTGGTTTGGCTTGTATCCGCTTGTCATACACCTAATTCCGCCAAGCCCTCTAGCAGATGACCAGGGAACCAGGAGGCGTTACCAGTAATGCACCACAAAACTGGAACCCGTTACCTGGCCTATAGTATAACTAGGCCAGGTTTCCAGGCTACTGTGTGTATAGTGCATCATGAACTTAAGACGGTAGATCAATATGTTTATTTTGGAATTATAATTGACAACAAAGTTAATTTTTGCACACAGTTTAATAAAACTGTTAGAGATTTTAATTCTAAACTGTATCGGTTCAGGAAAATCAGACGTTATATTACTAAAAATGCTGTCTTGAAAATGGTGAAGCACATGCTACTTCCTGTAATAGAATATGGGGATATTATACAATATTCAGGACTCAGGACAATCTATAGTTATTGACCTCGGTAGCGTGGTCAATGATACTCTAATTGCAATGAATGAGTACAGGAAGGAGTGTATCATGTGTAGGCCTACTGTACAAAATGTGTACCTATCTTTTACAAACAGACCACACATTTTCAAAATAGCCGTCAAAGTTTTCACCAATTGAGAAACATTGAAAGTATCTGATTGATACATTATGCCTGCGAAAGGACAGTGTGCCTAGAGACCTCGTACGAGGGCTATCTTTTATAAGAGTCACACTCGTTCTACCTGATCAAAGGTTGTCCATAAGTATTGTATATAGTTTACCCAAATCATTACTGGTTCCCGTTGGCGTATAGAAAAGGATCTTCATGTACGAGCCTAAATTATTAAACAGACCACAGGACCTCTGCCAGCAGACTAGCCCACTACCATTAGATGGCAGTGTGTACCCAGTACACACAAATATGTGCTAGCTACGTAAATTAACCTCATTTTTCTGTAGGAATTACGTATTTTTTTATGTGGTACAAACGTGAAAATGATTAAGGTTTATTTATGTCTGTAGCACGTATTGGTAGAGTTACGTTAATCAACGTAAATTTACATTTACGTAAATTCACGTAGCTTAGAAACGTGAATTTATGTAAATGTACCAACAGAGAAATACGTAATTTTATGTAAATGGTAGGTTATTTTATGGAAATATACATTAATATGGCAGCTTTATCTACATAGGGAGAGAATGTTTATTTTGGGAATCCTACATGAAGGAGAGAAGTGAGTATGATTAGGCTGAAGGTATAACCATGGGTTAATACTCAGGTAAAGTTAATTCTGTGTATTTTTTCTTTGTAATAGGCCCCAACACTTGCCTACAACGTTTTCTCAGAAGAGTCAACACTAGACTTACATTAATATCAACACCACACACCTTCAGAAAGGTGTTGTCCTAACCAACTGCCAAAATTACCAAAATTAGGATAAATGCAGTGACAAAAGGATCAGCCAATCATAGCCTGAATGAGATTAATGATAATTGAAAGAGCTAGTATGGTAAATTTGGTAAATAAACCAATTCTACAGGCCATACCCTCCCCAAGAAGTACAAAAAAAATTGACAGAAACTACTGTCATGCCATCTAGGGAGTTCATACACATAAACAGAAATTCATGCACATAAACGTAAATTTACGTAATTAAATGTGATATCAATTACTGAATTTACATAAAATTGCTTAAAATATATGTACGTAGAATATACCTATACCTAGGGAATCTACCTGTGAGCGACGTAAATTTACGTCTTGTGTTTACTGGGTAGTGGGGATGTGGATGTGAATGGAGATGTAGGAAGCTCACGTGATGCACGCGGTCCTATGACTAGAACCGGGTGCCAACTGACACCATCCTCCATCAGGGGGTAATACCGGCGTGGTCCCCACTCATTAAATCTGTGATTGAAAGGCTCCGCAATCTGATGCCGTGTCAGCAACATTCCCACCTGCTCGTGGGTGCACTCACCTGACCTACCTGCCGTCCTCCCCGTGCCCTATCCACCAACCCCTGCTATTGTGTGCACAACCCACTAGCTCCACCTATTGTGCCTTTATTCCCTTCCCTTTTCTCATTCTTGGACATTTTCCTGCCTCAACTAATAATACACGGAAAAGGGGTTTGCCTTATATAGGCATGGCGCGTGGTGGCTTGTGGGGAGGGCTCTGGTTGAGAGCGTAAACAAACTTTTGCCAGTTAAGCTATGGAGCTGTCAGTTTGTTTTTCTCTTTTAACCCATTCACGCCGGGTGATGGCTTGAGGCATAAACCAGGGCTGGCCAGGGGACGCCTCAAGGCATCATCCGGGGCTGGCCGGTTGATACTTTGAGGCATCATTTACAAAATATTCGTTTTTGTGAATATTTGCTCAATAAACATAAAATTTATACAGTATGTAGGTATAAATAAGACGAGAGGCGCGACGGCAGTTGACAAATTTATTCAATGGGAAACTTGAGGGTAGTATAACAGGGTATACAAAACACATAGTATAACAGGGTATACTTTATACCTAAATACAAGGAGGTAAAACGTATCCAGATACTAGGCTGGAGGAACGACAGTCATTAAAATTTTTTGGTGTGGGTGGGCAGGTCAAAGTTCCTTTCAAGTCCAGCAGCGCGCTTGGCGGCGTGACGTTAGAGGGACACTGTTTTACCCGATTTAGCTCGAGCACGGTTCTCCCATCCATCTTGTCGACCAGAAGAACCACCGCGAGAGCCGCATTCACAGCCACGTGCTGAAATGTCTTGGGTGGGAGTCCGTCAAGGCCGGAGATGGGGATTGCGTAAGCTGCCAATGGGCCCACGGCCACGAAGGTAGATAAGTCGATTTCACATGCGATGATGTCAGATTCCGCGTGGTCGTTGTAGAAGTGAACGCCGTTGGTTCGGGCTGCGTACCGCCTAAACCATGCGATGTCGGCCAGAGGACGAGGGCCCATCCTGATGACTTTTGCTTTGACCAAAGCATGCAAAGCAGCCAAAATATGAACAGTAAACTTCCTTGCGTGGTTGACACAATGGGAAAGATGTATGAGTTTCCCCACCAGGGACTGAATCTGCGTCCTCGTTGCGCATCTCTAATTGGACCATGCGATCGCCTCCGTAAGAGTTTCGTGTAGTTTCTCTTCAGGAATACTAAGGAGCATTTTACGTGTGTCGATCCTAAAACCGAGCCACTCCATTTCGTGGGAGGGGGGGGCCGATCGCCTCCGTAAGAGTTTCGTGTAGTTTCTCTTCAGGAATACTAAGGAGCATTTTACGTGTGTCGATCCTAAAACCGAGCCACTCCATTTCGTGGGAGGGGAGGGCTGATTTTTCCTTTGCGAAATAGAGGCCGAGTTCGTTCCCCAGACGTAGTAGCTCCTAGAATCCCGCGTAGGCTGCTGCCTCGGATGCCGTGACCCCAGCAAAATCGTTGAGGTACGAGAGGACTGAGTGACCCCTGAGCTTGAGGATATAGACAACGGCCGCCTATGGCAGGCTACCGACGATGTATGGCAGCCGAATGGGGGTGAGTTCTCGACATAGACCCCTTTGTTAGTCCTGAAACATAAGAACGGCATGTGTGCTAGCTCTATGCGCAGCTGTCTATAAGCACGGCTGAGGTCCACTTTCCAGACGTAAGCGCAGGGAACCGACCGACGGGCCAACTCCACCAGATCATTGATGGAGGGAAGTGTGGAGTTGCTGCCCTGGCCGAGATATATCCTGCCCGGGATCCTGTCATTCACCTGATTTACCTGGCAGAAATGACAAGTCAAGAATAACTCTGATCGCTCCCCGCCCCCCTTGGGGAGTGTGAGGGGGGGGAGAACTGGCACCACTCAGAAGAAGGGGAATCCTGAATAGGGGCGGTGAGAGCGCCCAAAGCGAGTAGGGGGGGTAGCCGCCGTGAATCCAATTGGCCACCCGTACTCCAACAAGTTGCACAAGCGTTCGTCGTGATACCCCGAAACGCCTCCAGGCCATTATTATAAGGCCAGGCTTCACGGAAGCAAAGGCCTCAGAACAGGTAGGGCGAGATACAGAGAATCCCACCCACGACATATCAGCGGTAGCGGGAGGGACTACGCTGACACTCGTGTCGCCCTCTAGCGGGGAGTCGGAGAAGCTGCGCTTAGCAGCAGTGGCTTCCTCGATACCGGAAATACAGTCACAAGATAATGTGTCACAAACATGATCAACAGCGATGGGAGTATCAACAACAACAACAGGAGTATCATAAACGTCATGAGCAACAACAACAGGAGGTTTAGAGACCAAGGGGGGCAAGATGAAGGGGGCGAGGGGGGAACCGCCTCGCCTACTGCCTAAAGGGCTGCTGGGTATCCCGATAGGCCTGAGAGGTGGCCTGATGGCCTGCTGGCCTGGCTTGGGCAGGTTGGGGGGCCGTTGCCTCGTGACGGCTCCTAATTCTGCACTCCGCATCCGAGTGAGGGTGAGCCAAGCCAAGCACATTATAACAATACGCACAGAAGTGCATGACCATGGCTCCATCTAAGAGATGCTGGGGGGGAGATGGCACCCGGATGCTCTGTTGTATCTTTATAATCACCTTTATATATAGGTATAAAATTATGGGAAAAACTACCACTTGAACTCCAAATGAAAAAAATGTGGAGATTTCAAAATGCATATTAAAGAATATATCTTGACTTTAGAATAATACTATACCTACCCTGTACCTGTATCTGTCCAGTCTGTTCTGTTATAACTGTCTTGTCTAAGACTTATATGTAAATCACTATGTATAAAGGAGCACGATTGTTCGTATGTAGTATGGAAGATCAGGTCTATAGGCTTGAGTACTCATACTATTTGGATTGTTGAATAAACACATCTTGATCAAAAAATTAAAAAAAAAAAATCTTGGGCATGGAAGGAATTGAGTCATCAGCCTGGGCTTGTTTTCTCATTTCCTATGTTGATCCGAGTCGTGGCGGGGGGGGGGGGGGGGGGGGGGGGAGTCTCGACGCCTCCACCTGACTCATAGCCATGCGTAGATGTAGTATGTTGTATGGCTCCCTCGTTTGGAGCCCCTACTGTCCGAAGGAGTCCCCACGGATACTCTTGTACAGGGAGGGGGGCCCAGTGAAGCCTTTTCTTTTTTCGGACCCCTCAATACATACTGATGGGGTTGATTCTTACCTTGGGAACTCAAAACTTGAGTTGATGAGTTCAAAATCGCGTTGACTTGGGAGGTAATCTGATTGTCTCTATAGGCCGCCCCATCGTAGGCTCCATAGGCCTACGTGCTACGCCCTGAGGTGCAGAGATCCGTGGCGAGGCTTAACACAGGCGTCAATGGAGTGCGGCGCACTGCGGGCCTCGTAGGCGTAATGAATCCTTGTGGAGAAGTCGCTCCGGCTTGAAACATCTCATCCCTGGATGATTCGTTCTCTGTCAAACAAGTACTTGGCCCCTCAGATGAGAATTTATTGTCCTGGGCAGCCTGGACAACGGCCGCCAGAGGCATATTGATTTCTTTTATATCGACCCTAAATTCTCCGATCTTTTTCTCCACTCTCTTCTCCAACAAAGCCTTCGCCGGAGACTTTGGAGCGGTCTTCGTCTTCCCGGAGACCCTTGTGCGTCGTGGAGCCATACCGGGGCGCGCCTTTTGCCAAGAGAACCAAATAAGAGCCACAATTCTCTCTCAAATATGAAAAGATCAAAGTTCCTTTCAAGTCCAGCGGCGCGTGTGGCAGTGTGACGTCAGACTAATGATCACGTGTCATGTCACGTGATACAAAGATAAAATATGCACAATATAGCCTATATGTCCAGCCTCTAGCAGTGTTCACTGGCAATAGTACCCGGCTCCATTTCTGTGCTATTGCCATGGGCACCCGGCGCGATAGGGTTAATAAATTGTTTATGTCAATGAGGATGGTTCGAGTTTACACATGGGCTATATATTTAATGTTTCTTATCCATTCTTTTGTGCTGTCATTAGTATTTAGCCAAAAATAACAACATGTTGTAGGCTGCTATGTAGATCCCTAGGCTACAGTCATTACATAGCTGCGTTTCTGTTCCCTCTGTTCTGCTAGTCTACAGTGTCAGTGAAGTACCACATCAGGCAGACTTAACACAATATCATCATGAGTAAGCGGGAGAGGCCTCCAACTGGGGGGATTAGGTTTGAACAGGGTCGGGTAAGGGTTTTGGTTGTACTGAGGCTTTGCATATGACAATAAACCAGTTTTTAATGATAATAAGTGCATTTTTCAAATTGCTCGTGAACACAGGTGTTACTGGTTTATAGAGCTGATCTACTGCTAGTACTGGCAATAATGCCAGTAGATGTGTAATCATGAGCCAGGTCAAATTGACTGTAATTATTATTTAAACGTTATGACAACACTTTAACTGCTATAAATTATCATGTAAATATCATGGATAGTCTGTCTGTAGCATTGATTTATATAACTGTGTGTTCATATTATGGTAAATTGGACTTACTGTCAGTCTGCCAGTCTGTTCCGCCTATGTCAGGGCACTGTCCGTTGTGCCTATTTGTAAACACTCCCTAATTATATATTCAAGATGGAGGACGGAACTCTGTTTCCATGTATTGATGTCCTTTTTAGAGCGTGCTTGCAGGCGCTATATCCATCGTCCTGCAAAAGAATTATCCCTTCACTATATATGTGCTATTCACTGTTATATTGGGGAAGGAGCAGTGTGGCAGTGTCTCAAGATCTTAGTGGTATGGCCAGCTGACCATTACCAATCACTCAAGACCGAAATATCTCAAGACCCAACGGAGCTTGATATGTTTTGATCCTAGAGTCAAGCAGTCGCAGAAATGGCAAGTTGACTGTGTGCGACTGAGTTAGAGAAAACTATCCATAGTCTGAATGTAACCCAGACCTTTTAATTCTTATTTGTTTGGCGGGGGAGGGCGTTCCTACTGAGGCTCACGTGGGTGGCGGGGGGGGGGGGGGGGTTATCATGTTGCGCAGAGGATATTTCCTCTGGTATACGCCGAGGTGTGAAATACAGCCAAGACACGTCCGTATTTAAAAGGAAACAGTCTTGTATATATACGCCTCATACGCTGGTGTGAGATATAGACATATATATGTATGAAAACAAGTCTATATTCAGGCGATACGTGCGTTGCCGCGATGCCGCATGTAAGAATAAAGTGCTTAGTTTCGTGCAGTGCAAGGAACGTAAAAATATGTTATTATCTCATATATTTACGTAATTCTACATTTCTAAAATACGTGAATTCCCCAACCAGAAACGTAAAGATGTGTATTTTATCAAGATAAATCTATGCAGATGAACGTTTTTTAAACTAGGTTGATTTACGTAAAATTATGTAAAACTACCAAACTTTCTACAGACGAAAGTAAACCTTCACATTTCTACGTTTGTTTAAGTAAATAATTACCCAAAATTACCAACCAAATCCTCTGTATTTAGAACATTGGGGACATACTTAAAAAATACGTAATTATCATTTGAAAATATACGTATTTCTTTCACGTTTGTACAACGTTTGGTAGGAAACGACCGTATATCTACAGAAAGCTTACGTCTGTGTTTACTATAGGTAGGGTGATGTATCAAAGCGCGTGCAAGCACGCTCTATAAATGCATTTGAATGGTCGTCTCATGGCTCATCCCCCAACATAACAGGGTTATTTCGCAGACATGCTGTCAGCTTATATAGTGGTTTATATGGTGGTTGATATATAATAGGTAATAAATGAAAGGACCTTTAGAGCCATATATGTTCCTCTTAATATTTAACTTTTATATTCCTCAGGGGTGAACGGCGTGTTTCGTTGTCGGCTTCATCGGCAGCGCCTACCAAATGGATACTTGCTGGTGGACTTTGGTAACCCAGGCCCTAAATAACTGAGGACCGGATACGGAGTGTAGCTCTCCGGTGTCGGAACTTGGTGTCTACATGCTACATTGTAAAACTTACATTACGTCCCTGATCCCTTACCATAGATAGACCTGTCAACAAATAGAAATAAATCGTGGACCAATTGTTATCTGGGCGCTTTTACATAAATAATGTGTTACTTCTGCTATTAAGTCTGAATCAGATCAGAGAATGGCTGAGGGGGAGACCTACAACTCTTTGGATGGGAGACGACATAGTTTCACCTTCAAGATTAACCAGCTTGATAATGGTACCTTCATGGCAAGTGTGGTCCACGAGAGGCAGAGTGCTCCCCCGGACGACCTGGGCGCTCTTTACTACGTGGTAGCAGTGCTTCTCATCTACGGCTGCTCGATCCTGCTCATGCTGGGCTCTTACGTGCGCAAGAACAAGATGGACCAGAAGCTCAACAAATACCACAAGGAGATGATAAACGTACGCAAACGCGAGCGACAGATCCAACTGTGTAATGCTGCTAAAAAAGCCGCCGCTGCCAACGCAAAACAATTGGAGGAACTCTCTGCGGGATCTCAGGTGAAGAAGTTGTCAGACGTCTGCGAGAGTACCATAGGGACTGTTGGTGTTGAGGAGGGTTATGATAGAGGCGGCGAAAGGGAGAAGGGAGATGGGGATAAGGTTTATCTGGACCTCCCCTCTGGAAGCTACAATACGGATTCGGATAACGATACGTCAATAGAAGATAACATTGTGTATTTGCCGGCAGTGACTCGCCCTGCCAAGTCTATTCTCAAAACTACCTCCAAGTCAGTGACTCTGGTGGTGCCGTCGTCTACAGAGGCGTTAAAGCCAATTTGGTCCTCTGACGGTGACAGATGTTACTCTGCCGAACCGTCAACTCATCTGGATGACAACAGCGAAGGGAAGCAATTTGACGTTTCCTTCGTGTGATGTGGTATATTTATAGTGGATTATATATACCGGAGAACCGTTTCCCTTCTAGCACTGTGCTAGTGATTGATAGACTGTTGATCTGTTGATACATACAGTAATTAGTCTGTCCTTTGGTATAAAACAATCTCGACGTGTTTCTGAAAGGGAATGAATCAAAGATTTGGGCAATTGTTGATAAGAGATTCAGAGATACTGGATAAATCACAGGAAATTGTGTTTGAAGGAACACACTACAGAGTCCTGTAGCTTTATTGTACGTAACGCTATACCACTTGGTGCATACACAACTACCTGTTGCTGTTGCTGATCACTTGCACACTTAATTGCCATTGTCGTGTTCTGTTATCTATCATTCGGGAAATATTTCCCTAAGCCCATAAATAAGAACAGAAAACAGAGTGCATATTTTTATTGGCATTCACGAATACCTTCAAGCTATCATTGTATCATATTGTCATTGAATTCCTAACCCTTTTGAAGAGACTGTGCCCTACCCGAAGGCGACAAAATTACGTTTTACGGAAAGAAGATGAATATAGAAAGGTCTTACAGTGTATCATGAAAGTTATCTTGTGTCTATGCTTTATGGGAAAACGACAGAACGACAGAAATATTGCAGAGTCAATTGATGCATCTCTGTGCAAATACAAATCGTATGTTTTAACTTTTGCAGGTACCTTTAAAGTATGATAATCCGAAGCTAAAATAAGGGTTAATGAGTTGTGTATCAAAACACCAGGATGCAGAGGTACGGTCAGAGTTTGAGATAAAACGTCTGCTATAGCGTGGTTTTCATCGACAAATACCTCAACGATTTTCGTTCCCTTGGTAGGTAGGGTCCCAAAATGCCAGTAGGGTAGGATTATTGAAAATAGGCTTATTTAAGGCTGATGTTGTATAAACGTATCTCACCAATGTAAGTGACATTTTTTGGTGCATTTTTTTATAGTCTTTCACTCCAACATATGTTTTGTATAGCTCTGAGGAAATTTTTTCTTTGCGAAAATCAACAAAACCTGTGATTTTCTAGTGTTTTTCATGATTTTGATCTTTTTCCAAATCTTGGAGGCACAATTTTAATCCAATGAACAACTTTAAAGCTCATTTCATTAGAAGTGTGAACCATGTAGTTTTGAAAATTGGTAAAGATATCAGAATACTCAAAACTATCCAGGAGCTTTAAATTTTCCAACAGAGAACACCACACAGCATGTTGTCCTCGATATTTTGGTCAGAAATACTCACCGAATTCGAAGAGTGAGGTGAGTATTTCTGACCCAAATATCGAGGAACAGATGTAATTCAGTCACACTCACTATGTCTCTTTATCATTGTATACGGAAATTCGATTAAAATGCCATTTTTGTACTTATGCTATCAACCTATTTCAACCTCCGAAATAAGTATAAAGGCACACATAAATCACCGAACATTCACCTCGATCAATAGTTCACTGGTGATCCGCTTAGTGGCGCCCATATGCGATGACATCAGAATGTCTTTATAGAGAGTGATAGCGGAGGTTGTAGCAGATAACTAGCGACTTCGTCGTTCCAACTCCTGCACCTCTCTGATCAATGAACAATGTAATTAACATGTTGACAGTGGTGCCCTCTCTCGACTGTAGGGCTCAACTTAAGGTCCTTACTGCTCCTATTATTTCACCTGACACAGAACTTTTGCAGGCAACCAGCGAAATGTGATCTCATTGCATTCTCTCAAGGAAAGGAGATAGGATAACTACAGTTTGAAATTGTGTTTTCAGTACAGCTAAAAACAAATCATAAGAATAGAAGTACATCTGTGGAGAGAAAAACAAAAAAAACAGCAGGATTCAGTTAGGTACTGTACGAGAATCTCACTCTCGTGGCTCTTCAGTCTCCAAGCCTAAGTTTGGTTCACTATGTCTCTATGCGCGGGAGAGTCTCCAAGCGGATATCACAGAAAATTACACGTTTTATATGTGGTAGGTAAAAGATAAGCGCAAGCCCAACGAAGCATCTGCTGGGAGAGTGAGCTGTATCAATAACGTCACAGAGAAAATTTTGCTCCGAGTTCAAGTACACGGGCGGGGGCTTTTTTTTTCATATATTCTAGGATGATAATGTCCATATTGTTTATGTATTTACAATGCCTACTATTGGTTAATTTACTCTACGTCGATTTCGGGTGTGCGTGTAGTGCTGAGTGATCTTATTGTGCAAAGATGCTTTCGAATAGAGGAAACGTCCGCCATTTTGTTTGTTTATTTTTTCTGTGACTGTCAACAAGTCACGTGGTACGGTTGGGTAGTAATATGTTATTATTACGCCACGGTGCGGCCGAACAGAATTTGTTCTGCTAGTGCGTAAAAGTGAGACATTCGTGCACTGGTATAATGTAATATATGACGGATTGTATGGCCAAGAATCACATGGAAGTATCAGCTTTATAACGTTTCTTGAAATTTCAAATATAGTGGTTTTGGCCAACATGCAAGTATTACACACAATTTTCAGGGCTTTAAATCTAATCCATGTATCTGATATTGTTGAATGATTTTTTTCTGGAAGGAACTTAGACAGTCACTGATATCGAATATAAAAAGAAACATTATTCCCAAAACTTTTAGGGGTGTCTGATCCAAGGATGAAAGGTTGATTTAGCAGGTTTAAAAAATCCCACCCAGTAACGTTTGTCAGGTACCTGGTAATTGATGGTTATCTTCACAGATGTCTTTTTTGCCCACATTCAGGTTTGGATTAAGGATAGACGCTAATTCTGAAATAGGGGGCCACTTTGGATCATATATTCAACTCTTTGTCGTAGGTATTCCACAATTCAGTCTAATTTCATGTTTTGTTAGTTAGAAACGTGAACTATATATACCTGACTAAATGCTTGCAAAACAACAGAAAAGAAGGACTCCGAGGTACTTTTAACTGAGGCGAAAGGTTACTCTAGTTAACATCAGGTAGCTACATATGAAATGGGGCATGTCTCACTACCGGGTTATGAAATGACTTAACTCGAAATGCATTCAAAATATTATATCCTCCTCCCATTGGTCATAAGCAGACTTTCATAATTTATATATTGGTTCCCCTGGGTATGTCTAATACACATGAGGACAGCAGTGAATTACCAATCCCATCAAAACAGAAAGAGGTTATGCAGTACATGCACATAATCGATGGTTTTGACCATCAGTCTTAAATCATTATTAGTGGTTGATGCATAGTATTACGCGAGCGATATCGAGTCGTAATTGTTCTTTGTTGTTGCTGTTGTTGGTGGGGTTTTTTGGGTTTTTTTTGGGGTGTTTTTCTTTGGGGGGGGGGGGGGGTCATCTACTGCAATATAATAGGGTTTGGTACAACTGTCGGTAGGTCTAATTTGCGCTCCACGCCAATGGGGGCTAGAAACGCAGTCGAGACCAATGGTACATCCCTTCATTGATAACAGCTCAATACAGTGGGTTTCCATTGGTCAACAAAAACCTAAATAATTCGTGCTCCCTTCCGGTAACAAATCGGTCAGTGGTGAGGCCCAAAAGGAAATCGTTGTCAGAGACGCTGACCTAACTCCTGTTTCTAATGGAATTCTGAATTGCCTACTGACCCATTGCTGAAGATATTTCTTCAATGACATCGTCAACCAGGTCTGATTTTATCCGAGTTTTTTTCTTTCAGTCGGTGTTGCCAAATTTTCCATATATTGATACTGAAATCAACCGGCTTGTCTATGCATACCATGGTTAACCAGAAGCCTGACTGGTTTTAGAAAACTATTTGTGTGCATGTAGTCATTGTAGAATGAGACCCTGCACTCTGCAGGGACAGTTGGGAAAAAGAGAAACATTTTACATGAATTTGCATTCTCGCCTTTTAAACATCGGGGATATGTATATCATATGCCATGCATAACAGCATGATGATACGTACATATCTAATAGTCTGGTACAACAGGTTGCAGACTTTTAGGCATCCATATGTTGTGAGACGTCTTGCATGATACATAACAACCTTAAAACATCATGTATATCATATGTTCCATGTAGCTTTTCTATCGTAAATCAATCATTTAAAAGTAAAAAATAGAAAAAGAGCTGTTTCGACTTGATAGTTGCGACGATGTCAATGGACGGTATAGTGTTTATATCTCTATCATGAAACGGATGGTATCAGTTCAGGCAATATAACAGCTGTATAGACATTATCACGAGGATATTCACCTGTGTAAACACATGGGTGTATTCTCACTTGCCAGATTGACATCGTCTCGAATCGCACCTTGCTCGAGTCGGTGCCTGGCTTGTATGTGTGAGTGTTGTATGTGGTGTGTCAAGTGCATATGGATGTCGTGCTATATCAAAGGCCAGGATTAGAATCTAAAGCCTATGAACCATCGACACTGATCCCTGATAGTCACTGCCTTGTTGGTCGGAATATCTTGGTTACGATCGGTGCCAGTGTATGATGATAGGTCACAGTGACCTGACTGAGGTCGTTCATTTTTTGAAATAATATAAATAAATTTTCCTTTTTTCAAACTTACAGTTTGACTCTATTTATCATTCGAAATCACAGAATGTTTTGTCTTGTATACATGTGTTTCTCTATCGGTGAACAATTGACCAATCCATTGAAGGATATTTAACACACTTACGCTAAACATAGATCGTTCAACATGAACCAACCTCTCATCACTTTGTAATATTTGGATAATAGCTATATGCGATTTGTCATGTATATATCAATGGTGATAGAGACAAAGAGTGACAGAGAGACATAGATAGGGTAAGGCATGTAGATGCAGAGAGAGACACAGAAACGCAGATAAAATCAGAAAGAGACACGCAGAAACAGGTGCGAAGAGAGAAGGAGAATACCCGGGAATTGCCGGAAAACAATATATTACATATATTACAATTTCTGATAAGTATTTGAACGTTTAGAACCCATGCAGCATAGTGGAAAACACACCAGGGGAGTCTGATATCGATGTGTCTTTATAGGTAGAGGTAGGGTGTTGGTGGGTGGCTGTGGAGGTGCTAGTAGTAGCAGCAGGGCTTCGTCTCATACTGTGGTTTCTATGTCCGTCCCTGGTCCACTGTCAGCAGAACACGATATCTCATTTTGTCACTGACCGAACCACGAATAGAGGGCTGATTGGGATGGTGCTGTTAGGGAGGGGGTCTAGTTAGGTTAGGAGGGGAGGGCATGAAAGGATGTTAGTGCAGTTAATAAGTCCCCATGTACATGTATATTGAATGTTTTGTATTAATGCTGCATTTCGAATTAAGAAAAAGACAAGTATGGCATTGTGTATTCCCTTAAGACATTGTGATATGAAGACGGACAAGAAAGTCGGACGTTCCTAGTTATGTTTTCTGTGGTGATCCTCACTAAATCTTAGAAACAAAGGTGCATCTATTTACGAACATGATTTGTCCAACATAATTTCAAGATGACACAAAATATTTGATGTAATGTGTACCTACTGCATTGTGGTACGCAACCTGATTAAACGTACTTTTAATAAATATGTGTCAAATCTAACCCATTCATACAGTGCCGTGATGCTAGTACATATGTTAATGTTTACATTCGTAATTAAGGAATGAATAAAGAAATTATATTTCAAGATGGATGGAATGATTTTTTATCTATTCATTCATATTTTGTTTATTATTTGCATAAATAAAAGTGTACATGTATGACCTCTGCATAGCAGATCTTATGGTCATCCGGTGAACTATTCAATTGCCTTTAGTTAACTCATCACGTTAGTGGATTTTACAATATGTATAATCAGAATGATATCCATGAAGCCGTCCCAGTATAGGGTCTACACTTTCTAAATGGCATAAGGTGGTGAAGACATGAAGTGCTATTCACCGTAAAAGTATATCGGACAATTCACTTTATAACCCATAGCATTTTCTGGATTTATATGACAGGAGCTCAAGGTGTTATTGAGCTCCCGACAAACCACAACACAGAATTATCAACATTCCAATACAGCGACGATGCGATAGGTTTAGTCCAAGAGATGAGGGGGGCATTTTGTCGCGAATGAGTACGGAAGGTCTGGTTATTTCCAAAGCAGAAACTCGTGCAGATTTCAAAAACTAATTTTTTTACCCACCACAGCCCGTGGGTTCAGCCTCTACATTGATATTTTTTTTACAAATAGTTTGTTAAATAATTTAAAAATCAATGAAATATACCTATAATCATCTTATATTTTCTATGCCTCTAATGGAGACTACTGCCTGAAGTTCACATGAAAATTTAAAGGTTTTATATATGTTTTAGCATCTGTGGCCTTGACCTTGTATAGTTCCATAATCATACATTTGATACAAATAATGATAAATTTATTCATCAATAGGATCAGGAGCAAGTTTTTACTGCAGAAATAGATGGATGGGATTTAAAAATAAGTGGGTGGGATTTTAAAGATACTCTCGTCAACAATCAGTTCTACGTTTTGTGTCATCATGTCTATGGGTTCCTCAGGAGATTCTATTTTCAGAGCATATAATTTCAACGGATAAACAAAAAGTGAAATGTAAGTTTCATTGATTTAAGGGTGGTACCCACTGCTTATGACACCCTCCGAAAAGGCTTACGGCATGCTACGACAAAGAAAATCCCTGTCTGAAGGGCTCTGTCGGAGTGTGTCGGAGTGTGACGTAAGGCCTTGTCGGAGTGTGTCGTATGGTTTTGGCGGGAAAAGAAAGGTTACCATGGTACCAACACACTCCGACAAAACCAGCTCACTTGGAGGACTCAATTTATATAGGAAATATGCTGAGAAATATGATTTTCTTCAAGAAAAACTTATTGAAAGGGTATCTTTTATCACCTGTATTAAAAATCCAAACGAATATCAATTATCATGTCATCTCAAATCTTTATTATAGTATAGGCTACATTATTATAATGAAACAGAGGAGAAAATAGTGTATATATGATATAACAAGAGTTTATGAAGGTGCACAAGTGTGTGTGGGAGTGCATAGCTTATACATAGAACGGAATGCTCCCGTCACACTCCAACACAAGCCGAGCTCTACGATTTTTCAAACAATCCGACAGTAGTTTCAATGTTTGAGTTCCTCAAACAGCAACTGGCGGAGTAAAGTGGTCGTGTTACCGACTGACGCAGCTTTGGAGGTGACTGTGGCTGCTAGTACCATGGTTTCCCACCAGATGGGGATTGAGTAGTAACACTCAGCAGTAGCTCACCTTCTCGAGGAGAGGAGTTATCAGAAATAAACAGAGCGGGTGGGTTAGGAGCAATTAACTCACCATTACTGTCCATGGCAATAGAAAAGACAAATAACAGAAAAGACATTGCCTGCAAAAAACACCCTGCTACATCAAACACCATTTTTAGGAAATAGCCAGGTAACATGATGTGCCATTTGATTTGAGAAATGAAATGCCCAGGATATTTTGCCAAACTTGTGAGTTCTAATGGGTTTGCAACTGTCACATCAAGTGCGGCAATGCTTAGCCTGCCACCTATCGTGTTATAAACATGCTATTTGCGCCATTATGATATTGGCCTGTTCCACTGGATTTACTGTGAAAAGTCAGGGTTTAGCCATCATTACATGCTAAAAAGTCAGACTTTTACATTTTTCCAATGTGGAAAGTCAGGGCTTAGCCATTATTGCACGGTAAAATGTCAGACTTTGACACTTTTCCACAGTAAAAAGTCAGGGCTTAGCAATTATTGCATGCTAAAGAGTCACACTTTGACACTTGTCTGCAGTGAAAAGTCATAGCTTAGCCATAGCTGCATGCTGGATTTAAACATTTTTCGATGTTGAAAAGTCAAGACAGTTTTTACACTTTATTGAGTCAAATTTGGAGGTACTGATTTCTTGGGGCTGGCAAAAGGTGGGAGGGGGGCGCCGCCCCCTCTGCCCCCCCCCCCCCCCCCCCCCCCCACCACCACCACCACCACCTATTCTGACGTCACTGATGAATCAGGTCCTGCAAACATCCAGGCATGATTTCTTAGTGCTAGAATTCTAACCGGCCGCTACATCATCTGGTTTCCTTGTGGACCCCTGGATCCTCGCACTGGCGTGCGGTGGGCTTGGCTTACCAGGATGGCGAGTTGGACAGACACATTCCTCAGATAACCAGTCAAATGTTGTGACCCAAACAAGGCAAGCCCACTCACCTTGCACATTATGTCTTTTTTGTGGAAACAAGGGAGCAAGTAGGACTGGATGTCACATGCGGAGGGTGGCTGAATGTCAATTGATCACGATGTCCAGGGCATCAACAACACATAGAAATGCAAGCAACAGGAACCAGCCTAGCACCCTGTCCAGCCTTCACTTCACCAAAGGGGTGCAGCTTTCAGGCCTCTCATGTGTCCGAGGGGGGCATTGCGGGCCACATTTGTGAATACTGCCATGCAGTCTTAGGAATGGTGCTTCCCCATGCTTTCCAGGGCAGTCGCATCAAAACCCGCCATGAGGCTGCCGTCGCAACAGTGCGACAATCCCCAAATCCTTCGGGTTTTTGTTTTTTTGATCAATTTATTTATCCTGAACAAGAAAAGGCAAATACATGCCTGTTTACATTCAAATCCAGCCGTAGTACTCGTTATGCACATCTCTCAGTGAGAGTTTAAGCACCTGTAACTTTAAATAGCTAGCTAAACATACATATAGATAACAAATAGATATCAATATAAACCATCTCTCGACATAAACAATACCACAATCATTCTCAGTTATAAATAAGAGTGTAACACATAATAATCATACATTCTCCCGGTGATGAAGGCTCTCACAGATTATACCCAGTTCAGTGACCGAGTTCATGCAGGCAATTTACATCATTACATGCATGCTTAGTAATTTTCACGACTGTTAAACATAATAGATTTTTCTCTATATTTAAATTGAGGATATGTTGGAATGAGCCTGTACTCCACTGGGAGGATATTCCAGTAGTACTGACACTTAAATAGCATGCTTCTTCTAAACAACTGCGTTGAAAAATCATGTACAGATAACACAGGGGCATCATGAAGTCTCGTATTTCTGCGTGGTCCCGCAACATATTCCTCTAACCGACTCCTTGAAAATGCCATTTTTCTTATCGCTGACTCTCGACGTTCACTAAGATAGTTTATGCCTGCTTGCTTGTGTAATTGCGCCGTTGATATCCTTAAGTCAGTTTTTAGTGCAATACGTAGTGCTCTATTTTGTAGCGTTTGTATTTTTGTTAGTGTATTTTGATTGGTATGGTGAATTAGTGCACCACCACCTTCTGCATAGGGTAGGAATTTTGTCTTGTATATAAATACAGCTTGTTCCTTATTGAGGTAGGTTCTTATTTTAGCAAATATATACAGCTTGTGTGCAAGTTTTCTAATAATCTCTCTCTTGTGAAGTTCGAAGGTCAGCTTTTCGTCCAATCTTATACCCAGATAGTCAAACTGCTTGACATAGTCAATATCTTTGTCATTGATTAATAGTTTGTTTGGAAGCCTCAATTTCCTAAGTTTATTCCTTGTGCCAAATATCATCGATTTAGTTTTTTTTGCATTGATGGTTAGTTTATTTTTATTTGCCCAGTTTGAAAGATTAACTAAATCCCTTTGGATAAGTCCTGCCGCTTCAGAGATATCGTTGTTGGTAGAGTAGACAACTGTGTCGTCTGCATATAATTTAGAAGAGGTGTGCATTAGGACATTTTTTAGATCATTAACATAGATCAGAAATAGGAGGGGTCCAAGTATGGACCCCTGTGGTACACCACAGGAGACCATACGAGGTGTAGACAGTATACCATTTGCTCTTGTACAGTGAGATCTATTACGCAAGTAATCATCTAGCCATCCAACGAAAACATCATTCATACCATAAAGCTTACATTTTTTAACGAGTATTGGGTGCGAGACAGTATCAAAGGCCTTGGAGAGGTCTATGAAGGTTGCTAAAGTCAGTTTTTTGTCATCAAGGCCCCTGAATACGTCGTCGGTAAAAGCTGCTACAATAGATGTCGTGGAATATCCCTTATGGAAACCACCCTGATTGGCATCAAGTATCTTATTTGATTCTAAGTAATCACTAATTTGTATGTGGATGATTTTCTGCAAAACTTTTCCTGGGAGTGGCAAAAGTGATACTGGCCTCAAGTTGCAGACATTCTGTGAGTCTACACATTTTTTCAAGAAAACTATCTGGGCGTTTTTCCATACAGCTGGATATACACCACTTTTTACGGAACAGTTGAAGACATATGTCACTTGTTTATTAAGAAAAATAAGGCTATCCTTCAAGGCTCTCGCAGAAATGTTCGGTACTGCAGATGATTTGTTTATGTTAATCTCCTTACATATATCCAACACATCATCCTCGCTAATCTCCTTCAAAAACATCTTATTTTCTCTTATTTCGTTGTCATAGAAGTCCCAGTCATCGTTGAATTTATTTGCTAGTTGAGGGCCGATATCCGCAAAGTAATTATTTATAAAGTCAGGAAGCTCATGGTTTGGAATTTGCAAATTTGTAACTTGGTCATTTAAATTTATAAGTGAGTCCTTGTTTTTTCCAGGTAATAGTTCTGAAAGTTTTTCCCAAAATTTCTTAGGTTGTGTATCCATATTACCTTGGATAAATGCAGACTTCGCTTTGCGAATATCCGATTTAGTCTGATTTCTGAGCCTGCGTGCTTCTTCCCAATCATTAGGGTCTCTTGTTTTCTTGGCTTTCCTTAACGCATTATCTTTATCTTTGATCATGGATATCAACTCATCAGTTATCCAGGGGTTGCCTTTGTCTTTGAGGTGCATAGGTCTGATGGGACAGTCCCTGTCTAGGTAGCCAACTATCCTGCTCTCTACAAAATCCTAAGCTTGGTCCAGGTTAATAATGTTATATAAGTCCTCCCAGTCTATGTCCTTCAGGTATTTTTCTCTTGAATAGAGTTTATATGATCTACCTTCGGTTTTAATACGTACAGTCTGTCACGTACGGCCATGTCAGCCAATGTCACGTACGAGATCAAGCTGTAAAGGTCGTCTATATTAGTAATATACGAGCGTATCTTAGGTAAGGATATTCACAGAGGAACTCGGAGAGAACTTGTGGGTAGATTGAAGATAGGCTGGCAATAGACTTGTCACGTATGGCCACCTTCAGTGATTCGCTCAACATCATTGCCATTGAGTGTTACACTTTTATTAGAACTTCTTTCCTTCTGAGAAACTTCATGAGCATATTGCCGAGGGTTATATTATATATATATATTTGATTTCCTCTTATATACACGACTCCTAAACATGGTCAAACGGGGAGGATATATATATTATATTTAAAAGGAGAGGCGAAAGTCGCTGGTGAGAAAGATATGTGTTTTCTGGAAGTTTACTGTCTCCGCGTGATTGTGCCCACGTGCACATCCGTATTGTATCCACCTCCAGTCTCAACAAGTCGTTACTCATGTCAACTTGTTTGTGAGAACCTTGCTCGCATGTCCGGCTTTCTCACGCTCCTCAGATGAACGTATACGCATGCATCAATATGTGGAAGAAAACCGTAATTATACTAAATCCTTCTTATGTAGGAAATAAGGTTTTAAGTTGTGGTAAATAGAAGGGAGAAATACCTATGGTGCATAAAAAAGGGAGAAATACTAAAGCTATTATCTTCCCTAAAACTATTATCTTCCCTAAAATTATTATCTTTTCTAAGCTAATATATTTCCTTTCTGTACATACTATGTATATAGAGGTTTTACCTCAATAAGGTTGCACGTGGCGGGACATGTCAGAATCCTCTTGGAGGAACGCGCAAACATCTTTGCGGTTTCTTCTTAAACTAGGATAGAGGTCCCTAGACGGAAAAGACGTATCCATATTTGGGGGAGCGTCTTGTCCCTACATGTGACCGCTGGTGACCAATTGGGAAAAATGTAACCATGTTTAGAAAAAGTTACCGCGTCTGTAATTGTCTGTATAAGGAATGGTATGTGAGTATGTGACGTACATGTCCGTTGTGACGTCTAAATGTACTCTGGTTATAAAATAAAGCGCCTGCCGGCATACGGCAGATCCCCTCTCCTCTCAGCTTCAACCACACGTTGTCACTAGAGTTGTTTTGTTACGGAGCCTCACCCCACTGTGTGACCAGAGCGGTTTCAGTGGGGGAAGCAACTCAGCACGCATGAGGTGCGGATGAGCATACAGGCACCCTGACAAATGGTGACCCCGACGTGATTACATATTATGAAGTGACGAACGTGATGGACATGTAAGGAGGCAGCAACCGCGGGGATCTCTGGTATATACCCATTTTACCACGCATCCAGAGCTGACTGCTATATCCTCGTATTCTGGTTCTGCTCGGGAGAGTAGAACTGACAAATGGCGCTCTATCCTAGTTGTATGTAAAGAAAGGTGGACCCGGGACGATGGAACGGGACAACTCTTCGCGGCCCTGCCCACGGGAGAATGTCGACATCGACAAGATCAACTGTCTGCCTAGAATATGGAAAACTCGGAACCTCGAGCGGCTGGCTGCGACAACCCTGTGTCTGGTTTGGTGAGTAGAGGTACATCTGTTTGCATGGTAGTAACGGGTTCTGGCATTGTACCTAGAATGTGGCATGAAAATTTAAGTTGGTACCTTTAAAACCCTCTTTAAATAGAACGGGGAGACCCTATACCTAAATGGTTGATACACCAAGGCATAAATATGACACTAGACAGAATACCCCCCTGCCCCGCCCCGCCCCTTCCAAAATCTCTTCTACCACTTCCATCTCCGCTACCACTACCACCATATCCCCATGTAGTAAGGTTTTACGGAATGTAGGTTTGCAGACAGACACCCACCAACGAAGTAAGCGACGATTGGGAACGTCGGATAAGGAGGAAACCTCCGCTTCTCGGTCCGAGGCTAAAGAGCAAAGTAGAGAAAGCACAACAGAGTCCGCTAAAGCCAAGCCTAGTGGTGTCTTTGATTTTTCTGGCGCTGCAGGGAGTAGTGCAGAAAAAGCAAAAATGAGTAAAAAGGGATCCGGCAGAGATAGAGAAGAGGTGAGAACGAAGTATACATATCTCACTGAGGTAGACAGGGATACGGAGGATGAGGATGAAGATGAGGAGGAAAATGTGGGTAGAAGAACACAGGATGAAGAGCAGATGACTAAGTTGTTGGCGGCCGTGGCTGATAACCATTCTTTGGGTCGTTATTCTTGTGATACTGGTAGGTGTGAGGGGAACAACCCGGCAAAAACTCTAACCTGGTTGAGAGAGTTGGACAAGGTACCGGAAAATATACGCCTAAAGGTAGCGACTCTTACCGCTTCCGATCTTTTGGGGGTTAGCCTGAGGCGTCTAATAGCCAACCCTAAGAACACCTGGCCTATGATAAAAAACACCCTGGCCCATGCATATGTGTCTGCAGATTTTCAGCAGGCCCAGAGAGATAAGTTAAGGAATTTGGCTCAGAGATCAGGAGAGTCTATCCATGCATATGTCTCCGCTTTTGAAACTCTTTTTAATGAGGGATATGCAAGCCTGCCACAAGATCAATCTGAACTTATAAGGGATCTCCTTAGCGGGATGGAAGACAGGGCCGTGGCATGTAGGATTGCGGCGCGCCGACCTATCTCCCTCCGGGTAGCCATAAAACAGGTTATCTCATATAGCCAAAGAGAAGATTATCTTAAACCAAGAGACAGCGGGAAAGTCCATTCACTTGAGCAGGAAGTTAGTGAGACCGCCCTCTTGTGGGGTGTAGTAGAAGAACTGAGGCAGGAGGTGGCTTCTGCCAATCGGTCCCAACAAGAAATGAGAGACAAAATGAAGCCAGTGTTAGCGGTGCAAAGCACTCAAAAGAAACCTGAACCCAATATGAATCTCAGAAAAAAGAAACCACGTACAGCCACCCCACAGGATAAATGTTTCCGGTGTAATAGGCTAGGTCATTTTGCGAATGATTGTAAGAATGGTCCGGGACCTAAAGACTCTTCTAATGGGTCTAGACCGCAAGAAGTGGCGGAGGATGTCTGCCTGCGGTGCCGCCAGAGCGGGCATGTCATAGAAGGGTGTCGGGCTCGGCCCCCGACTCGTCCTTGCTTTTGTGGGGGACGACACTGGAGGTACGATTGTAAAGATAAGGGTAGTTTTCCTACGCCTGTGGCTACTCCAGCCAACCAGGGAAACTAGTTAAGCCCTCAGTCCTCACCCCTTGGCCAGGGGATGGGCGCTGTTGTGGCGCAGAGGGAGCCGTACGACCTAGGGTACGACTCGATGTAGAAGGAATACAGGTGACAGCCCTGATAGACACTGGTAGTACACATACTCTTATAACTGCTCAACTGTATACTCGCTTACCGCAGTTTATTCCTTTAAAAGAACCGCCAATGGTGCGGAGTATAACCGGACACACCCTGACTGTAAAGGGTACCTGTACCGTCAATATAGGGGGATTCCCAACAGAAGTTTTAGTGTGTGATAACGCAGGGGGAGTTGATCCAATCTGTGGCGCCGGGCATGTGTAATCGATTTTGTACAAAATGTAATGAAATTAGGAGAGAAAGTATATCCACTTGTAACTAATCCATCACAGTATTGTGGTCCTGTGATGTCAGTATCCCAAGTTCCAATGTCAAGCAGTTCCCTCGTTAATGACGTCTTAACGAGGTATCGGGATGTGTTCAGTGAAAAAGAGAAGCTGGTCCGAGTTGCTCGATCACTGCCGCCAGCAGTGATTGACACGGGTGACAGCGGCCCTATTCATCAGAACCCCTATAGAATGCCATTGGACAAAAGAGAAAAGGTAGAACAATGCGTACAAGAAATGCTAGCTGACGGGGTGATAAGACCGAGTACGTCCCCCTGGGCGTCTCCCATCACCCTGGTCCCGAAAAAGGACGGCGGTACTCGGTTTTGCGTAGACTACCGTAAAATAAATGCAATGACAAAAGGTGATGCCTATCCGCTGCCTCACATTCAAGATATCTTTGACACACTAGAGGGGGCCACGGTTTTCTCCACCCTAGACCTTAAGTCCGGGTACTGGCAGATGCCTATGGACCCTGCCTCTATTGAGAAGATGGCTTTTACCTGCCATCTCGGACTTTTTGAGTTCACCAGAATGGCGTTTGGTTTAAAGAACGCCCCGGCTCAGTTCCAACGAGCCATGACTAAAGTGTTGTCCGGGCTCATCGGGCGCTGCTGCATGGTATTCATAGATGACATTGTCATCTATAGCAAGAACGAGAAAGAGCATGTAGAACATCTGAGAAAGGTCCTTGACAGGTTGAGAGAGGCAGGTCTGCAAGTAAAACCATCGAAGTGTAGCTTCTACAAGACCCAAATAGAATTGCTCGGGTATGTGGTTGATGCTGAGGGCATACGCCCCCATGAATCGAAAATAGAGGCCATACGGGATATGGAACCGCCAAAAGATAGAACGGCAGTACGAAGTTTCCTTGGTATGGCCGGATACTATCGTCAGTGCATTCCGGGATTCGCGACCCTGGCGGTGCCACTGACGGAGTTGACGAAACCAAAGAACGAGTTCATATGGGGTGAAGAACATCAAAAATCCTTCGACCAGCTGAAGGCTGCTTTGACCAAAGCACCAGTCTTAGCACACCCCGACGTCAATAAGCACTACATCTTATACACCGATGCGTCTGATCGATGCATTGGTGCTATCCTTGTCCAAAAAGATGATAAAGGGGTAGAACGGGTCATACATTATGTCTCGCACAAATTGTCTGAAAGGCAGCAATTGTGGCCTATCATCGAGAAAGAAGCCTATGCCATTGTGTATGCCCTTAAGAAGTTACACCCGTACCTGGGAGGGGGTGCCTGCTTTGAAATCCACACAAAAGAGCCGGGCCGGGCTAAACGCCTACCCATTGGGTCCTTTGTCACGGTGCGCGCCCTCTTTCCCCGGAAGGGGCAGCCTAAATGGCAGCCCGGCTACCGGGTGATCTCCAATCATGAAGGAGGCCTCCGCGTAGAGGAACTCGAAACGGGACGCGTCGTTCGAGTTAATCAACGGAATGCTCGTGTCATTCCTGAAGCAAAGTCGTATGAGGAGGTAGATCCAGTGCCTGCCCCAACGAGTAAGGAATCAAAGCTTCCGCCTGCTGAAGCTAACCCGGTTCCCCTAATCCCGAATCCCCATCTGTCCACAATCCTTACACCAGCAGCAGCTGCTGTTAACACTTACTCAAGTAGGAGCATGGGGTGTCCTAATTCCTTTGAAATTGATTGGAATTCCTGGCTGGAAACGGTGAGACTCTGTACTAACTGAGTCCTCATCTTATTTCAGGTGCCTGGCGCTATCCAGCGGACAGGAAATAAACAAAATAGAAACTGGGGCGATTATATCTCACGAAGAGGAGGTGAGAGAGATAAGCTCTTATGCTCAGGTATACGTATACCTATCGGCTGACCATTCACTGGATGTGAAATGGCTACAAATGTGTGACAGCCTAGAACATCGCATACGAGAGAAACAGACCCGGTATAACCATAACCACCCTAACACAGATGCACTGGCTTTCACCGAGAATTTGTTGAGAAGACTTGCCGTCATCCGGACGCGGATAAGGCATGTCAGTCGACGAAAAAGGGGACTTTTAAATATAGTTGGCGAGATTTCTTCATTCTTATTTGGGACAGCCACTGAGGCCGATATTGAAGCCCTGCAGGCGGCGGATTTGGCGTTGGCGGAGGAAATTGAGGGTGTAGTAGATACACAAATAGGACTAGTGGCCAAAGTAAACCTTTTGGGAGTGCAGGAAGAGAAGTTAGCCCATACTGTAAACTCGATAATAAGGCGGCAAGACGCGCAAGAGGGAAGTATAATACGCCTGAGCCATATGGAACCTATTGTTGAATATAACGGGGTAGTGCTAGGATTCACAGTCGTGATGGATTTAATTGATGAACATCTAACTAGTTACGAAGCAGCGGTAGCCAAGGCCTCTAGCGTGCGAGTTGCCTGCGAGGCGCGAGTTGTTTCTGATCAGGTGGTGCCTGTGCCATTAATGGAGAAAATACTCTCTTCAAAAGATAACGGCCTGCAAGTTAATACCCTGGCTTATTATGCTTATGTCCGGGTGGAAAAGATAATGGTTGTCGACTCTCAGGCCATTTGTGTCCTGCTGGCACCTTTATTCGGGTCCCACGAGCAGCGTTTATACACTATAAACACCATGGCAGTGTGTGAAGGGAAGAAATGTATAAAAATCCGCCAGCCACAACCGTTTGTTCTAGATTTGACAACTGAAGATCTGTATTTCCCGTATGAATGTTATGGTCCAGACCCGCGAGCATGTAGATCCGGGGTGAAGTATGATAGACGGCAACAACCGTGTTTATATGGGTTGATAAATGGAGACGCGGAACAACAGGCCGAGTGTCCGGTGACACTCTACACTGGGCGACCGCCACCATCTAGAGTAGTCTCAACTCCCCTAAATAGATACATTGTAGAAACAGAAGACACAACTTACCACTATGCATGTCCTCACAAAAGCCCAGTTACTGGAAAATTAACTGCCGGGAGTTATGTTATCCAAGTAGGCCAGCGATGCGGACTTGACACCGATTTCTGGAATCTTCGAGGCCTGCCCCTTACTCGTTTTTCCCACAACATAACCGTCCCACCTCCACAGCCCGTGGACTTGTCCTGGTTGAATTTTTCCCGGTACCCAATAAGAATACATAAAGTTTGGCAGACTAGCGGCATATCTGAGCTAAGTTTTCCCTCCTTCAATGCCCTTGAAGCCCCTCCTCGCAGCAGAATAGTATCGAGAATAAAAACTATACAGGCTAACGTAGCAAGTAGAGCCTGGTGGTTTTGGTTTATAGTAGCCCTGGCAAAAATAGTGGGATTTGTAGTATTTCTGTATCTTACAAAAAGAGGTTATAAGATTAGAGAAAAGATTAAGGAGCAAGGGTTTTTACTGTGCTGTAAGAATAAGAAATGTTATGGTATAGAGAGGAGTAAGAGGGAAAAAGTTCTTCCTAAGGTAGGGTACAGTGCTCGAACCTGTGAGGCTATGATTCAGGTGGACGTGCCAGACGAGGGAAATGAGGATGACGTAATTAGTCGTTCCCACAGTCCTAGCCCATCGAGATAAAAAGGGAACGAAGGCATGATCAAAAAACTCAAAATTAACACCTGTTTCTGCGATCCTTCCTGACTACTGTCCTGATGTCTTGTGCAAAGACTAAAATGATTGTTTTTCACACCCTTGGTGTTCTACTTTGAGGTGCTGAACTAAGCTGCATCCGACGGAACCATGCTCGGACGGAGTATGTGAAAACGAGGGTATCCGACGGAACCATGCTCGGACGGAGTATGTGAAAACGAGGGTATCTGACGGAACCATGCTCGGACGGAGTGTGTGAAGACGAGGGTATCTGATGGAACCATGCTCGGACGGAGTATGTGAAAACGAGGGTATCTGACGGAACCATGCTCGGACGGAGTGTGTGAAAACGAGGGTATCTGACGGAACCATGCTCGGACGGAGTGTGTGAAAACGAGGGTATCTGACGGAACCACGCTCGGACGGGGTGTGTGAAAAACACGGACGACATGATTAAAACCATTCCTCCCTTCGGTCCACACAATAGGAACAGACTCTGGTACAACTGGTGATACAACTGGTGGTACAACTTGTGGTTCAACTGTCATGGGGTTGACAGAAGACGAGTCGTGCTGTTTCTTTTCTTTACTTTTTACCTTTACTTATTTTCTTTTTGTTTTATTTGATTGGCTTCTCTGCGTCTTTTATTTGGTTTTTCCTCCCACGTTACATCAACCACGCCTACCTTATGTGACGGTCACCTCCTGTGACCATCCCCATTGACGCCATAAGTTAATCACAAAAACATGTCAACCAATAGGTTTGACTGGTGTTACAACTGGTGTTACAACTGATGTTACTACTGGTGTTACAAGTGACTTTAAAAGCAGTTTCTTGGAGTTCATTTGGTGAGTGGGAGTCAATTGGTGGTACAACTTTAAATTACTGAGGGATAACCTTACCCTCTTTCAAAATAAAAAGGCCCACGAGTGATAACCTTACTCTCGTTTCAAAATAAAAAGGCCCATGAGTGATAACCTTACTCTCGTAAACAAAATAAAAAGGCCCACGAGTGATAACCTTACTCTCGTTTCAAAAATAAAAAGGCCCACGAGTGATAACCTTACTCTCGCTGTCAAAATAAAAAGGATAATGTAATCATTACTAGGTAAAAATTAATTGAACAAATTGGACGTTAAATTACCCAAACAAACAAACAAACTAAGGGATGACCTCGGATACTTATTCTAACACAATGACCTTGATACTCTGTGTAATCTGTGAATCTTGGTGCTGGACATACCCACAGACTAATAATGTGTGATGACCTCAAAAGCAAGAACCGGGCGATCCTCTCGCAACGGACTATGGTGACGCCTCATGTGATCGGTCAGACAAGGTGGAACTAGGACAGATTTCACCGTCTGACTGAAGGAAATATATGAACCACTTCAAGTTCATGTGGACATACTGTGTTATAGATCTGATTTAACTGTGCCGTACTTTTCCTAACAAGGACACTGAGAACTTCTTCAAAGACTTTGAGGAGTACCCTATAAAAAAGAAACAATGACAACTTTAATGGGTAGACAATTCTCGTGATGTTATTACACGATGCTGGTATTTCAGTCTTTTTGGGTCTTCCCCTTTTCTAGTAAATTGCGAGGTTGCTGATCTGAAAGTCAATACTCCTATGAACAATACCAAATGGAATAGTCCATGGGGTGATTTGTTGTGTTGTCAAAAAGACAAAAGGTTGTTGTAATAAAAAGTCTGCGTTCCTGTCGCCAAGACAGTAGAGTAAGAGAGATTGGAGAACCTGGGTAACGGAGAAAGATGGCGCTCAACGATTCCTTCTCCTTTCGGGGTGTTTGTTAACCGAGTCAAAGCTCCTGGGGTAGGGACGTTGTGGACGTTTCTCGACTTCGTGTACCTAAGGCCACCGTCGGCAACGTAAGAACAGTGGCGCCCAACGATTCCTTCTCCTTTCGGGGCGTTTGTTAACCGAGTCAAAGCTCCTGGAGTAGGGACGTTGCAGGAGCTGCTCGACTTCGTGTATCGGAGGCCACTATCCATGAGGGCAGGACGGGACAGGTGTGAATCAAGAAAAGTGAATATTAATTCAAAATGGCTATCTCAGCCGAGTTTATTTTTCAAGAACTTGAGTATGAGAAATTGAGTCGGTATAGCAGGTATTTTCATGCTTTGTGGAATTATGATGGTGAAATGGGCATAACGACCATCACTCTACCACCTATATTCTCATGTGCTGAATATATGAAGGTGTTTAAGGCTTTTGCTGACCATAATAATATATACGCGTTGGCACGAGCACTGTGGCAGTTGGTGAAGAAAAGCTCCGGTAACGCATACGTGGAGTTTTGCAATTTCTTTGGGTGCGATGAGCTCTACCACTTGTTAGTCGAAATCGCATTTACTCTAGAACCTAAAAAGGCACACCATTTCTTGGGCGAAGTATTGAATTATTATCCCTCAAACGTAGCAGGTCGAGGGGAGTCAATCATAGAGGCTCTGATTAACTGCACAGGTGCTAAACGGCAAAATCTTTTCCCAAGAATCTATGATGGAAAACGTGGGAAATTTTCCAAGGCAGGAATCAGAAGGGTACTATGACACCGTGCTAGAAAGAAGGCTTTCCTTCTACAACAGAAAACCGGGCTATGTTGTGTATGCTTGCAGGATCTTACCTATATTGAATACAAAGATAGGTGGGATATCAGAATGGAAGCGCGAATGACCTGCTGCGGCGCCCTCATGCACCAAAAGTGTTTCTGGAAGACTCTCGACCAGATGGTGTGACGATGGGAAACATGCAAGTTTTGCGGGACGATACTGAAGGGTAACGGGAAGGTTGAGACTGACCTAGTAAATTGGGGAACAGCCATGAATCAATACAGGTGCCGTGACCTCTTGGGGATTCCCCCCCATGCGGAAATAAAACTACCACCCACTCCCTCCGGTCACGTGGAAAACGGAGTACATCCTTTAAATCTTCTCTGATTTAAGGTGGCTCTGATCATGAGGCATATTGGAGAGTTACCCGGGATGCCTGCAAGACGATCTGGCGTACTTCCGACGCCTACCTTCTTGCCTGAAGGGGCATAAAGTCCAACCCCTAGGGGTACTTGGTTCGAAGTGGGATTTGCCGTCCAGCTGCACCACGCTGGTCTTCATTTGCATTAGCAAGTTGGTTCTAAGTGGTACTTGCCGTCCAGTTGTACCGCTCTGGTCTTCGTCTGGATCGGAAAGTAATTGGTTCGAAGTGGGATTTGCCGACCAGCTATACCACGCTCTTTTATGTCGCCAAGACACATTATGTTTTTTAGTAATCGATTTATTTACGTAATAGTATACACGCCTACAGCAAGGGGGCGCCACGGTAGATACGAAACTTACAAGTGCTTTTCCAACACAAAGTTTCCTTCCAAAAAGTTTTCCTTCGATGTTTCCTTTGGGGACTAATATGCTGGCTCCACTGGGTTGTCGGATTATTCATATTCAGAGGTAATAGAATGGTTGCCCAAATCTCTTGGCTAGCAACTGCTGTCTAGATGTCTTGCCCTACTTCCTGATGTCTACCACCATCTGGAGGTATTCTGCCGCTTTTCCCGTTGACCTAAACAATGTATAGTAAACTCCGACTCGTTCCGACCAGACAGCAAATACACATTTGCCCTAGCTAACACTGTTTTAGTCCATCCTTATTCCCAGTGACTATGCCCGTCAAACATCGCTCCTGTCGATGCAGGAGTCTCCTTGGGAGACTGGGCGTGCCTTCCTTCAGGGCACTGGGGGTGTTCTTCGGTGCACATGGTAGCAGTAACTGAAGCCCCCCAAGCTAAAGCCATGAGGAAACAGGGAATTATCTTCTTTTGTCTTAAATCATCACAAGCCTGATGAAGGTTGCTGATTATTTTAAGGTGGGGAGGGCCAATGTCACGTACGGCCATGTCAGCCAATGTCACGTACGAGATCAAGCTGTAAAGGTCGTCTATATTAGTAATATACGAGCGTATCTTAGGTAAGGATATTCTCAGAGGAACTCGGAGAGAACTTGTGGGTAGATTGAAGATAGGCTGGCAATAGACTTGTCACGTATGGCCACCTTCAGTGATTCGCTCAACATCATTGCCATTGAGTGTTACACTTTTATTAGAACTTCTTTCCTTCTGAGAAACTTTATGAGCATATTGCCGAGGGTTATATTATATATATATATTTGATTTCCTCTTATATACACGACTCCTAAACATGGTCAAACGGGGAGGATATATATATTATATTTAAAAGGAGAGGCGAAAGTCGCTGGTAAGATATGTGTTTCCTGGAAGTTTACTGTCTCCACGTGATTGTGCCTACGTGCACATCCGTATTGTATCCACCTCCAGTCTCAACAAGTCGTTACTCATGTCAACTTGTTTGTGAGAACCTTGCTCGCATGTCCGGCTTTCTCACGCTCCTCAGATGAACGTATACGCATGCATCAATATGTGGAAGAAAACCGTAATTATACTAAATCCTTCTTATGTAGGAAATAAGGTTTTAAGTTGTGGTAAATAGAAGGGAGAAATACCTATGGTGCATAAAAAAGGGAGAAATACTAAAGCTATTATCTTCCCTAAAACTATTATCTTCCCTAAAATTATTATCTTTTCTAAGCTAATATATTTCCTTTCTGTACATACTATGTATATAGAGGTTTTACCTCAATAAGGTTGCACGTGGCGGGACATGTCAGAATCCTCTTGGAGGAACGCGCAAACATCTTTGCGGTTTCTTCTTAAACTAGGATAGAGGTCCCTAGACGGAAAAGACGTATCCATATTTGGGGGAGCGTCTTGTCCCTACATGTGACCGCTGGTGACCAATTGGGAAAAATGTAACCATGTTTGGAAACAGTTACCGCGTCTGTAATTGTCTGTATAAGGAATGGTATGTGAGTATGTGACGTACTCGTCCGTTGTGACGTCTAAATGTACTCTGGTTATAAAATAAAGCGCCTGCCGGCATACGGCAGATCCTCTCTCCTCTCAGCTTCAACCACACGTTGTCACTAGAGTTGTTTTGTTACGGAGCCTCACCCCACTGTGTGACCAGAGCGGTTTCAGTGGGGGAAGCAACTCAGCACGCATGAGGTGCGGACGAGCATACAGGCACCCTGACACAGTCGGTTCTTTGATTTTTTTCCGTAGTAAGTAGATTAACATATGGTCACTAATGCTTTGGTTTCCTACACCTGACTTCAAGATTGTTTCACTGTCCGTAAAAATTAGGTCGATTGTGTTATTAAGTCTAGTGGGTTCCTTGATAATTTGTTTTAGTTTGCATAAGCTTTCAAAGTTTTAAAGTGACTTAAATTCTGGAGTTGATTTAGTGTTGTAGTTAATATTAAAGTCACCCATGACTATAATTTCGCATTTTCTGTTGGCCTCCTGAATTTGAGTGGTTATATTAGTTAGTTCATCTGCGAAGATTACATGGGAGGCTCCGCGCGGTTTATATATTGTGCCCAGTATAATGTCTTTTTGGCTAAATAGTTTTATATGTATCCAGAGACACTATAGATTACTGGTGCTCCTGTTATACATCTCAAGTTTATCAGACATAGTGGACATACTCTCCTTTATATATAGGCCAAGGCCTCCTCCTGTTTTAATCTCCCCTGTGATGGGATCCAACCAAGACCTGTCCTTTCTGATAAAATTATATCCATCTATAGCAACCATGTTATTCGGCAAGTTCAGGTTGAGCCAAGATTCAGATAGCGTAAGGACGTCAAAGCACTCAGATCTAAAGTGATGTTTGAGTAGATCCATTTTGCCATACAGGCTTTGGACATTCAGATGTGCTATGTATAGCCCCTTTCCCATATCCCTCTTTTTTTCGACATTATTTAACATTATACAAAGCAGTATCGGATTTCTGAAGCAGTATATAACCCTTTCCTGGCCCACATCCCTTGGGAGACAAATTTAGTGTCGATGTAGTATCATGTAGTAGAGGGAGGTGTTCATTCAGTATGTACAATGCATTTGGACTTATTACTAAAAGGGCCCATGTTGCTCCTACCGCTCGGGCCTTAAATATGCTCAAGTAAATCAACATTCCATTCATACACAAGGCCAAAAGGAATCCTCGTATGGATAGGCCCGCTGTAATTATTGGCTAGCCCAATCCTAACGTATGGGCATGTAGTCACGACCAATTTCTAAAACTAGGTTCATTCTCGGTAAGTATTTTCTAAATATCTGGCATGTGGTCACAACCAGTCTATTCTATACATTTAAATAAACAATGGTTTTATAAAGGTACTAATACAGGTGAGTAGTAGGTATAAGTTAATATCAATATCAGTGTCAAGGAGAAGGTTGAACATAACAGAACATAAGTTAGTTATGAAAAACTTTAGGCACAATACCTTTGTTCTTGAACCTTCAATCATTTCATCAATCTATGTGATAATCAGAACACAACATAAATCAAGATTTGTTAAGTAGTCATTGCATGCAGTCCATAGTATCATTCAACATGAATATGTCAATCAATGTGGGCTATTTCCAAGATATCAATGTATTCATAGTAGTTATGTTACTTGTAATCAATAGTACGCGTGTAATCACGACTATATATAGTTAGACAGGGTGATGTAAATACTGACTCAGCTATTATGTTTTGCGTGAAATCACGACCAATGACCATTGAGTACCTACGTTGCTGGAATGGTGATCATATTCAGTTACATGTAGCGTGGATGGTAGGGTAAATACAGTTTAGATTCGATTTGACGTGGCGTAACTGAATGAGTCCTCTCCCACCGCTATGCGACCACTGATAGAGAGAAAGGGGAAGCGGGCCGCGGACGTTCCCGCGGCCTCAGCTGTCATACCCGTTCCGCGCTTCTGATTGGTCCAGCCGTCACGTGTACATCATGTGACCGCTTTGTTGTTTTGTACGACCAAAGGCGTTCGACACGGCCGTGTCGCCCGTCGGCGATGTCGAGTGGTGTCTATGTGTCATTCCACACAGTTCCTATGGAGTTTAAACCTTATAAACTCGTGTACCGGGGTTGTTTAGCTGCCCCAGTCGCCCTGCCCTGTGTGGGCAAGGAGGAAAACCACTGTAAGTATTGTTTTTAAACCTTGCTGAGTGGGACCTCAGCCCGGGGTGTGTGTGTGACAGTGTCGCTGTCAGATCCTTTCTGTTCTGATCATGGTGGTACCTTGTCAGGGCAGCGTTTATTGTTTTGACGTTAACGAAAAAAAAACAGTCATGGGGAGATGACCAGGTTTCCCCGCAACTGCTCGTATTCTCGTGGATGTTGCTAACACTTGCTGAACCAGTCAGCCCGTGTTGCATACTGATGCTGTGTCACAACGTCAGATTTCTGTTGGTGGTTGAGGGAATTTATACCCTCACGTCGCTATCGTGGTTTCGACTGATCAACAGTCTCATCAGGCATAGGTGCGGTAGGTACTCTTCTGTGGTCTTCCCTCCCGCAGCCAGTGCGGGAAGAGGATATGTCAGTCCCACTCGGAGACTTTCGTGATCATCCGAGGTCTTTGTGGTTCTCTCTATATTTGTAGCCCTAGCTGTCACCTTCCCACCCTATACCTCCCCACATGTATAGGAACTTGTATTCGTAATTTCATCGTTCCAGTAGACACTGCGAGAGCGTCCGTGGTTGGAAAAAAAATTTTTGACGTGGCATTTCATGGGGGAGGTTGTGGGTGGGGAGCTTGTGACAACTAGCCGTACCTGTTGTCCATCGTGTTGAGTCCGTTGGGGGCGTTTGTCTTGAGTCGGTGAATCCAATTGAATTCGATCTTGTTTCGTAGTCTTGCTGCCTCTTTGGATTCCGGATGTCTGTATATGTAGTCTAGTATATACACCTGCACATCGTTCGTGCCGTGATGTGTGCGTTGGTTGTAGTGATGCGGTACTTCGTTTTTCGTCGAGTTCTTCTTGATACAGTTTAGATGTTCTCTTATTCTTTCTTTTATTTTCCTCTTCGTCTGTCCTACATATTGCATGTCGCATGTTTTGCACTCGATGCAATATATCACATTGGAACTGTTACACGTGACGTTCCACTTGGTCTGGTGTACTCTGCCGGTGGTTTTTGACTTAATGTTGCTGTTCATGCATATTAAGTCACAGTACTTGCAGTCTGGTTTTGTGCATTTGTTGCGTTCGTCGTTTCCTGTTGTCTCGTTGTTGGGTTTTTTCTCTTCTTCCTGTTCGTTGCTGGTTTCCATCGGCTTGTAGTTCGTTCTGGCTTTGACTAAATAGTCTTTGATGTTCTTTGGTCTCTTGTATCCCTTTGTGATTTCCTTCTTGTGTAGGTCTTTCGTCGTTGTGGATCGTGCCAAAATGTTCCAATTTTTTCGCACGATGTCGTTGACGGCTTTGTTGTTGGGGTTGTAGGTGGTTACCAGAACCACCTTGTCGTCGGTGTTCTTCTTGTTGGTCTTCTTTTCTTTTTCTTCCAGGATCTTTTCGCGATCTTGGGTGTCTACTCTTTCCTTGCATTCCATTATTAGTTCCAGGGGGTAGCCCTTGTCCCTGAATTCCGTAGTTTTCCTTTTGCAGTGGTTCTCATAGTCCTCATCCCTTTTGCAGATTCTTCGTAGTCGTAGAAACTGTGAGTACGGGAGGCTTCGCTTGGTTGCTGGCGGGTGTGACGATTCGTAGTCCAGGTAAGTGTTGGCGTCCGTTGGTTTCGTATACAGGTCAGTGTATACTTCTCTGGTGGTTTCGTCTACCTTGACCTTTGTGTCCAGGAAGGCGATATTGGTTTTCGAGTGTTCCGAGGTGAATTTTATGGTCTCATGCTGTCTGTTCAGGTCTTCTACCCAGGTCTTGAAGGTTTCCTCTCCATGTTCCCAAATTATGAAGATGTCGTCGATGTATCTCAGCCACAGTTTAGGGCGCAGGGTGCTTGTGGCTAAGAGTTGGTTTTCTAACTTCTCCATAAATAGATTGGCGTATGATGGGGCCAGTCTTGTCCCCATCGCTGTCCCGCTGACTTGTTTGTAGTGGGTGCCGTTGAATTGGATGTTGTTGTTTTTTAGAACTAGTTCCAGTAGTTCTATGATTGAGTCGTTGCTCGGGTTGAGTCGCTTGCTTCGAAAACGGTCCAGTTTGTCCTTTATTGCATCCCTTCCTTCGTCGTTGGGGATGTTGGTGTAGAGGGATCCTACGTCGAGCGTGGCTAGAATCGTTCCTTCTTTTAGTGTGCCTAGCTTCTCAATTCTGTTGATGAAGTCGTTGGTGTCCTTTACATACGAGTCGATAGTTGGAACCAATGGCTTGATGAAGTTGTCCACGAAAGTTGAGATCTTTTCCGTGGCGCAGTTGTTGGCTGATACCACTGGTCGTCCCGGAGGGGGTCTTGCCGGCTTGTCTATTTTGGCAGGAAGTAGATGTGTGGCACCCTCGGTTTGTCGGTTTTGAGGGCACCAGCCATGTTATGGCTCAGTTCCCCATTCTTCGTCATTTCCTCGATTTTGGCTTCTATTTTTTGAGAGATTTCGTTTGTCGTGTCCTTAGTCAATTCAGTGTAGACCTTGTTGTCCTTCAGTTGTCTCTCTGCTTCCTTTACGTAGTCGGTTGTATTCTGTATGACTAAAGCTCCTCCTTTGTCTGCCGGTTTGATGGTGATAGAATTGTCCTTGGCCAGTTTCTTCAGAGCTGTCTTCTGTTCTTTTGTAGTGTTGTACTTTCGGTGTCTTTCCTGTCGTTCACTACTAAGCTGTATTTCGTTAAGGGCGATAAAGCCCTCCAGGTTTTGGGAGCCTACTGGGGGCTTCCACTTCGATTCCCCTCGCAGTTGTCTGTTCAGAGTCCTGTCGTCAAAGGGCTGTAAGGAGCCCTTGATCTTCTCGTCAGGAATATGTCTTGACCTTGGATCGAAAAAAACGAGTTGTTCGCGCGTTGTGGATTGATTCGAGTTGTTGTTGTCGAAAAATTGTCTGATTCTCAGTTTACGGTGAAACTTGTCCAGCTCTATTTTTCTATCCCCATCCCCTTGCCCCCCTTGTGTTGGACAGAAGTTGAGGCCCCTTTCTAGGATGGAGCATTCGAGGTTTGAAATTTTGCGGTCCGATAGGTCTACCAAAATGCTCTTTGGGTGAGGTTGGACGGATGGGGTTGGGGTCTCTGGATTTCTCGATAAAGGATATGCTGTTTGGAGAGTTATGTCATTACCCAAGAAAGACACAAAATCGGGAAAACAGTTTAAACCTTTATTAGAAAATGAAGAACAGGTAACAGGATCTCTAGTAGGGTCTTTGTCCCCTGGGTCGTTGTCGTCAGTTTGTAGGGCCGCCCATCTGTTGCTGCATACAGTTTCTGCTCTGCACTCCTCTATCGCCTTCCGTCGGGGTCTTCTGGGCTTTCGTTGGGGCTTTGGGCTGAGGTGTAGCGTTCCTTGTGGTGGGGTTGCATTTTCTGGGGGCTGCATCGTCGTCGATGTTGATGGGCGTTGTCCTGTCCCTGGATTCCTCGAGCGTCTGTACTCAGTAGCGTCGGTCTCGTAGAGTCCAATCGCTGCTTGGGTACCGGTCGTCTCGTCTTGTTTCTTGGGTGTAGTGTGTCCTAGGGTGGTTTTGACTCTTGTGTTGCTTGGTCGGATACTGTTTCGGTCTGGTCTCTTGTTGTGGCTTGGGCTGTTCGTGGTGCCTCGTATCTCGTCTGTCTCGGCTGGATGGTTGCCTTCAATCCCTGTCCGAGGACCCCCCCCGGGTCTCTCTTGGTGTGCTCGGGGGGGCTGTCCGAAAGGGATTCTGGTCGCGTTTCGGGTTTAGTCGTCTGCTGTCGTGGTCGGACTGTTTCTTGGCCTCCCTTTTCACATACCTTGATGGGTGGGTCATGTCTTCATCGCTGACCTTGTTTTCTACTAGAGCTTCCATCTTCTTTTTTGGGTCTGTTTCTGCGATTTTCCGTTCCTTGATCCATCTCTGGTCAACGTATGACATCAACTTCTTGACCTTGTCGTCCGCTTCATGTCTGGGCTCTCGTTCGTAAAGCTCCTCCTTCACCACGATGAGGGTTTGCTTTACCAAAGACTTGCTGCGGGTCTCCTCCTTTTCAGGGATGTCGATACGAACTTCATTACCTCGAGGGCGGCTTTGTGTCTGATGTTCTTGATCCCGTCGCACATCGAGTGGCTGTCCTTGACCCACTGCGGCATATCTTCGAGGCCTGAGGCCCACGGGGTGGGTAAGTCGGCATCGACGGCACTGTCCAGCCAGTGCTTGCGTAGATTACTTCGTATCCCATCTACGCCGTTCTTTCGTACCGCTCGCCAGGAAAGTCGTAGATTGTCGCCCAAGAGATCGTCGAAGGTCTGGAAAGACATGGGTGAAAAGGGATGACTAACCTGTTCTTTTCCTGCGGTGCATTATTTGTTGGTGGTGTGTGCATCTAGGTCGTCCCCGTTGGAATCCAGTTCCAGCAGAATCGACAAGACATTGTCCTGTAAGGGGACCGGAATTGAATTGGAAATGACCTTACCCTCCAAATTCCGTTTAGATCCCCTCACTGTCTCAGTTTTGGATGGTGTGGTGTGGGCTGTTGCTGCTCTTCTGGCGCCAGACGCATCAAAAGCCACTGCACAGGCTTCAGTGTCTTTTTTTCTGGGTGCCATTGTAGAACTGTCAAAGTCGTGCGGCAAATTCTCCGAAAAATCCGCGGAAAAACGTGAACTTTCTCGGAAAAAACCTTTTATAGTTGGTTGTCTGGGAACAGTAATACTATTTGACGTCTCTTGCTTATGTTGGTTGTATTTTGATCGAGCTAGAGACGGCGTAAACTTGTTGCGCCGTCCCCGTGTGGGCTGATCGATGCGTGAAGTGTCAGTGTCAACACGGGTTGTGTTGACATTGACTCCGCTGGTGGATGGATAATTTTTCAAATCCAAAACCAGTTTGGATCCCGAAATCTTAGCCATCCGTGGTTTAGGAGTGTGTATACATGTACCCCTACCTTTGTCGATGTTGGTATTGTAATTGCAAGACTTATTTCGATGTGAAGCAGTATGAGAAATGCAATCAAAGTAGGCCGTGTTGGCTCGGTTACTCACGCTGTCATGGAGGCCGTCGGGCGCTGTCACCGTGTTGCCTACCTTACCCGGATTGAACGGGTTGACGGTCGCAAAAGGGAGTTCTACGTTGAAGTTGGAATCTTCCTTCGATAGGCCTCTCTTTGCTCGTCTCCTTCTCCGCATCTCTTCTGTCTTCTTATTCATTTCCTCTTGTGCTTCTAGCTGTTTTCGGAAGGCAGCCTCCTCCGACTCCTCCTGATCGACCGCGTCCATCGGCGTGTTGTCCGCCGACGGGCCGCCTCTCGCCGCTGACAGCAGTGTGTCCCGGCGGTCGCCTTTATCGGCGTCTTTGTCTTCTCGTCTACGTTTGGACTCTTGTGTGGACATCGTTGGTACTTATATTTAGCAGGAGGACACTCACTCAAAATAGAAATAGATTCGATTTGACGTGGCGTAACTGAATGAGTCCTCTCCCACCGCTATGCGACCACTGATAGAGAGAAAGGGGAAGCGGGCCGCGGACGTTCCCGCGGCCTCAGCCCCATACCCGTTCCGCGCTTCTGATTGGTCCAGCCGTCACGTGTACATCATGTGACCGCTTTGTTGTTTTGTACGACCAAAGGCGTTCGACACGGCCGTGTTGCCCGTCAGCGATGTCGAGTGGTGTCTATGTGTCATTCCACACAGTTCCTATGGAGTTTAAACCTTATAAACTCGTGTACCGGGGTTGTTTAGCTGCCCCAGTCGCCCTGCCCTGTGTGGGCAAGGAGGAAAACCACTGTTTTTAAACCTTGCTGAGTGGGACCTCAGCCCGGGGGGTGTGTGTGACAGTGTCGCTGTCAGATCCTTTCTGTTCTGATCATGGTGGTCACGTCAGATTTCTGTTGGTGGTTGAGGGAATTTATACCCTCACGTCGCTATCGTGGTTTCGACTGAGCAACAGTCTCATCAGGCATAGGTGCCGTAGGTACTCTTCTGTGGTCTTCCCTCCCGCAGCCAGTGCGGGAAGAGGATATGTCAGTCCCACTCGGAGACTTTCGTGATAATCCGAGGTCTTTGTGGTTCTCTCTATATTTGTAGCCCTAGCTGTCACCTTCCCACCCTATACCTCCCCACATGTATAGGAACTTGTATTCGTAATTTCATCGTTCCAGTAGACACTGCGAGAGCGTCCGTGGTTGGAAAAAAATACAGTTTAGGATATATCTAGCAAATTTCACTTCTGTCACTACAGTGTAATGCAGTCCGTCATGCAGACAGCCCTCGTATCGGTGCCCCAAACGTCCATGTCTAAATTTGTGCACCACGCTTGCAAATGGAGGTGAGCAAACATTGTTCTGGGCATTAAATTTGTCAATGAAGTTGTTGATTCGCATGACCGCATTGTCAATAGCTTTCTGGCTAAACTCATTTTTGAAGTGTTCGTTGTTGTAGGTAGCTACAGACATGCCCACCAACTGGCAGACCACAACTTTTTTTGCAATTACTTCTAGTTTCGTTACCCCTGTCGAAAGTTCTTCAGTAATGTGGGCTGTAATTTCGTCGGCTTGTGTAAATCTAGGGCGCACTTTCCAGTGAGGGAGTTTATCAGTCAGTTCGTTTACACCGGTACTCAGGAATATAACGTCCAGTGGCTTACCGTCAGCAACCCGACTCGCGCCGGCCAGGGTTTGAGCGTGTTTAATCCCACCGTCAACTGTTCGCTTTATGTCCGCTCCAGGGAAGAACCTCAGCATCACGTCAATATCCGGAAAGTCTTTGTTTTTGATCATCTGCGAGAGAGGTCGTGCCAAGCCCCTACCCCTCGAGTCTGTTAGTATTAACACTCGGAACTTTGCCATTATAATCACTTTTCTTACTGCGCGTTAGTCTCTGCGTTGAACTCTGCTCGTACCTCGGCTAGCAGTAGACCCATCTGGTTTTGACAGTTCGGTTTTGTGTCACGGCTGGTTACTCCGATGTCCTTCAACATCCAGCCAGGGGTTGCCTGCTGCCAACACCACGTGACTTCCGCTGAAGGGGGCATGGTATATGTGTTTCAGGAGTTTATGGAGAAATTTCCTCAAGCTGCATTGGATTATTGTGAAATTATTGCAGCTGAGTGTTTTCATTTCAAGGGCACTCATATTCATGTGTCCTCGGACCTCCACATGGATGAGTGGAGGGTCTGTCTCTTACCAACGTAATTTTATTTTTGGAGTTTGGGTGGCCTATTGGTTATGTCGGCAATGTTTGGCCAACATCCACTCATGTTAACTTTATTTTGGCAAGGGTTTCAACACAGCTTTGCACCATTTTTCTTAAAAAGATAACGGCCTAGGAGGTCTGATAGGCCCATCCAGTGATCTGTCTTTTGGGCAGGGAACTCATATCTCACCTTTTCTCATGAGACCGAGAAAGGACTCTTCTGACCGCTGGGTCATTTTGGATTTATCTTTTTCACAATTCTGTAAACAACGGCATACCGTCGGGCCTGTATTTAGACAAAGGGTGGTCCTACATGTTGCCTATCATTTCGGATTCCTTATGCCTGGTGGCGCCCCTGGGAGAGGAGCTAGTTAGCTACGAGTCAGTCATGTGTCCAGACCTCCACACCCAATGGATTAAGGGTGGTTACAGATGTCGACCTCCATTGATGTATGCTTTCATCATGGCCACAGCAGTTTCGACAGCTCACAGCAAATCATCGCAAACCCTCAGTGTCATCTGGTTCTACATTTTGCACTTCACATCTGTTCAATGCCCTTTGATCCTTGAGACCTGCGATAACGTTAAGGCCTTGGCTGACACGCTCAATTCTCTTGCTGGAATAAGAAACTACCTGCAGTAGCCAGAGGAATGCCCCCAGACATCATGCTGCCATAGCCAGGGGAATGCCCCCAGGCGTCATGTTGCAGTTAAAGGGTTAAACAAGAATGATCAGTTAGTGTTGCTGGTTTATACTACATGACATTATTCAATTTTTTTAACAAAGTTGGAGAAAAACCAGTGATCAATCCTGTTGGCTTGATGTGCCCTATGAAGAGTATATTGTTTTTCCTGTGGGTGATCTTCTGTCTATACTCATGTCCAAAGCTAGGTTAACCCATTCGCGGCGGGCCATTTTCAGAGCGCGCGAAGTCAGCCCGGGTAACAGTTAGATTCTACCGCTTGGCGGCGGGCATATCGACGCTTCCGGCCCAGATTTGGGTCGGCGCCACCATGTCTGGTTAGAAATATTTGTTTAATCGAAATGATGGTAAATAACAATAAAAGCCGTTCACACTGTTGTCTTCCTATGACTATATTCTAACTCCTCTGAGAATTTGGTATGGTATATATAAAGAATAATAGAGAAAATCCAGAAACAAGTATGGGTAACTGGACAAGATTCAAACCAAAAAAAAATGGCGCCCGCAAGGGCACAGACGCTGGCAAGCATCTTATGTCTTTGAACCTGGATTTATATATTGGATTATTCGAATATTAATCTGCCAGCGGAAGAGGAGCAATATATATATATTCCCTACGTGTGTGGGTCGTTATTTTGGAGAAATAGCCTGCAGATCAACCCGTACGGCCTGGAACAAGTTGAGACATCAATCGAAAAATAACTGTGCCAGTAGTTTATATTGACAACGCCAGGCTGCGAAGGTGCGGTTCTGGAGAGTTATAACTTTGCTGGTGTGTCACCCATACAAAATGCATTGACATCATTAATCATCACCCTGGGAATATTCTACAAGTCTTCACGATTCTGGCAGTGTCTGGTTTATTCATATAGACGCTAGATAACGGGAGAAAATGGATATTTACCAAGGCGCCGAACCTATCGACATTCTACACAGTGCGGTGTCAATGAAGCCAATACTACGAAAGCCGAATCGTTTAGCCATCACCTCACTTCGGCTTTGGTTGATTTCCCCTACAATACGTTATGACATCGCTATTGGATTATACTGGAAGAAACAAAAAAGCCTGCTGAATCTCCCCCCTGTGATATTAATATGATTATATTCTTTGCTGGTTCTGTACGAGTCGATTTCACCAAGGAGTTGTATATGTGGCTTCGCCCCAGCCTGGCGTGTTTGTGGTCGGCACTTTCAAATCCAGCAACTCCCTTCACCGCAGTGCAAAGACAACATGTGGAAAATTATCTGGCACAAGGTTTAAACCTTCAGGAAATTAGTGGAGACATATATACAACGAATCTCCACACTCTAAGGTTTGTTCCTATATAAATTTCGTAAAGTTTAAACGGTTAGATAAATAGAAAATAAATAAAACATAACCGACATCGAACTACGCACTAAGCTGTGTGGGTGGGGAAACACTTGGCAATGTAGGTTAGTTAGGAAATCATTTCGCACAAGGATTTAACATTAAATATATGAACAGTGACTTATACGAGGATATTCCCCACACTCTGAGGTTTGTTCCCATATGATATTTTACATTTTGAACTAGAATTAACTTGATGATCGAATTTAACCGTTGCGCCTTACGCGGTTCATATTTTGGCTTGCTTCAACATGGCGTCAACTGCGGAGGGGGGTTGACACGGCACGGACAGTAGAAGATGTCGATTTGAAAATCAATTCGTATGGACTTTTAACGTTAGATAATAGATCAGGGAAGTATATGGGAGCAAAGCCAAGACTCCGAGGTTTATTCCAGTATATATATTGTCAGGTTTGAACGTGTGGAAGTAATAGTATATGAATTAAAGATAATGACATCGAACCGGGCTGTCGACTCAGTGGTGGGGGGAGCAACGACTACGACAAGCAAATCTGGGCGAGTTAGAAAATCATATCGCACAAGGATTTAACATTAAATATATGAACAGTGACTTATACGAGGATATTCCCCACACTCTGAGGTTTGTTCCCATATGATATTTTACATTTTGATCGCGAATTAACTTGATGATCGAATTAAACCGTTGCGCCTTACGCGGTTCATATTTTGGCTTGCTTCAACATGGCGTCAACTGCGGAGGGGGGTTGACACGGCACGGACAGTAGAAGATGTCGATTTGAAAATTAATTCGTATGGACTTTTAACGTTAGATAATTGATCAGGGAATTATATGGGAGCAAAGCCAAGACTCCGAGGTTTATTCCAGTATATATATTGTCAGGTTTAAACGTGTGGAAGTAATAGTATATGAATTAAAGATAATGACATCGAACCGGGCTGTCGACTCAGTGGTGGGGGGAGACGCCGACTACGACAAGCAAATCCGGGCGAGTTAGGAAATCATTTCGCACAAGGATTTAACATTAAATATACGAATAATGACTTATACGAGGATATTCCCCACACTCTGAGGTTTGTTCCCGTATAATATTTAACATTTTGATCGAGAATTAACTTGATGATCGAATTAAACCGTTGCGCCTTACGCGGTTCATTTTTTGGCTTGCTTCAACATGGCGTCAACTGCGGAGGGGGGTTGACACGGGAGTGACAGCATTAGATGTCGATTTGAAAATCAATTCGTATGGACTTTTAACGTTAGATAATTGATCTGGGAATTATATAGGAGCAAACTAGAGAGTGTAAGGTTCATCTACATATATATATTTCCTGGTTTGGAGGAGTGGAGAAATTATAAAATGAATTTATGAATCTCGACATCACCCGGACTGACTTCGCCATGGCGTCTCATACCGAGGCTGGGCCAGCGCGTTGTCTGCGATCAACTGTCATCGATTCATTAATTTCGCCTAAGGCTCTACGCTGTGATAAATGAATATTCATCTATATAGGAAGATACTACAGGTTCCGAGGATCATTACTGTGTGTATATTGTCCAAGTTCGGCCGATATGAAACAGAAAGAGCGATTTTCTGAATAAGACTACGATACTGTGGGTGCAGTGAGGAAACGTCAAAACGTAAGTAGATCTTATATATACACATTTTATTCAACCCTTTTGCTTGCCACCATCACTCTTCAGTGTGTTCTTTACCATATTCTTTTACAGTGTGGTATAGCCTGAAACATTCAGGTAAGCAGAGATGGGCAAAACAATCTTTGCACCCATACTTTGTTTGGTGAAGCGATCCGAAACCAGTCTTGTGCCTTTGATAACAAACTCGGCACCAAGATTTGCGATCGAATATCGCAGGCATACAGCGATTTACTAATCGTCCCACCTCTCCACCCGAAGAAACCCTGGTAGGGGGGGGGTTGGCCTCTGCGATTAATTGTTGGACTAGGGTGAAGGTATATTCATACAGAGTCATTTTCTTTGGGGCTACACTATTGAAAAGAATATACGAATTCAGTTTAAAAAGTTCCAAAACAAACCAAAAGACCTTTTTTGTCCATTTTTTGCTTTTTCTTCCGAAACAATAGTAATTGAAAAGCTGATCGCAGAGATCAACCCCCCCCATATACTTGGAATACTCCCTAACTGCCTCAGGGCAGGGAATTGCTTTTCTTTCAAATTTTCCCGATCTTTTGTCTTTCACTCGTCTGAAACAACCGGACATAGTTGTACCATGGATAGTACTAACCACCCTCACAACCTTACGATCACGCCAAACAATTAACAACAGTTTTCCACTTTTTGAGAAAATCACTTTCCCCCGTTCATCTAGGCCTTTCAGTTTTTTTTTCATGAGCGATTTCGGAAAACCTTTGCGATTTAATCGCAAAGTACCACAACAGAATGTATTAAATCTACTGGCGAGGTCATCAAACATCTGGGCGGTTGAATAATAGTTGTCACAGTACAGGTGGTGAGCTTTATTCAATAGATCTGCTTGTTTAAGTAATTTAAAAACGACATCTTCGTATAATCGCAGCCTTGTAGCATGTCTTCGTACGAACAGGGGTAGAGCCTGGAGCACATAGCCTGGAAGAACAAATGAATTAAATGAATAAAAGATATTGACATCGAACCGGGCTGTCTATTCAGTGGTGGGGGGAGACGCAGAGAACTACGACAAGCAAATCTGGGCGAGTTAGGAAATCATATCGCACAAGGGTTTAACATTAAATATATGAACAGTGACTTATACAAGGATATTCCCCACACTCTGAGGTTTGTTCCCGTATGATATTTTACATTTTGAACTAGAATTAACTTGATGATCGAATTTAACCGTTGCGCCTTACGCGGTTCATATTTTGGCTTGCTTCAACATGGCGTCAACTGCGGAGGGGGGTTGACACGGCACGGACAGTAGAAGATGTTGATTTGAAAATTAATTTGTATGGACTTTTAACGTTAGATAATTGATCAGGGAATTATATGGGAGCAAAGCCAAGACTCCGAGGTTTATTCCAGTATATATATTGTCAGGTTTAAACGTGTGGAAGTAATAGTATATGAATTAAAGATAATGACATCGAACCGGGCTGTCGACTCAGTGGTGGGGGGAGACGCCGACTACGACAAGCAAATCTGGGCAAGTTAGAAAATCATATCGCACAAGGGTTTAACATTAAATATATGAACAGTGACTTATACGAGGATATTCCCCACACTCTGAGGTTTGTTCCCGTATAATATTTAACATTTTGATCGAGAATTAACTTGATGATCGAATTAAACCGTTGTGCCTTACGCGGTTCATTTTTTGGCTTGCTTCAACATGGCGTCAACTGCGGAGGGGGGTTGACACGGGAGTGACAGCATTAGATGTCGATTTGAAAATCAATTCGTATGGACTTTTAACATTAGATAATAGATCAGGGAACTATATGGGAGCAAAGCCGAGACTCTGAGGTTTATTCCAGTATATATATAGACAATTAACGTTGAATGGGGAAATATTAGGTGAGGCTTATACGTGCTTTTTTTTTTTTTCCTAGCGACCTAGTCGCTTACCTGATACGCTTTCAGCGAGTACCCAGAACTTGAGTCCCCACTTCGTAGGTTTTAGAGGCATGTATTGGCGATGAGCACATCTCCCCTTGTGTTTAATCATGGTTTCGTCGATACAAATTTCCCGTTTGGGCCGATAAAGAAGGGTAGCAAAGTGGTTCAGGTGGTCCAGCAACCATTTCACTCTGTCCATAGCTGCGGGTGGTTCTTCGTTATCGTCGTCGCCCTGTTGCGGACCGAAGTTGAAGTACCTGTAAAACAAATGCTATCGAGTCAATATGTGTGGTAGACCTTCATTACCAAGTATATCGGAATTATCACAAATTCGATTCAATATAAATATCGTAAGAAGAGATATAGTGGTTTATATCCAGATATTGTTCCAGGGAAAGGCAATTGCACTTACCGCAGAATGTCAAGGAAGCGATCACGAGTAAATATCGTGCCGAAGTATGGAGTGGCCAACTCTTTGATCTTAGACCAGTAGTCTTGGATTCGGATTTTCTTTATGATGGACATGAGCATGGTGAGGGCGATAAAGATTTTGACATCATCAACTGTTACTGGTGTCCATTTCTTTTTTTTTGCCGAACCTCAAACAGGATTATCGTGGGCGTATCTGTTGGTGCAGTGCGCGATAGTATCAAGGAATCCAAATGTCAGAAACAATTTGAAAAAATTCAGAGGACTCTTCTCCATATTGGGATCGATAGCTTGGGTAAAACCGGTCTGGGATTCGTCAAACTGCGTAGGGGGGTCTTGATTTTCTACATTTTTGATTTCCCTTATCCAATTTCGGCCACAAGCTGTGGTTTCGGTATTTTGCGATACTTCTTCGCCTGTATCGGTATCGCCTCCACTGTCAGAACTTTCTCCGCACGCCGAACTGCTAGACTCGCCATCAATTTCATTGATTTGGGACGTTTCTGGGTCATTTTTCTCCATTTCTTTGACATTTTGGTTCGAATTATCATCTCCAGATGTTCTTCGGTCATTTCCTCGTAGCAGGGCCAAGGTAGTTATTGGCAAATCATCCTCCCATTCACCCCAGTCTGAGTCTGAGCCCGACCATTCCGCCATCTTGGACGTGGGGGCGTGGTCGTCTGCTTCGCACCCGTTTCTTTCTTTTTTTCAATGGTTTCCATGGCTACTAAATTTTTGTAATAATTATTTTTAGACAAGGTTATATCTTTTCTAAATATATTGAGAAAACCAGAACTATTCCTTCATTATTTATTGTTTTAGGGACGTTTCAAACATTGATAACAAGATCTCGCAAAAATGATGCCTCCAGGCATCACCCGATCTACCGTGGTGTGCCCTGCAGGCATCACCCGATATACCGTGGTGATGCCTGCAGGCATCACCCGCCGCGAATGGGTTAATAATGGTAGGTCCTTGTATAGCTTTATGAGCCCTAGGAATTCCTCAAAGCAATTTGTTCCTTAATTTTCCCTTGGGTGGAAGCATAAATGTTGCCTAAGATGAAAGGGTCATTATCTATTTCTAACACTGGAATAAGGTACCTCCCTTCAGAATCCTTGAGTCTTATGTATCAAATTCCTTATGTAATTTGTGGAGCGTAATTTTATTCTTAGTTTGGTCACCTAAGCCATTAACATTTAGGCAACCTGGTCATGAGCTCTTCTTTTTGCTAATCTGGTTCATTATAAGAATCAAGAGATCTTAGATGATATGTAGCTTGGAGATTGAGTCTGAAATAATCTGCCATCAAGGGGCAGTATATTCAGCACAGTGAGAGTACTTGAAGTTCTGTTAGAAGTAGCATACAAGATGTACATGGATCAAGTGGAGTACCTGAAAACACAGCACATGAAATACATGCAACACATAAAACACACCATACATATACACAGGCTAGTATTGAGGAGCAATAAATGGCCTATTGTTATGATTGTGATTGTGGCACAATCACCAATTGGCAAACTAATCGTGTAAAGTACAGAATTGCAATTAGCCCCATCCTAACCAATAGATATTGCTCAACTCTGCCATATCAGTATAGAGACATGGACTTATACCATAGATTAACCTAGATACCATCCGCAATCGATCATCTGTCAGCTTAAAACACATCCGGATTTCAGTTAATCTCAAAATCTTGATAAAGATCCTTTACTCCATTAACCCAAAGCATAGTTCGTTAAATCTTGAAATCAATATATGGTCAATTCTCCCAGATCGTGATCGATGCCCACGTACGGTGACCAAAAATTCAAACTAGTTAGATCTTTATAAAATTGTGGAAATATACAGTAGAAGACAATATAAGGCATGTGTAAAAGTTGGGAACACTAATCTTTATTGGAAATTATTTTTTTAGCTGAATGAATTTAACCTTATAAGTCCTATGTCACCGTACGTGGGCATGTGGGTTTCACAAGGCCTTAGGGGAAATATTGATTGTTATTTATAAGCAGAATCAGATTTTCATTATCAGAAAATGAAATTCTACTCATATTGAGTAAATTAGTGTTGATTAATACTATTCAGAATACAATGCCCATGTACGGTGACCGGCCCATGTACGGTGACATACCTAAAAATACATGTATAATTATTGGCATTAACATGCCTGAAGTCTTTGCAAATTGCAGGTGTTAACAGTTCCACAATACTCTATTTATATATAAAATGTTGTACACTAATATTGTAAATCTCCTTCCTTACATAAGCAAAACCTAATAATTTCTGCCCATGTACGGTGACTAAATAAAGTTCACCACCCATGTTCATTTAGCTGTTATATATTTGATGGAAGAATTAGTTTACACACTTCAAATGCTGTAAAACCTTTTCACATGCCTCCTTCATTTTGAGGATGAAAAAGTACCCAAAAAAGTACTTTTCTATAATTTTTTTACCTTTTAATGTTGCTTGCCCATGTACGGTGACATACCCTTCACCACTGATTTTTCACACCTAGACTACAAATAAATCTGCCCATTCAAACATTTAACATGTTTTATAAGCTCTGCAACACATTTGTGGGTATGGCACATTCAGAACAGATAAATATTTATAGTTAAATACAAATAAGAGGCTTTCAAAATCTTGTTATACAGGTTTCATCTATGAATTATGAGCTAAAAATGCCTATTTTAGGGGTTTATCAATTTTCATTAAAGATATAGGTACATGAAAGTGGGGTTCCCCTGACAGATATTTTATTTATACATACTCTAATATCGTTTCTGATATTATAAAACAATTTTTACATATAAAAACGCCCCTTTGAATTATTGGTCACCGTACGTGGCCCATCGATCACGATCTGGGAGAATTGACCATATATATATATTACTATATAACCATGCTTATATAAATATAAATTATCAACCAATCTAACTCCCGCAAATATTCACTGCGGTCTTGTTGTTGTTGTTGTTGTTGTTGTTGTTGTTGTTGTTGTTGTTTGGGCGTCACACCCACTCTTCTAGGTATCCCGGTTACTGATGCGGTAACCGGAGGTTACTTGGTGACGCCCGTGGGTTTAAATACTCATTCCGCTGTGATTTGCTCAACCGAGCAGTTCATTTTTAATAATCTTTCTCGGAGAGATTGATTTCTTTGCCAATATGGGCAGAAATGAGAAGAAGGCTTCTTCGGATGAAGGAATGAAGGATACACAGAAGTCCTCAGGGGCGGATACCTCTGGGGAGAATTTGGGCAATTTTTCCCAAACTTTAGCGGAATCGAGGGCTACCACCGCGGAGATGGACGGGCAGTCGACCACAGGAGCAGCCTACTCAGAGGGCGTAACGACCGAGTCGTTTTCTCCAGCTGGGGTGCAAGACGAAAGAAACTCACGCCTGGAGGGAAGGATGATAAGTTTGGAGAATTCTATAGCGACGATATTAAAGATGGTATCGTCAAAAGAAAGGTCGTCATCTGGAACTCATTCAAGATCTTCTGGGGCCAAGAATCGCCATCGAAAAGTCGCTACCACGAGATCGGCATCAAGTTCTTCTTCATCTTCCGCTAGCTCAGACGATAGCTGGCGTTCAAGGAGCAGAGACAAGCGAAAGAAAAAAATATGATTCCAGCAAATATCTAGAAAAAGGGGAAAAAATTTTAACTTTCGAGGGTCTAACGTTAGTTAATCTTAAAATGATGAAGGAAATGTATGAGAACGAAAGAGATATCACTGGTATATTGAACCATCACATAATGATTACAGAAAAGGCGAAAACGAAAGTATTTCTGAGTGAAGCGCTAGTAAAGTATGATAAATCCGTTAAGAATCGCGCAAACAAGAAAGGTAGTAACTCCTTCAATACTATCGATCCTAGCGACATTGTCAGGTATCTCTCATATGATGGTACTCTAAACTCAAGAAACTCAAGACTAACTAAGAGTAAAGTATCACCTCAAAGTAATGCCCATACCTGTAACGCCTACAATAAAAGCGAAAGCGGTTGTACTTTCGTTAATTGTAAGTATCGACACAATTGCAGCGTGTGCTCATCTTCAAGTCATGGCGCTTACTCCTGTCAGGGTAGGAAAACGAGTTCTAAATGAAATGCAAAACATGGCAACCGTAGTGATATTTATAGCGAAACAGATACTTTGTATCAATTGTATCAATTCAATTGTATATATATATATAAGTGTCTATTAGGCATGCCTGTTTTGTATGATGAAGACACTATCTTATGTTGGAGGAGCTGATACTAAAGCTAATAAATGTTGGGATTATAAGAATTCTGATCAGTTAATTCCAGATCAAAAGATTAAAAATGCATTGAACAACACTGTGTTGGAAGACAAAAACAGCACTGGGCTCTAGTCAGTATGGCTTAACACGACCATCTCATTCTAAAGAATGTCTGTTAAGGTTCGTCAACCAACCCTGGATGTCCAAGAAACTGAAAGCAAAGATCATTACGAAGAGAAAAAATGTAGAGCATTAGCTAGGGTACATGCTAATGATAATCAACTAGGCTTTCTTAGGAGGAGATCAACCCTGAGAGATTTACAGCAAGGCTCTGAATCTAAATGAATGTGCCAAGTTTGAAAATAACTTCTTCTGAGAGATGGGGAATAAGTTAGACAAGGCACTCAGTGATGAATGTATGTTACAAGGGTCGATGGGGGAAAACAACGGCGAGTTAGTGGAACTAGATAAAACAGATATACAAAAGCTATATACGGACTGAATAGTAAGGCTTTGCAAGCCTCTTTGTACAATGTTATTGATTGTTTTCTGGGTATTTTACAGAAATCTGCAAAGGAAAACAGCTACTCTCAGTAGTAGAACGAGGGTAGAATTGTCCCGTTGCCTTAACAGGGAGATCAGGGATTTCTGCATTGATTTCTAGTTGGAGGTCCATGTGTATTACCCGTTTCAGGCAAGCAGGCAATTTACCTCTAGCTATATAAATATTTGGAAAGAACTAGTTTCTTTAACAAAAATCAATTTGGTTTCAGAAAGAAGCAAAACACCAAAGGTGCTGTGTTTAAACTTGTAGAAACTCTATCTAATGCTCAGAATGAAAACACAATTTCACTAGCATTATACATTGACCCCAAGAAAGTATTTGATTGCATTAATCATCACATTTACTCATTTACCAGCTAATGGAGGCTTGTATCGGCCAAGGCATGGCCAGGTGGTTTGGGTCTTATTCAAGTAAAAGAAAAGCTACACAAGTTATGGAGACTCTTCATCAAGTCTTACTGCCATAGCATATGGGATGCCGTAGGGTTCCATACTGTGCCCTTTGCCATTTCTCATATTTATCGATGATTTACTTCTGCATGACAAAAGTGTACAATATGTTATGTAAGCCTGGTTGTATTTATGATTAGGTTAGAGCAAATTCAAACCATCATTAGTAAAGTTGACTATAAATAGGTTGGCTATAAAACAAGATTAGTGTATGGCCAGCTGTCACGGATAGTTGCCATTATTTCGTCTCCACTCACTAAACCTCTGAATGTAATATATATATATCTATCTATGATGACATTATATAATCTAGTGAGGCTGGGATAGAGCCTGAAGGGGAACCATGGTTTTGCCTATGTGGGATCAGAGCTATCTATACAGTACCCAAACTGCCCCGGAAAGGGTGTTTTTTCATGATAGAATGCAAACACCATAAATGCAACTATCAGCATTATTAGTAAAACACAATAATGTTGACTATTATTGTTCCTAACTGAGTACCCATATGTTAAGGAATTATTTGAGACCATTTACTCATGTTTGGGCAGGATAGTATACTTTTTACATGGCTAAATGTACATGTGTAGTTTTAGTGTGGAAACCATTGACTCCCAAAGCACCCCTCTCATAAGGTCTTACACTCTCTAAATCGTATTCTGTACAAGGTTCTCATTGCACTCTATGGGAGAAGAATTCTTAATGAACTGGCCTTAGAGCCTTGAGAATCCACTGGCACACTGTATTCCCGCTAGGTGGCATCATTGAGATTATAGGAATCTTTGAGCTGCATTGATGTACCTCTTTAGCACGGGAGGCAGGCCAGTGGATTCTCAAGGCTTTACGCCTAGTTTGTTAAGAATTCGTCCCGATACAGGCGCCTTTAAAGTGTACGATGGTCAATAGAGCGTAGTGAGAGTACAGAATACGACTTAGAGAGTGTGAGATTTTATGAAAGGGGTGCACCCATGGGGTGACCCTGCAAATACCTACATATAACACAGAAGTGATTAAAAAATTGTCCTGGTAATCCTTAGCATGTACAGTAAAACCCCGCTTAAGGGTACACCCTCCGTTCCGGGCCAAGTGACCCCTAAAGCGGGGTGCCCCCTAAAGCGGGGTTTTCAGTCTGTTAATGGTTATACAATAGAGAATACCTATATAAACGAAGGAAACACTAGTTATTAGATGAAAAGGTTTATTAATAACACAGTGATGAGCAAATAAATGGAAAATAAATATAGAATAAATATAAACCAAATACAAATGTACATATTTTTTTTAATAAATAGATAGTTACTTCTGAGAGAAATCAGTGGCTCTTTAAGCGACTCACTGAGCCGCCAAGAGCCGCAACGGCCCTAAACCACCCGCCGCTAACATGTAAGCGGGCCTCTTTCCCGCTACCTTCAGCAGGCGCAAAAATCACTGGTTCTAACACCCACTAACTTTGGCCCGCCCAAGGCCGCTAGAGATGTAGGGATTACCATTGAAACAACACACTCCGGCCGCCCGGGCCCGCACGGGAATGCTTAGTCTATTGTTCTGGTTGTGACAACTGTCTGTCCTGTACAAACAGGCACAATAAACATGGATTTTCAGAAAATCTGGAATGTTTTTGATAACATGTCCCTCCCAACTGCCCCCTTTAGCGGGGTTTTGAAGTATTTCTGTACCCTAAAACTGTCCCCTAAAGCGGAGTGACTCCTTAAGCGGGGTGCCCCCTGAAGCGGGGTTAAAATAAACTCTTAATAGAGGGGAAATTTCCGTTCCGAGCAAATTGGCCCCTTAAGCGAGGTGGCCCCTTAAGCGGGGTGTCCAGGAAGCGGGCTTTTACTGTAGCTATGTATAAATTAAAAAAAATTGTGCCTAACTGTATTGTGATAGCATGGGAAGCATATTCACTTGCTTTCTGTAGTTATTTTCTGTGTGGAAACGATCGACTCCCACCCTAAATTGATAACAGTTATACTTAACTATTGTCTTTTCCATATAAATACCCCTTGATAACTGGTACCGCGTTGAAACCAGCTCCTTGTGAGTTGAGCACTACCAGTCTAAATAAATGTCTTAAAATTTTATTTTTTTAAAGTTACCTTCACATGGTATCAGCTTTCTTGTACTCTTACCCTCTACATAGACATGAACCCATATCTGACAATGTGGAAACGGTTGACACCCTGGAAACGATTGACCCCTTAGTAGATATTTCATATAACAAATTGTCTAAGCTTTAACCCTTTAAGGATGGGTGCCTTTGGCAGGTCTATATGCAAAAGGACAAACTATAATGGCATTTGTCATTCTCTCTGCCGTGTAGAGAAAAGGGGAGTGAATCGTTTTCATATAGTATATGAACGCACAACAGATTTTGACCACACTCCTATTTTCGTTTTTCATCCCTGTCCCAGTCTATTTGACAATGATCCATGACATCTGGCCGTATCATGGTACTAAAAGGAAACTTCAAATGAATAAAATGGGGAATACTTTATTAAGGTGGAGAGATCTTCAAAACCTGCACGGAAATGACTTGGGGCTATCATAGATGACAGTTTAAATTTTCAAAAACACAGACGAGATGTTGAGAAATGTTAACGGGAACTGGCAACCTTTGGAAAAATAAGAAAATTTCTTAATAAAGAAACTGCTCTAAAAATTGTCAAAACTTGTTTTCTGCCCATAACAGACCACTGTTCGTTTTTAATTGTAGGTACTGCATACAAAAACCAAGGAAAAAGCTATATGTGTCTGTACTTTCTATATACAATGGACTGTAAAAATAGTTATACTCACCTGGTAATATCAAACCTCCTCTTCAATGCACCAACACTGACAAACCCAAGTTAATCAGTGGACCTCGAGTTGAGAACAACGTATACGTCGGTCCTACAATTATATTTTGCATAGTGTGACTAGACTCATAACCAAGAGGTTCGACTTCTTGAGTAACCCAAGCTCCAAAGCCATATAAAGCAATTAAAAAGCCCGAGCTATACAACGGGTTCTAAATTTAAGATATAAACACTTCCAGCAGATCTGACTCCAATCGTAAGAAAGGCATCGTAAGATTTACAATAAAAATGGAAATGCTCGCGTTGACCAACATCTATAGGGTATATCTTGACCGATATTCAATTTAATCAATTATGAAATGAAAATAAAAAAATACGCAAAGATGTATGTTATCTGTCTATGCGTTAGCCACAAATATATGATGTAAATTTCTACCTATGTTCCCCTTGTACCTTGATTCTTTAATTTCTACCTATGCTCCCCTTGTACCTTGATTCTGTTTTTATAAGATTTTAAAGGAAGCTGTCTTCAGACAAACTCACGCAGTAAGCATACTGTTTAGCAATAGAATCCCATTACGGTCTCTGCATCCACAGACGGGGGCTTGTGTTTGCCAGATATGTATTACAATAATATGATGTGATCTTCTTGAGGCTTATAGTCCATAGAGTAACCCGATACAGGCGCCTTTAAAGTGTACGATGGTAACTGGAGATGATTGAGAGTAATATTGAGAAAAAATTTGGTGTCCCGGGCGAAAGGTGGTTCAGTATAAAAACAGGTAAGTGTTTTTCCATCTGTGCTCACTCACTCAATACTGAATGGATAAGCCTATTACTTCGCCTATAATTGCACAACACCTTAGGGAGTATATAGGAAGTGTTAGTTGTGTAATAGGTGTGGAATTAGATACCATTTTATAAGTACGAAAATGGCATTTTGGATGTTCCGCACAAAAAAGTGACAAACCCATTTTTTGTCAGACCGGTGAAAAATCCAGGAAAAAATACCCAGATACACCCAGAAATTGTGTATGGCATAGAAAACAGATACAGCTCACAGGAAAAGTTGCTTTCCATGTGCTGAAAATGTAATATTTAATATGATGACACTTATGGTACTGTTGTTTTTGGGGTTTTTTTTACCATTTTTACCCATTTTCAGACTTTCATGATTTATTGCATAATGAAGGATTTGTCACACAAACTTTAACCTTATATTAATTTAAAGCTGAGAATGTCCCTGATAAGATGCAGAAAACCGTTTTTAAATATATTAATTAGATTTAGTTGTGCCTACAACTGGAAGTGGGGTGCTACTGATGTCCGGCGATCCCAGGTAGGATTCGATTGTGAGGAGTAGTAGAAATTCAGAAGTGAAAATCACAAAAAACCAGACATAGTAAATTTTTATGAAGGTGGTATTATTGAACCAAGTAGTACAGGTAGTAGGGTATGTTGAGGTATCAAAATTAGATTCACGACGTTTCGCTAGATTTATCCAGCTTCATCAGGTGATGATACAATAGGTGACCAGCTTAGATTAAGTGCTTATCAGGATCAAGTTTTGTTGACTTCCTGTTGGTTGTTACAAGGTCAAGGTCACGATATGATGCTATTTATAGACATTAGATGTTTGGTAACCGGGTACAGGGCTGTGTTCAAGGATATTCATTACAAGCTAGTAGAGATAGTATGCTGGTAGATATATTATTATTGGCTGGTGTTAGGGTTACAGTTCAAGGAGGTGGTTGATATAATTCTCAATGTGTTGGTATAATATTCCAATAATATATTAAATAATTGACAGGTATAATATAACTTATATACATTCGTATGATGAAATTTTAACAGTGTTAACAAGTTTAAAAGCAATATATGGCGAACACAATTGATGGTAGATGTTGTAGTTCCTACTTTATATGGGTGGGTAGAGTTCTATAATAGTTCGGATCATTCATTTGTATTTGATCAACGCAATTGGTGGTAAAAAAAAAAAATTTCAGTATGCTTAGCATGAGTATTTATATTTTTTTTAGTGCTTTGGATAATACAAATTGTGGCGTTTCATGCTCTCCAGTAGGTCTTTGCCTACATGCTGGTCCATCTTACGAATGATGTGATACATGTCTAACATAATTTCACTGGTTGGGACCGTCGGGCGTGGTGTTGGACGTTTAATGGTGATGGGAAGTAGCTTGGGGATGCAGGTACAGGGTGGCGGGAGGTGGGTACATATGGTTCGTCACGATCACTTGGTTTGATTCTTTCAATGTTCGATGGTGGTATGGTCGCGGTATCCTGGTGTTTGGTTTCTTTTGTTGGCTTGGTTGGTAGGGGTGTTTCATCTTCGCTGCTACTGATGTCTTCCAGATTGAGATCAATTTTTAGTAGGTCAAGAATGGTGGCTGGCTTCTTGGTGGTGCGGTCGGTTCACTGGCTACTAGTGGTTGTGGAAATGCTGTGGTTGCTTGTGGTACTACTTGAATCTGAGTCAGAGTCGCTGTTGTTACTAGAACTGTCATGGTCTTTCTTGGTTGTTTTGCTGTCGGGGGTGCATAGGTTTACTGTCATCGGTGGTGGGCGTGTTTTTGGCGTGGTGGGTTTCATCTGCTTGCTAGGTCTGTCAGTGATGAGAGTCGGGGTAGTTCGCTTTCGTACGGTAGGGTCATCAAGGAGTATGACTTTTGGGGTCTTGTTTTTCTCGACTTCGATGCGTTTTCTTATGTTGCTTAGGGCTGAGTCCGCTGATATTCCGTTTTGTCTTTTTAGAGAGTCATTTGGGTTGTTTCGGGCAGTCTTGTAACTCTCGCCTATAGTCGGGGGCGGTGCCTCAGTTGAAGCCAGTCGTCGGCCTACAAAAGGAGGACCTTTGTAAATTAGGCGGAATTTCACTTTGTTGACGTTTTTAAGTACAGTCATTGTTTTAAGTTGGATGTTGGCTTTCTTGTGTAGGAATACAGGGGTGACAACATAGTTTGTTGTTAGATGGGAGTTACGTTGATGTCGTCTGAGGTTACTGATTGTGGAACATAGGGTATGACAGTTAGAGAGTACACACAGGTACTTACCCTGTTGGTTGTTTGGTAGAGTGTCACTTGTTTTCTCATGATGCGTTCGTAAATGACGCCGGATGGAGGAATCTGTCTGCTTCACATAGATTGGACAGTATAGGCATCTTGCATATTTATCCATTGTTGTGGTTGCTTTGATTTGGGTGGTTCTGTTATGAGTGCGTGTCATGAAAGACAACAGTCCCAACAACAAGAACATCAGATTAAGACTTGAAGAAGCCTATATTCGCATACTACGCACGATGTCACCACACGGAATCAACCTGAAACTCTGACCCATATCCGCTCTGGGATTGCGTTGAGACCACTTCCGGCAGCCACTCGGCGCCACTCAGCGTCATTCGACGACACTCGGCAACCAATCACACGCTTTGAAACCGTAACTACGCAACTTAACGGATCGAACCACAACAATCGGACTACCGCTAACCAAAACAAACGCACGCTGTCATAACAGAACATATGGTTCGTCGCGAACAACCTAACCTCAGCTACTAGAAATATTGATACTTATCTGTCCTTTAAAAATGTCTTTAAGAAATTGAAAAAAACTGAGCTGATGGCTACCACTGGTTAACTGGTAAAGGTCCTACTGCACTTTGACATGACTAGTAATTATTGTTGTATCCCACAGTGAGCACAAGGCTTGATATCAACAAGTGACAACAAGTGGGTTAAGTTTTTGCGTGCTCACTGAAAATGATGGGTACTGGACTTTTGCATATTACTTGCAAGATGATTGGCTGGTGGACAGACTCCCTGTGACAAACCTGTATTGTATATATATAAGTGGTAGGTGTGATCACCAAATATTGGATATTGTAACCATAATGTACATGGTAGTGTTTGTACTAGTTCAATAGCTCAGCTATTGACAAATACATGATTGTAACGGATGAGTACCCAGGAAAATACTGTAAGGGTAGCTTACACCGGCCCTAGTGACTGATTACCTTTACAGTTTAAATAAAGAAATAAAATTTTAAAAAATTAAAAAATCATTGGGTTGAGACCCCCCTCCCCCGCTTGGCTCCCAACTGCCTCTCCCAAGTGTGTCTGGATGGATGACCCCAAGTCCTCTGCCTACACACTTTATCAGAGTATTGTCCATGGGTCGGCGAGTGCATGCCTGTGTGCCGACGGATGTGAAAACGCCGGGTGTGAATGTGACAACGGCATCTGAGGTGTTGGTGGCAATGGCAGTGGCGGAGCCTGTGAGCTCGACCCCGACTGCAACCCGAGTCTATAACCACAAACTTATACAGCATGCATTATATACACATTCATGCTGAACCATACAGAGTGATGGTGTTTTGAAAGTATAATCATAAAAAAGACTGTAATAAAGACAAAAGTTATGCGTTATATTGCGAACCACTCAGTCCATAGCCAGCTGCAGCTCCCGCTGCGTCCCTACATTCATCCAGCGCCTGTGTGACAGTCCCGGCGGCAGCAGTGGCAGTTGGTAATGCATGTGGGTGCCGGGCGAAGAGGGAACACGGCAGCAGTAGGCGGCAGGATGTCGCTCATCCTGCTGTTCCCGTGAGCTGCTCGTTCCTGGCCGAGCTGCTCCCTAACACAGAGCAAGGGGATCGTTCCTACCTTTGTGTCTACAGTGTATTGGTGCACTGACCAGTGTACTGGGATACTGCTTCATGCACAGTCTGCAACAGGTGAGTGCACCCTGCCTCAGAAAGATCAGGTAGTAACCTGTTGAGCATCCTCTTATTAGCTCGTATCACGCGTATTTTATAACATCACGGAGCTGTTCGCGGCATTGGCGAGTTTCCCTGAACACATCAACTCACGACGATATTATATTTAAGAGCTGTGCATCTGAAGTAATGATACCTTCGGGGATTATTATTGTGTGCAAATCGAAGGCAGAATATAGGTGAATGAATTATTACAGAATGAATGATGTTAGGGAATCTTATGTCTATTCATACCGTGATTTAACACTAGATTAACACTAGTTACATAGAAATGTCAGGCAATTGCCTCATAATGAACGCATGCCTCTTTGCCATCACATCTCATGTCAGTGGGTCAAGTCTTCATCACTACGAGACAGGAAATTGCTGCTCAGCTTTCTCATGCCGGGCTTAAATGTCATAAGTTTTATTTACGACAGCGGATTTGGCTTGGTCGGGTTCATGTGGGTGTTCACAGGCAGCAGAATACCACAGGCAACCAGACCACATGTCCTGCGAGATATGTACGTGCCAGTATTGGAGCACAGATGTCCCTAAGGTTTGAATATACTTCATTACATCTTAACATGGCTAATATATCAATGATTTCTTATTATATAATGCCGCATCCGTCTTTCCTTTTCAGATGAACTTCAGTATCTTAGACCTGGCATTATTATTTAGTTTCACGCTCTCGGATGATAGGCATGATCAAATGTAAGATGCATAGTGGTGATGCCTAGTTATTTATTCTAAGAATTTGCAATATGGTTAATTGAGACTTATTCCAATGCAAAAGGAGTAAAAATATTTTACCAAGTTAGCCCGCGCCCAGTATATATGTACAATACGCCAAACATTGGTTTGATTTCCATGGAAACGAGGAACCATTTTGGTACTTACATATGTAGTATTGCATTTACTATGATATGGGTTTGCTATTTGAAATCATATATTTTAGAATCAAACTGTTCTGCTATCATTTCCATATAGTTCCCTAGACCATATAGTTCCCTAGTTTTCTTTGGGATCATATTCAACTTAGAAATTTACATATTCAAATTACAGAATGCCTTAAAGTAATTCTTCATTGTCAGCATCATATAGGCCAATTTTGCATATCAGTGGTAAAAGTTATGCGTCATATTCGGAACATGTACGTTGATGGTTGCGCAAAGACGTGCATGATTCTATATGCATTTCGTCCCCTCCTTAAACTATGCATTGTCACTGACCTTCGCAAAATCTTGTACTCCACCATCTAAACGATCCCCTGTCTGCCAGCAAGTATAAATGTTCAACAGCTTTCGATGAAATTAGCTACAGGCTTGAAATATACGGTCATCAATATGGCTCTATCTGGAGGTGCATTCATAAAAGCTATGGAAGTGTACTATCGAGGTTAAAACCTCGTTGGTGTAACCTATGCCTATCGCCCGATGCTTCCATGCATTATGTATTACGTAAGTCACCAGGTGACGTACGTACTGAGCAGGTCATCGCATCAACATGAAATCAAGGTGGAAATGTCTTAGTTATAAGTGTATACATGCAAGATAGATGCAGCCAGTGAACGTTGTTTATTTTCAGCACTTGTAAATTAAAGATAATTGATGACAACTTGAATAGCACTCTACCGACACTCAGACTATTTTTCATCACCAGATTTCACCACTCTCAATACAATTGCAATTTCACCACTTTCAAAACAACGTCGTGCACTCATTAATTTTGAGTATAGTAATTTGACTGTATCACTGTAACACAGAATACAGTCAGTTGAAGTTTAAAGTGAAGACGCCGTACTTCAATTCTGAACATAGCTATAGCATTTATAGATCACACATCTCTGATAATAAAGTGAGTATCGCCAAAAACTGATGGTGCGATAATTTGTCTGTATTTATATGTCTCTTTATACAATAATGAGGAAAGTCTGCCGCCTATCTGGGTTTTATTAGGTGTTGTCATTCAGGGTGTAAGCTGCCATTTTGCATGACAACAAACAAGACTCAGGTATGGCAAGCGGACCTTGAGTAACCAGGTGACTGCATGTCGTCTCTTATCACTTTCCAGGCTTTTAGGCAATCTGGTCGTGGGCGCGTGTGGACCATGGACCTAGCCCATTGCTGCCTCCCTCTGTCCAGGATATGAGTGAGGAGACACACCCTGCCCTGAGTGACCGCTGCGTGCCAGTCTCACAATAGAGGGCACTGCGGCAAGCATCACCTATGCCCGTGTGCTCACTAGTCTCCATGGCAACGCACAGGAGCTGCTCCAAGGTCCAGTGTGAGTGAGACGAGTGTTGTGTCTCTAGTGTGGTATCAACGTGAGACGAAAGGCAACAGGGTGTCATTTGTATATGAAATATCAATCGATCGACTCCTTAGATTCACAAAACAAGGTGAGTAAATGATATATACTTTCATGTTTAATCAGAATCTTGTTTGTGATCATCTGTCTAATTCGATACAGTGAGCATTTTAACCCTTTCCTTACCAGGGGTTTTGGGCTAATTTCACTGGAAGTGTGCACCAAATACATTTTGCTCCACTGTGTTGGTAATGATAAATTGATTAAAAAGATATTTTACACATGTATAGATATTATGATTAGGTATATGGAACCACTAATAGTATTCGAAATTTCGGTTGCCATGGCAACCGATTTTGGGTAATTTTGCACAGAAAATGCATTTTTTTAAGGATTTTTCACAAATTTTGACATGTAAGGAACACCCAAACTTATTTAAGTATAAAATTTAACTTAAGACCTTGTCAGAATACAGATAGTGGTTAGTAGAGACATTTATTAGCAGATAATCTCATCTTTTAGATATAGGGAAGGCCTCACAGGGGTAGCTTGTCCATGTACATACATACGTAATTTTTCTATGTAATCATACTCCCAATTTGGAGCTCCAATGATAAATGCATACTATTACTCTTTCACATGTAACTCTCAAGAGCTTTTATCTATCAAAACAATATTTGATTATGTTCTGAGTATAATGATCCTAATTATATTGACATGTTGATACTATTCCAATTTGGTTGCCATGGCAACCAAATTTACCCTTTTTTGGTAGAAATGGTGTTTTTCGAGGATTATTTATGTTTTTTGATAGGGAAGCCACACCCAAACATATCAACATAGACTTTTGTATCTTATGACAAAGTCAGAGTACAAATATTACTCTTTAGAGACACTTTTGAATAGGAAAGTCTCATTTTAAGGCATAATATAGGTTCAGCAAGGATGGCTTGAGCACAGGCATATATGTCGTGTATCTATGCAACCACATTCCCAATGTAGAGCTCAGAGATGCATACTGTTTCTCTTTCACATGTAACTCACAGGCACTTTTATCCATCAAAATGATATTTGAGTATGTTCTGAGTATAATGATTCTGATTGCATTGAGATATTAATATTTTCCCTATTTTGTTGCCATAGCAACTGAAAATTGCAATTTTTGGTAGAAATACAGTGAAACTGCACTCATGGGGGCGCCTTCCGATCTGAGTAGAATGTCCGCTTTTCATGGAGTTTTCAGTCTACAGATGGTTATATGATCATACCAATATGAAAGAAAGAAACACCAATTATATCAAAGGAATAAAACATATATAATCAATTATAAACCACGAAATAAATACATTCATTAATTAGTAGACAAATATATACAAAAGTTAGTAATATAAACAAACAATCGATTTTTCATATGGTTCGATACAAAAAGTGTCAACGGTCACTGTATCCGTGCCACCATCACCCCCCCCCCCCTTCCCCCAAATCATCCTTGTTGAGGTTGTGCTTTCACACCATCCCCTGCCTCTATTCACTCTGAGGTTTGTTCAAGTATATATATTAAGCATTTTGGAAGAGGGGAAGATAAGAAAATAAATGAATGAATGTGGACATAAAAGTGTGCGTTACGCTGGGTGGTGGGGAGGGGGAGGCTGACCACAAGAAGCACATCTGGGAGAGTTAGGAAATCATATTGTATAGGCCTTTTATTTTAAAAGAATAAACGTGGACTTAGATATGTATATTCTCCACACTCAGAGGGTTGTTCCTATATCTATTTCGTTCAGTTTGGATGAGTAGAAAACTTGAAATATTGATCGGAAATAGACCCCGACAGCCCGAACACTCCATGTTTGCGGGTTGGAGTGGCAATTCCGCCCAGTTCTCCTCTATTATTCGTATATCCTATATATATTTGATTAAAAGGTCATGTGACCATTTTTCATACATATTTATAACTAACTGTATCACCCCTACATTCTCTGAAGATTTCATGTTTCTTCTTTGATTATTTCTGTATATATAGTCTGTTTTGGTAAATCTCTCAAAAATGATGCCTCCAGGCATCACCCGATTTGGACTGGTGATGCCTCCAGGCATCACCCGATCTGGACTGGACATTTGCAGTCTTTGACCTACAACCTATTGACCTATGACATTGTTCTTTAAGATATTCCAAAGAATTTTGTATTAATTTTGGATAAATACAAAACAAACACCTGCAGGTATGCTATCACATCATGTCATACAACTTTTGATCATTTGCACTTTTTATTGTTCCACCTGTTAGATCTACCTCCAACTTATTTTGTTGCTGATGCACCATGGAACAATAAACCAGGCTCATTTCCATTGCCAATTCAATGATATCTGACCTTTGACCCCATCTAGAATGTTAGATTGCACCATTTGGAATATTCCAAGGAGCTCAGAGTGAGGAATTCCACATCTAAATTTGCAATTTTGCAACCTTTTAGATTTGTACTTCAGATCTTTTTTTTAGAGAAGTTGAAACCCAATAACAACAAAATGGGCTTATAACTTGACCCATTATTGCTGACCTCTCAATATGACCTTGACCTTGACAGAACTGTCATAGAATGTGAAATTTAGTTCTTACATAATTCTAATTATGTGATTACAAATATTACCCAAAATAGTGCTTTTGTTGTTAGATGTTGTCTAGTTTTCCCTATTTAGTGGTGTTGTCTGTATTTTGCAGTCCACTTTTCGCTACTTTTTAGTTTTTTTTACCTTTGATCCCCCGAAACACCAGAAATGGGTAATTAGAATGTTTTTAGAACAAAATGAATACTTCTAATGGAAAGCACATGTCTTACTTAATTAAGATGGTAAGTTTCAATTTTACATCTTTAACTGACCCAAAGCTGCTACCAACCAAATATTGGAGGTCAGAAATAGCCCCCCAGGACCTATGGTAAGGAAAGGGTTAAAACATCCTGACCCCCCCCCCATCATAGTACGGCTCCTGAAATCAGTTATAAACCCAGTACTCAGGTCTACTGTGACAGAGATGGTTGGCTATGCAGGTTATCATATTTACTATATACCCATGCCGTATATACTGTAAATACGCACTGTTTCGGCATATGACGTAAAAATACTGTACGGACCGCCGGTCTGTACACTAAAATACGGACCACCTGGCCATACACATTTATTAAAAAAATTGAAATTGATTTTATTTAAATTGATTTTATTTTAAATTTCGGGTATATAGTAAATATAAAACGTCCAACCATGCTTGTACACACAGCATGGTCAGGACGTTCTATATAAGTAGTTACCTGGCACATTCTTATTCATAATGCCATTCATCTCTGTTCTGAAGATGATAAATATGAATTTAGGATTAGCTGGAAATACCTCTTGCTTTTAGTAAGAAAATTAGGCCGATTTTAGTTACTACCTTCCCAGCTTTCTCGCGCGTTATGTGAAATCGACCTATTCAGTATTGTATTTTTATGATATTAGCATTATTATGTTGCTGACCACTAAATCGCGGTCACCCCCTATTGGCCCCCTCCCACGCAACATATATACGTATATACATATTAATCTGAAAAGGGTACAAACACAAGTATTGGGATTTTGGGTGTTTTTTAGAATGACACCCCTATTTATTAAATACATATTATATAATATATAAAGGAAAAGGGAAAAAAAATAATAATACAACGCCGGTATAAGTAACAGAACCAGCAGAGTTGATTTCATGGTATGTATCTCCACTGGCGACGGGTGCGTGACTGAGGGAAGGTTGAACGTAGAACCAGGCCCTAGCCGACAATGGCACCCTCTGTGGCGGTTAAGAGTATTAGTCACCAGTGGCACCCCCTGACAATTAATATTAGAAATACTGTAACTATTTCTATACATTAATCTGAAAAAGGTACAAACACAAGTATTGGGATTTTGGGTGTTTTTTAGAATGACACCCAAACCAAGTAATCCTATAATTTATCTAAGTGAGAAGAAACCACAAAATCTGAATTGATACGACAAGACATTGGTTTGGCTAAGTATATTAAAGCCGACAGACTCTTCCAGTCTCCCGTTTGCCTTATGTCTTCCAATGGGAGACCACACCTATGCATGTATGCTGCTCCCACTCTACGTAATGAATGCATACCAATACGTTTCTTGTCAACACCACAATTTTTTAACAAATACTTCCTTGTATCTTATTGGAACAAATTTCCCCTCCTTGAACGAAGTGAATAAAGGATCCTCTGGAGAACCAAACATATCCATAAGATGATTTTTGAGCCAATAGACTGCACATAAGGGGCGACAATTTGTATATACTATCGGAATTTGATGAACTCTCTCCTTGTACTGAATGGTCTTTGATGTAATTATGTTCAACATCATACCCCAGTTATGAAAAGTAATTGACTTTCTTAGTAAACAGTGTGATAAACCTAAGTCTTCATTTACCACCAAATTACTCTTCCTGAGAAGAGATCTAAAACTTTATATTATACACGACCACATTGACCTTTCATAAGAGTCATTTAGGTTGACAAAAGAAAACATATGTTTTAAAGTCTTGACATCCAAAGTAGGCCTTTCCGGTTCGGAATCGCCCAACATTGTAGACTTACTAGTCCCTGAAGAAGGCAGTAGCCGAAACTAGTTGGACAATAACCCTAAAACATGGAACCAAATGTAACACAACTTGTAAAATAAAAATTGGGAATACAAGACAACTTTTGGGTATTCTTGGTTAGTGGTCTTAACCATCACATTGTAGACTTAAATACAATTTTTTTTCTCACATCGGAAACATCATAACCATAGAATTTATTTAAAACCACAACTGCACTGACATAGTTGTCTATGGTCCTATATTGAACAGTGCTGGATAGAAAAATGATATATTTACAAAATAAATCAACTGAAGTAGGAATGGGTGTAATCATCACCTCATTCGAAAAATTAAAAAATTTCTTCCATTGCGAACTTCTTGCCTTCCAAGTGTTTAGAGCATATGCCAATGCACGCACCTCTACTGCTTTGGCATCCAGCCTTTGGCACAAACTTTGCACCGCTGCAACATAAATAATCTGGTATATAATTACCGCCTCCATATGCAATACGTGACAAGAAATCAGCCTGTGTGTTACACACTCCAGGTAAATGTGAGGCAATAAGTCTACAGTTGAACAGAACCGTCAACCAAAAAATCATACGAAGTATTTTCATGGATGAAGCATTCAAACTCTTGCCCGAGTTAATTGAAGCTACAACCTGAGTATTATCTGTTGCTATAATTATAGTCGAATTTCTGCAACATTCTCCCCATCTAATGAGGACTTCAACCACAGGGTACAGTTCTCGGACATTGATATTATTCTCCACAAAGAAAAAAGTCGAACTAATCCAGTGTCCATGCATATTTTGGGGAACAACTGAGTTTTCCCAACTACCTGCCAACCAATCGTGGTTCATCAAAGCACCGAAACCTTTACCTGATGCATCTGAGTAAATTACCTGTGCACTTGATAATGGAGATATCATAAGGGCTCTACCATTGAACCATTGGGAAAAACGTTCCCACCATTTCATGTCTTCCAGAAAGTCCTTGGATAGACGAATGTACCTTTTGTGAGCGGGGAAACCACGTAACATATCAATGATGCAACACGAAAACGTCCTGCCCCCTTTAACAATCGTTGCACAGTGGGCCAAATTGCCACACAAACGTTGAATTTGACGTTTTGTCGCCCTATGACGACCGTGGAAAAACGCAAGTTCAGACTTCAATTTTGCAATTTTGTCGTCAGGTAACCTAAGTTCCATCTTCACCGAATCTACAATAATTCCCAGGTACCTTTGTTTCTGGCTAGGTGAGCGAACTTTTTTGTATGAAATGTAGAAGCCCAATTCTCGCAATGTTTTATGCAAAAATAACTGGGCTTTTTGGCAATTTTCAAAAGAATCTCCCACCACCAAAAATCATCCAAATAATTGTAACAAATGAAGCCGTTGGCACAAACAAATCTAGAAATTGCATCAGTTAGTCTATTAAAGATAAAGGGAGCAGTTCTTGTTCCAAATGATAGAAAATTATCCACCATAAAAAATTCGGTGCCATTTTCTACCCATGATAAACCTTGGAATTTACGATCTGTTGGTCTGATCATTACTGACCTATAAGCTGCCGTAATATCCGTTACCGCCATGAAGCTAACCCTAGACAAATCATCAACAATTTCATCAATTTTTTTAAAAGAAAAATGATCAAAAGTCTCGTACATAAAGGAGTTGATAGAACGACCAATGGGCCTGCTGGCGTCAGTGATCGGCCTAAACCCCCCTTCTGATTTTGGTACTGCACCTATGGAATGCACACAGTGGGGAATATTATCAACTTTAGATAACTTCCCAGAAAAAAGTTCGTTTTTGATCAAATGTCAATATAATCAAAGGCAAAAACTGTTGCAGATTTGTAATTGCAACCAAAATAACTTTCAATGTCAGCCATTGGGTCTACAATCTTGAAATGACACCACACCATCTAGTATGAAATGGGCGTCAGTGTCTACCTTGCCCAGGCCGAAGACCCGGCTAGGGCCTCCCGACAACATGTTAAGCCAACCTGCCGGGTAAAGCTGTGATCTAATTCCGTCAATAAAATGAACAGAATTTTTGTCCCAGATAGGTTTATAGTCAACTCAGCGATCCAACAAATCATCAAAATTATCCGAGACACAAATGCTCTAAAAAAAACCAAGATCATTTCCACATTTGTCAACAAAACACAAGTCATTTTCGCTGTTTCTCAAACGAGAGTCATCATTACGTACAGTCTGGTCAGAAAACCCGGAAACCAGCTCACTGTCTTTAGCTTGTTCTTGGTGTGCCCAAAACCCGGGTAAATCCGGGACCAGCGAAACACGTTCGGTTTTCTCCGAAGCTGGTGCTTTCCCATAGTCACTATCCACACATCGACTTGATATAGTGCTTGTCGCTGGTCTTTCCCGCCTAGTTCACAATGATGCAGTGTTCTTGGTATCCAGGTCCATCTTACTATAAGCTTTGCCACTATCCTTGCGGCATGTTCTTGCCTTGTGTGAACCCCGGCAAGTACAGCAAACATGCAAACGGTTACAGGGATTATAGTCACAAGTAGAAAAGTTATACTTAGCACAGACGTCTTCTGGACATTTGGTTCTAGGCTTAAAAGGCTGCTTTTTTTGCGTCCCCTTGAAAGCTGTAGTGTTCTCTGCGGATAGGTATGTATACACTGATTCGTGTTCAGCTGCTAGATACTCTGAGATCCGCCCATTCAAAACCATAGAAGTCACGGAATGCTCATACTTAGCTAATGCTTCTGCTGTGAAGACATTACCTAGACCTTTGAGGGCTACAAATTTCAAGTGCTTAAGGTAGGAGGCTGGTGAAACACTCGGAAGGTTTGCACGCATTAAACATTCCAATACACATACCATCCCATACATTAACTCTCGGAATGTAACCTCATCATACTTCTTATCTGACAATAAGTGAAAGTCTGGTCTCAACCAATGGCGGGATCTCTTTCTCTTACTTGAATCCGTTAACCACTGTAAGCCAGACATCCAGTCTTGTTCCCTGTGTATACCTGGTGGGGGTTGATGACTTGGAAGTAGAATACCTTCGAGGGCGTCCGCTCCAATCCCCAAACTTGCCGTTGTTAGGCCTGCCGTCGATAGACCTGCCTGCAGTGTGCTCAATCCCGCTGAAGTTGTCACGGTTGATTGGACGCCCATGCTTGCCGGCCGCGCTGTAGACTGCCCGTGTAGCCCTCGAGTGTCGCCCACGCTCGCTCCGCTCAACTGATGGCCTTGCTTGTCCCCTCAAATTCTGTCTTGTAAATGCGAATTTTCCAAGTTTAATTCGCCTAGTTGGCGCTCTAGCTGAGCCAACTCATCTTGCTCCTCGAGTTCTTCTTTTAGGCGTTGCGCCGCTGCTATCTGTTGTAGAAGTTGTTGCTTTTTTGAAATACCGCTGGACTCCGCACGAGGTTGTTCGTGCGCCGGTTCATACTCGCTGTCCGAGTCCTTGCAGCCATTGTCTTCCCCAGTCACCGGAAGGTGTTCGCAGAATTTACCGTATGGTGGTTTATGTCGTCCTCCACACGCTTTGCAATTTTTTTCACCTTCCCCCGTGTCCTCAATACCGTCGGCCATTTTAAAAAAAACACAACGCCGGTATAAGTAACAGAACCAGCAGAGTTGATTTCATGGTATGTATCTCCACTGGCGACGGGTGCGTGACGGAGGGAAGGTTGAACGTAGAACCAGGCCCTAGCCGACAATGGCACCCTCTGTGGTGGTTAAGAGTATTAGTCACCAGTGGCGCCCCCTGACAATTAATATTAGAAATACTGTAACTATTTCTATACATATACGTATATACATATATATGGCGTGTATAATTATATTGTTATTATTATATAGATATATATTCTGGAGAGAGAGGATCACGAATCTATATATAATTCATGAAGTCACATGGTGGGGACATGTTATTTCGCGAGCTTCACATGAAACTGCCTCCAGAAACATATCGCGCCTAGAGGATTTAAGTGTTGGATGGTACAAGAGCAGCAAAGTGAAGGAGACATGTCCAAAAGTGACAAACTCACTGAAGCTAGCAGTTGGAGCGAATTTAAACACAGTGCCAGGCCGAAATATACAAAAACAGAGGAACTCTACGAAGAAAGTAGTGACTTGTGTACAGGTAAAGAATCTGATGTAGGCGAGAAATTCCTCAAGCGATTCCTAATGAATCAAGAGCCACAGTCAACGGAGGTACATTCCATGATGGCAGCTCTATAACCCACTCGGTGCGAGTCGGAAAGAGCGACAAGAAGTCATCAAGTCGCTCCTCCAGCGATGAATCGACTGATTCGTCCTCGGACTCGTCACATTCCGGTGATCGTAGATCCGGCAACGGTAAATCCAGGGTGAAACCACAACGTTCGAAGTCGTCAAGACATCGTTTCAGCCTTCAGCCATACTTTCGAGAAGGGGAGAAGCGGCCGGTCATGTTTGCCGCACTCGTCAGTGCGCTGGTATCGCTCATCCTGGCAGCGTATGGAGCCAGAATTCAAATCTCTGTAATGTTGGATCATCTCCGCTTTGTCTCAGACAAGGCGGCAACTAAAGTGTACTTGACAGAATTGATCATGGCATATGTTGCAGAGGTGTGGCAACGGGTTAACATCCAGGGTAGACAAGCTTTCAGCTATGGATCGACGGAAGCCTTCCACAAGCACCTGGGAGTCGAGGGAACGGTCAATGCAGCAAAGGCGAAATCCAAGACCAAGTCTTCTGGAACTGAGGAAAAAGACCGAGGTAAAGGAAATGCCTGTTGGTACTTTAACTACAAGTACTGTAATAATCCAAGGAAGTGCTCCAAACTCCATGTTTGTTATCTTTGTCACGGGGAGGACCACAAGCAGAATGCATGTACCAATGTCAAACGCCAAGATAAAGAGTGATGATTAAGTGCTATGGACCCCCAGAATCTTCCAGATGTCAAAAGTTTGTCTCTTAGTTGCCACAAAGACATTGGCTTCGAGGAATTTGGTGAAAATCGGGAATATTTTATGGTTTTTCCGATTGTCGATAATGTTGTGATAGAGCCTTATGTCTGTACAAATTACGACAGTATTTATGAACCTAATGCTTGTGAAAAAATGTCTGACTTGTTGGAGCAGGGATTTGCCCAACAAAAAATAGTCAAGGCTCCTTCAACACCAGTGTGTTGTCACTCTTTAGGGGTGATTGCGAAATCGGATGGTGGACTTCGGCCTATCACTGATTGCAAGCGACCATTAGGTAGAAACATGAATACATGAATGGACACTACGTGTCAGGATTTTTCCTACAAAAATCTAGATACGGGGAAAACTTACATCAGGGAGATCAAAGTTTTATTATAACTCTTGTATGATTCTTTCGAACGACGAACCGACCTATGGGTTAACACATCCACAGGGAAGCAGATCTGATAAATTGATAGATATATGGTCATCCATTAAAATAGATTAAATTTTATTAAACAGTAGCCATCCATATCCAATTTCGCTTGTCTTATTTAAGCCCAAATAGACAATTTGTTATTTGCCTCTAAAGCTATAAACGCCTCCGATAAGGCCTTTGTCAACACATAGCTTACAGCTGCGCACACAGGTGGTCAGCCTGCTTTTTCAGAATGAGTGATCTTCCAGATAAGGTGTGTTGCTATTGGCTGATTATTTAGCACCGATCTGCTGTCAGGAAATGGTTACCATGGATAACCTAGTTTCCATTGGCCAACGAAAACAGCAGAGATTTTGTTGGATACCATAAGTCTATATGTCGTGCACCATAGTGGGGGTGTAAATAAGGACCCTTTAGTAGTTGTTTGGGTAGCTAGTTTATTATCTTAACTTCTTCTGTTTTCCTGCTTCTATGGACTAATTTAGGGGTAGAACCACTCACTTTGCAGAGTCACCAAGACACGGTGACCTCACATCTTGATGACCTGAGAGGAGGAAAGGCGAACACTGCAAGTCAAGTTAATCACTTTAATTCTCCTGAGAGCAATCTGTGTAATACAATTACAGGCAGTATTATCCAGTGCGATGTTATAGTCTCTTTGACTATGTTGTACCAACCGCATAATAAACCTTTAGCTTAATGCTCATAAATGTTCTGTTTCCTTCAGTCTTCTTATGCATATCGTTCTTACAGTTGTTCGCTTCAGTTCCTGTTTTGCTGAATAGAGTTGTGTATCCTTGTGTTCCTGAATTGGATGTTAAAACGCAGTCCACGCATTCCGTGTTCTCTCCACTGAGAGCCAGTTACACACACGTCGGTCTGTAGGTAACTCACAGCACTGAGAGTCCACACATTGAATGTCTATAGTAGGCGACTTCACTCCTCACAGGATGAAGCCTCCGGCGCCTAACCTACTCCAGCGGCAGTGAAGGTGTACTCCTCCGCTGCTTACATCACCTGGTCACATGACCAGTCATACCCATATACAGACAGGTGCTCTAGAAGCTTCCCTCTGTTTTACATTCTGCTACCAACATTCATGTGTTTCACTCCGTGCGATGTTAGTTATTAAAACTACACAGGATAACACAATTTCGGACAAGCGAGTAGTGCACTCTCCCACGTTTAGGATTGAAGATAAGGTTTCCAAATGAACATTGTTTTATCGAAAAGATTTTCCTTTATAAACCATCTTCAACACCACTCTTCTGGACATTCTTTTGTCAGAGATTTTTATCCTCAATCGTTAAGTCAATCGTTGTTTTAGTTTCTAAACTTACTTCTACATCACAGCGTACTTTTGACAATTCTCATATTTCTTATGATTTATACTTTTCTTTTTTTTTAAGTATATATACATATATTGCACACCACTTCACTCTACTATTAACTTCTATATATTCGTACCTATGTAATTCTGTAATCAATCAACTCACCCTCATACATTGTTTCGTACTGATAGTCATAACCTCAATCAAAACTCAAACAGTACTACCACTCATAATAATCTCAATACTTCAATACACTAAATACCCGGGTCAAGAACCAGGAGTGACGAAGTCACGATACGACGTCAACAAGGAAAAAGAAACAACCACTCAGCACACAACAACCCTCCAAAAGGGCACTACAACACCGCAACCAGAAATAACATACGCATCTGTCCCGGCAGCACACGCATCCAAAGAACACTAGCCAGCCCTGACCCATCCCTCTCCAGGGACCGATCAGACAAGAACAGGTGAAAAGTGGTATTGACCACCTCCCCTTGAAAGGTGTTTAGAATCTCGCCCAAATGCGTCATGCGAGAATCAACATCTTCAAACTGATCCTCCAATGCCGACATCAACTCCTTCTGAATCAACACCAACTCACTGAGGTGACCCGCGTAATCCTCAATACGCTCCTGATTGACTACCACATCATCCGCTCGAGCCGTACCAAAAGTATGATACAAAAGTTCACCAATATGATTGAAGAAAGGCAAACCACCCTGGTGCGAACGCCCAGAGGTCACATTAACACGGGCTACAGCCAAGTCACAGAGGTGGATCAGTTCCCGCACAAACTTCTCCTGATACACCGCCAGCAAATTTACTAACCACACATCAACTGCAGCCACTCGTCTGTTCAAAATATACGCGCACAACAGAAGTCACCGTGCGAGCACGGCGCATACATAAGCGAGAGACATTAATCGCCGGCATACCCGCAGTATCCCTGGGCAAATGGACCCTAAAATTCTGGGCCACATGGTTAGTATCTGCTAAAGAGATGATACTTCCTGGTTTAAAGACTACGCCCAGTGATTCTCTACTAATCATGTCCGGCTCTAACCGAGGCGCAACAGCGGCAACGACAAAGGGCTTCGCCATCATTAAAAAGCGCAGAATCATAAAGAGCATGGTCGCCATATCAACCATCGGACAAAAGGCCAAATCCTTCCCTAACAGAGACCAACACGACAACTGAACTCTATCCTCCACGAGAACACCATCCGACAAACCCCTAGTCAGAGGCCAAAGACTGATTTCAAGGAACCATCACCTATCCAGAAACAACAAGTGAAGGTAAAGAAAGGCAAGAGGAAGAAGACAAAGCCAATATAACCACACTAAAGATGTTGAAAGACCACAAATTCATACAAGTACCAAATCACTCATCCCAGCAATTCGAGCCAAGACAATAGTAGCAGCCGAAGCGCTATTCTTAGCAATGCAAAAGAGACAGCAACCATAGACAGGAGTGTCACCAGGCAAGGCCGCCGTGATACCAGGGATGGTTACAAGACGGCGCACCAGAGTAATCAGTGCAACAGAGTGGCCATAACCATACTCTGATACATCTGATATATACGAGCCCTGCCGTACGCAGAGGCCCATGTGAGTGAAGACCGCTTTCCAACAATCCAAATGGATAACAGGCAAGGAAGACAATTGCTATTTCCTAATAGCTCTGCCGACACCTCCTCCAGAAACATGGGGCACAGCTACAGTACTCCGGCTTTCCATGATGACCAATCACTTCGGTGACGTGCTGATTGCCTACCAGCGTGGGCTACAGCTGCTGAGCCCCACACCGCTAGGCAGTGTACCATAGCTGATCGTCGGTGACGAGAGAGCTCCCGCTCCCCTGACCAGCGTGCAGATCCTTGAGCCGTGGATACCCCTACCGTCGATCTCCCCCCCGTCCAACCAAAGCACTGGCCCAGCCTACGTAGTTCCCACCGCTGGGTCTTCAGCAGCTCCCGACGGTGGCAGCGGGGGAACAGACATGATGAACAGGCTGACCAGCACGACAGGTAACTCAGCGGCAGATCAGCTAGGCAGGAAACGGGCGCAGGGCATACACCGTCGACGACTCCAACCAGAGGCCGCAGCACAGAAGGTGCGGGCAGGCAGTTAGGTGCCCTCGTACCTTCAACAAGCCGTGCACCCCAGCATCAGCAACTGCGGCAATCCACCGGCGACAGCCTAGGCGATCCGGTCATCAGCGGCCCACCATCATCAATCAGTGGGTGTAGAGGTGGTAAATGGCTGCGCATGAGTGTGCCGACGACTCCAATAGCTGACGAGGGTGACAGCAGTGATGACAGCACACCAGACGACGACGGCGATTACTCACTACCATTCCCTGAGCCAAGCACCAGCCACGGGAACAGCAAGGAGCCACAATAAGTTGAACTTGGGGAGTATCATAAAGATATTTACTTTACTTGTGAACAGCCACTAGGGCGATGACTTGTGAGCACTAATAACGGTTAACATGTCTCATTTGGACGGACTTGAAGAACGCTGGCGAAATGTATTCCTTATTCACCCATCGTCGCTCAAATGAACGTCCCCGTCGATTGTGTAGTCCAGTGCCATAGTTATAGAACGCAGTCGCAACAGCCCATCCCCTCACATGTCCTCCACTCGATATGGCCCTTTGTATTACTATTTTGGGTACTAGATCCCCATGAGGTGTAGTATATAGTCTGTAAACCAGATCGCCAACTGCGAAACCACCAGGGTGGACATTTCTGTCCACTTTCTCATGGACCTTCTTCTCATACTGATCAAGCTGGCTAGTTGCAATATGCGTGAACATCGCAATCGCAATCTTACAATCATGAAAGAACTCATTATCGTTCAATGATGGAGGGAAACCCGAAGACACAGGCAGGTTCATGGGCAATGGATCCCTGCCAAATAATAACAAGAAAGGAGCAAAACTCGTAAGAGCGTTAATCGTGGACCGCATCGTCCCCAATGCAATAGGCACCAAATCTGACCACTTTGAATGGTCATCCCCTACGTAACAACCAATAATTTCCTCCAACGATTTCTGGCTTCCTTCCGTAGGCTGACCACCAGTAGGCTGACCACCGGAAGTAAATGTCTGCTTACAACCCAGTCTACGCGTAATCTCTGCCATCAACACAGCAAGATAATTCGAGCCTCGGTCCAAATGCAACCTTTCCAGACGACCATAACTGCAGACGATATGTTTGAGAAGCACGTCAGCAGTGGTCTCGGCCTTGCAATCAGCCGTGCAATATGCCTCTGGCCATCCGGTAAGCAGATCGATGAATGTCAAAATGTATTTAGACCCATCCTTAGCCTTCTTAAAAGGTCGTATAAAATCAGTTGCTACCCACTGAAACGGGTAACTCGGATGTTCCCAAGCTAACACAGGCGCTTTAAAGCATGGCACATTTTTGTAAGTGCACACACTGTGCACCCAAGGACATACCGCAAAATGTCCGCATTCATGTTCCTCCAAAAGAAACGCTCCATCAATTTAGCGGTCAACGCCTTCACACCAACGTGACCACCAGCATATTTATCATCGTGAAAAAGAACCAAGACGTCCTCTATCAGACTCGCGGGCACTACCATCCGCGGCTTGGCCATTCGTGGTCTAGCGACACGCCTATTACGCTTGGGCGCATTAAACTTGCATAGAACACCCAGTTCCAAGACCGACAAGTAATCTGATGGCGCCACGACAGACCGCGCAAGCTTATCATCAACGGGTAAGACCCCATCTAACGAGTACGCTATCAGCGCAACGCACTCCAGGTCACATTTCTGCACCGCCATAAACCCAGACAGGTATAACAGGCCCCCAGACAGATCCGCGAAAAACAGCTCAGTACCAACAGCTGGTTCACATTCTCTCGCCTTGGAAACACCTTCCTGTACGTGCGACAGATAATCAGGGAGGTGGTGTTTAGAACCAGGCACATACTGCACCTCAAAGTCAAAGTCAGTGAGCGCTAGTGCCCACCTACGTAGCCTACTACTAGGCGCTTATGCGCTTTCTCTAAAAGAGACAATAGTGGCTTGTGATCTGTCAAAATGGTCAGCTTAGCACCATGTAACATTTCCTCATAATGCTTAACCACCTTAATCACAGCTAAGGCCTCCTTCTCCATAACTGTATAGTTAGTTTCCACAGAGTTCAACGCATGCCCATAATACGCGACAGGCCTCAAAATCTTGTCTATCATATGACACAACACAGGCCGTGTCTGACGCATCAGTGACCACGTAGAAATGACCACCAATCTGCGGGTGCACCAACAAAGGGGGAGCAACTAGGCTCTCCTTTATCGCCATGAAGGACGCCTCACACGCATCCGACCACGCAAACACTGCACCCTTCCTTAATAACGTGTTCAGCGGTCCCGCTAACTCTGAGAAACGGGGGATAAATGCTCTATAGTAATTACATAACCCCAGAAAAGGGCGCACCGTTTTCACGTTGCATGGCCTCTTGAGAGTGGCTACCCTATCAGTGATCACAGGCTGCATTCTCAACCCAGCCGGCGTAATCACATGACCAAGGTAGTTAATTTTGTCTCAACACCACAAGGCTTAACCTTCAGCCCAGACCTAGTCAACGCTTGTAGGACGAGTTCAACATTCTGTAGATGTTCCTCAAAACACCTATCATAGATAATTATTAAATAAACGAATTTATGAAGTTTAATTATAATCAACCTAGGGTTCTCGGAGCCGCAGGGGCCCCTGGGCTTATAAGGCTTGTCACGCTGCCCTAGCGTCAGTGATTTAACACAAAAGGTGAGAAGAGCTTTGGCCTCCAAAACTGGGTGGGAGCCGAAATAAGGGCAGGCTCAGGGGCCCCTGCGGCTCCGAGAACCCTAGGTTGATTATAATTAAACTTCATAAATTTGTTTAATTAATAATCTAACCTGCAGGTTCTCTTAGGAGCCGAGGGGTGTCGCCCCTGGGCTATTTCAACTCGTTTGAGGCCAAAACCTGAACACCGACCAACTGAAAGAACAAAGAAGTAACTGCTAAAGTGCTAGACAGTTCTTTATTTTTATATCCAAGTATGAAAAAATAGCACCAGTCTATTTTTACAAAATCAGTTCGTTCTCTGTGATCCTAAACCTCATCGATCACCAATGCTTCATTGGTGTACTTGAAACTCACTCAATCAGTTCTATCAGTAGAAATGAGGAATGAAATTAGTATCTGTACTTTTACATGTAACTTTCCTGTCGTAAAACCTACGAAATGTGTTCTCTGAACTCCATCCCGCTACATTCATGATAGTGTTCAAAGGCACGTCTGCTCTCCTTGCCGCACTCGTAGACGCGTGCCGACAAGTATATGCACTGTACTTTTTGTCAATTCCGCATTCTACCAGTACTGACCTAACATATCTTGAGATTGTGTCTCTGGACGCCCTTTTATGTGGTTTTCCCATTGTACAAACTACAAATGGACGTGCCATCAAGGATTTACCATGATGGATATAAGCCCACAAATGGTGGAAAACACAAAGATTTTCATTTTCATGAATCTTAAACGCTAGAACCAATCCATTAACATGTGGATCATTTGTTTTCAATCTCGAGGTGTAGGAAACCGTGCATCTATCCTCCTCCCAAAACATATCTGTGACCTTTAAGAAATAAAGAGCCTGTAGGCGTTGTCCTGACGCCAACATGAACAAAACACATAGTCTTTTTGTAAGTCTGTCGAAAGTAAGAGTCGATATTGGTCCCCAAGAATCTAATCTTGTTAAAACTACAGCTGGGTCCCACGTATCCGTATATTTCGGCTTAGCCGGCTGAATTCGGTACAATCCCTTCAGTAGCCTCCTTACTAGTTTACATTCACCCAGTGGTCTTCCATCAAACAAGATGAATACCGATAAACATGACCTGGCTGTCGCAACACTTCCATATCCCAGTCCTGCATCAATTAGACTTTGTAAGAATAACAAACATTCATTAACAGTAGGTTGGAGAGGTCGAAAATTCATCTTTCGGGCAAAACTGACCCATTTCTTAATTACTACATTATACTGCTTTATAGTTGCCTCCGACCATGATGCTGTCATGGTTTTCCAGATCTGTTCCGGGAGGCCTAGTTCTTTCCAAATGTCTTGAATAGAGGTAGTGCCAATAGACTGCACCTTCCCGCAAGTGGAAACAGTTTCTTTGGATTTCCTGGCCATCTTAGTGTTTCCGACGTCACCTTTATTCTGATCATCCTCTCTTTGTCCCCAACATCTTTTAGTAGAGGGAACCAGGCTTGGGATTCCCACTCCGGGCAGATTAACACTCCCGTCGGTTGATCCCGAAGAATTTTTGCCACTGTCCTGCCAAGTAGATTGAAGGGAGGAAAGAAGAAGCCATTAATCTCCGACCAACAAAAAGTGAAAGCATCTATTTTCCACGCGTCTCTATCTAACTCTAGTGACACATATTTACTACACCATTTTTTGTATCTAGAGGCGAACATATCTATCTCCGGCCATTCTAGTTCATAGCATATCTTTGTCATTGCTTCAGGGCTTAGAGTCCATTCCCCTGAAGTAGAAAAAGATCGGGAAGCTCTGTCTGCTTGTACATTTTCTTGGGTGGGACAGTATTGGACAATCAGCTCTATCCCCATGTCCCAACAAAACCTCCAAATCCTTTCCGTTGTTTCATTACATTTTTCTGACCTTACTGAACCCCCATTTCGAATGCATGCCAGAGTTGTGGTATTATCTACATACAACAGTACTACTTTTGATTTCACGTCTGCCTTTGTATGTAATAAAGCCCGTTCCACTGCTAACAGTTCCAAAACATTTATGTGTTCAGAAGATTCCTCATCGGTACCCCAGGTTTCTCCATATTCTTCATCATTGTGAACTAAATAGCACCCCCACCCAGTCAGAGAGGCATCCGTAAACAATGTGATCTCCGGTAGTTTTTCGTTGTAGTCCCGAGTGGCCTCGGGTAACACCATCAACCATTCTCTAAAACAGTCCTTCACATTTCCATCTAGGTACATCTTTGCTTCAAAATTACCCCTGTTTACCAGGAGTTCCTTGTTCTTGCGTATTACCAATCTTTTCTCTAATACCGAAGCCCTGTCATTACCTGGGGCCGTGGCTGCTAGTTATCCTACTACACTCGCGAAAGTTCTAATGCATACCCTTCTTTGCCTTAGATAATACTGTAACAGTCCTAGGATTTTCTCCTTTTTACTCATCGTAAGATAAGTTTTTCCCATGGTCATATCAATGATAAAACCCAAGTATTCCACTCGAAGTGAGGGTTCTAGGTGAGATTTCTCAAAATTCATCACAAAACCTAGCCATTGAAGTTCATTTATCAACAATCTCACTGCTCTTCGTACCTGTACAATTGTTTCACCAAATACCAGTGTATCATCTATATAGAAGAACATCGATACATGAAAGTGCCTGCTAAGGAAACCAACCACTGCTTTCATGATTCTAGTGAAAATTTGTGGCCCTGGACTAAACCCCATCGGTAAACAAGTGTAACGGTACCTATTTCCCATAAATTGTAACTGTAGTAAATTGCGATCCCTCTTCTTCACACTAAGGGAATGGTATGCCTGTTGCAAATCCACACTTGCCAAGATAGAACCAGAGGGAGTACATTCAACTACTTTACGAATATGGTCCATTTTAAAATGTTTGTAAGGTGTGAACTGGTTAAGTACAGAGAGATTCAAAATAGGTCTAAATTCCCCCGAATTCTTCTCCCTCAAAAACATATGGGAAACATGTTCCCGTATACAATTCTGCCTGGGGTGGAGCTAGAAGAATCTGGTATCCTCTCCTGGTGTGGAACTGTAGATAAGTCTATCGTGATACCTTCCACTTGGTTCAATACCCACTTATCTGTTGTAATCTGGGTCCAGTTACGAGAGCATCTCGAAACACTAACCGCAGTAAACTGCGACTCTGGATGTGAATAATTGGCATTATTTGTACTCACACATTCTAGTAATTCGAGGTTTCCCCCTTCCTCGCGTCGAGGCCTTCCTTCCCCTGTCGTTGTATTTGTTGGGGAAATCCGCTTCTGCATCTCTTGCCTTGTCGTAATCTTTGTAGCTGCGCTTGTTGTTGTATTGCCTCTGGTCGCCCCTGTGCTCCCAAGACCGGTACTGTCCCCGGCCCCGGTAGTGGCCCCGTTGCCCGTTTCCCGGACGTCTGTTCTGGTAATCTCGGTCGTGGTTGCTTCTTGTTGATTGCTTCGTCTGATTAAATAGTCCTTTTACTGTTTTGGCCACCTCATTCCGCGCACAGATATTCTCCTTTAGGTTGGGTCCCAGTAGGAATTCAAAGCCTTTCTTCCCATCATTTTTTGCGATAGAATGAGCCGATCCCTTAATGTGCTGTTTTAAAGCAATCCTACGTAAGTTGTTCATTTTATTTGTGGCTCTGCTCACTAATTTCAGAGCATCTACTATGTTTTTAACCAAACCATCCCCATCAAAGTTCGATCCAGGTTCCAATATTTCCAAAGCTTTCACTAGGGGCCTAGCCGCAAACTGTAGGGCCCATTGAACAGAGGCAAACTCGTTATCTCTCAAAACCGCCCTTTCTGGTAGATCGCTGTCGACCATCTCTGAATTTATCCGCGTTTTGTGCAGCACTTCCAGGTTTTCCGGACGCGGGAATTCCTCGTAAAGGGCTGAAACATGGTCCTTTGTCAACGGGTTCTCCCAGATAGCGTCCACTATCTGTTTGATACTTTGGGAGACTGCAGGTCCCACAGCATCTAGTTCTTGTTTGGGGGGAAGTTTGGCCGCCTTCAGTAAGAAACTCTCCGTTGCCGTCGAAGCGGTCATCGAAGCAATACTAGGGCCCGGTGCTGTCACCGGGATGACTCCTATTGACACCACTGGTACAGCTGGTGTACTAGAAGGGCCCTTCGAAAAAGGGACAGCTGCACTCGTTGTCGCACCCGTCAAGACACCCGGTGCCAGGTCTGTCATACTTAAACCTCTGACTGTTTCAGCAAACCCGGTTGTAGGTCCCGTATTAGTAGAACTTCCATCCAACGAAAACGAATGAACTACCTTGCGTTGTCCTGGTTGTAAACTCTGTGATATGCCCATCCTCCGATCTCCCGCAACCCTTCGATCCTCCGCGGACGACACCCGTCGCCTTTTATGGAAACCCCACTGTTCCCAAGGAGATTCTGGCGGTTTAGGAGTCATATCAGCATCTGGTAGTAACTCCAAGTCAGGTTGTAGAGGAAAACCGATACCCGGACTGGGTGAGCGGAACGACATAGTAGTCGAAAATAGGACCTTCAACGTATCAGTATGAATTTCCATCGGGATATTGGATAGTGTCCCAACTCCAATCTGGGCCAACAAAACTGCTACCCACAGGCTCAGTATCCATAACACCGCATGCAGTCCCGTGATAGGCCCCATCTGTGACCGGCAACCCTGGCCAAGGGCAAAACTGCATATCCATGCACACAATCGCCAGAACAGAGAGAGGATTCAATACCATAGAGACTGATAACGGATTCATAACCTTAATCCACCAAAGCGACCCAGTAATGTTCAGGGAAGCTTCTACACACAGTGGCGCTATCATGGCAGGCACCCCATACACAGTAGTCCAACCAGGCATATCCATTACACGCTTCGGCTCGACACAAACCATCGCCTCACTCATGGGGGGAATGTTAACTACCGTCTGCGGTGAGATGGGATTACCACAAAACAGCTCCACAAATGGACCCGGAAGGAAAATGTCCGTACCCATCGCATTCAGGAGAGTCCTGCCCATCACTAGGCCAGAGGGCAGATTCTTTAATACGTAAAAATCATACGTCAATTATGCCCAGCTTAAAGCGTAGTCGAGCTTCAGCAATAATAGTGACATCCGAGCCATCCAGTATCTTTTTTTTTTCTTTTTTTTTTTTATTTTACGAACAAAATTCTTACATCTTGCTCCATGTGCGATCTTACATTTTGCTCCATGTGCGTTCACAGTCGGTATGAGCTACATGATTTTCCAATAATCTAAAATTAAGAATAATAAGAATACTTGGTATGGGATGGAGACAGTAAGGATGGATGATGATGCAGCGTACGAAATAGACAAACAGGACAATACATATATAGACAGATAATTGTACAATAAACAAGAAAAAAAGTAAAGTTAGGAAGTAACCTGCATTGCCGGGGAAATATACAGGACGTGGTTAATAATGCCTATTAAACCCTAGGTATTATGGGTAGTGCCCTTAGTTTTCTTTTAAAAATCTGTTTAGTTTCTGAGCGTTTTATCTGAACAGTCGACTCACCACTATGCCTGAAGTGGTGGACATTCTCCTTGGGTATCCCTTCAAGGAGATCTTCCCTAATAAAACAATCACTAGCGCCAGTATCCACTAGACCAGTGATTACAACTCCACCAAAATCCAAAGGAAGTTTGATAAGACTAGACCTATCCGATTTAGAACTGGGCCCGTCGATGGGAAAAAGATGTCTATCACCCCTCTGAATGACCCCATCTATGCGTTTCCCGAGCATGAACCACCCCTGTCGTCGTAGTACCGATTATTCGACTCATCAATGCGTACTTGCGAACCTGGCCACTTACACTCAAACTTGGCGGAGTAGGGCTCCTGCACCCCATTAGCAATCGACAATACGACCGGCGCGGCGACGATCCACGCAGCCACCATCCTGTTCATGGTGATTCTGAGCGACGGCGTTAATTCCTGCCTGATCTATAAAAATCCCTATCTTGTCTACTGTCTTCATAACGCTGTTGAGACATGGTAGTTAGTAATGACAGCACAGTGTCTATCTTTTCAGACAGATCCAGAGGATTCGTAGGCAACTCGGGCACACCAGTCGACAAAAATGTCAATGCCGACCGGCCAGCAGACGGTGCAGCAATCATGCTTAGATGAGAAGCAGCTTGCAGCGCATCATGGAAGTTACCTGAATTAACCACAAAATACTGCAGACTATGTAAAGGAGGCAGAGAAACAACTCGGGGACACAAAAGTCTACAGAAAAATGGACAGAGGCCTGACAAAGGACCATAACAGAGAGATAGAGGATAAGATAGAGAAAATGATAAAGGATAGGGAAGTAAGCGAAAAAATGGGGAAGTCCCTCAGAACAGAGGAACTATGTACCCCGCAAGTGTATTTCCTACCGAAAATCCACAAAGGAGTGATTTCCCCACCGGGCAGACCCGGGGTATCAGCTAACGGCTGCGCAACGGAAAAAATATCCTCTTTTGTGGACCATTTCTTGAAACCAGAAGTCCCAAAAATCAAATTGTACATAAAAGATACGAACCACTTCCTTCAAAAGGTAGAGAATCTAGACAATAAAGATCCTGACGATATCATAGGGACTCTCGATGTGGGAGCCCTATATACCAACATACCAAATGAAGAAGGAATAGAAGTGGTAAGACAAAAACTAAACAAATGCAGAGGAAGGACGGAAAAACCAAGCAATGAAACAATAGTCGAACTACTGGGAGACGTTCTAAAAAAGAACAACATACAGTTCAATGGCACAAACTACCTCCAAATCAGAGGCACCGCAATGGGCACGAGACTAGCCCCCTCGTACGCCAACATTTTTATGGAGAAAATAGAAGAAGAAATGATATTGTGGAGATACATCGATGATATATTCTTAATCTGGAAACACGGAAAGAACGAACTAGACAAATGGTTCCAGTGGCTGAACAGCTACCATGAGACCATCAAATTCACGATCGAAACCTCCACCAACTCCGTAGCCTTCCTCGATACAAAAATCGAGAAAGAACCGAGAGAGAAGCTAGTAAGCGATCTCTACACGAAACCAACAGATAGAAACACCTATCTCAGAGACAACTCGGCACATCCACCGACACAGAAACGGAGCATCCCGTACAAGCAAGAACAACATACAATCCCACACAAAAGGGGGGAAAAAAGGAAAACAGCAACATGGTGAAATGGACAATGATCATGTAGCGAAAATTACAATATATGGCCCTACCGTGCTTTGAATAATATGGAGAAACCAAACAAGAGTTAGTCTTGTTGTTGTTTATCGCACAATGGTAAGATCGCATATTACTGCCCTCGACTTTGTCTCGCGCAGGAATAGAGGGAAACTATGTTCCGGTGAAAGGAAGTCAAAGTTACGAGGTAAGGCTTGGAAAAATTACTGCCCAAGGCCCTGGCCGCGGGCAGTAATTTTTCCAAGCCTTACCGAGTAATTTTGACTTCCTTTCACTGGTACTTGGTTTCCCTATTCCTATATACCTTCAAATGTGGTTTAATAAGAGACAATCTGATTGGTCTAAATGTCAACCTTGGGTAGTATACGGCAACCTTGGGTAGTATACCAACCTTGGGTATTATCAGATAGTTACTCCACCCCCAGAGCGTGGTGTAAGCATAGAGTGTACAGCCATAGGTATATAGGAATACGTGATCTTGCCGGAGTGTAATGAACAATAACATGACTAACTCGAGTTTGGTTTAGAATTGATCCTACCCCACCCGTCTAAATTACTTCTACATTAACAAATGACGTCATTTGTCAAGTGTATCCCACTAGAGCGATATTTTTCATTTTTCTGATCTCCAGACCGAATACAGTGACCCAATGTTAAGCCTATGGAGTTTTTTATTAGGGGTAGGATAAAACGATTTTTCTGTGGGTATCCCCGCAGTCATAGCGAGAAGACTGCATCAGTATTCCCCAAACAGGTGAAAGGAAACATACTAGAGACTTCTATCTTGATGAAGCAGCTCTGATTTAAAAGCGGTGGCAACCATTGACCGACTTTTCACACAACTCAAATAATCAGTACGGTTTTATGTCAGCTAATGGAAATGGGGCTGTAGGGCTCCCACTAAGCCTCAGATCTACCCTATAAGCAGACACCACTCTTCTGAGGAAGCCCCGATGAGTGCACGACATGTCACCATTTGGCCCCTTTGAGATATTCTCTCAGGCATGTGATACAGTCATTTACAGACCTGGGGTCGGCAAACTGGGCTGGAGTTTGGCACTTTGCTCTTGTCCCATGCCTGGTATAAATTAGTCATAGGAGTATCATTGGACAGAAATACCCAGCCCTACTGTGGATTATCAAATTCATACGTCAATCGTATCGCTGGTGAAGAAATAATTCATCAGTAAGCCATTTCTATTTCAAGTATCAAGAATGTTCCAATAAATCTAGAGAATGGATTTAATAGTTCTTCTCAGGTATCATTAATAGGAATATATATTACGGTAAAGAAATTTATATGTGTGGTCAGATGGCAACTGATTACTTGATTTTTCAAACTAATTTCTGGTATTAAAATCAATCTATCCTGGTGCATTGGCATAGATTCAAAAGTCGGGAGGGTGCTAAATGAGAGTACTCATCGCCAATGCGAGAGGCCAACACTGGAACTTGAGGCGTCGCTGTCGAGGTGGAGGTGCCGCTCTCTATGGGATATTGGTAGTAGTTTTGCTGCCGCTTTGATTTGAGGTGCCGCTCGCTGTTGCCGGCCTCTCGCTTTCAAAATGTGACGTGCCGCTGGCGAGACCTCACTCGACTTTTGAAACAGCTCCCTGATCAGTGGAGGAAGGTAAGGAGGTAGGGAGGGGGTTGCTAATATGGAGTGACTTGGTTGAGATAGACCGATGTCCACCCTTCGACTTTCCCTACACGCCCTCACTGGGCTTCTGTCTGTTTTCACTTCTTTTCTATCAAAATTCTGGGCTGTCATTCTTTGTCTGTCTACCTGTCTTACAAAGGTTTCTGTTTGTGCGTGCTAAAAGTCTGTGTATATCTCTCCCTCCCTGTCCTTGTGTGTATGACTCTAATTAATTGACTCTGTCTGCCCATCTCTCTCTCTCTATTTCTGTAACTGTATGTCTGACATTTTGTCTGTGTCTCTCTCTTTCTCTGTTTATATGTCTGCCTCTATCCCTGTCTGTTTGTACATATGACTGAATCTCTGTATGCTTATATCGGTCCTCCTGTCTTTCTGTTTTTGACCATGTCAGTTTGTAGGTCGGACAAATACAAGGAGCTGATTATGTATAGGCCTCTTTCACTTCCTCTATAATAGAGATGGTTTGAATGCTATGTAGTTAGGCCTATCCCCTCAGATACTTAAAGGGGGTCCTCCCACCAACCACGACGTACTACGTCATATCTATAATTGGAATGATGTATGCAATATATACCCCTGGCAGAAAGGACCACATAGATTTTTTAATTAAAAAAATCGGTCAAGTAGTTCAAGAATTATGGAGGAAAGTCTAGTCAGATTAAGGTTGAATTTGAGGAGCTCAAGTATATAGAAAACAGTAGATGGTATGTGTTAAAATATCTATGAAGGGAATGGTCATAAACCCCTTAATCTCAACATTAAATCACGACTTTGAGCAAAGTTTGGGAGCAATTTTTCATGAAAGGTTTTATTTTCGGGAATCGCACATGGTCATATCCCCTAGGACTTGAGTGCTGTAAAACTGAACTAAGAACAGAAACACAGAAATCCTCACAGAATGGTTCTCAAACGACAAAAAAAGCTAAATACAAGCAATGAGGCGATTACACGAAGGGAAACAAAACTTGCATGGATCCCGGACAAATTCTAGCAATAATTATTGTTGAAACAACAGAGCAATGGCTTAGCATCAGTGGCTGGTAACACAAAAGGGTGAATGGTGTAATTACAAACTGATGCGAGTGGATACATCGAGATGACGGAGGAGAGAGCTGAGATGACCGTTGTGCAGCATGGATGACACAATCCAGCTTAAGGAGAGACTTGCCATATCGTTGCTGCAGAGTCTCATAAAGTTCCAAATTACTTCACTGCAATCCACATGCCTGCACCTCCTGGTCAGTCGTCTCTCGGCGTTCTCTCTCTTCTCTCCTCAATTCGTCGGTCAGTCTTGGGTCCAGGATCTCTCTGAATCGTCAAAACCCCACAATCTATTTCATCTGTAAATGATGTCATAGTTAATTTGCATATTGATAGGGAAATCACCCAGAAAACCACTCAAAAATACTCCTCTCTAATCTAGATCATGTCAAGGCAAAGCATTTCTTTGACATTTAAATAGGAATTTGGACATCTAATAAGCATAATTTATTTGGAACCTGAAGTCTCCAGATGGAACAGAGAATTGATAAATTCAGTTTTTCAGTGTAGTTATTTCAAGGTGCTGGTCATTCACATCTATCAAATTATGGCATGTCATACATCAAATTAATCTTCTATGTATGCCTTTGTAATGGCATATATATGCACTAATTTGTTTGATTCATTAATTTTTTGTGCAAAGAGCTTTTCTTTTTTTCAAATTGGTGCATGATTAAGTTGTTCTGATCATAGGAATTACATGCTAGTACTTTTTTTCTTTTTTTTTTTCATCAAGTTTTTATTCAGGGAAAGATTATACATTTCACCGGATTCGGCAGTGCCGTTCTTCCACCCGGGCCCTCAGGTCAAAAATTACAGTCTAGTACAACATAGGATAATCAAGTAAGTAATCCGATTTAACCAGTCCATATGCGGTTAATGGGGTTGATGAGATGTAATGAGGTGATTTACTAGAAGGGTATTAACATAGCGAGACTCTATGGATGGTTCTCAACCTTCCTACTTTGTCAATTCTTAATTGTAAAAGAATTCGGAGGAATTGGTGCATGGTGGTAACGGTCTAACATGGAAAACATACCTAAGCACAATACTTGTCACTTTTACACTCTATAAGATAGCGTATAAAAGTATCGCATATTGATAGTTTCACAGGGCAGTCATAGTTAAATTAATTCATTTGATTCAGTCATGCAATAATTACTAGGAGCAGTTGCAGTCACAATCTGATCCATGGTAAACATTAGTAGCTCAATTAACAAAACAGTTGCAATCACAATCTGCTTTCAGAATTACTCATCATTTACCCGTATAGCACAGTTTTACATACAACTTCAGAGGCCGTATATCTTTGACAACATAAAACATTATTTAGTGAGACTGGTTGTGTACGCTTATGAATATGGATAGGCTGTTGCAATCACAATCAGACCTAATAGTTAGCCATAATTGATCTGGTCTAGGCAATGAGGAAAGTTCTTTTTAATCTCTTTTTTGAATTCTTTTATAGAGGTTATGTTAGTATAGTTTGTCTTGAGTTTGTTCCAGAGTTTAATTCCACGGCTATAGCTTGATGTTAGGTAACCTGGATATTTCACTTTAGGTTCGATAAGTCGTAGTCCATCAAACCTTCTTGTAGGTAATTTCCTAGCATCAACTAATTGAGGTAATTTTGATAACGAATACGCGTAATAGAGTAGATGAATATTACGCCTATCATTTAGATAATTTAATCTTGCTTTTTTATGTAATTCTTCTGTATTAAACCATGGATTGGGCCCAAGTTTTATTCTGTATATAATTCTAAGAATCTTATTTTGCCATAATTGAATTTCATTTTTGCCTTCTCGTGATTTTGGTTCGCAAATATGATCACAGTAGTCAATATAGGGCAATATGTAGGCCTTATAAATACGCAATGCCACTTCTTCATTAACAAGTCCGCGAATTTTCCTTAATAAGTAAATCTTGTCGTGAACTCTTTTTCTTACATTATTTCTCTGTGTTTCGAAGGTTAGTTTCGAGTCGATATTTAGTCCTAAATAATCATAATTTGATACTTCTTCCAACTGGTGGTTGTTTAGCTTGACTATGTGATTAACTTGTTGGTTGAGTCCTCCTCTTTGTCTTTCGTAATATAATATTTGTGTCTTTTTTTCATTTATCATGAGGAGGTTTTCTTCACACCAGGTTTGAGTAAGAGGTAATACAACCTTCGGATCTTCGACGTTTTTTGTTGTTATAGTTGTATTGTCTGCATAAAGGGACAGACTACAAGGTGTGTTATTTAAATACATAGCAAGGTTGTTAATGTAGATTAAAAATAGGGTGGGGCCCAATACTGAACCTTGGGGAATGCCATAAGTGGTAGTTGTAGGTGCGGAAGTTTTATCGTCTAGCAGTGTGCATTGTACTCTATTGGAGAGATACTCTTGAAACCAGTAGCAAGTATTATTTGATAGTCCTAAGTCGTTGAGCTTTTTTATTAGTAATACATGAGAAACTGTGTCGAACGCCTTCTTGAAGTCAAAGAAGACAGTAATTGGGTTTTCGTTATTGTTCAAGTTATTATAGATATCTGCTAAATATTGGTTTATTGCTGAATGAGTTGATCTACCTGCTCGAAAGCCATGTTGGGCATCCGTAATAAGATTGTTACTTTCTAAAAAGAATTTAAGTCTCTTGTTTATCACTTTTTCCATTAACTTGCCTGGTAAGGGCAACAGGCTTATAGGCCTTAAGATGTTTACTCTTTTAATATTTCCCTTTTTTGGAATCGGAATAACTGTGGAGGCTTTCCAGTATTCTGGTATAATTAGGTGGTGATTTATTGAGTTTAGTAGTATTTGTATCTTATCAAGGGCTGCCAGAAACGCTATTTTTAACACCGACGATCTTACATTTTTTATACAGGAGGATTTGTTAAAATTTATAGATTTTATGGCTATTATAATTTCATCAGTTGATATGTCATCACTGAGGAGATCAGTTTCGTTTGCTTTTTGCGTAAACGGTAATTCATCAATTTTTGTTTTTGACAGCTTTTCGGCAAGTATTTCCCCAATGTGGGCAAAATAGTTATTTATATAATCTGCCCTTTTTTCTGTTTCAATTAATTGATTAGTATCATTATCAATAATGTCTGTAATTCTGGGATTACTTTCTTTAGGTATGATTTTTCTTATGCCCATCCAAAATTTCTTGGTATCACCGTTATGATCAATTATCATTTTATTTATTGTCAGTTGTTTACTTTCTCGTATAATTGATTGTGCTCGATTTCTGTAAAATCTTGCAACTCTCCAATCGTCCTCTGTTTTTGTTCTAAAAGCCTTCCTATAAAAGTAATCTCTAGTATTTATGGCATCTAATACCTCCAGTGTTAACCAATCCGGTTTATTGTCTGAAACATAGAACGATTTTAAAGGTGCCATTATATTCAAAGTTGTTTCAATGTTCTTCAGCAATCTATTCCATAACCAGTTTGGATTTTTATCAACGGTATAATCCGTCCAATTGGAGTTTATATACATTTCTTTGAAGAGTTGATAGTCGAATCTTTTATATGAACGGGCTGTTATTAATCTTTTTTGTATCTTATTGCGTTTGCACTTGATGATCATAAAAACAGGTAAATGGTCTTTTACCACATAGTTTAATACTCCCGTTTTGTTTACATTTTTACAATTAGTATATATATGGTCAATAAGTGTGCTGGAAGTTGGGGTGATCCTTGTGGGAGTTTTTACAAGCTGTTTCAGGTCATGTATATTACAGAAGCGGTCTATGTGGTTACGTTTTAGTGCCTTGTCTTGTACATCCACGTTTATATCACCCATAATAATAATATTATTGCAGTGCGGTAGATTAGTAATAATGTCTGTGAGTTTTTCATATAGGTGACTAGGGTGGGTTTGGGGTGGTTTATATGCATTAATCAATAAGTACTTTGACCTTGCTCGTGTGATTATAATGGATATTAACTCATAATTGGATGTAATACTTGAATAATTATATAAATATTCATAATCAATTTCTTCGCGTATGTAGATAAGTAGACCTCCTCCCTTTTTGTCAATATGAGGTTTTCGGTCAAGTCGAATAATACAATATCCATCAATTTTTATGAAGGAATCAGGAAGTTGAGGTTCCATCCAACTTTCTGAGATTTATACAACATCGAAGTGAGGTACCAAAATTCGTACATTGTCAATGTTAGGGAACAAACTCCAAACGTTGATACTGGTCAACTTAAAGCCTTTTAATAAAGTTATATCCTGGAGTGTCGTCATTTAATACAATACATGTAAGACAATATCATTTCAACAACGTCCATTTTTCTACCAAGGTTGTGGTTTGATGGATGATAACAGTATGAGTTATATGAAAAATGACATTGTTCTTTAGGAACTAGTAACAAATCTGAATGACAAAGCATAGCAAGTTAATTGGTTGTAGGTTGTAGGGGAGCTCCCTGCATAAACCACGAGAAAAATATAGTACAATCAATAGTTTAGAAGATCCCAAATATGGGTTGATAAACAACGATCAACAGTAGTTATCAAGGCTTGGGCGGATTCAACAGAGAAGTGGCATCCGTCATACAGCTTGCCATAACGATGGGACATTCGCCCCTTTCCCATACTTTTGTGATATGGTGATGCTATCCAAGGAGTTGGCAGTTTGTTGTAATGATTGAATTTGGATAGTTCATTGTTCATCAAAGTAATGGTTTCGTTCAGCACATCTTGATGTGGATGAGTAGTTGTCTGCTCTGTCAGACAGGACTGTGGCTCTAAATCTTGTGTCTCTCCATGTTTCGTCTTGGCGTTGTAGCGTTTCAGGTCGACTCCTATTATCGGTAGGAAGATTGTTCTTTTGGCAGTATTTTTCCATATTTCGTTATAGGCGTTTGAAACATGCCATAGGAGAGCTGTCGTTGCTTCGTTTGCGTTTTCATTCCTAACAAATATATCCTTAGTGATTGAGTTTTTGTAAGTAATGTTACATATCCCCGCAAACATTAGAATCAAGTCAGGGTTTAGGTTTACCGCAAGTTGAGTAGCATGGGGGATTAACCCTTCGTATCCTAGACCCGGAAATGCATACACATCAAAATCAACAGTTGTATCGATCAGCATATGGGGTTTAATATTATATCCCCTAGAATCCGCAACTACAAGAACCTTCATTGTGGGATTGAATAACCAGTGGTTCGGAAGTAATCAAATCAAATAATTAAATAAATCAGAAGCAAGTCGTAATCACAATCTTGCTATTTTGCATTAATACAATCTACTAATAGTAATTCGTAAGAATGAAAAATGATAGGAAATAGTGGGGGGGGGGTGGTCAAGTTGCAATCACAAGCTTGACAAGATAGCAGTTTGATTAGTTATGTTTCCACCCCTCCTGTTGCTCCACCTACAGCCTGAACTGGTTCTGTTTCTCCTCCTGCTGCTTCTCCTACAGCCTGATCTGGCTCCGTTTCGATGTTTGAGTTGTCATCCTCCTCCTCGTAAGTTGTGCCTCTTCTGAGCTCTGCCCTCACTTCGGTTAATATAGCACCTGCTGTATTTGACCCGCGGAATGAACCTAGGTGTAATTCAGTTGATTGAAGACTACATCCTGTTCCCCAATAAGGGTCGAGCGTTGCCTCATACAACTTTCTGCTTCCAGTTTGAAGTAGTTTTGTCAGAAGGTCCGGGTGTTGGTTATATTTGAGGTGATTTAACCGCGTCAGATGGTCTACTGCAACTGCCTGCCACTCAGCCGTATCTTATGGTTTTGTCATTCGTTTTAGGGTGTAGGGATCAGGCGTTGCCAACACCTGCATGGCGACCTCGGGGGCATTCGCAAATTCAGCTTTTTGGAATGCATAAGCTTGCTCTACTGAGACAAATTCGTAACCATCTGTTTTTATCGTGGCCGGGTACATGTTTGAGAAAGGCGAATGCTGGCTGTGGTATGCTACGAATGTCGGCGTCGTTCTAGTTTTACAGTTCTCTATGCAGATTTCTTCAGGGAGACGATGCAGAGAACCATGCGGGTAATACTTGCCCTGGTGGACGATCCCCCTGCCTCGCGTCTTCACTTCAATACCTAGCTTTTCTGCCAACTTCGATACAGATCTCACATCGGCTTTTTGAGCTCATATTTCTGAATTTGTGTCTTCTGTTATGAAGACCTTAGCAAGGTCCGGGTATTTACGCATCTTGCTTTTTCCCCTCAATAACCTGTCGCGGGTTGAGATTTTTTCGAACACTACCACCAAGGGTCGGTTTGTGCGGCCAGGCGTGCCCACTCTATAAGCGGTGTCGAGGTCGTTGGGGGTCAAATGTGCATCCACCCGTGACAGTATATCGTAGGCTATGCTAAGGGGTTGTTCTTTTTTTGTAACATCCACACCTTCTATCAACAAATTCTTTTTGCGGTTGTTATGGTCATTCGTAAGCGTCTTATCATGTACTACTGCTAATTGGGTTTTCGTCGCTATGAGGCCTACTTCCAGCTTATCTAGTCATGACTGTACAGAACGCAGTTCTGTTCTTAGATACTTATTTTCAGAGCGGAGTTCAGACACATCCGTTTGGTTACTTTCAATCGATATTTTAATATCCTTCAGCGTATCTAGTGTCTCTTCTGGTTTTTTTGCCGTGGAGACAAGGTATTCTAGAGTGAGAGCAATCTTGTTTAGGTCCCTGTCATCATCCGAGGAAGAGCTGGATCTAGTTTTCGTTTTTTGCTTGCTTTTGAGATCTTGATCCGCTTGAGCGGCCGTATGGTGTTCCATAGCTAGCTTGAAATGTGCGTGAGCGATAATAGACTGACTATCCGTAATTCTCGACTGTTATTGGATCAAATACGGCCTTACCTTGTCTAAAACCAAATATAAGTTTTAGGGGGATGATCATCAACCAGTCATTGCCTCTTGTAGATTCCTTAGGAAATCACAATCTATTTCAATCTCTTCAAATCACCGTAAGTTTCTCGGAGCTCCCGTCAACACGTCTGACCGCTCAGGCTACCATAATCCACTCTAAAGTACTAAAGTGAAGCCCGATATGTCCTCTGATTGGCTAAAATAGTGTTTTGTTAGGGGCCAATGAGCAGGGTATAGGCCCAGGCCAACCCTTCATAAATAAAGTCACCATTTAAAACGAAGTAGATGTGATGATCAGGCGCTTGTGGAGAACCATTTGGAGATCCAAATGATTGAGAAGAGCATTGTTTTCGCACTGTGTGACGGCCACCGTGCACTTTGCTACTTTATTTTCCTTCAGTCAAATCTCATTCAATAATCAGCACAGATACTTAGAAATAAAACAGTGACGTTAATGAACCCCCACAAAATACAGCTGGTAGGTTAAATGTTATTTAGAGGTAATCATTGGCACTTTCTAGCTATGCCATATGCCATAAATGCAGTAATATCAGAAAATCACGTTTTTAGGGCTCTTTTGGACTCTTTGTCATGTGTCATAATGCCACTTTACCTCAAGAAATATCTATCACAGCCTGGCAATATAGGTATCATTTTAATTGTCATGAAAAACCTATGAAGATAGGATGTTTATTTCTATAAGTCATCGCGATAGCTTTTTCATTAAACACTGAAGACTTGAAGGTGACATGTTTTAGGGTTTTTAGCTAACAACTTCCAACGTTCAATCAAAGACAGGAAAGCCTAACCACGACACAGTTATATGACATATGAACAAACAAATAGGGCAAATTCGTAGCTTTCTAACGATATCTTGTTTCGGCCTGTTAATCACGACACAACAGCGAATTACCGTTTTCATGTTGGAATGAAATAAATTTTTGTGTCATATTAAACGCTCAGGACTATAGTGTATCAATTGTCAGCAGACTTAAAGATGGATTTAAGTGCGTATCGATTTTACAGTCATACGGTAGCACAGCAAGTCTTGAACAAACACAATCAAAATATTCGCTCATCAGCTTAGACGAATATGTATCTTTTTTAGAAGGGCTGGGTATACTCGAGATATGAATCGTTGATGTAATTGTTGTATATCATTATGACCTTTTAAGAATGGATGATATAGGCTAATGGAAGATTTTCGTTGTGGTCTTTGTACCCCCCCCCCCCCCCCTCCTCTCCTGGTACGTTCCTAACAGTAAATTATACTAAACAACCGGGGCTGCATGGCTGTTGAGGCGCTGCTAGTCAGTCCTTATCTGGCTGTGCTCGCTGTAACCAATAGTATAGCATCTCGTTTCCCTGCTTGCGACAGTAGACTTCATTTCCGGCAGCGCCCCCCCCCCCCCCTCTCTCTCTCTCTCTCTCTCTCTCTCTCTCTCTCTCTCTCTCTTTCTCCCTCCCTCCTAATATGTCCTGAAGTCATGTGATTCTCATCACCTGATCCAGCCGCAGGTGCATGAGCAAACCATCCTCGTCTGAGACCAGTGTTATCTGTTGAAATTGGGACTCCGCCCTAACGTGATGAGGTTTATTATACGAAAATAAATCCAATATGCCGAGGCTGGAAATAGCTGGGAGTGAGCAATATAAAGACTGCGCTCCGCAATGGTGGGAAATGGAAAAGGGGAAGGTGGGGTTATAAGTATAGCGTATAAGACATTGACGTGCCTATATTCTCCAATCTGATTCTGGCCAAAGATTGGTCAAACATGACACTCGTGGTATATGCCCCTTACTGACCTAATATCATTTCCCATTGATTGCAATTGTTGTCAATCATTACTTCCATGCAGGATTTGCCTGACTCTGATAAATCGTGATATTGCTGACCGAGCCGACCCTGACAGCGGTATCATAGATCCGACCTCGTGAGTGATAGTGAGAATTGATGATCACTGTCGATGCGTAACGGGAAGGGTATAGGGTGTAATCCTTTGATGGTCATTTTGTCATCATTAAGCATCATGTGAACACTACTGGTGCATATATTGGAAGATCTAAAAACATAACGGTGGTATTACTTGTGTTACCAGAGAGTTGAATCAAATAATGCCTGGCACTATCAAATGGCTATTTTCCTTAGGCAGTATTCCTCAACACGAAGTAATTGAGCACTAGATTACGTGACAAGAGAAAGAGGTGCCCAAGAGCAGGACTGTCGGGTTGTCTGCTAATGGCAATTTGCTTGCTGAGTTAATCTAATGAAGAAGACAGGCTGAGCTTTATCCTGCTGTCGACTGTCTCTCCCACTACATACTTCAAGCAAGTTACACTAAAAGGTTTATCTATCGATGTCCGTCGGCGCTTAAATGACAGTGATTTAACGGTATTTAGGTATATAGACCAATTGATATGCCTGCGGATTGTATTTGGGCTTCCTGATGTGATTAAATGCAATAAAGACTCTTTGAGTGGGATTCCATCATGGGATCAGAATAACTTTAATAGAGACTCCTTAAACTATGTTGTTATCTCAGAAATGTTCAGGAATGGTAATTGATACTTTAGCCGATAAGACAAAGATGCACTGATATTCTCCTATATGTTTCTGGGCAACAACTTTGTCCGACCAGTGACAAGTGTCACCCGACATGCATTTTGATGTAGATACTTCACTAACCTTATTCTGTTGCTCCATCCCTTGCCGTCTGTGATTACTCAGATGTGGGATACGACCGATTGTGCTTGGCACACCGGTCCGTCCTGGCCTGGCCTGAGGCAGCACCCTTTGGTCTCAATTATGTCACAGATGTTGACCAATGGAAAATGGATTATACACTGCACCCTCACCGATTGTTTGACACAGTTACAGACTAGAAAAATATGTGTTCAATCAAAAGTAAAGAAGAACAACAAAAAAAACACCACCGAAAGATTTTTAGGGGAACTCAAATAATCAGGGCCGTTTACGTCGGCTAGTGGAAAATTGCTTAATACGTGCTGCCATGGTTTAGAACGGGTAAGGGCAAGTTATGACTGACATCTCTTCTTGGAGCAATAATATATGGAGGCATGGTTATTGTGACTGAATGGAGACCAAAACAACAAGGAGCAGACGTCACATGTCTGATTTTTATTATATACCTGGAAATCATTAAAAGAAAAGCCATTTCACAACTTACTAAATAGCAGAATGAAAAAAAGCCAGTGGTGACGTGGTATGGAGGGACGTATGTCTATTCTTTCGTCACTCAATGACGAACGGAATCAATACACTCCTGATCAGTAAATGTAAGACATTCGCACATGGGTATAAGATGATATTTGGTTAGTGTGTATGTCAAAATTAAAGTCATGAAGTGGCATTTAACTAAAGAATTCATCGGCCAGAATCGAATGAGTAAATATTGACCCTTCAATTTGTTCTTGGCTTAACCAATAAATGTAGGTCTGGTATTTCCTAAATCACCTTAAACTTCTGTCATTGCTATGTAATTTGTTTTCGTTGAAATTATAAGGTTTTGTATCAAGTCTTTGTAAAGTCCATTAGAAACTGAAGTCGCGATAATCTCCAATGTATCACTTTTTTCTTCTTTTTTTTTAAAGCTTTTATTCACTTCTGTTTACATGAACAGTTCTTCCAGTGAAACAATTTACATAGTCTGCTATACAGGTATCCATGGATGATTAACAATGAATAAATGGGTAGATGAGAGTGGGTTAGTTAAATAAGTCCATCATTCTAACACGTCCGCTCTTGTTTGTTTAAGTTACGCAGTTTTCTCTTGAAGGACTCTTTGTCCTCAGATTTTTGGACTTGCAGAGGTAACAAGTTCCACGTGGCGATCCCCCGATGTAGGGGACTTCGCTCATATGAACTGGTCTTAAAAGACCTCTCCAAAAAACGTACATTCTCGTCGGACCAAGTGCCCAATTCTCTTTGGTCAAGTAACGATTCATCTTTGGACATTTTGAATATGATAACTAACAGCTGTTCGTTCCTTCTCTCAAGTAAATGGGTATATTACAATTTTTATGTAACTGTTCAACACTCAAGCGCTCATGCCATGATTGCAGAATCAATCTTAAAGCCCCATTTTGAAGACGTTGGAGGCTGTCAATATCCTTGCGGTTTGATGATTCGAATAAATAGGCACAGTATTCCATTTTTGGTCTGATCACGGTTTTGTAGATTTTTCTGGCAACTGTATTTGTGATCAGATTGCGAATCTTATTAAGTCTGAAAATTCCTAGGTTGACTGCTTTTGTTACATCTTTGAGATGTTTGCTCAAGTCTATGCTATTGTCTAGTGTTACGCCCAAATATTTATAGTTACTGACATGCGGTATTGTTGCTCCTTTATATTCCATCAGAATCGGGCTTAAGTACCTATATTGGGAGAGATATATGTGAGTTCAATCATAATCAGTGACATTATTTGATTTCCAATGTACCCGATTGTGTTGGCCCCCTGGTTGCCATTCATCATTACTCATATGTGAAACATGACACTGTGCTCACGGTTCAGCCTGGCCTGGGATTTGGCGGGGCCCACTGACCATTGTAGAGTTGCTGAGTACATGAGTACATGATTATCATACATTGTTACAGATTCTTTCTCACCACCGATTCGGTGCGAAAAGGGGATTGATGTGAATGTCTCATAGGCCTCAATCCCTTCAATGCTCTGAGTAATTAGCGTCGTGACCAAGGGATAGACAGTCAGACTTGTGTGTGTAGTGTTGAAAGAGTGTATTGGCTGAAACTATCCGCCTTCACCGAAACTAATGAGGCACGAGCCAAAGAAAACCAACGTTTCCCGACGTCCGGGCCTTTCTAAATGTCAACACAGACGTTTACTGTTGCCGTTTGAAGGCGTGAATGGATAAAAACGTGGTTAGGCATTTCTTTCTGTGAGCCATTTCTATTGAATGAAGAGTTTTTTCCTGATACTGTTTGTTTTACTCATAGAGTCACCTATACGATGACGAGCCACACAGAGAGGAAGAACTCTTTGGTGGTCTAAATTGCACAACACAAATATTGATTTCGAATAAAACAGGAAACGATGATTTTCCAAACAACATACACGCTTAAGATGTAGTTCATGTTGCCTCCTAGACAGGCAAGGTATGTACTGTACAGTATGGAAAAGAATGCTATGTTATGTTATTGTTTAAATTGGATCAATAAACACTGCTAAAAAAAAGTTTTAAAAAGATGAAAGTTGAATCGGAAATAGATTCCCGATATCCAATTAGAAAAATTGATTCTTAGATTTTAAAGAGATACATAGGTGAAATAAAGCTGCATTGATTCAGAACACACAAAAAAGATGTAATATTGGGTAGACAAAATGAATACATCTAGTTTATCAAAGTTGCCACCCATCATCGTCGCTGGAAGGTATGAGGTGGTAAAGGGCTTAGAGTGGCTCCTGATTATCCTGTTGAGGGTTCATGGGTGAGTGCAAGTCTCCCAGCAGATGATTTTTCCTAAGCCAGTACTCAGACGTAGCAGCATGATGTATCCACTGTGGGACTGAAGTGATAGGCAAAACAGCACCACCCATGTTTCGAGAACGAAATGCCGTATAAGAGCATAGAGGACAACACTTTCCAACGTTAATAGATGGAATTGAACGGCAAAGGAAAATACCTGCAGGGATATTCACTTCTGAAGTGGGGTCACCCATATACTGTCCTAGGATCAAGGGCATTATTACAGATATTATCATTGATATAGGCAGCATGTCCGGCCAACAATTATCAGTACTGAAACCGGGTACCTGCAGTCAAACCCTGCTTGCTATGTTAAAAGGCAGGTCGGATCGAATTCTACGTGCTATTCCATTTCAAATTTCTTTATTGGTCCACATAAAGTATAACATTTCCATTCTTTATACATTGATTTATATTTCTGCCAAGAAAGATGGCGTACCGTCAGCCTTGGCAAACTACCTATGGCTGGTTTTCATCGGGCGATAATTCGGTGTGTTTCTTGTTACAACAGCTTGATTATTCCATAACCCCCCCCCCCCCCCCCCCACACACACACACACAAACTCCACACAACGCATATACGTCTGACCGGTGCATCATATAACCTTGTTCTATTGATTCTCTTATCAGTATACTAATCCAGACGGGATCTTTGATACATGAAGTTCAGTAAGTGACATATGCGTCTATCTGATATTTGCATCCTTATGCAGTTTGTATACACTAGTTCTATAATTGGCTTTCATACATATCCTTAGACAGTGGTTTTGTTTTTTTTGTACTTTGTCAAGTAGGTAAATGGGGCCATCTGTATAGAGGATATCCCCATAATCAAAATATGGTAGGATAAAAGCCCTATACACACACATGGCTGACCCACAATCTAAGTATAGTCGCATTTTTGTTAACTGGTATGTACGATAGATTATCTTTTTTTAGTATCCTGGATATGATATTTAAAAGTCAAGGAGGGATCCAGGATCACCCCCAAGTATTTATACGATTGTACATTTTGTAAGTTACTGTTATCTATATTTAATGTTACATGTCCCAATTTTTTAATGTTATAGTTTGATCCAATACTCATAGACTTAGTTTTCGATGCGTTAATTGATAATTTGTTTTGGTTACACCAGGTTTCGAATGAGTGAAGAGCATTTTGTAACATTGTTTCTATTTCTTCCCTGCTTCTACCATGTGTGTATATAAGGGTGTTATCAGCATATAGTTTCACTTTTACATTCTTTAAAAATTTAACAGCATCATTAACATAGAGTAAAAACAATGTCGGGCCAAGGTTTGACCCCTATGGTCGATATTCGGAATTTGGCGACAATTAAATAAAGATTTCATATTTGATTATATGATTGTCTATATGCTACAATAAACCAAGTCTGTTTTATTACTGAACTAGTTTTTCAATAAGATAACATTGCAGAGTAAATAAAAACGGGAATTAGAATAGTTTTGGCAATAAACTTCCATCATTTCCATCACTTTCATCATATTTGTATTGGCTAAAATTTGAATTCTGCCTCCATGTACATTACTAAGGGCAGCGAAATAGCACTTGAAGACTGGTTTACAATATATTTCTATAGTTGACAAATATGGAAAAAAATCCCTCAGTACCTCACCTTGAATATAGTTGATCAGAAATATGTGTAGTAGGAGCAGCATGGCATTTATTGATATGTCTAAAATGTGCTTCTGCCTCCGTGTACGCACATAATTATCAATATTTCTATAAGATCTGCTGATATGATTTGAAAAAGATAAAATATGAGTAGGCCATGACGCCATCTATTCATGTGTAAAATTTATTTTAAATCCCCTCACACACTTCGGAGTTATTCTGGTAGATAATATAGAATCTGCCTCCGTGTACACACTTCTGCCTCCGTGTACATAGGTTTATGTCTATTTTCTAACCAAAAAACAGCCAGCTATGGGTCTTAGTGTTGGTAGGTGTTGCTGTGGGTGTTTGTTAATAGGTGTGGGTGTTGATGAGTGTTGATGTTGATGGATATTGGTGTTGGTGGCATAAAAATGGCTAAATGTGCTTCTGCCTCCATGTACACATATATTTATCAATATTTTCAAAAGATCTCCTCGTAGTTGACGACGTAATATCCTTGCTAATCGCTCGGATATTACTACGCGTTAACTACTCGGAGATTACGGCCACTCGTACACAAAACCAGTCATTATTGTGTATATAATTTGAAAAAGATACAATATAAGTAGGATATGACCACATATGATCTGTTTATGTGTGAAATTGAATTAAAATCCCCACACAGACTATGGAGTTATGCTGGTAAATAATGTACAGGGAGGCAGAATCTGCCTCCATGTACACACTGCTGTCTCCGTGTACATAGGTTCATTTCTTTTCTCTGGCCGAAAATCGACCCGCTGCCCCACCAACACCAACTTCAACTAACAACCACACCAATTAACACCTACTCCAAATGATAGTACCACCCACTAACATCCAACACCCACCAACACCAACACCCACTCACACACACACTTCCCATAGCCAGCACCTACAAACACCAATATCAACCTAAATACCAACACCAACTCACCCTCACACTTCCCCAGAAGGCAAAACCAACACTTCCCAACTCCAACACCTACAGCCACACCCACCAGTGCTTACTCAACACCCAACTCCAAATGATCGGATGAATTGAAGATTAAGTATTCTGATTCTGCCTCCATGTACATGGGTTTCTATCTTTTTTTCATTTCATAAATGGGTCAGTAGAATGAAAGGGGGACCTGAAACATCATGGAGCAGTGCACAAGCATTGTATATGATAGATAAATCTATGTAGAAAAAAATTGGGGGTTCAAATATTATGCAGAATAAAAGAAAATTTACATAAAAAGTGCCATTTTGAGTTGAAAATTGCTTTGAAATGATATGTAAAACCATTCCAAATACACTGCACACACAATTCCTAATATTTCCTGGAGGAAATGATATTTAAATCACCATAAAGGAAGGGAACAGGTCAAAGTAGATAAATCTGTTTCTGCCTCTGTGTACACTATTGCCTGGGTGTACAATGTTTCAATATTTTTTAGCTCAAATTTTGTGAAAAAACATACTTCATACATTTGCTAATCAATAATTTCATTGTATTAGATAGGGTGTTATTTTCACTTTCTTCTACTAGCTGAACATGTTTTTTATACATAACAAACAAAGAAGCTTTATCATTTTGAAATTTTGAAAGCCTAAAATAGAGTTTTATTTGTGTAATCACGAGGCTTAGCTGTAGCACTTCTGACACCAAACGCGTTGCGACCACGAATAGAGAGAAAAGGTAAGCGGACCACGGGAAGTTGCCGCGCTCTCATCAACATACCCAGTTTCTGCGTCGTTGATTGGCCATGCGCGTCACGTGACGCGAACGGCGGATTTGGTTGGTCGCCGCTCGGCTGACTGTTTCGTGGGAATCCGCGTGCAGCGGTTTCAAGTCAACCCGATGTCGGCGGCGTGTGGGGCGCTATGTGTACATGTTTGTACACACAGGACCTGTAGGGGACTAGATTTAGAGCCCTTAAATAGGAAAAAATGTCTCCTACACCCAGTCTGCATTGGACAGGGAGGTAAGCCCCTTTTGTAGACAGTGATATTTTGCTTTTATGGTGACTCTGAGGTGGTGGTTCTGGTAGTGTCACACGCTGTCACTGTCAAGTTGGTTGTCAATGTTATTGTAACGGGAGATATTACTCCCGTCGTCTACTCGTGGTTTCGATTGTTAATCAATCTCGTCAGGCAATTTTGCGTTCAGTGTTCTTCTGTGGTCTTTCTCCCGGTTAGGGTTCCCGGGAGTGGATATGTAGCCCTTGTATTTTTTCTCCATCGAAAAAATAACATGAAAATTCTCTCTACTCTGTGTAGTCAGACTGTCGCCCTCTTTCCACCCCTGTGATGTATCGTGTGGCTTGCAATTTTTTTGTTCCGTTGAAGTCTTTTGGCGGACATCGTGGTTGGAAAAAAAAAAAAAATTTCCAACCACGATGTCCGCCAAAAGACTTCAACGGAACAAAAAAATTGCAAGCCCCTAAAATAGAGTTTTAGATTGATATACCTATGTACACGGAGGCAGAAATTGTAAAGAGACTATTGCTTCAACATGATCTACTGAGCCAAATAGTAGTCCAAACTATTAGCCATTTTAGGGATACTACCATAAAATTATCTAGATTGCATGGGAAAACTCCTAAAAGGATCTTAGAAAATTTACTTTTTGACCATTTTGGACTGAATTCTCGGCAAATTCTGAATATCGACCATTTTTCCGAAGATTCATCATTAGCCTTCTTGGAAGGCACCTTCGTCCTCGAACGACCCATGCTTAATATAAGGTCTTTTAACCTCTCCGAGATTAAAATCGACTGCTCGGGTGAGCACACTGCACGAAAATCACTATTTTACATATGTATATGAAACGCGTCTAGCAGTAGGATTTTGCGTCTAGAAGTTAGACCTGTTAGACGTCTCGTAGACGCCTTATCTAGTGGCATATATACATGTCCATGGTGTGGTCTTATATACGTCATATATACGCCTGATTCCGTTGTATATACACCAATCTCAAAAAGTTCCATTCTCTGCCACTTGGGGACACTACTGGTAGCATATTTCATTTGCCATTAACCATCCAAGTCTGTATTATATGAGATTGCAATCTTATATTACCAAATTATTTTATAAAAACCTAATTAAGTATAAATTGATTAATTACACATAATAAACCCTGTATTTGTTGTTTTTTTACCGTTTTTCTAATAGATTTGACTTTAAAACACCATGCCTATGTGTGGTCTATCTTGGCTTAGCATATAAGCACCCTCTTCAAGGTTATAACTAACTACTGAAATCATCTTACCCCCTGTGAATGCGACTGCACAGGTGTGAATGCGGCCGCACAGGTGTGAATGCGGCCGCACAGGTGTGAATGCGGCCGCACATGTCTACCCGGCCCCCGCCGACACCATAACACTTCGCGGCAGGCAGCGGCGGGCAGCGGCGGGCGGTGGGGGGTGGGGGAGGGTTTCCCACTGAGTGGGCGTTGGGCGGCGGGCAGTGGGGGGCTTCTCACTGAAGCTGGCTGGGGGTGGCTTGGGGTGGTGGGGGGGCGGTAGGGGGTGGGAGGCGGTAGGGGGTGGGTTGGGAGGTTGCGGGTGGCGGGTCAGTGTTGGTGTATCCTCTACCAACACCCACAGGCCCGGGCGGGCCGCAGGTCGCAATTTTTTTCTTTTTTTGGTATCATATATACGCCTGGCGTATATATATCTTGCGCAGAGTATATTTTATCTTAAATACGCCAGGCGTGAAAGACAGCCAAGTCGCACGCATCTACATATGGAAACTGTCTTGTAGACGCCCGAAACGTAGACGCGTATAAGAGGTGTATACAAGTATAAACAAGCCACGATACAGCCGATACGTGCGGTATCTCAATGGCGTATATATATGTAAAATAGTGGTTTTCGTGCAGTGGCAGCGGAATGTTGTTTAAACCATACTAGTGTCACCAAGAAACCTCCGGTTACCGCATCAGGTAACTGGGTAACCTGGAAAGTATTTGTGACGCTCAACAACAAATGATAAACCGCAGTGAATAAACTCGTGATGGTTATTGGTTGATAATTTATATTTATATAATCAGAGTTATATAATGAACCGAACGAAATGTGTTTTATTATTCACCTCGGATTTATCCTACTTCCGTTGTCTAGGTGGTTGCTGTGGATAATGCGATAACCACGGTGATAATTCTTTACGCGTGGCGGTGAGCAGCTAATAACTGTAATCCACTCATTCTTTCTTCTGCTCACCGACCAACTCACTTGTATTTTTTCCCACTCGTTGGGAAAATTTAAATTTAAAGTTTTAGATACGACCTTGGGGAAGGTGATGATTTTTATGTTGATAATCGCTTGTGTTTCGGTCTTCGTTGTGCTCCAAATATTTTTAGTAGGATTTCTGATTTTTTGGTAGATTCTGCCCGTCAGGAGGGTATTTACGGTATTGTTAATTACTTGGACGATTTTTCTGATTATTTCAGATAGCTACGATAGTTGTTTATCCAAGAGGAATAGATTCATAGATATAATCACATCGCTGGGGTTTGAAATTTCCTTGAACAAGTTGACTTATCCTAGTACAGAGTGTATTTTCCTAGGAATTTCAATCAACAGTATCGAAATGTCTTTGACATTACCAGAAAGGAAAGTTAAAAATCTTGAGGAAGCTATAACAAAGGCCATGGATAAAGGTTATGTCTCAAAAAAGGATCTTTAAAGGATAGGGGGCTTGATATCTTTTAATAGCCAAATTGTCAGGGGCGGTCGTACTTTTAGTCGGCATCTTTTTAATCTTAGTGCTTCTATGGGTAGACACGATTCCAGGAAAATCGATAAAGAGACTCAGAAAGATTTCGAATGGTGGTTGAGGTTTTGTGAAATTTTCAACTATAAAGCTATAATCATAAAGGATTTGGAAAAAATTCCCTTTATCTCTGACTCTTCTATGTTAGGATTTGGTTCGTGGGCAGGGAAAGATTTTTTCTATGGTAGTTGGGAAAATAATCTCAATATCCTAGGATCATTTGGAATTAGCTCCCTCCGAGACAATTGACAATCCTAATATCAATGTATACGAACTGTGGCCTGTCTTTGTCGGTGTCAGGCGTTGGGGTCAATCTTTGGCTAATTCAAGACTTCATATTATCACCGATAATATGCAAGTTCTTGCAATGATTAATTCAGGTTGAAGCTGCAATAACGCAGTATTACTGCGGATAACACTTGTTGTAAATCAAAAGATTTACTGTCAGAAAATAATTTGTCTGATAAATCTAGTTTGGTGAAAAACCGTTACGATTCAAATGAGTCGAGTATTGGCCTAGCGGATAGGCCGCCCGTGAGTGTTAGTGCACAAATTTCAAACAAGCCTAACACTGATAATGAGAAATTCTTAAACTCTGATAATTTCGATAACGCTAAATTATTGGAAAATAATGTAGGCGATAATGTTAATCAGGCATTTGGGAGTTCTGAATATTTGGAAAATTTTAGACCGATTTACAGTTTAGAGCCTAGGGACCCAGTTTACTATTGTGATAGTAGTGGTGGCAATATACCGATATATGAAGAGTGTTTATCGGGTATCTGTGAATGTATATACTACATTGGTGATGCAATCGCCCAATTAAAACCCTGTAGGTCAGCGATAAATATTTTTGGTGAATTTAAGGCTTCGAAATTGGGCCTAAGTGAAAAAAATTTCATCTGGGAAGGTTTAACCGGTGGTTTTAAAATTGTTGACGATAATTGTACATCCAGTTATGATTGTGCGAATTACAATTCTATACTTGAAGATAAATTCAAAGAGAGAATTAATATTATCGTAGAAGAGGAACTCTTATCGGGTAAAATTACAAAGAGTAAATACAAGCCTAAATGTATACATTCTATAGGCGTTGTAAAAAAAAGCAGTGGGGGCTTAAGGCCTATTACAGACTGTTCTCGCCCAGAAAGTGAGAGCATAAATAATTTCATGAACGATACCTACGAGAAATTTAAATATAATTGCGTTTATGATGCGGTTGATAAACTTGAAAAAAATGATTTCCTTTGTGCGGTCGATATAAAATGCGCTTATCGTGCAGTTAATGTACATAGTGACCACGTTAAATTTCAGGGTTTTCGTTGGGAAAATGAAATTTATATTGACAATCGTTTGTGTTTCGGGCTCAAATGTGCCCCGAATATTTTTACTCATATTTCAAATTTTGTGGTTGATATAGCGGAGAATAAAGGTATTTTTGGAGTTACAAATTATCTGGATGATTTCCTCATAACAGGGAGTACGGAAATAGAATGCAGAAACAAAAGAGATAGGTTTATAGTCCTTTTGGAGACTATGGGGTTCTCAAGTATCTAAAGTAACTGAACCTAATAATGAGTGGTTTTTTTTGGTATTAAAATTTTTTTTTTTTTTTTATAGAGTAAGCTTTATTTCGCATTAGATCTTATTTCCTAACAATCCGTTTTCTTTCCAAAAGTGTCTTATTTTCTAACAGCAATATCGCGTTTAGTTCACCTATTGTATTAGATATAGCATTTGTGTTTACATCACATTCATATTTCATCAATAGCATTTGTGTTTACATCACATTCATATTTCATCAATACCATTTTACGATGTAATCTCAATTGTAGCTTACTCTTGGTGGAGTAAAGTTAACGCGTATGAAGGCTTCCGAACATCCTTGGAGAGAATCGAAGCCCAGTGTGTTTCACTGAATATTTTGCATTATAGTCTCCCACTTTTTGAACTTGTGAGGAGAGTTTTCTATATAACATATATATTTCTCCATACGTAGTTTTTCTCTGAATTCCAATGACCATGCATAAAGACAGAACTTACTGTCATAGAAAAGTTTTTGTCTATAAATATAGAACTTGATTAAGGAACTAATATAGTTTAGCCTGTGGGACAGAATACCAGAGCCTGAAAAACCCAGCAATATGTTAGTTCTCGTCCAGTCACCATTTATATCTGCAACCTCCTTCAACCATCGAATAGATTGAGACCAAAAGTCCCTGACTTTGGGACAGTCAAGGAAGAAGTGTTCTAAAGTGTCTTTTTCTTGACAGAAAGAACATATATCTGAAGGGACGATCTTTCTTTTGTATAGATATGAATTCGTAGGTATCAATCTGTTTATAATTCTATATTGGAATGATTGTAATTTCGTTCCCTAGTCGTTTTATAAATGTGGGTAAAGATATTGGTCCATAAATGACCATCTGTTAGAGGTAGCCCATACTCTGTACACCAGTATTTTTGACTTGCAGGAGGTTTGGTTCTAAAAGAATTAAGAACATAGTAGATCTTTCTGTTATTACTATTTCTGATATTGATAGCCACACGAACTGAATCGTTGATAAATAACGGATTCACCTCAGTCTTCACCTTTTGAAAGGATAATCTTGACAACCATGGGATACTTCTCCGTAAATGTAAAAGGTGTAGAAACGTGCATGGGACTTTATATTTTTGCCTAATTTCTATCTCAGACATGAGTCTACCATTACTTATAATATCATGTAGGGATACAATACCAGCTGATCTCCATGAGTTAGCCATATTCCCTGGTTTGTAAATTTTAATGAACTTGTTGTGCCACAAATACTCATACTGCCGATCTTCTTCCTGAATAGGAAATCTAATGTATATCTTATTCCAGATCTGGACTAAATTCCTATAGAACATAGAGTCACAGTGTTGCAGTTGAATGAGTCTTTTAGCTCTAAAAAAATTCAGTAATCGTCTTGAAAACAGGCTCTTCTTCCGATTGAAGAAATTCTGGTAGTATGTAATCCCAACATGAGCGTGATTCATTACAAAAACGAATAATCCATTTAATTCTTGATACCTCAAACATTGTTTCCAGATTCAACATATTAAGACCTCCTTCCTTGACACATTGACAGACCGTTGCATAAGCTAATCTGTTAACTTTGCTATTCCAGAGAAACTGACATACAATCTTTTTAAATTCCGAAAACACATAAGGCGGAGTATATATCAAAGACATTGGATACAACAATATAGGTATTACTGTGGCATTAATAACGGTGACTTTACCTTTCAGTGACAATTTTTTTGTTGCCCATGCTGAACAAATACTTTGACATTTATCAATTTTATCTTCAAAATTCATTTGAGTATATTCGTCTTCCTTCCAAGCATTTTTGAACTTTATACCTAGAATATTCACCATCTGTCTTTCTACTATCGGACAGTTGGGAGGAAGGGGATCAGATTTTACCCCCAATTTCATAATAAAGGACTTGTCCAGGTTGATCTTTAGTCCTGCATATCTACGAAACCTCTCCAGAATGTCCAGAAGCCTGTACACCAACTGTATGTCCCCTAATAAACAAGTAATGTCATCTGCAAACATAGAGATTTTCACAGATCTATATTGCATTTCAATCCCTTTCACATCCTTGTTTCCCCTAATTGCAATGGCCGCTAATTCCACTAAGACAACAAACAAGTAGGGGGAGATACAGCAGCCTTGACGAGTTCCCCGTGAGGGAAAAAACCAATTAGTATGAAAACCAGCATTGGACACACATGAAGAAATATCCCTGTATATTAATTTGATCCAACTCAGAAATTCCTCCCCACATCCAAAGAGTTTCAGTGCATCAAATATAGCCTCCCAGGAGACCGAATCAAACGCCTTCTCAAAATCAAGGGCGAGCAGAATTCCTGCTAATCCATTTGTATTCAAATAATCTATAACATCTTGAATGATCCTAATGTTGGAGCCTATATAACGACCTTTCATGAAACCAGTCTGGTCATCATGAACAATCCCTCGAAGGGGAGATTGGAGTCTCAATGCTAAAGCTTTGGTTAGAATTTTATAGTCAGTGTTCAATAACGTAATTGGTCTCCAGTTCTTCAATTCAACTCTGCTTACTCCTTTCTTTGGAATTAACGAGATTATACCTCTTCGTTGTTCTGTACCTAACATCCCTTTGAACTTAGAATCCTGAAAAGATTCCATAAGAAAGCCCTTAATATGGCCCCAGAAGTAACGATAAAACTCAGGCGTAAGGCCATCAGATCCTGGGGATTTGTTAGCGTTAAGTTTTTTGAGAGCATTATAAAGTTCAATATCCGAGATCTCTCTATCTAAAAAATCTTTCTCCGACTGGGAAATTTTTGGTATTTTACTGGGGTCTATTAACTTTTCTATGTTATCCAAAAGTGATTCTGATGTATTTCTGGTATAAACCTTCTTATAAAACTCTTCAATTGTAGACAATATTTTGATTGGATCACCCGTTTCGTATTGTCTGCCTTCCTCTACTATGGTTAGTTGGGATATGCATTTATTCATACAGTTCTTCTTAATTCTATTCAAAAAGTATTTGTTAGGCCTTTCCCCCTTCAATGCCCAATTAGCCTTCGACCGAAAGAGAAGGGCAAGGGTGGCTTTGCGCTCATGAAATTCTTAAAGTGTCAATCTTGTATTTTCTCTCATTCTCCTTTAAATCAGATAAATCATCAGTTTGTACCAGGCTTTCTAGTTCTTGTTGCATACTCTTCAGCTGCAACCTTTCTTCTCTTTTCCTTTTTTTAGCAAATTGAATAGAGATGTCCCTTAGCTTAAATTTGACAAAATCCCATCTCTGTGCCGGTTCTATTTCTTTAGTACTTATACGTAACTCTGATAATTCTTTTTTAACTAGTTCTACATACTTCTTGTCTGCCAACAACAAATTGTTGAGTTTCCAGAAGGAGGGGCCCCTAGTTTTTTGCTGTCTTTTTAACTCAAACGTAAGTAATGAGTGATCTGTACATGAAGCGGTCTTAATGTCCATCTTAAAAATTCTATTTTTAAAACATTCAGATATGAACCAGTAATCAATACGAGATGCAGATTGGGCTCTGTGAAATGTAAATCGTTTAATTGTAGTGTTCCTTTCTCTCCATAAGTCAACCAAATCATTATTAACTAAGAATTCCGATAATACTGTCCGGTATTGACGGGAGGTAGGGGGGGAAGAAGTGTTTTTCCTATCCAAGTTGGGATCTAGTGGTATATTAAAGTCTCCACCTATCAACATGGGTAATTCTTCAAAATTGTACAATTCTTCCTCTAACCGGCTAAGATTAATCAGTTGATCCTGGGGGGTACATTGAACTGGGCAATACGCATTAACCAATATTATGGTTTCCTCTTCAATAGATACCTGAACAATTAAAAATCTACCTTGTATATCTCTGACCACCTTGTCAATTTTAAAATCAAGTTTGCTCGAAAATAATACGGCCACCCCCCTTGAATTGGATACCCCATTAGAAAAAATCATTTCTCCCCCCCATTCGGTTTTCCATAAAAAATTGGTTTGATCAGTACTATGAGTTTCCTGCAGAAGTATAATATCAAAGTCTTTTCTCAGTTTATGGAAAAAAGTACGCCGCTTAATTGCCTCCCCCAGACCATTAACATTTATACTAGCAAATCTTATTTTATCCATGTTGAATGTATATAGAGTTCTTGTTCCCCCTTTCCCAAACAATCAGCGATCTTCTGTTCTTCTTTCTGTTGTAACTGATCTTCTTGTCCCCATTCCCCTAGCATCGTATCAACCTCAATAGCCTGATCTTTGAACCCATACCAAACAAAGAACATGTATACATCAACAACATATTTCACATATATCACACTTAAAACACAATAGACATTCAGGAATATAGAGCATGGGTAATACCCTTTCATAACCATGAAGAACTTGTTCTCATGTCAACAGACCTCGGCTGGGGCCCAAACATCCAAAACATTATGCTTTCCTTACAATATTAAAATTGATTCCCGTGATATGACTTTGTCATTACCCCTGGATAAGGTTGGGAAATTAAAGGAAAAAATTAACACAGTAATAGTCAAAGAAAACGTATCAAAAAAAGACCTGGAGTCTATAGGTGGTCTGGTATCATTCTGCTCCCAGGTGGTTAGAGGGGGCAGAACATTTAGGCGCTGAATTTTTGACTTATGCGCCCAGGCCCCGGAAAGAGGTTCAATATTTTTAAATGAAGAGATTAAAGAGGATCTAAAATGGTGGAAGAGTTTTTGTCAAATCTTCAACGGTAAATGTATAATACAACAGGATTTAATCGAGTATCCTATAGTATCTGATTCCTCAAATTTGTGTTTCGGTGCTTGGTTCAATAAAGATTATTTTTATGGATCTTGGTTAAACACAGAATGTAATCAAAGTGAAAGTCACCATAGGGAAAACGCCCCAGTTTTTGATATTGTGGAAAAGAATATAAATATTTATGAATTGTGGCCAATTGTGGTCGGTATTTATCGTTGGGGAAGCAAATACAGAAACTGTACTTTTCACATGATAACTGATAACATGCAGGTACTAGCCATGATAAATACAGGTAGATCTAAAAACAAAACCTGTATGAGCTGGCTAAGGGAAATTTTTTGGACATGCACAATTTTTAACCTTGATTTAAAAGCGTCCTATATAAAATCAGAGGACAATGTCCTGGCGGATCATTTGTCTAGGATATTATACGATGGTTATGCGAGTAAAACACTCAGAGTTCTTGAAGATAACAACATGTGTTGTTCCGATTTTCAGACAGGAAATTAATGGATCTAAACTCATTGTCTGTAAACTCAACCAAAACTAGATCACAACAATGGGATTGTTATTCAAAATTCTGTGTTTTTTATAATTTAAAGGAATTTCCTACTACCAGTGATGTATTGACTCTGTATATTACTTATTTGTCAGACTACTTGTCACCAAATTTAATAAGGAACTATATTTCCGCCTTAAATTACAAAAACAAATCTCTAGGTTATCCGGACATGTCGTCAGATTTTAACCTTAAAGTGGTGTTAAAGGGGGTTATTCGTTGTTCAACCTTTACTCCGGTAATAAGATACCCACTTTCCCCTTCAGACTTGTTAAGAATGTTTAACCTCTTGAATCTATTGATTTACAATGACTTGGTCATATGGTTAGCCCTTGTTCTGGATTTCAGGTCACTACTAAGGAAGGGTCATTTTACCTTTTCTCCGCATTGTCTGCGAGTTAAGGATGTAAACATTTTTCATGATCACTTAGTTTTATATATCAAAACTTCTAAAAAGGATCAAATGGGTTCTTCTCCCCAAATTATTTACCTCAATTCTATCCCCGGTTCACCTTTTTGTTTGGTGAGCGGGTTTAAGAGGCTTTTCTCAATACAGAAATACTCACACGATGATTACATTTTGAGATTACAGAAGGGCAGTATACGGTTTCCTTTAACTTATCCAGATTTAAACTCAAGACTAAAGGTCTTGGCTCAAACTGCAGGTGTGGGTAAAGACAATGTCTCATGTCACTCATTGCGCCATGGTGGTGCTACTTTTCTGAAGTTGTTAGGAGTGGACTTGCTTGATATTAAAAAACGGGGTAATTGGTCCTCTTCGGTGGTGGACAAATATCTTCATAATCAACAATTTTCACCAATTTTTGATTCAGTCCCCTCCTCTCACCTTCTGGGTTTGAAGTAATTACTTGTATTTGGAGGGTATTTGGCCTGTATTTATTGTTGATGCCTCCAAATACGTTGTTGTGTCTATATTCTTATTATTGATACTATATCATCTACTCACTTATTATCTCTACTCAATACCCCCGTATCAATATTATGTCTAAATATAAGTATTATATGTATATAAATTGTAGGGGGCCTCACCTCTCACCTACTCAAACTCTAGTATTTTCTACTCCCGGTATCCGTGGTTTCAGGTTACTGGGAGTTTTTCGTTACGTGTTGCCGTGGGTTACCGTAGTTACGAGGTCTGTGACAAAACTGAATCACGCATTAACGGTCAGTCAGCTCATTGATATCTAACCACAAGCATGTATTTTAATCTTAGTTATCTCGGTGTATTTTTGACTGTTTGTACTAGGATTTTTTTTATGAAGCTGTGTATTTATATGTAGCGTTCCCTCTAGTCGCTGGAAGTGTATTACCACTTTCCGAGATCGACAGCCGACCAGAGGTTCCGAGACTTCAGTCGCTACCCTGTACTTACCGTGCTAGTACAGGTGGGTTTGGCTTTACCCGCTGGAAAGGGGAGGGAGATACTAGATCTACCACCTACCGCTTAACTACGAAGACAAAACCAGACTCCGGACTGTTTCAGTTTACCGAGCTTTTATTACGGTATTCCTTGGTGTTACAATCCGTTGGTGCTTCGGGGCACCAACTAGCGCAGGAAGAGATACTGGTCACTTCAACATTGAAAGGTGCTACAACACAACCTAACCAACATGTGAGGCTTCAGACGTTCACTCCGTAAAGAGGCACCACGAGTAGTCCTGTCAACCGCTGTGGACTCAGCCTTATATAGTGACTGAGTTACATAATGCGGGCGAACCCGTAGTATTTGCATACCGCGGGTCCGCCGGCCATACCGCACAGCAGGGATCGGCACTCGCGCCACCTAGCTTTAAAAGTGAAACAACGCTGCTCGACTGCCCTGACCCCTACATATATATTTAATAAAGCCTGTATTTATTGTTGATGCCTCCAAATACGTCGTTGTGTCTATATTCTTATTATTGATACTATATTATCTACTCACTTATTATCTGTACTCAATACCCCCGTATCAATATTATATATATATATATATATATATATATATATATATAGACAACATAATAATAATCTAATAATCACACACATGGTTGGTGTTGTTATTGACTGTTTATGCAAATACAGTTCCAGTATTTTTAAAAGATGAAATCAGTAATAATGTATGAAAAGTGAATGTACACCTACCTTTTGTAATCATTTTCATCAAAACAATACTGCTATGCTAATGTTTAGGGAAAAAGAGTAGACTGGGAAATTGCTCCTACAGTCACCATTAAAACCTTTTCAGTTAGCTTTTATTTACTGCTTTTGTTTTGTCGGCAGTTAGGTTCTATGAGGCTGTGGGTTTGTAAATTATAAACTTGTGTCTTATTCATTGTCATCGAATTTTTCGTCGGCCCAGTTGAGCACGCCCTATTTTTTTTAGCTCCGCCATGCGCGATTACCTTGTGAGACCGGTAAATGTGTTGCAAAAAACAACACTAAACATAACTTAATGGGGTCCCTTGATGATATCGTTTGACTCTGATACCTCAGGAGAAATCCTTGAATGGTCGCAGTTACCGGATGTTTTGAACAGAATGGGTGTCTCAATCAGAGGTGTGGTGTTATCAGCCTGTTTAATGGTGTTAATCAAGCCTGGTCTAATCACGGCAAAAACAATGCCTAATTGGCCAGGGCCTGAGGCAAACATGGCGCAGGCTATTTGCAGAAAACGGAAGATTCGTGGCCCTAGATGATATTGATGATGATTTGCCGCCATAAGTTTTAAATTTCTGTTGTTATTGTTATTTATTGTTGTTGATGTTGTCGTCACATTTGTACAATGACATCGTGTTGATTCCGAGAATTTCCTTTCTGAAAGTTATTTCAATTGTTATCTTGGTCTGAAGTATTAGGCCAATCTTATCCAACGGGAGTAATTTTTTTTTCGTAATGATTTATATGGGAGTTATTTTCCGATAGTGCAGATCTCAATATATTATTGTTTCTGCCCTGTCTATTAGCGAATAACTTGCAATGATACCTTCATTTATTTGATTATGTTTCAAATTTCCCAAGGGTAATGCGATATAGACAAAAGTGCCCATAATGTAAGTCTCTAAATGGATGGCGTAAAGTTAACATTTTTGTAAATGTCACTCTAGACGATAAAATCCACACTTACTACTAATGTGTTCGTTGTTCCAGGATCCCCACTTCTAACGGAACCCGCAGCGATGGCACTCGTCCCGGCATCCTCCTCGTCTGTTATACGTTTTTATTCTACAAAAGCAGTACATTCCATTCCGTATGTGTGGCTGAATGAGCCCTGGCGGCGGCAAATGGCTGCCCCTTCATCTGCAGAGGGCAGGGCACTCAGGACCGCCTCTGCGGCCACGTGTGTCCGACGACACTGACCGGATATTAAAGATTAGCACCGGACAAATGAATGCTTCCCTGACATCAATGAAACTGTCACGCTCTTGGCTCTTGTGAAATTGCAAAAGATAAAAGGAGGCTGTGATTCGGCAGTTTTAGTGTTACGTAGCAGCAAATTACTGGAGTTTGCCATTCGGAAAAAGCCTGAAACATCCGTGTCTCTTATACACGGGGGGAAAGTATGAATAATCACCAGGCCACTGGAGCCAGATGGAAATAGGCGCATCCGAGAGCTATTTTAGCATCCAGTCAAAATAAGATTTATGACTTAAAAAAACTTAATTCTAGTATGATGTTTATCCTGCAGGTGAGTAGTCACCATTACTAATTATGTGGAGATAGAGATAGAGTTTCTTAGGGTTAATCAGCTAAACTGATCGGCCCAAAGCCATACTTGGTGCATTTGTGAGGGAGGGGATGTTTTTTTCTTGAGCCTCTACGTGATCTAAGCAGACACTGAAACTCTTTGCGTTGAAAGAGAAAACCAAGATGGCGGATGACGGTAACACACTTGTGAAATTTCAGATTGAAAGACTCGACAACAACACGTTCTTGGCCACACTGGTGACGCAGGCCAACTCGAGCCTGCTGCACAGTGGAAGTCAGGCCTATGATGATGAAGGTGCCCTCTACTACGTGGTTGCTGTTGTTTTTATTTACGGTTTCTCCATCATCCTCATGATCGGCTCGCTCATCAAGCGCAACAAGGGAGATAATGGGGTGAGTAAGTACATGAAGGACATGGACAAGGTGCGTCGGATGGAGCGCCGTCAAAAGAAGTACCAGACCCGTCTCGCTATGTCAGCGGCTGGCGGAAGCCGCCGTGCCTCCCGGGCACTCGCCGCCAGGGGGTGTAACGTCGACCTCGGGCCGTATTCAGCGCCCCCAGCGGCCATGTTGGGAGATTCCACGTTCAACTGGGATAACAGCTCCGCGGAGCAGGGAGGCGATGTTGGCACCACCCTCGGCACGCTCTCCAGTACGTCTCTGGTTGTGAATCCGCCAGATGGCGTGTCAAACCGGATGCCGCTTCTCGGCTGGCCGCCTCCAGGACGCGCGGTACCTGTGCTGGTTCCCGTGAGTCCCCGTGGCCCGCGGCATGGAACCATATCGCACGATGGAACCAGCAAAGACGACGTCAGCGCCGGTGACGTCAGCACAGAGGATGTCAAATTAGAGGGTGTCTCGTCTCTAACGTCATATCCAGACGCTGAGGGGGACACTGAAGGACAGTGCAGTACCATGCTGTATATTGAGAACGAGAAAGAGGGGAAATGTAAAGTGTCTATAGTACAGGCTCAGCTGGGCACTGTTCATGAGGAGGACGAAGAACATGTGGTGGGCCAGGACGTGGCAGGGGTCCCGGTAGTTAATGTATAGCAAAGGTGTCCAAAACATCCTGCCTTCATGTTGTAGGATTTCTATTGTGCAACGTTTGGTATTCAAAAATCTATCGGTTCCCGCGTCCGATTCTATGGCATTTCCAAGAAAAGAACCAAAACGAGAGAAAAAGGCCCACGCCAATTGATTTCATCACTGACTGAAGTGACAATGGGCGCCACCAAAATACCATCAAAATGCACTTCTGAAAAAGAAACTGTGAATAGTCACCGAAGATGCAACACTGGTTTGCCTCTGTGTTGTATGAAACCACTCATGTCCGCACTTCGCAACGGTTCTTTTTCAGCTAATGAAAATCCCAGTATAAATGTAAGAGGCTGGAAAAACCTGACAATGTTGATTTGAGTGGCAGAGGAACTATCCTGCATGTAATAAATGACTCTGGTTCTGGACTGACCCTGGTCACTATTCCGGCTACATTCCAGAGTCTACCGTTTTTGTGTTATTTATTTCGGAGATAGAGGTACGGTATCAGGTAAAAGATAGTAATCGCCTAGATTCTATGAATTGGGACAAATTGATTCATGAATTATAACTTCACAAGGAAACCTATAACATATTTCTGACCGTAATAAACAATATGTTTTGATAATGGTTCAGACTTTTTTTTTTTTTATTTAGCAAAAACATACATCATCTCAGATCGCCCAAGTTTTTCAGATGTAGCTATAGGCCGACTTACTCGCATATGGTTCACAATAAATTACCATCCAGATCAAAATATTTAAGTAGCCCTGTGGCTATGAATTACTAGGATGAGTGAATACAAAAGTAATGAGTTATGAATAGTGAGTCTCTTGGAGAATATGAGAAAAAATGTTCATATTACAGAAACTCCTCGATTGCTCGTTTGAAGTGGTTGGTATCTGCTTGATCTTGCACGGTTGCTGTCAGGGTATTCCAGAATTTCACACCTCGGTAATAGGGAGATCTCAATACAATGCTGCTCCTGGTTTGTTCAGTGAAAAAGCGTATTTTGGTGGCTGATCTGGTTTTACGTGGGAGACAGTCTAGCCATTCGCTGTGAAATCGATTCCTGAACATGTGTACAAGTAGTAGTTTTTTCCGTCTTTTCCATAAGGGATCTAAACGACTTTCTCTTTCGAGATCACTCAGCCTGGTATAACAATTAAACTTATTTAACATTACTCGTAGGCCTCTAAAATATAGCCTCTCCAACGTCAGTTGATCCTTTTTCATGAAGCTCTCGTAAATAAAAGAACAGTACTCAAAGTGTGGAATCACAGTTGACAAAAAGACCAACCTTGCAGCATCAGTTGTTAGGCATTGCCGTATTTTACTGAATTAAAAAATTTGGCCGCTGATGTTTTTCACCATTTGATGTACATGTTTGGTCCAAGTAAGCGAACTGTCCAACGTTACTCCCAGATATTTGTAGTGTTCACAGTTACAGATAGGCTTGCCTAAGAGTTTGATGCTCAAGGAAGGGGCAGTTTTTAGCTTAGGAATCGTGCCAAACCACATCGTTTTTGTTTTACCTACATTTATAGTGAGACCATTGGATGCACACCATTTACCTAGGGCTGTAACTTCTTCCTGCATGTCAACAATGATGTTATTTGGATTCGGACCCGTGATGTACAGTACCAGGTCATCAGCGTATTGAATAAAGCTTGCTTTTTTAAAGCACTTGCCCTCATCGTTAACAAAAAGGATAAATAATAATGGGCCAAGCACAGAGCCCTGTGGGACTCCGTACTTGACCGTTTTTAACTCTGATGACATACCGTTTTCGAATACGAACTGCTTTCTAGACTCTAAATAACTTTGTAACCAATCTATTATGTTATCGGGAAGTTTTAGGACTTTACAGAATTTTAGAAGGAGCAGGTTATGATGTATGCTATCAAATGCCTTCCGGAAGTCCACGTAGCAGCAGGCAATTAGATTACCTGCGCTACGTGCAGCGTATAGGTCTTTACAAAAGTGAAAGATAGCATCATTAGTGCTCCTGTTGGGGCGGAACCCGAACTGCTGGTCCACTAACAGGGAGGCATTCTGCATCAATTCATACAAGGTATCATGAACTAACTTTTCGGTAAGCTTGCTGGGTAAGCACAATAAAGAAATCGGCCGCCAGTTCTCGAGACGAGAAGTGTCGCCCGATTTCGGGATTGGCACAACCTTTGCGGTTTTCCATTTGGTCGGAAAAATACACGTTTAAATAGAGACATTAATAAGAGCAGTTATTTGCTTTTTGATATACACGAGGATAGACTTGAGAACAGATGTCCGAATATGCTCCAGACCACTTGATTTCAAACTGTCGATACACTTGATTAATTTAACAACATCAGAGGCACAATACTCAATAGCCAGTTCGGAGATTACGGATGGAGGTGAGTTATGTAAATCAGCGACATTATTAGCAAACAATTGCTGGTCTATGTTTCTGAACAACTGTTCTCCGATAGAAGAAAAGAATTCATTGAACACATTGGCCATATCTTTGATGGAAACAGTGGATTCTTCCACTACTAGTTGACACTCATTTGTTGTAGACTTACTGTCAATGATATCCTTAATAATTAACCAAAACTTTTTTGACTGTCCCTTCGCCTCATTCAGACTTTGTTTACAGCTTTTTTCATGTCTGATCTTATGTTTTAATTCTCTGGAAATTCGCCTGGTTTCTGACAGGATGGAGGAATCATTGGTTTTTTTGTACTGTGCAACTAGGTGACGTCTGTGATTTATCAGGTTTAACAACTCGGTACTCATCCAACCTGGTTTACTGTCTCTAAATTTTGAACTCTTTATAGGACAATACCGGTCTAGGTTATTGATAATCGAGAGCAATAGATCCCACTTTTCGTTTACATCATTGGACGCATTAAATATTCCCCAATCTTCACTGTCAAAAAACTCTTCTGCATTGCTCTCACTGAACATTTTATAACTTCTTCCCTTAAAATTTATTGGGGTTCGTGGACGGTGAGTCTTTTTTCTACAGGCATACGTTGGGTAATGATCGCTTAGTAAGTCGTTTAATACTGAAACAGTTTTGACCAAATTTGAGTTAGTGTACATGTGATCGATGATGGTGCCACCTCGGGCATTGGGCCTGGTTATAGATTCGATCAGTTGTCTTAACCCTGTTAGTCGGATGAAGTTTTGAGCGCAGTGATATTCAGTGGTATTAGTCTTTTTGAGGTCTACGTTGATATCCCTGATAACCCATATTTCCCTGTTGGTTAGATCCAAATGGTTTATTATTTCAGTTAGTTTATCAAAGAAAAGGGAGGCTGACTTGGGAGGGGGTTTATAGCAGGTAATTACACTTAATTTACGATATCCAGGTTTGTCCACGTTCAGAACAAGTATCTCATAGTTGTCATTGGTTTCAGTTGACACATGAATAGTCGTGTAAGGAGAGAATTTTGTAGTTACGTAGCAGGCGATCCCACCCCAAGTTGATGTGCCTCTGTCTAACCTAAAAAGCTTATGTCCGGGCCAATGCAACATACCATCCGAGAAACCATCGTGGAGTAATGTTTCCGAAAGACAAACAAAGTCTGCCGCAGCAAAGCTATTCTGCATCTCATCTAGATGGTTTAACAGGCCCCTGATGTTCTGGCCGACAAATTTAGTGCCACTACGATTCTTATTGAGACTCATCGGGTGTTTTTCTTTCTGATAACGATGGCCACAATACATAATATATGACCCCCGGAAGCTTTCCTAGTATGGGAGTCAGATGAAAAGGGATGAGGTGTTAGATAGCCCATAATCATTATATGGGTTATCCCGAACTGTGACGCCACCCCAGAACAAGGTGAGCGCCTCAGTTAAAAGAAGAGAGCAAGGAGGTTAGTTAATATGCCCGTGTTATTATGCTAGGGTGGGTCGACCCCCGAGAGTTGATTTTTGGTAAATCGACTGGTTTTCTAAACTAACGCTGGTATTATAAAAGGAGAGAAGAAAACGTTCTTTATCATTGGTTATATCCTCTGGTTTACGTTACAAACCATTGGAACTAGTTCTATATGGCTTAACCTTTTTCGTAAACATAACTCAATCCGGTTTACACTAAACAAAAGATACTAGACATGTTCTTAATGAGTCAATGACTACCATTGGTTTCCATAAATAACCCTAAACCCAATTGACTCCATAAGGGAGTAATGTAACGAACATGTACAACACACACAGCACAGCAGATTTAGGTTACAAACCGTTCGTGCAACATAATAAAGGTAGTCTAGTAATCTTGACTTGCAGATATACATGGTAATAACAGATTATATACTGGATGCAGTAACACGGCGGGTTTACGTTACAAACCGTTCGTGGGTCAAACAACACCTTGTTTTATGGATACATGGTAATAACAGATTATATATTAGATGCAGTAACACGGCGGGTTTACGTTACAAACCGTTCGTACTTATAAATATGAAAGTGCAATGCTGTATGAATTATAGTATATAAATGGCCATTTGATATGTAAATAACATAAATCTTGTTATTTAGGGTCTCTAGAACAGTTTTATGTAGGAGATACACATCATATTAATATATGAATAAAAAATTGAGTATTTTGTGATGGCTATCATCATACATATCCTATCAGCATATTGGCTTGTCATTGATCGTTATTATTGATGATATCTTACCATCAAAGTTTATAAACTATAATGTTATCAGTGCAGATTATTTCACATGAAAACTCATCAGAATCTGACGGTATAAGGCTACATTTGATATGATAGGAAAAGGTCAATTTTACTTATGTGTTAGAAATGTCCTATGAAAGTGACCAGTGTTCAATCCTCTGAATAATAACAATGTCATTAAACCTTTAGAATGAATATGGTTAGAATGACAGAAACCTTACAGGAGATAGATGAATATCTATTGCAAACTTTGATGAAGTTAACTTCTGGATTTTATTCACTATTTTGGTTTGTTGCTGATATCAGAGTCATTATAAGTGTATTTAATATAGCTACATTTACAGTTTCATACTGTAAACTGAGCGTAGATTGGGTGGATTATGGTTTTGAATATGTTTATAATTGAAAACCAGTTTGTGATACCGCATATACGGTAAATATGATTATGGTGATATACCATCACAATTAGCAGTAGTATCATAAATATTTTTACAGTGTAGGTCGCCATAGTATCCCTGTACCTAGATTTAAAGTGAGGAAAGAGAAAGCCATGAGATAGCTCAGTCAATCGCATTCTAGCAGCTGTGCCGCTGTGTTCCCCGCCTGCCTGCCATATGTTAAAAAATAAACGATTGCAATGAACTTTGATTAAAATCAATACATGGGACCTGAAGGCCAGGGGATGCCTGGGCCTTGGTACACCTTGAGGTCATATAATTCATTCTTCAACATCTTAGAAAGAACATATATGAGAGAAAGTCGAGAGTTGGGCAAATGAAATTTATTTAAATTTTATAATGACCTTATCGACATGAATATTAATAAGGTTAATATTAATATGATATAAGATACAAAAATGATAATTGACAGATGTAATGGAGTCAATTATGAGGCATAAGTACATATTGGTTAATTGACCAATTGAGTGAGATGTCAATTATTATAAGTATGTAAAGTTATATAATATGATGGTGTAATTATATATAGTTATACAATATGTATATAAAAATAGCCCTACATGAGTAGGAAAGAGACAAAAAGTGAAGGTGGGTGGGAAGTAAAATAATACATGTGTATGTAGTGAAGTACAGGAACAGACTGAGGGATAGGTGAGAGCAGAGTGGCTGCACGTGAGTGCTGAGTTCGCGTGTAAAACGCTAGGGGATGCACAGGGTGGCGCTAGTGAGGGGATGTGCCAGGGGGAGCAATGACCACTCCTGACCAACGGCCATGGGCTACCATTTGATAGGGAGCAGGGTGCCAGTGTCTGAGGGTCTGAGAGGCATGCCCAACTGACCAATCACTCAAGACCGAAATACCTCATTGACCTACTGTTTGGATCCTATATATAGACTCAGGCAGTTACAGAATTGGCAAGTTGACTGGGTGCAAGTAGTTACAGAAAACGATCCATAGACTGAATGTAACACTGCACGAAACTTACCGCTTTACATATGTATCCGAAACACGTCTAACAGTAGGATTTTGCGTCTAGAAGTTCGACCTATTAGACGTCTCGTAGACGCCATATCTAGTGGCGTATATATACGTGTCCATGGTGCCATCTTATATACGTCATATATAGCCTGATTCTATTTATTTATCCAATCATTCCGACCTCTGCCACTTGGGGACATCAGTGGTAGGTGTTGGGAGGTCGCGGGTGGCGGGTCAGTGTTGGTGCAACCTCTACCAACACCCACATGACGGGGCGGACCGCAGGTCGCAATTTTTTTTTTTTGGTATCATAGATACGCCTGGTGTATATATATTGCGCAGAGTATATTTTATCTTAAATACGACAGGCGTGAAAGACAGCCAAGTCGCGCGCGTCTACATATGGAAACTGTCTTGTAGACGCCCGAAACGTAGACGCGTTTAAGAGGTGTATACAAGTATAAACAAGCCACGATACAGCCGATACGTGCGTTATCGCGATGGCGTATATATATGTAAAATGGTGGTTTTCGTGCAGTGTAACCCACACCTTTTAGTTCTTATACATTTAAATTGCACGCTCGTTCATCAATGATGAACATTCTATTTGCTCTTAGTTATTAGACTTCATTTCAATTGTTTAATTCATAATGGGGTCATCCATAAAGTATGTAGACTCTGAGAGGGGTGGGGCCGGTCAAAAACTTTCGAATTCTGCATTTGCTCCCTCTTATTTCTATTGTGTACAAGATCGGGAGGGGTCCACAATTTCAGAAATTCTGCATACATGCTTTATGGATGGCCCGAATCTGAGTTTACTGGGTGTCAGGGCTTCTTTAACTCATTCAATAATACAATGTATTATTATTGTTCCCAAAATTAGATATATCTATTTCATATGAACCCACAGATAATGAAGCAACACCAGATTATAATACATATCTTTATTCCAAAGGACAATCAACTCCACACAAATACAATCACCAACCTCCAGCATCTACTGTAAAATACTCTGCATAAAGTTATTGCTTCCGCACTCCATCATGACAAGCCTATCATTCAACGCCGTAAAGGTTGAGGCCCTCACCAACTAGCCAGCTGCATGTTTTTGAGCGCGTGAAAATGCGCTCATATACGTAATCTAGAGGTTAGAATGCTCACACAGGGTTTCAGCTTGCTGTAAAGAATCTATCCCTTCACTGTCCATGCTCCAACTATAAAGGCCTGGTTAAATGAGCAGGGGTCCAGTATCAAGCCTTATCATACCCCCTGCCCCACTACTGACTTGATTCCTAAAAATAGACCTTTTTATTTCTAGTCTTTTTGAAGACAAAAGGATTCACTATGTCAATCCTTTCATTAAATGATAAACACTTAATTATGAATACTGTAATCTGCTACTAGAAAAAGAAACTATAAGATGATAATATTGACTAAATGTGGTATCTACATTTTCAAATCTGGTGGGACAGACCTAAATACACTGTATTCAGTGTGTCAGAACTCATTGGACAGATCTAAATACACCTTATTCAGACCCACTTTGTTCAGACCTGACAAACGAGTTTTACTGCCTTCAATCATGTCACCAAGCCCTGCACCTGAGACTTGACCATAGACTTGCTAAAACACGCTAATTTATCAGATTTTATAGAAATGAACGATTTACTATATGATAATCAATACGGTTTTAGAAGGGGTCGAGGAACTACCGATGCGGTAATGCAGCTTGTTAATGACTTATATACCAATAGAGACAATAAAAGATTATCCCCCTGTGTATTTGTAGATTTTAGTAAAGCATTTGACAGAATAGATAGGAAATTAATAACACATAAACTTAATCAAAATTTTGCCATAGGTTCTAAATTAACAGGCTGTATAGATAACTACTTAAGCAATAGAACGCAATTCACTAGAGTCGGCAGCACTCTGTCCTCTAGTGTACCTAATTATACAGGTGTATCTCAAGGCAGTATCCAAGGCCCCCTATTATTTAACTGTTTAATTGATGATTTTAAAAGTCTTCCTTTACTGTGTAAGCATATCTTTTATGCAGATGATCTGGTATTATACACAAACGATTCTACTTATGATAGCAGCATGCATAGACTGCAACATGACCTAGGATTGCTAGAAAAGTAGTGTCTAGAAAATAGTATGATGGTTAACGAAAATAAAACTTTGTGTAGTTGGGTCAGTTACTCAATTAAATTCTGAAACGCAATCAATAAGAGAAAATAATTTGTATATCAACGGTTCAGCAATACCTAGGTGCACTAATTATAAGTACCTAGGGGTTATTCTAGACGATGCCCTAACCTGGAAGAATGCCATTACAGATAATCTGAAGAGGATAAACCAAGAACTGTTTCAACTATTGAAGGTCAGAAAGAATATTACTGAAACAACTAGTATCAAAATCTATAAAAAAAAGTCATAGCGCCAATTTTTGACCACCTAAGTTACTTTGTGCGAGGGGCTGGGAAAGCCTTGCTCTCAAATCTACAAAAGCCCCAAAACAGGGGGTTGCGTATCTGTACTAGAAAGGGGGTTCGTGACATTAGTATTGAATCTCTCCATGAAAGATGTAAAGTTGATATGTTAGGGTCTAGACGTATCTACATGCTGCTATTGTACATGAGGAGATATACTAGTAACATAGCTTTAAATGATAATCCCAGAACTAGATCCCAGGGAAAGAGGCAAGATAAACTTAAAAGGCCTTGAACAAGTTTTTTTTTTAAAAACCATTGTATTCAGGAATGGGATATTAGAACAATTTACCTGCCGAAGTTTAAAATGAAACTTCTATGTACCTGTATAAAAAAATATCTTGGCCCGGAGTAGGGTGCTTTCTGTAAGCTGAGCTGTTACATGGACATGCCTGATAATATGTGAAAATATGGGATTTGCTAAAGATTCTGCCCTCAGTAGAGAAAAGGAGCAGATAGAGAGACAATGAGACAGAGTCAAACATACATGCCAATCAACAGGGACAGAGACAAAGGTATAGTATGACATACATATGGACAGACAGGGACAGAGACAAAGATATAAACAGAGAGAGTTATACAGACAGTATACAGACAGGGATAGCCAGGGAGACAGACAGAGAGGCAGACAGCTACAGACAGAAAACAGACATAAACAAAGAGAAATAGACATATATTTTAACAGAAAGGGACAGATTAAGATTTAGGTATAACACTCTGGACCTGAAGCCACTCTACAGTCATAATAGCCCTCACCCCCTCCCCTCCCACAACCACTCCATCTACTTTACTGACAGTTAGCTACACTCAAGTGCCTGTTTGTTCTGGTTCACTGGTCTCCTACCACTTTACAATACATGTACATTTCAAATCTGGTGGGACAGACCTGACTGTATAGCATTGGAACACTGATTGGACAGACCATTCACGATGTTCTTCAAAGAAACACAGACCCAGTAAAGAGGTATGGAGTTGGTGGAAGGGTAGGCATATGACTCTATCTCAATCCAGTCACTCCATATTAGCACCTTTCCCCCACTCCAACACACACACTCCTTACCTTCATCCACTGACCAGGTCATCGAACCTGTCATACTCAGACCCATATGGGACTTGATTCAGAGACAATTGTAATACATTAGGATGTATACACTGATTTTAATACCAAAAACTTGTTTTATTAAGCAATCAGTTTCCATTCGTTTAAACATATAGATTTCTGAGACTTGATCAGTATTCCTGTTCATGACACTTGAGAACAACTATTAAATCAATTCTCTAGGTTTATTGAAACATTCTTGACTCAAATAATTCTTGATCAAATAAAGATGGCTCAAATACATAATCTCTTATGATATTCTCTTACTTTTATTTCATGAAGCAATTTAGGTATACAGCGCTCTTCCATTGAAAATGGAAATAAAGTTAGTTTTTAGAAATAGATATATATTCGTCCTGTTAGCCGCACCTGTTGTCACATGCCTAAAAGATTAGGCCTGAAAATGTGTCTACACTCGTGTGTCTGCCAATACCGTTTTCACAATTGTCAGTATGGTCTCCGACAACACCCTCTTAAAGAGGCTTCAATGTACAAATAACATAAGTCTGTGCAACCAAAGTATACACGTCCTGTAAATACTTCCTCAAGTGTGTGAAAATACAAAGTTGCTCATTTTGAAATCATCTAAACCTCAAAATCAACGGATTGGACATATAATCATTGGATTTCAGCTTGGTAGTGTATGTAAAAGTACACATGCCTTTGTACCAGATCACATCAGATGCCTTCAGACTATTCAATGCCTGTAAACGTTGTCAAGTTCCCACTAGGAACAAAATACATAACTGTTTAGTTTCAAAAGACAAACAATCAATAGGACGCATTTCTCCAGATGACCCAAAACAGCAATCGGGTCCCAGGTGCCCTAAAATGAGGTCTATTAGGGTGCATAATACTTAAAGCTGAAATACGGGAACTAATCCTAATGATAATTTAAAGAAAAGCACCTGTCACAGACCGCTCAAACGGTCCCCATGTCGCAGTCTACGCTGTGTGGGGGTATATAGGAGCCACTCTCAGAGGCATGGTGGTCAGTCCACAGGGTGGGAGCTACAGGTGAAGTATGGAAGGTAGATGTTATATTACATGAAACCCCACAGAGTGCAGTTATTACATGCAGTATTATGAATAGTTTTCCATATATATATATATCATATATATATATATATATATATATATATATATATATATATATATATATATATATATATATATTATATCACCTGTACATAGATATTTAGATTAACAGCCGGCCTTGTAAATTCATTACAAAACATGCAAAATACAGTGAGATTATCCTGAGTAAATAGAGATACACAGATACAATTACACAGATATATACATAGATATTGAGCATATTGTTTTAGCTACAGGGTATATGTACACAAGGCCTGACCGTTCCCCACACTACTCCCAGTGAATAAATGCCCTTTGTAGACCCGTCCTGCACATGCTCAATGGTGTGGAGGGCGGGGCTTACTCTTTTGAATTGATTAACAGAGCTTAATTGCTTTATATAAGCTTTAACAGAGCAAGAATATTTCAGTTTAAGTTTAATCTCGCTCGGCTTAGATAAATCTCCTCAGGCATGTAAAGCTTTGTCCTCTTTTTCATTATATGTATGCCTGGTTCTGTACATAGCTCATGCTAGGCCAGTTGGAGTTATGTTTTCACATATTTACGCCACTGCCCAATCATTCAGATCTCTGAACCTAGAGGACACCACCATCTGAGTCTGTGTTATAGGGAAAATATAACATGTTATATGGAAAATGTAATCTTATATTAGGAATTCTTATTATAAAATTTTCCTAAAACTCGATTGGGTATAAATCTTTTTTTCAGGTAGAGGTAATTGTCGGTAAACAGAATGATGTGGTGTACATCTAGATTCCGTGTCATCTTTTCGCGACATGAATTGGCACTTTTCAATATATCAGATATCACTATTTAGATTTTTTCTCCTGTTTTTTTTGTATACAGTATTAGAGAATTGTAATCTGTTAACCAAGCTATGTGTTTAACCCATCTCTTTTTTTACCATGTTTTTTTAAATAGATTTTATCTTTAAAACACCATTAATCCGTGGTTATATTTCTAGTCCTGCAAATGTAGCAGAAGTTCTGATTATGTATCACCCAGCTGCCACCACTGCCGCCACACCGTCTCTTCATACAGCCGTCTGCCCAGCTATGCATACAGCGATTTGCGCAGCCATCCGCTCACACACAGACCAGGGGGGCCGAAGACTTGTCCAGCATGCAACTCAGCCGTTTCTGGGTCAATCTAGCGTGTTTAGTGCTGAATTAAGTCAAAATTAGAATTATTTGACAATGGGAATAACGGGATGATTTATGATAATAATTGAAAATAAATATCAGAATCGTATTTTCCACTAACAAATTAGTCTACTCATATACATTGATTGTTTTAATAGTGGAATTCTATGTTACTATCGGAGGGTTAAACTTGACCTGCCAAACAACAACAAAACACATTGGCCAATGTTTACGTCATAAAAATGCAAATAGAAGAAGCAGGATCCTTCCCACAATGAAATTGACTCCCCCAGATTGAAAATCATACAATTTTGTGTCGGAAAAATGTTAAGAACTCCAAAAGTCTCCGGTGGTCTCCTGAAATCCTCTGTTGAATAGTGTAGATAACAGTGTGCACTGCTGAAGTTGGTAGGCTGGATATAGACTGCCCTCAGTCCCCGTGTGCTTCCCAGCCCTGCCTGCCTACCACCACTGTACCTGTCCTTACCCCTCCCCCTACACTCCCCTCCGCCTGGCTGACACAGGCAGTCTAGGCTGGATCTTGACTGGAAGGCTTCACGTTTGTAAATGACGCCACGGCCGGCATTTGATAATATGGTCTATGCGCGGTTCATGATGGGAAGGTCTTCGCCCCCTCCCCCCCCCCCCCCCTCCCCTGCACACAGACAATACACTGATAATGTGTGTAGGCAGAAGGAAGACTGTGGGAAGTGACGGATGGCGGTGGGCAGCAGGGTGGCTGGGTGCCCAGGTGTCAGGGCAGTCTGGTATCCAGATGGTGCCAGTGTGATTAGGCTTGTGTGGTTGTAGGGGTGTCAGAAGACCGTTTTTTCTTATCTATATGAATATATATGGATACGCCTAACATGAGTAACATGTACGCAATATAAATAAACCCAAAGTATATTTTTATTCTGGGCGGCAAAACAGCCATTACGCTTCCGTATACACACAAAAGCCTTGCACACAATATTGGCATATGAACAGTAAAACCCCGCTCCTGGGACACCTTGCTTAAGCCCGTCGAACCCCCTCTTTTAATGGAAGCCAGTGCTGTGATATTATCTACAAATAACTTGACCATCTTATGACTACAATGTAACCGGAAGTGTCACAGTGCCAGCTGTACACCTCTCAATTCTAATACATCAATATGCAATAGTTCCACTCCTCAGTTACAGGGTTCTCTGTAACTCACATCTATCGTCTCCAGGTGTACACCCCATCCAGACAGTGACACAATACTGCATCAACAAAGACCACGCCAAAGTTCCTCCTATCCGTAGGCACCACTTCCACTCATTCCCACACCAAGTCCTTTACCCCATCCAACAACCTGATGAGGGCATCATAATCACCATGCTTGTCCCTCAATCTACCCTTCTTATATTTAATCAGCTGCTACTCTAAGACCCTGGTTCTGTCATTCCCAGGGCCTGTAGCTGAAAACTGGCCTTCCAATTGTGCAAATTCCCTCACTCTGAGTCTCCTCCTCCTCCTCAAGACTGTCTCAACTTCCTCCACAGTTTTATGACACTTAGCCCTCATAACCATCAGCTCCTAGTCTACAGTGTCTACCACAAAACTAAGGTATTCTTTGCACCTGGTAGGCTTCAAACAGGATTTCTCCATATGATTGGAGCATACCAATAACACAACTGCCCTTGCCAATTCTGCTTCTGAGTCCCTATAAGTCAGGGTACCCTCAATCTAGATTAATAACTTCACATTCTATCTTATCGCCATGAATCCTGCCACAGCCTTCATAATCCTTGTAAACAATCTAGGCCCCGAAATACCATCAGCAATATCAATATCGTTTACCACACAACATAGCCTGAAGTAGATCTCAATCTCTGTCTCCAATTGCCAAAGAATGATACGCCTGTGCCAGGTCTACGCTCATCATATAAGCTCCCTCTTGTAGCATTCCAATCACCATATCCAAGTGATCCATTTCAAAATGATGATAAAATGTATATTGTACCGTTGAGAGGCACTTGTATTTGTGGTATTAGTACCCCTCTATTGTGTATCCGAATGAGAAAGAGTATTGATAGAGAACGTCCTGACCATGCTGTACAAGTCACAGAACGAGATGATAATTTACTGATTGCGGCACAAACTTTAGACCCATCTTGGAATTACAATCATATACATACAGCTTCAGAGAGTTGTTTATGTATGTATATCCATAATATAAACGTTCATTTTAATTATTTATTAATATAGTTATATCGCTTAAAATTCGTAGATAATAAACGCTCCCCAAATATGCAGTAACGAATGCTCCCTCCCTGTAAACTTTTGTGGCGCCACCAAGTAAGTCAGCTGGAACTAATATTTGAAAGCCTAGCAGTAGGCCGCTGGATTTTAATGGAGACAACACACTTCTCAAAATTAGAAATTGATCAATAGTAAGTTGAGTATTGTCACTTTGTTACATTAATATCTAACTTTCTAATGTTTATAGCAAGGACAAATAACACACATAGAATACTTATATAGTCATTATTAGCGAAGACAAAACCATTTAATGGTAAATTTTCGATCTTTTTATTTCAATTTTCACAATGTTGTCGAAGCAATTCTACGTTCAACTAGTCCGAGAGGCTCTGACTGTGAAGCGTTGCAGACAGTCAGAGAGCACACCCATAGAGTTCTATATTAACAGGTCGACCAAAAATGTACATCTCAGCTCAGCAACCGTTTTCCTTATAAATATAGGTTGAATCTTTCTGATTCTATGATAGATAGTTTCCTGGGGCAAAATGCAGTAAAATGACAGTAATTTCCTACCTTTGCATTAGTTCTAAGTAATAGAACAGCCAGTGTTTGTAAAATCCATCTCAATGCATTCTGCAGGCGCCAAAAATAACAAAAAACTGGTTTCAAAACTGCAGGTAATTCTTCACAGGGTTTTGCCAGGAACCAGCTTATCAAATATGGCCGACATAAGTTGGAATTGGTGAAATGTGGTTAAATGAGTTGTAGAAAAATGCTCCCAAAAGTAAAACAAAGGAACACAACAGAAGTTCTATCATCAAAAAGGAATTATTATGCATTTCTGAAGGTAAGGGAGCATAAACATGCACTGAGATTGACAGGATTACTCAGAACCAAGGAAGTGATTTTCTTCACTATGGAAATAAGCGGTTGTGCTCTCTGACTGTCCGCCAGGCAGTCAAAGTCTCTCGGACTACGTTCAACCATCCTCGATATATGTCGGCATAGTGTTTTTAACTGTATCATAAATCATAGTATTTGCATTTACATAGAGCTAATTATTAATTAAATGTTAATATTTATCGAGAAATTTCCCCCACTGATATTAGAATTCACGAATAATCCTCTAATAAGATCTTTTGTGACTTCTAGTTTTGGGTATTTTGAGTCGAGATTGTATTTCCTACAGGGGTCTCCATCGCTAACTCTTCCCAACTCGTTTTCCTTCAGGTCTTTTTTTTTGGGGGGGGGGGTAAAATTTCTTTATTGAGTCTAAATAGTTACATTCACGATGAAAATTGTACATGTCACAAAGTTCGACCCAATAAAGGGGCTGAGACCTCAGCCTGTTTGTAAGGCTGGTTTTAATGGTCTAGCCAAGAAAACATAATATCCAGTTTAGACAAGATTTTATAGAACAACAAATCGTCTCCAGGTTATAAGATAGAGCTTAGGTACAGGGACAAACCTGTAAAGTTAATTCAACACCTTGCCAAATTTGTGTGCTATCAGGCAAGGACATGTATCCTAACATAGAACAGGTAAAATGTGTCTAGAGTCAGACATAATTTTATAGAACAAAAAGCGTCTTCTAGTTTAAGATAAAGACAAGTACAATTTGGGGAATTAGATCAGTTTGTTCAACATCTAGCAGAATTGTACGTTTACAAGGAGTTACAATTCCCAAACACTGGCTCTGAGCTTGTTTTTAGTCAGTGATTTAAAGCCGACATAAGATTCTGTCCTTCGTATTTGGGGAGTGAGACTGTTTCAAGCCGAACCCCCGTGGTATTTGAGAGATCTCATATATGAGGTACAGTTCGGTCTGCCAGTAAAAAGGATGGGGGCATCATGGGCCCTTGTGTTTATAATAGTTTTATCAACAAATGTGACATCTCTTGACCTTTTGTACATATAATTAAGGATGTGTACATCTCGTCTTACTTTAAGCATGGGAATTTCAGCATACCTATGTAGATCCCTGATAGGGGTATGGACAGTAGCTCTGAGGCAAATTCTAAGCGCATTATTCTGTAAAATTTGTGCGGAGTCGGTCATTGACAAAACTTTCTGGTATCGCACATCCTGAAATATATAATTGATAAGACCTATGTTACCTTAGTTTTCCTCCATATTTATTTTACATGTATTTTTTTTTCATATTTTAAAATATTTGTACTTACATTTACAGCATGCGAACAAGTCAACCGCTTCTGAGCCAGAGGTTCTAGCTCACTACTCGACGGATGAACTGCTGCATCTACTGGACATTTGCCACAAACACGCTTTAAAGGAATTGTCAAATGAAATTGATAAATAATCAAATCCAAGCCTTTCCATAAGGATAATATTCAAGTTTAAACGAGTTGCAGTTGTCTCAACATATGAACCTGCCCCCTATTATCGCAAATTTTGTGATATTTGCCAGTGCACTTGTTCCGTTATATACATGGTATTAATCAACATTTTATAGGAAATATATGTGAGCAAATACGGCAATCAACTATATTGTGAACCATGGATTAATAGAAAAAGATTATTTGAAAAAAAAACAAGAGTAAAAGGATTCTCACCAACGCTGGAGCTGTGGAAACTGCAGGCGCTTTCGCAGGTGAGTTTGAAGTTAATCCATATCTGTCACTACCCATGGTATACTCATGAGCTTTGCTCAGGGGTAGTCATTGCCACCTCCGGTGTCCCCCTCTACCGCGCCTCCCGGGCACCCCTCCTGCCCCCTCGCGGCTTTCTCACCTACACGCGGTCGCGTGGTACAGCCCGGTCCGGACCCCGGCCTCATTTCTCCTCCACCCGTTCTGCAGTACACACGTCTCTCTTGGCCACGTGCTCGCAGCCTCATACTCCCTGAGTATAGGCCAGCACCCCATACACACGATTAAGCACTATATACGCATACAGGAAAAATGGGTCCAACCACCAGAAATACCCCCGTGCCCAGCACATCGAAGGCACCGGAGGCACCTGCCCAGGCACAGTCCGAAATAACGCTGAAAGGGACCGAGGCGGCAAACAACCAGATTGAATCTGTCTCGGAGCAAGGTTCAACGGTAGAGACGTCCCGTATGATGGTGCTAGAAACCAAGATCGACGGCATGATGGCGGCGATAGCGGCGATGTCAAGACAACGGTCGCCCAGCCGGGCCTCGCACCACCCGCCGACCATGCGCGAAGTACGGACCCCGGCAGAAGACCGGACACGGGAGTGGGCTGAGGATCAGGCCTCACGCCTCCCCACGCCTAGAGCCCTGCGTGACTGTTACCTCCCGGAAGACCACCTGCAGCAAGAGATAGAGAGAGAGGCGATGCGTCACGACCGAACGGCCGGTAAGATCCCTACAGACTTTCACTCTAAAGTTATATCAAAGCCATACATGTATGTGGAGCGCGAGGGTCTGTACACCCTCACGCAGAAACTCGAGGTTAGAGGCACCCTAGGACCAATGGAATACGTCAGTGCATTCCTCGTGATGATGGAGGACCACAGAGCTGTCCCCGAGGAACACAGACGGGACATGTACAGACACCTGTCCCAGGTCTCCATCGACGCGCAGTCTCGACCGTGGGCTGGTGTACGCCGCTGGTCCGATTTTATATTTGACCAAGTCGAGGCCGCGAGAATCTACTGGTCGGATCACGTGCAGATCCAAGATGAACGTGTACGGCTTGCCATGACAGCTACCACCACAACGACCAACGGTCACGACGGCGGCAAGGCCGGGGGGCGGGAGCTCCCCTGCCAAGCCTACAACTCTGAACATGGCTGCCGCCAACGGAACGGGCACCAGGATGGGAACATCAAATGGATTCACGTGTGCTCTTTCTGTGATTCCGTTGGGCAGATGTGCACGCACTCCATACACGCGTGCAACAGGAAACTGATGTACGGTGGCAGGTATGAGAGTGTTGCCCAAACATCCGCACCCCCGGCACACTGGATGCCGCACGCCGGGCATTCACTCCGCACGACTGATGTCCAACCACTGAAACAACGGGCATAAAATAACGGCCGGGACGCGCCCCGTGAGTGAGCGTGCCGCGTGGTACACCCCCTGCACTCAGGAAAGCTGCACTCGGAGAGGGGGTATCGGGCAGCGAGTGCACACAGGATGACGCAACACCCCACGTTACAACAACAACACGTGCAGCGCACGTGTTGTTGTTGCTTCATGCCTCATGTCCGCCCACCAACGAATACACTCCCGTGGTTATGCATGTTGGCAGGGAACGGGAGCAATTGGCTCGGCAATTGCCCCGGGAGGATGTGGACACCGGACTGACTATTGACTTCGCCGCTGTGAGGAAGGTATGTGAGACCGGAGTTACCTCCCCGGAGTCTGGACGGACCCCGAGGCATTCGCCGGACATCGGCGGACACACTGGCCGTGCTTCTCGGGCCCCGGGCCGCCGGGACACGCCCACATCTACGAGGAGGTGCGGCGGACGGGCCTACCAAACGCGCTTGGTGCCCACATCGACCTCCCCACCGACTTACACATCCCGGCGTGGGTGCGATACCTCACGGGCATCCCCGGGAGGGAGGAGCTACTGGGCTTTGTCAGATACGGTTTCCCCCTGGGATACACCGGGCCCGTCAGCAACACGAGGGGCGTGCCCAACCACCCCAGCGCCACGGGATACCCTGACCAGATCGACAGGTTCATTGACAAATATGAAGGGTTCAGCAATCGCCTAGGGCCGTACGAGGCTCCCCCTTTTGAACCCTGGTGCCACGTGTCGCCGTTAATGACACCCGAGAAAAGGGGTACGGACGACCGTCGTGTCATTACCGACATGACATATCCTAAGGAGGACAGCATCAACGGTTTTGTAGTAAAGAACTCCGTGTACGGAGAAGAGAGGGAGCATGGCCTCCCGACCGTCGACAGCTTCGTCGGCCGCCTGGTGGCCTCGGGGCCCGGAAGTTACATGTGCTCGATTGACATCGCGAGGGCGTATAAAAACTTCTGGTGCGACCCCCTGGACTGGCCGCTCCTGTGTTTCGCGTGGAGGGACGGGTACTTCTGTGATACGGGGATGCCTTTTGGTGCCCGTGCCTCCTCCTACCACATGCAGTGCGTAGCAGAGGCCATCGTCACGATACTCAGCCAGAAGGGGGACGAGGCGTGCATGTATCTGGACGACCTGATAATTCTGTCCCCCACCAGAGAGAAATCGGAGGCCGATTTTCAGGCGGCCCGTGAGCTGCTAGCGGAACTCGGACTCCCCGAGGCCCGAGGGAAAGCACAGCCCCCAAGTCAGGTTGTGACATGGCTCGGGATCGTCATGAACGCGGCCGAGATGTCACTTACTGTCCCCGAGGACAAGCTTCACGAGGTCCGAGAGCACGTGAGGGCGGTGTCCCGGAAGCGGTCACTGACGAAACGCCAGCTTCAATCCGTCCTCGGACGGGTACTCCACGTCTCAAAGTGTATCCAGCCGGCACGCCCCTTCGTCAGCAAACTCCTCGAGGCCCTCCAAGGTATGACCGGATACTTCCTTAACATTAACTCTGAGATGAGGCAGGACCTCGGGTGGTTCCTGCGTTTCACCGAGGGATGGGACGGCCACGCCCTCATCCCGCGAGGACCCCCCACTAAGTGCCTCATTGTGGACGCGTGCCTCTCGGGCATCAGAGGCACGGACGGCACCTACTCATACGCCGGCCAGGTCTACTCACCTACTCATACGCGGGCCCGGTGAACGACCCGGTCTGCTGCATCGCCGAACTGGAGGCCCTCAATACCGTGTTCGGCATGTGCACGTTCCTCACAGATCGCGACAGAGGAAGTCTACTGCGACAACATGGGGACCGTCCAGGCACTCACCTCCGGGCATGCCAGGAACCCCGTACTGGCCGAGTGTGCCCGCCAAGCCTGGATGGTCCAAGCCAAGCTACAGGTAGACTTCATATACACGCATGTCCCGGGGAAACTCAACACTGTCGCGGATGCACTCAGCTGGGCGCATCTGACCTCGAGGGACTATGATACGGCTTCGATGTTCATGAATTTTCATTCCCTCCTCGAGGTCATTCCCTGCACCCACGTCTGCTTTAACCCTGTCTTGCGTCTCGCCTGCAGATCCGGAGCTGCTCTTACTCCAGACGAGGGCATCTGCGCGGCAATGCAAGGCGCGTGCCCCCGGAACGGTCGCGAACCAGCGGAGCGCCATCGCGACCTACCTTGCATTCGGCCGGCGGATGAATTGGAACCGCAGAAACCCACTACCAGCTTCATCATGGCGTACCTCGAGTACGTATCTGACCACGCCCCCTCCCCCGCGACGGTCGCGAATCACCTATCCCACGTGCGGTCGCACCTGCGACTGACGGGAGGGGATGTCGCACCGACAGAGGACTACCGAGTGAAGCGCGCCCTGGAGGCGATGAGGCGCAACAAATCATACGTGCCCAACGTCAAGCCTCCGGCCCCTATGGAGGTCCTCAGGGCGGCCCTCACACAATCGCCGACCCATCTTGTGCTACGGGCCGCCATACTAATCATCTACTACGCGGCGCTGCGGCAGAGCGAGGTCGCCCCACTGTCTGCCGCCAAGTTCAACCCTGCGCGACATCTGTCGCGCCGCGATGTGGTGGTCACGCCGACAGAAGTGACGGTTCGGATCAAGGCAGCCAAGAACCTGCAACTGCACGATGACCGCGGCCGTCCCCACGACCAGCCCCTAGGCCCCGTTCCTTACCCTCGCGGCCGGGGAGGTAGTCACCACAAGACTCCTGACCCGAGAATGGAAGTCCCTACTGAAGGCCGCTGACCAGCCTTCCACATACACGCTTCACAGCCTGCGTAAGGCCCCTGCTACTCAGGCATACCAGGCGGGCCTGCCTGAGCTGTCCATCCAGTGCTACGGCAGATGGAAATCCAACGCCCACCAGACGTACATCAAGGCCGATGACGCTAAGGCCGTAAATCGGGCCTTGATCCAGTCCCTTCACAAAGACTAAAAACATTTCCCACCCCCCCTCTCCTATTTTGCCTTTTTGGCTTTTTATTACTTATACAATTACCTATATTGTATTTCATACAATTATCATCTGTATTGTATTTCATATTTTACTTTTCATAATTGACTTATATTCTACCTGTCGATTATCATATACTTACCTTCATATTATCCTATCATTAATATGCTTGTCCAGTAAGGTCGACATAATTTTACTTCCTCTTATTTCATAAAATTAAATAAAATTTTATTCTCCCAGCCACTGCCTCTCTACTTTTATCCGGGGGTAGGGTTATGGTATACTCATGAGCTTTGCTCAGGGGTAGTCATTGCCACCTCCGGTGTCCCCCTCTACTGCGCCTCCCGGGCACCATTCCTGCCCCCTCGCGGCTTTCTCACCTACCACGCGATCACGTGGTACAGCCCGGTCCGGACCCCGGCCTCATTTCTCCTCCACCCGTTCTGCAGTACACACGTACTACAGTACTTTTTCGTCCCACCCACCCAGAACCTTTTCTCTTCTCTTCCTACTCGCGTAGGGCTTTTTATTACTTATACAATTACCTATATTGTATTTCATACAATTATCATCTGTATTGTATTTCATATTTTACTTTTCATAATTGACTTATATTCTACCTGTCAATTATCATATACTTACCTTCATATTATCTTATCATTAATATGCCTGTCCAGTAAGGTCGACATAATTTTACTTCCTCTTATTTCATAGAATTAAATAAAATTTTATTCTCCCAGCCACTGCTTCTCTTCTTTTATCCGGGGGTAGGGTAATGTTTAGCACATTGTACATGAGTTTCTGTTGTCTTTCGCTAGCTACAGCATAGTGTTGAAGTGAATTTACATTTCGATGTTCCGATAGTTGTGCAACGATAGTCGGGGGTACCCCTGCATGAATCACGTTTGTACACATAGTTTTACGAACAGAATGATTAGTCAGTTTTTTTGTTGTAATACCGGCCATTTTTGCCGCATCTGCCATGATCCTTCCTAATTCGTTTTGGCCCATTGGTTGTTTTGTAAACTAAACTTCGCTCTCTGCGCTCCGTTTAAAGTTTATAGATAAATAGAACGGACTGTCATCGCATTTGGTTGAAGCGGGCCTATGTTCATCGTATAATCCCAGTAAAGTTACAGGGCACCGTTCTGGATTGTCGGGAACTTCCCACATTTTTGGAGCGAAAGCTCGACTGGACGTGCCATCTCCCTGGCGTGTTTTACTTTGTCTTTCGTTAAAGGTGACTACTCGTTCTCCACCCGAACTTGCCTTCATTTTAAAGTCGCCCCATCGAAGCTGGCGATTCTCATGACTTCCCCTCAGTCCTAAGCATTTTGTGGTTATGAACCACAAAGCAGAATGTAATCCTTTTGGCGTAGTACAGGTAAATGCTCCACCTTCCCATATTCTTTCCCCGTCCTCTTTCGTTCTGTAAAATTTAAATGCAAGTTTTTGCTATAATGAAAAGTAATTTATCAAAAATTAATTTCTCTTTGTTTTAACGAACATTAAAGTGGATTTAGCAAATAAAATTTATATCTAAATATATATCTGATTTTAACCAACCTTGTTTGGGTGATTCCCTAGTCCTTGTGACTCTTTTTCTTCAAAGCTAAAACTTCTCTTGCCGTTTTGAAGTAATCGCTCGTCACGATATTTTCACGATAAGAGTACATCTCTTAGTATCGTTTAATACTCCCAAATACCGAGGTCAAACTTGTAGTATCCAGACCTATCACTACATATTAGGTGCTGCCACCTAGTGGCTATAATTGTAATGCGTTGTACCCTGCCATCTAGTGGTAATAAACAGAGATCCTAACTTCCAAAACAATGCCTAGTTCCTGTCTAGATCATCTCACCAACTAGACCCAATCAATACACAATCACCACATCCCCACACCATTACAATGGCGACGAGGATAATGGAATGATCAATGATTCTGTAGGTACCAGCCCGGCTGTTCAATAAGGCCCCTTTCTCTCAAAATTTGACCATCCTGATCTGTGAGTGATAATAGAGGAAAGGGAGGGACCCAAACAAAGAGAAAGTAGTAATTTGAGTAACCACTCAAAATTTGAGTAACCACTCAAAATGGCAGAAGGTCTATCCCTGTCACAATTCCCTGCATTTGACACCACCACAGACCCTAGTAGCATCGGGCCCCGATGGAAAAAATGGATGATCCGTTTCGAAAATCGTGTAGTAGCCATGGATCTGAAAAATCCAGACCGCAAATTAGCCTTATTATTAGATTATGCCGGGGAAGGAGTACATGTTGACTATCTCACCCTGACCATACCACCTGCTGTTGCTGGCGATAACCCCCCACCTGGTGATGATATCTACTCCTGTTCCATCGCAACCCGTAATAACCATTACTCACCACAAGTCCAGAAGGAATATGAGATCTTCAATTTCCGGACAGCCACGCAGGAGACAACTGAAACTCTCGACCAATATGTCACGAGATTAGGGGCAACATGTGATTTTCCAAACCTTGATGCTGAAATAAAGTCTCAAGTGATACAGAAGTGTAAGTCAACCAAACTTGGGACAAAAGGGCTGGCCGATCTTACCATGACGTTAGACGAACTCATAAAAATGGGAAATGCAATGGATCTCGCCATGGAGTATGCTAAGGGCATCGAAGGTAAGACCGAAACAACCGTCAACAAAATGACCACTAGAGGGCACAACAACCACAACCAGAGAGGCAACTGCCGCAGTCGATCCCGAGGACACCAGAGTAACCAGTGCAGCCAACCGGCTAGCAACAAATCAGACAACTCCAACAACACCTGTGGACACTGTGGGTTATCTTATCCCCATGATGGAGGCCGTGAAAAATGCCCTGGTATAATTCAGCATGCCATAACTGTGGAACTGTAGGACACTTCACCCGACTTTGTCGCAAAGGCCAAACTCAACCGAGCGTAGATACAGCCAGACCGAACGAGAAGCATTAGCTATCATCTGGGCATGTGAGCACTACCACCTGTACATATATGGACAATCTGTTACCGTTCTCACCGACCACAAGCCACTTCTTGGGATGTTTAACAAACCAGGGACGAAGCTATCAGCCAGGGTAGAGCGGTGGGCGATACGATTTCAGCCCTACGATGTATCACTTAAGTATCGCAAAGGATCTGACAACCCTGCTGACTACATGTCGCGTCATCCCGACAGAACAACACAACCAACTGCAAGAGCCAGCAAGATTGCTGAGGAATACATCAACTTCCTAACTCAAGAATCAAGACCACTGGCCCTGACTGAAGAGGACCTGATTGTGGCCACCCAAAGTGACAAGAATCTGTAAGCTGTGGCTAAAGCTCTGACTACCGGAAACTGGCGATCTCCAAAGGTTGTGTCATACCTGAATGTGAAATCAGAACTTTCAGAAACCAAAACTGGACTGATTCTTCGAGGCACCAGGATTTGTATACCCTCTAATCTCCAAGACCAGGCTGTAGAACTGGCCCACCTAGGGCATCAAGGAATTACCAAGACCAAGGCCCTGATCCGTGAGAAAGTATGGTTCCCCAACATAGACAAGATGGTGGAAGAAAAAGTGAAACATTGTATGCCATGTCAGGTAGCATCGACACACACAGCCAGAGAACCACTTCAAATGACAAACATCCCCAGACCATGGGAAGAAGTCAGTGTGGACTTTGCTGATGTCGGAAACGGGTACTACATCATGGTGCTCGTCGATGATTTTACCAGGTACCCAGAGGTTGAGATACTATCCTCCCTCACAGCAAGAGCTGTAATACCGAAATTGGAAGGCATATTTGCGAGGTGGGGAGTACCCCTCGTAGTAAAATCAGACAATGGACCGCCATTCCAAAGCAAAGAGTTTGCGGAATATGCAAAAGTGAGTGGATTCCAACATCGCCGAGTTACACCACTATGGCCAGAAGCAAACGGGGAAGCAGAACGATTCGTGAAAACTATCAAGAAACCCATTAATGCTGCAAAAATGGAACACAAGAATTGGCAGTATGAGATGAACATCTTTCTCAGAAACTATCGCGCAACACCACATGCATCGACAAAAGTGCCACCTGCGACCGCAATGATAGGTCAGCCGATAAGAACAGGCCTACCACAACCATCACAAGGCAAACTTTCACTGATGGAGAAACAAATCAAACAGAATGATGTAAAATCAAAGGAGGTTATGAAGGACTCTGCCGATAAGAGTCGACACACCCAGAGAGGAAACATCAAAGTAGGTGATAAAGTGATTATCAGTCGCAGGATCACAAATTCAGGCACGGAGAGGAGAGCGTGTTGTGACCCGAAACTCCTCCTTCTTTAAAATTGTGAATTACATTCCCAAACTGGAAAGAAAGGAAAACACTGAGGATGAATATGACATAGACATTCACATCAAGAACAACAACAATGTACCTGTTAACCAATATGGTAGAGCAGGACAAAATGACCAACTCCAGGAGGACCCTCAGTTGCTGGGCCAGCAGCCGCAGGCCCAACGCCCAGTGAGGAATAGACATCCTCCTAACTACCTAAATGACTATGTGAGGAAGTAAAAGTGGACCACTGTTCAAAAGGGCACAATAATCCCTTGTGGTTCACTCAGCAGATAAAGAGATCTTGCATTTAAAATTTAAGAGGTATATAACCATTCACTGTTTATGTGACTCCTGTTGAAAGACTCTAAATCAAACCTCATCCAAAGACATGTTTGATTATCTTTTATATGCTCATTACTGAAGTTAACTGTTCAAAGACTTAAGCACATTTTGAAAGACTTAAGCACTGTTCAAAGACTTAAGCACATTTTGATCTAGAATTTAAAGTTAATGTGTTGAATAGAAAGCTAGTCATTATATAAACGCTAGTCATTAGATAAAAGTAACAAAAGAAAAAACACCAAAGACTCTGACGACGAATCTCAGAAGACCCACTCAGACAAGTTTAAATGAAAAGACACTTGTCTAAGATAGATTTATCTGCATGCCAACATGTTCACTTTTATAGTATATTTAAAATCTAAGGAGAAGAGAGAATGTAGTATCCAGACCTATCACTACATATTAGGTGCTGCCACCTAGTGGCTATAATTGTAATGCGTTGTACCCTGCCATCTAGTGGTAATAAACAGAGATCCTAACTTCCAAAACAATGCCTAGTTCCTGTCTAGATCATCTCACCAACTAGACCCAATCAATACACAATCACCACATCCCCACACCATTACAAAACTGTCTGGCTCATACTCTTTTCCATTCTTCTGCGTTAATTGCAATAGATAGCTGCCCAGTAATATATTTAGCCTCTTTGGAGATATTTCCTCAGTATCATTTTTTTTTCTTTACCCTGCTCGCGACAGTATCTGTTAAAGCTTTCGCTATCGCGCCATGTTGGGGTTTTTTTTCATCGCTCTTTTTACTATTTATATACTCTCATAGTTCTTTTATAGTTCTAACTGTCACAATAGGTTCCACCTCTACTTCTGCCACTTGTTTATCTTCCGGTGTGGCGAGTATCTCTTCTCGCTCCACTGCGATAAGAATTGGAGATGTTTCCTCCGCCATGATCGCCTTGTGTCTGAAACGCCACTTTATCTTATTAATGTTCTTTCTGACGTCTAACCATCACTTTCGTATCTAAATTGAAACAGTATAAATTACATATTTAGATTTTTCTAAATCAATAAATCGTTAATACTGGCATCTATGTTTTTTTTAGATATCAATTTACCGTTTTTATCGTTTTCTCATCTAAATATCTGTTTTCTTTAATTATATAGTTGGCACGTTGCCAGGCGATTGAAGCAGGCCCTGCAGCGATAAAAGGTGGGTGTGGCACTTATTGTCCAATCGCATTGCGTTATTTCAACGTTGTCTCCGCACATAGCAACGTGTTAACCAACACGTCCGTACACATAGCAACGTGCACAGCAAGTGTTCCGTCCCTGTAAAATACAGAACACCCGTCCGTATTTCCAAAATATGTTATGTGCCAAGACGTTACGCATTTACGATAAATACCGCATGGGTATATAGTAATGTGAATTACTTAATGATTCAATGATCTTTGGATTCTACTTCAGACGTCTGACCATAATGCATTTGGGATTTGCTTAGGATAGAGTTTTCCATCCTAAGCTATCAGTAAGTATACACACCACTAACATGAGGAATTACAACAAATAAGAATATGATTGATAACGATTAAACAATGTGTACTATGAGTTACACTGAGCAGTAATACAGGTTGTGACACTTGTTTCACATGTTACAAACCTTCATAAGTTTCCTCCACAATAATTTCTTAATAACATAAGACTATATCCATAATACAATATATTCCATTCGCATGAGGCTCCAAGCCATTCACATTGAAGACAAAGTAGATACAGAACTCATTCACCAAATGATCGCCATGCTGCTCCTTATACAGATACTCACTCAAGCACACGCCATCGGTCTATAGCTGCGTTCACATACACCAATTCCTGGGTGCTGTACACAGTCACAGTGGAATATTGATTCGAAGAAGACAAATTTAGAATAGGCCTAAATTTCCAATTTGCTTTTTTCTCACTGAAACATGTGCGACACATGTGTTCTGGGCGTAGACACTGCAGGCTCTATCACTCTCTCTTCTAACATCAAGTCCAACTGACCCTGTAACACGTCATTCTTTTGCTGATTATTTCCAATAGTTTTCGGAGCAGCCTTGCAGCAAACTGCAGGGACCACTGGTCGCTCCATCCTCCAAGCTGTCGGAGATCTCGGTGTTGAGCCTCGTCTTTGTCAAAACCTCCAAGTTCTCTGGCCAAGGCCATTCGTCGCGGCATATCACGTTCACGAGCGACCCTAGGTACTTAAGCAGAACTGCATTGAGAATAAGATTTTTAACCACTACGCCACGAGTTTGGATGTGCAGTAATCACCACGAGGCATAGCCAAGTGACGATTACGGAGCATCCAAACGTCCAATCACAGAACGCCTTTCATTTCTACACTCACCTGCGGGGGTTTTGAGCATTTATGTAATGCCAGTATGTAACTATATCAATATACGGTCGGAGAGCAAAACTGATCAGGGAGCTGTTTCAAAACGTCGGTTAAGTCTATGGTTTTGAAACAGCTCCCAGGCGTCTAAAGTGTTACGCAAAGAATATGTTGGAGAGTGATCATATACTGAAGATCACCACTACAAGTTTGGCCGCGGTGGGATTCTTTACCGATATAATCTTCAATATTCCAGAAATTACCAAGGCAAGTTTTATTCCATTTTAACTTAAGATTTAACATGTCTGAGATGTCTGAGGGTCTATAGATACTATATTGATTCATATTTTGGGAAGACAATGCCAGATTTAACGTAATTACAAGATTTAATTTTTCGGAAATTTCATAACTCGGCTCACTGCCGCAACGGAGATGAATTGACAAAACATGGATTTTTTAAAATTTTTACTCACAATATTTTCGCTATGGACCTCACTAGTCTTCACATCATCATACAAAGTGAAAGCTTATTTTACATTTTTACATTGATATCAACTGACATCCTGTGAATCTGGTTCCAGTTAACAGACCACTAATTTGTTTTTAATAATGTATATTTCTTCAATCTGTTACAGAGAACAGTTCTTCCATGGAGAACTGTATTTACATCATCTGCAATGTTTACATCGATGAGGGTATATTTGAGGATGAGAGGGGATGGAGATAAGCCAATCACAAGTTGTACTAGCAGTAGAAGTTACAGCATGTGAGTTGTTCAACACAATTAGTTCTCAATTAGCAGCATCTGGGTTGTTCAACACAATTAGTTCTCAATTAGCGATTTAAAGGCTTCTTTTGTAGCTGCCATTTAGGTCTAACTTGTTCCAGGCTGCTATTCCACGAAACATCAGGGAGTGTTTGTACGATTGCCCCTTAGATCGATATTCCTTGAACCTAACTTTCTGATCCCCTCGAGATTGTGCCTCTCTTCCAATCGTCCAGGAGCTCGGTTTTTAGATAACTTGTACATTACACTTAGTAATTGTTTTCCCGTCTATCTTCCAAATAATGTATATTGCTGCGGACGTGTAGATCCCTAACTGGGACTCTAAGGTTATTTACCTGTAGGAGGGTACATAGGGCTCGGTTTTTTACCCTCTGCAACTTCAGTAGTTCACATACATTGGCACAACCATATAGAGAGCACGAATTCTCAAAGACCGGTCTAATTGACGTGGTATAAATCAACCTGGCTACTTCTAGTGTGAGATATGGTCTTATCTTGCGTAACTTAAACAATTTAGAGGTTACTGATTTATGGTTCCAAACCATATCGTCTTAGTTTTATTGACATTAATTGTCAATGCGTTGGATTCTGACCAAGTACAAATCTCACGTATGCCATTATCAAGTTTTTCTAACACATTGTCTTCTCTCATATCATGTGCAAACAGCACCAAATCGTCGGCATATTGCAAGTAACTACAGGTCTCTACATTGGCACACATGTCATTAGCACACAACAAATACAGGACCGGATTCAGGACTGATCCTTGCAGCACTCTGTATAACACTTCTTTATCTTCACTCCTGATTCCATTAGCTACCCCCTCCTAGGATCTACCTTCAAGGTAATTACTGATCCAATTAAACAGACACGCTGATATGTCGGTAGATGTAGGACAGCTAGGCAGGGGTGAGCCACCAATTAATGAACCACCTCCTTCAAACGTCCCTTTGTCGCCAACAAGTTCTGGTTTCTATGTTCCAAAATCGATAGCTAAAGGTTTATCAACATGTTGATAAATTTAGTCACCAACAATGGAATGGTGGAAAATGGTGTAAACTCAAAGACCAACGACTTAGGGACTGTTCCCAAATCCTAACTCCGACGGCCGGGGGTACATAATCGTATATCTGTCGGTATGTGTAGACTGATTTGCTTAGGACAAACACCCACCACCCCCTCTCTTGGAGGGCCACCGGCCAAGTGAGGGGTTATGTAATTTGACTGCGACAAGTTCACCGATTCCTATACGATTTTGGAATTAATCGTTCATCCCTGAATCGGTAGATGGGTATCGGGCTTTAGCTGAGGGCTTGTGGTTTGTAGTTATGTAGATCGGGGATGAATCTTGTAGCATATCTGAAGGGCGACGGCTGGTGTATTTCTTCAATAGAGCGATCGGGCAACGTTCAGGGTGTTCATTATTAAGCCACATCTTCTGCAAGAAACTTCTGGAAGTACGATTGTCGCCCTGCCGTGTCTTGGTTGTGGGCTTGAAAAACTCAGGGCTCTTCCCTGTCTTTTTCGTGTAGTCGCAAGTCGCCCAAGCACAACTGTCGCGACTCATGTATTCCTCTGAGTCTGACCATTTTAGTTTTTAACCTTAATGAAGTAAGTGCTGAGAAGAACATTCAACTTGACTCGGGAGATTTCCTCAATCTTTTGCGAATTTCCTTCTGATTCGCACCATTTCTGGAACGAATATATGTTTGTTCAACCTCAAATCATGCGCATATATTGTATTTACGCTAAATATTATTAAAACTCGCTATCGGGCCACGCTACCGTTATGATGATGTCGGCGGCCATTTTTTATTTCGCGCCCCAAGCGCCTCCACAATACCGACCAATGAAATTATCTTTTTCTCATCCAGTGACCACGTACCCGTACGTGTCGTACGGATATAAGTACATGGGTAGGAGCGGGCTGTATGTGTATGTTATACTATCATAGGTATATGATAATAACATAGCTGGTACAAGTATGCAGTAGCATTTCGTCTTTCGATTAACCATATCTATTTATTTCCGCTCTCTTTTCTATTGTCTGTTCTCTTTTTCACTAGCGTGCCTTTGTGGCACAGCTTCTACCTTCCGAGGGTGTTTCTCCTACTTTTAATCACAGCGATCTGCATATCATCTCCAGACTGATAGAGGCCTGTTCAAAGGCTGAATAATGCTTAAAGCCTGAAATTTAATGTCAGACTGATGGAGGTTTTCTTTACATGTTTAAGAATGCTTAAAGATTAAATGCTTAAAGATTAAAATTAAATGTCAGGAAATCCCTCTGTGTTTTATCGAAACAGATGATTACAATAAAAATCAATCACCTGGAGGTTCATTCTTTCCAGGAATACCGGCTGCCTGACAGATGAATGTGAGCGTGATGGTCATCAGATAATACGAACATCAGTGACATGATGCATGGCTGATTTTTAAAGCGACGACTGGAAATCATCGCTGTTAATTGCAAGAGGAATCGGCATTGCCGAATCTTCAAAGAAATATCTGAGAGCTGAAATCAGCCGCTATTACTTGTCAGTGGTGCAACTGCTTCCCACCCCTCCCCCAGCGGTGACGGGTACTGAGCGCTGACATCAGCTATTAGGTGTTTCTGGAAGTAGTGCAATAATCGCCAAGGATTAGGAATGCGTTATGAGGAGGAAGGCAGGAAGGCAGGGAGGGAGGCAGGGAGGGAGGCAAGGAGGGAAGGGGAAAGGGAGGGAGGCAGTGGGCAAGCAGGGAGGGAGGGGAGGAGTTTGGCACAGTGATTTCACAAGGCGAGGCCGAGTGAAGTCCGGAGCCAAAACTCCAGGAGTGGAATGTGGTGGCCATGATTAAAACGAATCAAGTTTTGATTTTATCCTATCCCGTCTCCTTGATTTTGGAATATTAGGTGATAAAAATTCTGTATGCCACTAGTGGCATATAAAACTCTGTATGCCAGGCTGCGTAGCATGCGGAAACTCAATGTTAAGCCTATGGGATTTTATATTAGGGGTAGGATAATTTAGTATACATGTGTCTGTTTCCTTATCTTGCTTTAGCGCTCTTCCGTCAACGACATATGTTCATCTGCTACTTGTACATTATTGACGAATATCAGTTCAAAATACTTCCGTTCTAATGCTAGATAAATAGGTTATAATGATTTTGTTTATTCACAAAGAAATGGTTTAATAGCAATGTCTATGCGTACGTACACTACATATACGTCATCGTGTCATTGTGATTGAATACAATTTATGGACTGAAGCAAATCTAGAAACAGTCTGGACATAAATCCTACATTACACGTTATATTACCAATGATAGTATTCTGTAAAACCCGACGACCTACCCGGACCACTTCCCATCGTCTCTGTGTATACTCAGAGTAGAAGGACCGGATGAACAGCAGAGAGAGAACATTGAGTCGTTGTACTCATGTTGACATCTTCTCAACTCAAGTACGATTCACAGTACACCTGTTGTACCTATTCTAGAGCTTGTCAAAACACACCGTACAGTGCGCTGACCACTTATCACAAAGCTTTCAGCATTTATGAACTTGGACATTTCGAAGACAGGGCAGCCTCGATAACGCCACATCCATATTGGTATTAAAGATGGGGATTGAGACCGTAAGTATACATATATATATATATATATATATATATATATATATATATATATATATATATATATATATATATATATGTTTTCTAGTTCTGTGATATTAATGTATACAGCTGCTGACACACACACATATACACACAAATTTCGAATTCAGGCTTGTGGTGTTGAAATCAGCCTCAAAAACCAAGTTGCCAACATGTTCTGGGACTGGAGTATATTCATTGATCAATGTTTAATGAACATCGTTAATCTTCCTATTTCTAAGGGCTTTAAATCATTCCAAAAACAGCACCTGAAAAGGTTAGTACCAGAAGTCTGGGGACCTTTAATTAAATAGATAGAGATTTGGCAAAACCTGACAACAATTTGATTTTGAGAGAATAATTTCTCTGAGACCTATTGCTTAAGTGATTAAATTGAATCAGTGTCTACGATGACCACTTGCATGGGCGATACTGGCAATATACCCTTCTGGTTGTATTCCAACATTTCTCCCTGAAAATAATGATTGCCGAAGCCGATTGTTGTCCGTTTGTATAATAATATGGCCATAAATCATTGCCTCGGTTGCATTTCGGGTGCTCCCATCGCCGTCCGATTCTTATAAGGAGATTTTTGTCAGCAAGTGAAAGGCATACTATGCGACTGATATATAAAAATCTATGATTACATGAGACTATCGGAGGGTTAGCACAGAAAACGCCGTCAGTGGATTTGAATAGTTTCTGAAAGAATCTCCTATCTGCTTTGCTACCATTTATGTGTAGCCGCCTTCCATCATGTGCGTTGCAGTGCTGGGAGAACAAGAAGCGCATTGTTTGCCTAGTGAAATTCAATATATCTCCCTATGATAGAAGAGAAAGTCCATGCATTGTGCATTGTATTTAAACACGTGTATATCGTCTATTATTCACAATACCTATCGCGATATCAGTACACCCTTAGCAATGTATTTCTGATGTGAAACATATTTGCAATCAAATTGTATGACAAAAGTTAAAGCTAATTAGATAATACGTGGATTATTCTAGATCCACTGATATGAGATTGGCATAAATGTTCTTCTATCCTTTCAGTGGTTTAGACTAACATATCGGCTTCAGTCTGGCGTTCTCATTGTATTGATTCTGTTTGGTGCTGGAAGTTACTCTTTGGGTAAGTGGCATCCTCAACAGTGTCTAGCTTTTGCCCTTACCTTCATCACATTTACTCAACCAGTGTAGTGTATATAACCCGTGTCGAGCAAGTTGAAATATTAAAAAGAAGGAATATATGTGCCCCTATGATCATAATTGTAAGACACTTTGCCGTTATCGTAACGTGTAAAAACATGTCGGAATCTGTTATTCAAAGTGGCTAGAACCTGGGGTCTGCATATAAACTACGACTGCCAACGTAGTGGCCAGCTGTAGTGAGTCGTGCACTTGATCGGGGCTAACTGTATTCGGCTTCCACTGTATTGAAACTAAATCAGAGTCATATGTAGTTAACGTTCAATGTGACAGGCACATATACTTGAAGAACTTGGCCTTCAGAAACTTGACAATTACACCTTATTCCCTCGGATGATATATCCAATGCTTCCCTATGATAGAAGAGAAAGTCCAGTAACTCTGCTCGTCTAACCTGTGCCATCTGGTGTGAAGTATCATCATTTTATCACAGATTCCCTAGAATTTATGCCTGAATCGGATTGGCTTCCCAGATAAATAGACGACTATTTTTATTTCGCACAGGGAATGAAGAGGCAGTCACCTCCGTAGAACCTTTAGATGTACCGCCTCCAAAAAGCAACGGTATCCTTGAAGGCTCAGGGAAAGGCTACCAGGCAGCTTATGACAGCACTAGCGTCAGTCCCGTCTTCAAAGGACACAGGGAACCTCCTCCTGAGTCTCCTTCTGTGTCTCCTTCTGTGTCTGCAGCCGACCAGCAGCACGGGCTATCCCACCGCGCGGAAACTGCTGACTCGGCTGATTTGATAGAAGCGGGAGGCAACACTATGGTGAGACCACCTGTTGTAGACACTGGTTTTAATCGGGCACGAGTGAGAAGCAGACCGGCATGGCTGGACAAGAAGGAGAAAGGAGAGGCGGATCAAGTCACTCCAGGGCTTGATTCTGATCAGATACGTGACGGTTCTGATGGGACATCAATGTCTGCGCACTCACAAGTACCCATTAGGTCAGGGGAAAGTGGACATGGGAGAAAAAATGCAAAGAACGACCGTGAAAGGAGGAATAAACAGAACGAAGATGGGCATGAAAATAAGGGGGTGGCAGGAAGTGGAGTGCCTGAGATTGGGAATGAGAGTCAAGAGAGCGATGCAAGAGATGGTGTTGCACCGAGGAAAGGAGAGGAGGGAGAAGCAGGACAGGAGGACGGGAGACAGGACGAAGGCATGCAAAGTGAAATTAGCCAAATGGCAGGACAGAGGACAGGGGTGAGACAGAGAGATGGGACGCACGGAGAAAGCAGAGAACTTGAATTTGAAAAGATGAAAGAGGAGGGTAGAGAACAAGAGGACGCCAATGAAGGAGAGGTTGTTCAGGAGCAGGAAGGTAGACGACAGGCAGAATACAGACGAGAGGAGAAGAAACAAGAGAGCAGCAACCAGGGTGAGGAGGACAGAAAACATGAAAACGATAGTCCAGAAGTAACCCCCCAGAGAGAAACAGAACAGGGGAAAACAAGAGCGAGGGAGAGTGGAGAGGCAGATGGTGGCCAGGTAATAGGAGATCGTGCACAGTTTGGGCACAGGGATAGGAGTCAGGAGGAGATGAGAGGCGAGAAGGGAGAGGTTCTACAAGGAGATGGGGTACACGATGATCGTGATAGGGATGGAGAGGTTGGACAGGTAGCAGGCTACAATACAGACCTCGGACTGACCACAGTTGAGACCAATGAGACACAGCACAGGGACCGCTCACAGAGTGCTGCAGGCAAGCAGATTGAGGGACACCAGAAGGACCTCGCACTGGGGAAGCAAGAGAATCAGGCGAAAAAGGTTGACGACAGAGAGAGAGCGAGATTTGTCGTGCCCCACCACGGGACTTCTTCCAATACTGGTGGTAATGAAATAAGTGGTGAGTATGTCACATGAATCCCCTTCCTTATTTCCCTCATTACGGTGCTCATCCCTCTCTAGGCAGTGAGAAATGAGTGACACGTTGTACGTAACACGCACAGTCCATATCTTTTTCAAAGCCATAAATAACCATAAATAGCAGATTTTTTGGATAAAAAAGATATTGTATAGGGATTAGGTATAGGGCCTGGAAATGATGGGGACCTCAAACTTTATTCTAATGAGATTGTTTATCAGGCTGAATGAGTTGATTGGTTCAGAATAATAGAAAGACTGGGGTAAAGAAGGGATGGAGTAATCGGAGCTTGTTCAGGTCTAAGGTTAACTGATTCAATGATTCCGCTAAGAGTAGGAGAGACAAGGAAGTGGGGCAGTTGAGATGATTGTAGCTCCGAAAAGGTTGTTGCGAGCTGTTTGGGGGTAGTTAGTAATCTTGAGAAGAGGGTGAACTGAGAGGTGAACTCCGAGATGGCTGAGGAGAGATTTTTAAGGAGGAGGGGGAGATTGATGGCAGATTAGTGTGAGGCTTTCTATATAAGTTGCGCGGTAATGTGTGGCAGCTTGAGGAGCATGCAGAGGTGTACTGTCGTATGCTGAAAGGAGTGTGTTTGATATGAGTTGGGAATGCTTGACAATGTGAGTAGGATAAAAGTCATCGAATGACCATTATGCTGCTAGAGACATTGTCAGGCTACATGATGACACAATAACTGGTGCCTTCAGCTATACTCTGGGGCATGCTTCGTCAGGCAGAATTGAAGCTATGGAGTGGACATGTCACCAAGCTTAAAATCGTCACCAAGTGCAGGAGTGCCATCATCTCTGCATGGTTGCAGTCATAGACTTAGTGCTGCATTAAGCATGGCAGGCATCAGAGTGGTGGCTAGGCATCTGTCAAAACAAGCCTGCTTGCTTGGCGAGCTTCTGTGGTGGTGCACATATGGTAATGCATGCTCCCGGAGAATGGTCTATTCCTATATACCCATTTCCGAAACCTCTATAGTTACATACCGCTGCTAGGGGTGCAGTAATTACAAGTTATGTAGCGAGACTGACGTCTTCGTCCCAGGCTGACGTTTTCGTCCCGGGCTGACGTTTTCATCCCGGCCTGACCATGTGACATAAGGAGCAGCGGGACGAAAACATAGCTATTGCAGTTACTCAATAAGGGTGGCCATTTTTCTGGGGCTATCGCAGGAAAAGAAATAATAATTTTTATCGATATTTAAAGGTATATAGGAATAGCGAAACCAAGTACTGGTAATCAAAAGTCAGAGTTACTCGGTAAGGCTTGGAAAAATTACTGCCCGCGGCCAAGGCCTTGGGCAGTAATTTTTCCGAGCCTTACATCGTAACATTGAACTTTTGCTCACCGGAACATAGTTTCCCTCTAATGCAACAAGCTACGAGTCCAAATAGGATCTCATAACTATGGATGCCAATGGTAGTGAATCCTGGTTGTTTAGAACAGCTGGTCACAAAATCACTTATGCTCTGACTCGTTACTCAGCATGTGTACACATTCTAATGAGGGTTTCCCTAGAGTGGTGTTTATTCATCACCTTACATAATCTCAGGCTGTTTGACACCATGTTGTGGCACAAACAAATAACAATAACCATGCGATGATGACTAGTCATAATCTTTATGTGTATTTATGTCGGTAGTTCTGTGTGGCGTGTTGTGTGCCTTGTTTGGTAATGTGTTAATTATTAGGTGGCGTGGTGCATGTTGGGTTGCATAATTTGTTTATTGGTGGTCTGTGTTGTATTCTGCTGATCACAGATGTTGGTGGAGTGATGCCAGGAATGCTTAAGGACAGGTGTCCACCTACTACGATATTGCTCCGATATGGTCTACGATGGACCTCCCGACACAAAATAAAAATTGCGTCGGAAGGTCACCTAATATCGGGGCAGTTTACCATTTGGCACCGATACAAATTGGGGGTCTAGGATTTCGTTCCGATGCAAAACCTGTATCTTAGGGTCTCTATAACATTTAAACATATCTAAATGGCAGTGCCTAATCGGGAGCAACGCAGAGTATCCTGCAGGGAAAATTGCTTTCACGTGTGAGATACTGATTAGAAAAATTATGAAAAATTTGGAATTAAATAGAAGGTACATATGCTATAGTCCTGAGCGTTTAATATGGGACAAAAAACTAGTTTTTTCTAACTTGAAAAGGGCAAATTGCTGTTGCGTCGTGAATAATGGGGCGATTTTTACAAACAAAACATTGTTAGAAAGCTAAAACATGTTACCTTCCTGCTTTCACAGTGATTTACTGAAAAATCTGTTTCGATGACCTATAGAAATAAACAGGTTATCTTTTTAGCTATTTCAAGACAATTAAATGATACCTATATTGTCAGGCTCTAATAGATAATTCCTGAGATACAGGAGCATTATGACAGATGACAAAGAGTCCCAAAGAGCCCTAAAACTTGATTTTCTGACATTATTGCATATGGCATAGCAAGAAACTGCCAATGATTAATGATTAACTCTAGATAAAATTCAATCAAAATGATAGCCTGCCAGTTTTATTCTGTGGTGGTTCATCTCCAAAACACTCTTTATCTGAAGTATCTATACTGATTATTGACTGAGATAGGACTGAAAGAAAGTCAAGTCTTTCTTGCTTATTTGTAACGTCAGTGATTCAAGCAGAAATATGACCTTAGGCCAAAGTTCTTTGATAAAATGGCAGGTGGCACCACAATTTTCGAAATTTGGGCCTGAACAGTTCTGTTATGTATTCTTTATGAAGTTCTCTGGAATTCTATCTACTTAATTTTCGAAAATTTTCTCTTTTACAAATGCTGCATTTGATTATACTAGATATTTTCATTTTACCCATATTAAACGCTCAGGACTATAGCATGCCCTGCAAATTTTGGTAAATTTTTTTATTATGTTTAGATGTCAATATTTTCTTAGTTTGACTTGGAACACAGCTTTTAGTGCATGTACAAATACATTATTGTTCTATGTGTTCTGGTAAACATCATCAACACTTCAAGATATGCGCTTTGGCCCTGCTAATATCTTGGGGCACATCGGCACCATGGTACGATGCACAGGGGATTGGAATGTCTAGACATATATGTCTATAGTTCTGCACCTTCCCAGTATGTCTCTGATATTTGCTTTTTGTATCGGTGCCATATCGGTAGGTCTAAATTTCTATCGTAGTAGGTGGACGCCAGGCGTTAAGCTGAGGCCTAATTTGGTTTCTGTAATAACTTGATAGTGGGTGGGGGTCTACTTGTTTCCAGGTGCTGTAGAAAACGCTTGTCACTTGTGTTCTTTGTGTATTGGTTCAGTTGTTATCTGAGAGTCGTTTCAGATGTTGCTGGCAGTCATGGGCAGTGACTGCGTTGGTGGGCACATCTCAGTGAGAGAGGCAGCTGAGGGCGCCGCTGGCAACTTTTGCATGGTCAACACTGCTGACGTGAAGGTCATGTGTATTGATAGCAACCTAAATAAGTGACATCAAGACTTCATCCCATAACAAGCTTTATTGTTGGTGATGCAATACATATTGCGATAAGGGCTAGCTCCGTGTTACACAGAGCTGGCATGATTACTTAGGCCAAGGGAAAGTGCACATATATGTTCCACAAATCTGCTCAAATCCTCAGTCCACCAAACACACGTTATCGAATAACACTGTCCTTACACCAACCATGCAGCTTTAACACCCGCAACTAGTAAGGAATACATGCATGATTGACCATCCCCACACTACGATTGACATCAACATTGTAGCGATCTTCTAGCCACGTGAACTTGATTTATTATTTCTGTTAACATCCCATTTCCCTTATACTGTATTTTGTATAAAAAGGGAGTGAGAGAAATGTACATATGCAATGCGGAGGGGGTCATGAAAAGTATGTTCTTTGAAACGGGGTTTGTATTTTTCCCAGAATTATATATACTTTATTAATGTGTATGTAAATGCCATGTCTCCCAAATCCTGCTACCCACAACTGATTCATCTTCATGCGGCAGATACAAAATGTCAGCATTGTCAGCAGATCCAGATTAAGGCAGTCCATCAGTTACGGGAACGGATATAAAACGGAAGATTTGCAAAGCAGACTATGTAATAAACAGGATTGATTGGCTGATGGATTGATGGGCTCTCAGCGTCTGTTAGCCGTCCACTCCCCTCTGGTAAAAGACGTCAGAACTAACTGGTTCCATAGTTTGAATGATATAACACATGTTTGTTACTGAGTGTGGTTATTTATCAAAGAATAATATACCTGAATATTATTAGGGAGCACTTTTAGCGCCTGCTGAATTTGCTCACCCATTGCTTTGTTGTTATTAATGTTCTGATATACCCAATAGCTAGGTTTTCATTCACCAACTTTTGCCACTGATAGATCTGTAGGTTACCGCCAACCAATGTTATGGGACCTGGAACAGTGCTGAGAAGCTCACCGACTGCAACTGACGGGTTCACTTTGGCATTGATGAAATGGGTTATGGCTCCAAATATCAGTCAGCAGGCAAATTGTATATATACGAAGTTGTCCTCACAAAGAGAACAAAAATTATTCAAGTTTTTACCGGCGGAGGAAATCCCACTTATGGCTATATTTGTTTTAACAGAGCCTTTCCAGTGCCCTACCACCACCGAGCTGTTGACCGTGCATGCAGATCCGGATCACTGCAGCCGCTTCTTCCTGTGTGTCCGCTACCATGTGCGACATCTACCAGTCACGATTCGCCTCCACTACCAGTGCCCAGGCCACGCCCAGTTTGACCCAGCGACTCAAAGGTGTACAAACAAGGTCATATGTTAATCACCTCAGGCTATGCCCAGCTTAACTCAACCAGTCAAATTGGTGCAAATAAGGCCATATATATGTTAATCATCTTAAGCCACGCCCAAATTGATTCGGCCACTCAGATCTTGAGGTGTAAACGCAAGTTATATACAGCACATAGCCTGCCTCGTTTCTCCAGCTATCCACAAGAGGATTCAAAGGAAGTTCGACCCGTGAGATGGTGCCGGAAAAATCATATTGCTTTTCCAGGAATTGGTAATACTGCATCAAACACCCAGTTGGTCCCACCCACTCAAATGTGAACAAATATGGTCATATACTAATCATTGCAGGCAAAACCAAGTTTGACCATATGGCAAGGGCATATTTTAATCGGTAGGTTGCCAAAAGTAGAGAGGGAGATGGTGAAGAGCGAGGTTCATCGGGTTTTATTCTAATGAATCTAATCAAATATCTTCTTTTATTATTGTCACCGCACTCTTGAGCAGAATATGGGCAGAATTTGTGTGACCTGCAGTATTTAGTTGCAAACTTCATTGTTTATTCAATCTTTTTAGTCTATAATTACGTAATTGTTCTTTCATTGGTAGCTCTGAGGTTCATGTGTGTTTTTTTCTATTATGTGTAGACTTTCCATAATGCTTCCTCGGTTACCATATATGTGTACCTGAAAATAAAGGAAAATATATCTATTTTCTGATCTATGAATTCTTGTATGTTTAACTTGCTTTGGAGATCTTCAGACATATAAAGGTATAAAAGGGCTGCTTTAGATTCACCCCTGATTTGACTTTTGTTGTTGCATATGGATATGAACGGTGCTGAAATTCTTGAAATTAATATAATGACTAACGTGAGATGTTTCTGATATCAAAGAACAGATATCATAAATATTAATCATGATATAAATATCAAACATGATATCAGAGTGAATTTTTAAAGTGGATATACGTAAATATGTTTATCAAACGAGGTATGGGTTTAGCTAGATATCAGTATTGCCAATGGCAAAAGTGTGTGAGGTGATGTGTCGAAAGGTTCTATTTTAAGGTGATATGATGACGAATGACAAAGTGCATGCTGGGGCAATAGATTCTACATTTTTATCCTACCCCTAATATAAAATCCCATAGGCTTAACATTGAGTTTCCGTATGCCACGCTGACTAGCATACGGAGTTTTATATGCCACTAGTGGCATACATAATTTTTATCACGTAATATTCCAAAATCGAGGAGACAGGGTAGGATAAAATCAAAACCTGGTTCGTTTTAATCTTGGCCACCGCATGCCACTCCTGGAGTTTTGACTCCGGACTTCACTCGGCTTCGCCTCATGAAGTCACTATGCCAAACTCCAGTCGTGGAATACGGTGGTCAAGATTAAAACTCATCCAGTTTTACGATAGTATCCAATAGGCTGTAAGTCTTATAGAATCTAAAACTATCATTCTGCTTCAAAACTTTGATAGAAATATTCTGGATAAAATGTAAAAATACGATATTATTACTTCTATTTCAACATGCTGCCGCGCAGTTGTCGTCTGGTCCTAACGAATACGATTATAGCAGGAATATACAATTAAAAGAAGATTTTCATGATAATTCCAAATACATGCAAATTCTAACTTCAGCACGGTTTGTATTTCCGCTTCAATTTAGCACTGTTCGCCCAAAGTCATACATGAAAAGGAGATTTGGCCCTTTTTGCAAGCAAAAACTATACGTGTGATGTATAAATTGTTTTCCTCTTTTGAAATATCTTCTTAATTTCACTTCATCAGATGTTTGTAGATACTACTATTGAGGAAATGAAATGACTGATTTCTAAATGTGATTGGAGAGATTTTCTCAGACAAAGTATAATGTTCTGGTCTCTACTTCCCTGTCGGAACCAATTATCTTGGGATCTCTTCCAAGAGATAGCAAGATCAGATTTTATTGTTAGATCATGTTGGGCCAGTCAAGCCAAATCCCATCCACCGTACATAAGTCAGCCATCTTGGATTTTTGCGAGGAAATTATATTATTTCTTTACCTGTACCAGATATTTTCTCTAAAGTATTTAGCTTAGAGGTTTCAAAATGCATTATTCCGAAGCGCAATTAGCAGGTTATGACACCTATATGCCTAATATATCAAGATGGCCCCCGAATCCAAGTTGTGGCCAAAATCAAGCAAATGGCGTATTCTCTGTTAAGTCTTGCAAATAGAGGCAAACATTGTCTTTGGTACTAGATTTGTATTAGGTATTTTAAAAATATTTTCTTTAAGTCATTATTGGTTGGATAGGATTCCTGGCACTTTTTTACATTTTTTTCACACATCATATACCCCTCTTCATGGCATATTACATATTTGTTTGTATGTAGAAGATTGGATACCCCTGGGAAATGGCATGTCTTTTATCACATTTTTGATGTTCATTGGCAGATATTTTTGAAAAATATCTACTAGATGGATATACAATCATATCCTAACCCTACAATGACATCCCCATTTGATATAGACATACATTTCTTTATCATTTTTAAATGGAATACATAATTTTTAGTCTACATATGAATGTCCACAATTTTCACTAACCTCCGAGATATTGCCATTTAAGGCTGGATATAGATTCATTAACTTTTTTAAATAGCCTTTAGTATATATGAAATTAAAGCACTAAAATATCTGTATCTGAAATTTTTTAATTTACGTTTCTAGGTGGACTATGCTTTCAATGATGACAAATTGAAGTATGAATTTTTGGGAGATTATTTAAGGACTAACCTCCGAGATGGCCTCAAAATCAAAAATATGATTAAATTCTCAAAAATAAAAACACACCACAAGAAAGATCCATTAAAATGAAGAATAATCACATATAAACTTTTACTGCAATTTATATTTTCAAATCTCTAGAAAGCTACAAAGACAAAATAACACCTCCGAGATTTACACCTCCGAGACTTTTTACACCTCCAAGATGCTAATTTCAATTATAAAACACTAGATGGCGCCACCTTCGCTAGCGGAGAGCTGGGGAATTGTTCAAATATTATGTACGTTTTATGTCATAACTCAATCAATAATGAACTTAGAAACGCCATCTGAAGACTATAGGTAGTAGCTAAAGACATGTGGAAAACAGTCTTGTAGTTAATTTTTTGCTTACCCAAGGGCAATATAGGTTTATTTGCCGTTTTCCGTTGTGCATTTTGCCGCGAGTGTGGGACCATCGCCCACCCGATGTATTATTAAACCATGTCACTTTTATCACAATACACATTAATCAATCTATATTATATATAGATGTGTAAGATATTAAAGTAAGTAAACATGTAATCTGAAAGTGTAATCTGTAATTAAAGGCATTGAAAGGTAAAAAAAAAAAAAAAAAAGGCATAAAATGTAAAACGTCAGCTGCAACAAGGATTCGAACCCACAACACCAGACACTGAGATGGACACCTTATCCACTACACCACATGGTCACATACTAAACTGATCCGGCCTTAGACAATAGATACTTATTTAAACAAAACAAAATATGATCCCAGAGTGCAGCCCTTGGTGTGTGAATTAGTGTAAAAGAAAAAAAGTTTTGCATGATTAATGTGAACAAACCATGTTGTGGACCGTAAATCACAGTTAGTAGCCTATTTATGCCCAAAATTGACCCAAATTCGGTCAAAAATTAATAAAATCAACATATTTTGATATTTTTCTGTGGGATTAGCACTAGATATGTGTCGGTCTACTTTTGTTATACATGTATATACTATATTGTATGTTGGTGAAATAGGAGCAAAAATTGCCTTGAAGGGGGTATTTTTTCTATATTTTTGGAGGGATTTACATTTTGTAAAGTGCTCTGTCCGGGCGAAAAAAATAACAAATTAGGCTTTCCCATTTAATAAATATCAGGCATATGGGTTGCATTTTGCCTTAAAAAAATAATTATAGGTGGGAGATAGAGTATGCCAAAAAAAAAGGATTTCCTCCATACACTTTCCTCTGAGGAGGCCATAAGTATTTTTCTTTGGAAACACCCTGTTTTGGCTGTCCGGGCGAAAAATTCATGTACCTTCTCCTCCTGTATACAATTAATATATTTAACTATGCTAACTATCCTAGTTATATACCCCCCTACCATACTTAAGTCCCCAGGGTATAGGACATTCGCTTCGCTGCCTTGCTCTCAAGCAACTTGTGGGAAAAGCCTTATGTCCGGCAATCAGATTGTCCTCCCGAGTGACACCTGTAGTTTTGTTGGGTGGTTGGGTGGTTTGGTTGTTGAATTTTTTGTGTGGTTTAGTTGTTAGGTGGATGGGTGGTCGGATGGTGAGGTGGTGAAGTGGTTAGGTGGTGAGGTGGTGAGGTGGTTGGGTTTGGGGTGATTTGGTGGTTGGGTGGTCAGGTGGTTGGGTGGTTGGGTCAGTGGTTGGATGGTTGGTTATGTTGTTGGGTGGTTGAGTGGGTGGTTAAGCAGTTAGGTGGTTGTTTGGATTGGTGGTTGAATGGGTGGTTGAGTGGGTGGTTGGATGGTCAGGTCGTAGGGTGGTTGGTTGGTTGTTTGTTTGGTGGGTTAAGTGGATGGGTGGGTGGGTGAGTGGTCAGGTGGGGAGTGATTGGGTGGTTTGGTAGTTTGGTGGTTGGATGAGTGGTTGGATGGTCAGGTGGTCCGGTAGTCTGGTGGTCAGGTGGGTGTTTGGATGATTTGATGAATGGGTGGTTGGATGGTTTGGAAGTTGGATGGTTGGGTGGGTGATTGGATGGTTGGATGGTTTTTATCGTTAAGTGGGTGGGTGAGAGGGTGGGTCATTTTGTGGTTAGGTGGTCAAGTGGTCTGTTGGTTGGGTGATTGGTTTGTTGGATGCGTAGGTGGTTGGGTGGTTGGTTGGTTGGTTAAGTGGTTGGGTGATTGGGTGGTAAGGTGATTTGGTGGTAGGGTGGTTGGGTGGTTTGTTTGATGGTTGGTTGGGTGGTTGGATGGTTGAGTAGTTGGGTGGTTGATTGGCTGGGTGTTTGATGGATATATGGTTGTGTGGTTGGATTAGTTGGTTGATGGTTGGGTGGTTGGTTGTTGGGTGGTAGGGTTGTTGGGCAGGTGGTTGGGTTGTAGGATGGTTGGGTGGTTTGGTGGTTTGTTGGATGGTTGGGTGGTTGGTTTGTTGGATTGTTGGGTGGTTGGGTGGTTGGGTAAGTGGGTGGATGAGTGGTTGGATAGTTGGGTCGTTGGTTGCCTATAGACTTTGCACAATAAATAACTTTCACATACTCCATGATTTATTTTCAGACCCCCGAAATACCCACAAAGGTCTCTTTGGTCACCTTCTGTGATTTATGACCTGACATAACAAATGTGCAAATAAAGAAAGTCGAAAAAAGATGACCCTCCATGGAAATACTGACAACCCTTTCCACCACCACCACCACCACCAGAAAGGTGATCCTATGGAATACCCCTTGTAGATTATCCCTTCTTTGAAATACTGAAAAACTGCTTTACCCCCCCCCCCCCTTCCCAGAAAAACTCTCTGCTCCCAATAAGAAATGCTCAACACAACCACCCCTCCCCCTTCCCCCCCCCCCCCGAAAAAAAGGTTGGAAATACCAAAAGAAAGTTGCCCTCACCCAAAAATGTTGGCCCTGTTATGGGGTACCCCAATGGAAATCCCCCCCCAAACACACAAAGGTTGGCTATCCATGGAAATACTGACAATAATTCCCCTCTCCCACCAGAAAAGGTGTCCCTATGGAATACCCTTCCCCAATCCCCCCAAAAGGTCCCCCCCCCCAACCACGGATATAGCAAAAACAAGTTTGCCATGTCCTTCCCCTTTGAAAGTTTACTGAAATACCCCTCCCAAAAAACATGTTGCCCACCCCTCCCCAATGAAATTTACAAAGGTTTCTAAGATGGTGTTAGTCAGTGATGTGCGTGTGTGGATGCGGACTATTTAAAATATATATATTTGGTTGCCATGGCAACACAAAAACATTCCATTTTCCAATAGTTTTAGTTATAATATGTGTGCCGCATAAGGATCTTTATTCCTGCAAAATATGAATGGAAAATAGACAAAAGCAACAAAGTTATCCTCAAAATACCAATTTTATGGGTTTTTGAGAGATTATTCTGTTGCCATGGAAACCAAAATTTACATAAATGTTATATGTAGTATCAACCTTCCTTGACTTTAGTTCTACAGAGAACACTCCAAACATTTATCTGGTATAAAACTTATCTGGTTGTATTGGGTTGCCAGATTCTAAAGAGATCCTAAAAAAATGGTCCTTTTTTTCTCATAAACTGTACTACTAAAGAACAATTTCCAGATCTTAGAGGCTGAAAATGTGAAAAAGTTCAAATAATGGATACCATATCTAAACTACGATAAAATTTTAATCATAAGACTTGACGTTCTAATTTTTTTACAGAAAGACCACAAAAGAGTTGCAGTTTCTGCAAATGTGGGTATTATATACAAAGGAGTAATTTCATTTTTTTGCTTTTTACACCATCTAATTGCAAGACTTAACTGAGAATGTACCAAAAACGGGCATGAGCTCATCCATTAATGCCCTCTTTGGTGAGAAACCACCACTAGGCATCTTCAACAGCATTTAGATATTTGAAGAAACATAGCTCTTGACAGGGACATATATATTTATTACAGACATTCTATGTTTCACTGGGGATCTGTTAGTATCCACAGAAAGCACTGCAGTAGAAATAATCGGGCCGATGGCCTTGTTATTTCATGCAAGCTAAACTTGACAGAAATTACAAAAAATAGGTCTTCATTTATTAATTATTCAGGTTTGATAAATTCTTGAGGCATCCTATGTCTGGGCAGGATAATGCCTTAAGGCATTTCCTAGTATAGGCTGGATAATGCTTTGAGGCATTATTTACAATATCTAGAATGTCATTGTTTTAACAGGAAATAATGGACCAAAAAACAGGTATCTTACGGAGGATATACATATGCTATAATCTTGAACAGTGTTAGGTAGCACCAATGAAAACATTAAATATGTGTCATATCACATGATCGACAATTGAATATGGGTTCAGAAGGACACTGCCACATCCCCTACCATCTTAATAACTCTTAGTAACTATACTGACCCAAATGACTGTGCAACAGACCCCCAGACTGTAAGGAGATTGCTAATCAGCGATACCTTGAAGGAAACACACTTAAAACTCTGCCTTTTTTGCCACAAAGTTGTCAATCATAAAATAATTTGGAGCCAGAATGGAGAATACATGATGAAACTGATCATGAAGTCGGAAGTACATGAGATAAAGATTACAACAACAATGCTCAAAAGGAAAGTAGGAAAGATTATATAGACATTCCCCAGAGGAAAAGGGCCAATAATGGAAATGAATATCATACATTTAAAGAAACTTTCACAAAGCCAATCAGGAATGGCATTTGTAAACTGGACTAGAACAAAGATCACTATCCAGCTATGGACAATATAAAAAACTGCTTAGCTTTCCCACTGGATTCCTAATAGACTACCAGGACATTTTGTTACAGGAACGGATGTTGGTCTCAAGATTTCTTCCAATAGTCAGGCTCTGGCGTAAGCCTGCTCTAAATGGTTGTTTCTGTTTCTACTTCAATTTGGATTTGATTTAGTAACCAATCACCACACAGCCAACACAGATTTAGCTGATACACAAAATACCACAGGTATTTCTTGTCTCTATTTTTAGGCACCGAGATTTCAGGCAAATTCTGTGAGGATATGTATACTGTGAAATATCCTGCAGAGCAACTTATGCAATCTGTAATGTACACATTTTATCATAATTTGGCCAATAGATGTTGATAACATCTTTCAGAAGTGGGGGATGATCTACATTTTGATGCCTGCAACCATGAACCCAACTTTCAAAATCTTTCACAGATCAAAGCTATTAGAAGCTGAAAAGCTGAAAACCTAATTTGTTATATGTTTCTCCAAACATGATATGATAATAAATGATGAAGAATGTGAATGTATGAAACTGTAGTTTGGATTACTTCGTTACCAGGTGCCACGGTTCCAATATATGATAAGATATTGCACAAAGGTTGTTTTATTTTTCTTTCGTCATGTATCTCTCTGTACTATGGTCTCTCCAGAAAGTATGTGACTATGCACAAGTGGATCCATCTCAGTTTGACAAACCATACTAGCTGATTTAAAGATATTTTGGTAATGAAACTTCCCAAATCGAGCCATTAACTGTTAAGGATTTGCTATCAATTCATGACATTCATTTTTCCTCGTCTGAACAGGTGTCATTCTCTGTTATCGCAGTCTTTGGCATGAGGTCCAGCGTCCACCTACTATGATATGGCTCCGATATGGTCTTTGAGGCACCTCCCCATAAAAATAGAAATCGCCTCCGAAGGTCACCTAACACCAGGGCAGTTGACCACGTGTCTGCGATTAGGCACCAAAAAATACCCTTACGATGCATGTTGGATTGGCATGTCTAGACATTTGTCTATGATTTTGCTTTTGATATGTCTCCGAGGTTTGCTTTTTGTATCGGTGCCATACCGGTAGGTCTAAATTTCTATCGTAGTATATGGATGCCAGGTCTAAGAGTACTATAATTGAGGAGGATTATTTATCATTTTCAAAAATGACTACATTTTACACCATTTTGTAGCATCTCCTCCAATTACTGCCGCCATGAAGTGAATGGCATATTTACTCTCACTATCGCTCGATCTAGTTCCCGGTCTACCAGCATTGGTCAGGCCACACTAACATGACAACTTGAGTTGTCGGTGAACCAGAGCAGACCTCCCTCATTGCCTGTTGGTTTTTTTTTGTTTTGGTTTTTTTTATTCATGTAAACAACAAACAAAGACACAGTCTGTCGTCCGAGGACGTTCTTCCCAGAGGGGTCAACAAGAAAGGACAATACAGCCAGCAAGCATACATCTCATATACACACTAGACAAAATTCCATATCAATACAGAGAAAAAAAAAAAAAATACAAGTTATCTAATGACAACTGTTTTTACTCAAGAATCCACGTTATCTTGCAATTCGAGTTGTAGTAACTCATTTTTAACATATATCTTGAAATTATCATTCGAATCAATCCTCTGGGTGGTTTCAATCAACAAGTTCCAGTACTTAACACCTATAAAAACGGGCTACGGGCTGTATTTTTCCCGGTTAGGTTTCTTTTGTTTAAAGACAATTTTGTTTGCTGTTCTGGTTTTGTAAGCCTGTTTTGTTTCAAGATGTGTAATATCAGTAGACCACTATTTCATAATACTCAGTGTATGACAGATTCTACGGTAAGTCAAACTCCTTATGTGACAACGATTCAATAGTTCATCAGTACTTATATCTTGTGGTTTTTTAATATTTAAACAACATCTCAAGGCATGATTGAAATTTATCTGAAGTGATCTGCGCATGTTAACTGTAAGATTCCATTGTACAAAGTCTGAGAATTCTATCACAGAAAGCAACATTTGTTTTACGATTTTGAGGCTTTGTTCAAAGTTTAAAAGATATCGGATTTTCCGAAATTTAAATAATTTTAATTTATGCTCAGCAATCATTTTATTATATTGTTGTTTAAAATTCAATTGTTTATCAATCATCACACGTAGGTATCTGATTGAATCTACTGACGCAAGATGTGTGTGTATATAATAAATTCCAATTGTCATTCAAATTAGTTAAGTTCTCGACTCCTAATAGTACCACATCTCTTTTGTCTAGGTTCTTACTCCCTTACTCTTAGGCCTGGCGTCCACCTACAACGATATGGCAATGATATGGTCTACGATACACCTTCCGATAGAAAATCAAAATCGTGTCCGAAGGTCACCTATATCGGGACAGTTAACCACGTTTCTGTGATTAGACACCGAAAACAAAAACGTTTGTCTACGATTTTGCACTTTCCCGATATGTCTCCGATACTTGCTTTTTTTGTGTCAGTGCCATATCAGTAGGTCTAAATTTTTATCGTAGTAGCTCGACGCCAGGCCTAAGGCCCGGCGTCCACCTACTACGATATGGCACCGATATGGTCTACGATGCACCTCCCGATAAAAACTCAGAATCGCGTCGGAAGGTTGCCTGATATCGGGGCAGTTGACCACGTTTCTGCGATTAGACACCGATAAAGACCCCATACAACGCGTGGTGAATTGGCATGTCTAGACATATGTCTACGATTTTGCACCTTCCCGATATGGCACCGATTTTGACATTTTGTATCGGTGCCATATCGGGAGGTCTACGATTCTATCGTAGTAGGTGGACGCCGGGCCTTAAGGTCTACCCTTGTGTAAGCTGGGCCCTGGAATTTACACAAGGATGGCCTTCACAATAATGTAGTATTGTTTTTAAAAAGTTAGGGGGGGGGGGTGAAAATATTCTCGCCACTTGAACATCCACCTAGTGTCACACCTGCTGCACCCGTCATGCTCCTTAAGATAACGGCAAACATAACCTAAATCTTTTAAAGGTATTTACAAACATTGAAAATCCTTAGTTTTTTCTCAGTTTCCACTTGAGGACAGCATCATAGAGTCCCATCCGCTCCAGTATATACACTCCCCGTGAATTTCCTGTGGAGATTCTTGAAGGAGACACTCAAATATTTAAATCCTATGTACTTTGCCTCAATACCATCGACATTTAACTGACGTAAAACAATTCTCAACTCTATGTCCGCGAGAAAGCCAGGACAAGTCAGGATATCCTTTTTTTCCTGTGCTTTTTCGTATCATCTTCCCATAGTATTAACCCTTTTGGTTCACCTTGGTTATTAGAGGTCCTTATTGGGTTCGGTTATGGCAATCGTTCTTCCAGGAAAATCAGATATCAAAACACAATAATCTTCCAGCAAAGGTATGATACATACAAGGAAATTGGTACATATTAGGATCACTTTAACTGTTACAAACGGTTTCTCCCTATAGATGTCTTTGTCTTCATCATTCTTCATGAAAAGAACGTAGTAATAAATAATAATAGAATAATACAAGATAATGATAAGTAAAATTAGTATATGAATTCTTATGAAAAGTGTTTGAATAAATCCCTTTAGATAACATATGATAACAATTGATTTTCATACATGATGATATCTCCAATTTTCTCTCCTTATGAATCCCGAATATTATAGGGCTGATGAAAAAAAAACTAACGTATCAAAAAAACTTGAGGAGGTCCATGTTGGTCTTTTTTCAAAAAACGTGCTAGATGCGTATGAGAATGGTTAATGATATTCCTAACTGAGGTGTTGGTGCAGTGCCTTCGCACAGGCCATGACTCATAGTGGACATTCACGCTGCAAGGAACATACTTGAAACGTGAGGGACTCTCCAGCATGGCCAAACATGTAAGTTAAATGGTGATCTGAATTTAGCCTATATATCTAATCATCTTCTGTACCTTCCCTTTTATCATGTTGATGCAGTTTTTATGAATTAGTCTAATCTTGATTGTTCTAACTCTAAACAGAGCAACTTTCTATATGGTCATCTCAATTTGATATCGAATATCCAGAATTATCAATCAATCTTTAGAGCTGTAATAGAAAACCTGGTGTGCTACAGCTCTTGTGTTTACAGGGCCGATTCAATATATTTTTTCTGAACATTTTCCTACTATATCCTTCTATCGTTCTGCTGTATTTTACGTTCATTATCACAAGGTGTTGATTCTTGCGGTGGCCATGGGGCTTACGTTCCTGTCATCATTTACTGCGGGAGAACACTTCTCAGAGGAATTGGGTGAAGAAACTTCAATCAACGGTAAGATTGGACGGAAGCGGTTACCTAAATTGCTGTTGCCTTAACACGCGCATGTAAATAAAGTTTGACATGGAAATCTGAACGGAAAATATGAGTCAACTATGACGTTACTTTTGTATATGGATATACCGGCAACTTTATATATGCCCACGCCTTACGTTGTTGACTTCGGAATATACCGAAGAGAATGAACACGGATACAAAGATCTTCCAGAGTTTCAACTTAAAAGTTTCCTTTAAAATCAATAGATAATCATTTGTATGCAGGAATAAGATTTGAGAAATTCACATTACATGCGGAAAATACAATGATGATGAATAACAAAAAAAAAGACTCTTCCTATTGGATGATACAGGTGTCAATGAGGACTTGCAAATATTAAATCCCTGGGTTCTTGGCGCTACCAACTCAACACAACGAAGAGATGATCCACAAGGCCCACAGCTAGCACTGAAACCGAGGACTCCAAATGAGGCATTAATACCGGCAGAAATCATATGGCCAGGCCCAGTGTTTATGACGGACTCTTATGCTGACATGGGCTTAACACCTGCATCCCCTCCACCGCTGGCTGCTAACTTTCGATTTCCCGGTCCTGGTGGCACCTGGTCTAGGAATGCGTTGGATTATTGGTGGTGGCCCACTGATAAAGTTGTGGAATGCACGGGAAATAAGACAGGTAGGTCAATCCGCTTGGGCAACAAGGACTTGGCCAATCCGTTTAAAGTCTGTCTGCAGTATTCCTGTATTCAAATTTCTATAAATTATTGCCAGGTCGCTGGTGTCAAAAGAAAATAGACACATTCAAAAGTCTTCTATATTGCCTCTAGCCAAAGTAAGTTATCGAAAACTGGCATACAATCCCGGTATGTTCTTGGAACTCCAGGTGGTGCCACCATCATGATTTTGGTGGCTTCACATACAGGTCCCTTATTTTAACCGATTTTGTCAAAAATCGCTTAATAAAGTTATTGCAATACAAAGTCATGTGGGTTATTCTCAAATTTATATTTCTGGGACTCTAATATGAGGTAAATGTTATTTACTCATATTGCTGTCAATTAGAACCCAGATGAAAGTCTGTCAACTTTCCTCTGTACAGTATTTAGATAAATATAGTACCTTTCCTTTGTTTAAAAAGATAATGTTCAAGGATAGGAGATTTTCAATGTACTGGTCACCGATTCCCATATCGTATTTGCCTTTGCTCGTAAAAGATACGGAAACCCCACTATTCAAAAACAGTGCATTCACCCTATTCCGGATTTCCGATAATATCCCTCCATTTGAAACGTATTCCACTTGTAGGTATAGACGCCATGTTCAGCTGCCCGCCCGGCGTGAGGCCCAACCAGTTACTTCCGGCCCCGCAGAGCTGCCGTCGCTACTTTTTGTGTAAGAGGGCATCTAGTGGCCAGATGCGGCTCTACTACGGAAGTTGCTGGCAGTTACGCAAACGCATTAACCGACAACTTACCTGCCACGGCCGAGCCAAGAGGCGATGTCAGCTGTGGAAACAACATTGATTTGAGACAATGAGACGACCTACTCATAAACCCTCTAGGACCACAACAATTTTTACCCTACAGTAGGCTAGATCAGTACAGGATAGACTATAGTCTTAACGCTCAATCAGCATTGATTGACATCTTATTTTTGTACCCGTTCCCAATATGATGTGCAAACTAAAAACATATTTCCAAGAAACGTTTTGTTTAAATCTCGTTAGCAATTTAGTTAAAGCTCAATGATCAACTGGCAGGCCTAATGGTCACACATTTGAAATAAAAGCACCAGCTTATTAATCTCTTCTTGCAAGTAGTTTGAAGTCTTTTTCCACGGCCGACGTTCAGGGCAAGTGAGAAATGACATTATGCCTGACTATATCGTCGTCCGAGCTCAATTGGATCGATTGTAAATGCAGCTATTTTTACAGGAGGGGCAGACACCCTGAAAGCCTACTTAGGTATGGGGTACAGAGGACACGTAACCCATAACTCCTCAGCAGTGTTTTCTAGATCATGTCCCAGGTGTGCCCTTACAACACAAAAGGTGGGGAGACAAATTCATATATGCACCTGCTTTCTTATCCCAATCGTCAACAATTAATCAATACTCGCATGTGGGAGACACTGCCCGATTGTATTCTCATCGTTGGATACATCATATCTGACTGTCGTCGATTGGAATTGCAAATTTATATCCCAATGGCTTAATCAAATAAACCGTTATTGAACTTATCATTATTTCCCATAAACAATTACCCTCGGAATCCTCACAGCGGCCCCAGGCTCTTCACCCGAACTGTTCTAACCCCCAACCCTGACCACCGTACGGGTAGATCACAGTCGCGGATGTCTTCTCGCTTTAAAGAAGTGAAACTATTCTGAGAATGATAATATTCAAATTTAAAGACGACCTCTTAACACTCTGGGGGCCAAATAAGTAATGAATGAAGTATCAAATGGGTCTGCCATATCTCTGTTTTTAAGTTATTTAATACTTTATTTGTTCTTGAGTATGCAGCAAAGCGGCAAATGACAGCATAAACTATGTTAGTCTATTAATTTATATGTATACGTTACGATTTTGTTATATACATACACCAACATCCGATATTTCGGAAAGGAATAGACGGAAACTATGTTCCGGTGAAAGAAAGTCAAAGGCACGAGGTAAGGCTGGGAAAAAGTACTGCCCGAGGTCTTGGTCATCACACGTGTTGAGCACTATGCATCAACCTCACGGCAACGTCATAACCGCACTGATATAGTATGTTAACATATTGCAGGATTGAAATCGCGGCAATCAGCACCTTGATGATTATTCCTACTATTTACACTCTTTGAAATTAATGTTCAACATGAAATACCTCTATACTTAGTCGCTATAGGGAGCTTTTAAGACATCCTGGAGTGTCTGAATAGGTACTATCTGCCATTTGTAAATTCACCGATCGTAGCTCTTGGTCACGTGTCAACGTATATAAGATAATGTAGAAAAATGTGAATGCTGCATGTTCTGTTCAAACAACTTTGAAATCCTTATATTATGAATCAATCAATGACCTTTGGTGGGTCATGTCAAGACTTACTAGCAGTGTGTCTCTGCTGGAACATTTGATTTGATATCCGTGTCAATTATATATGTTACAACAATAGGCTTAATCTCCGATATCCCCTCGAATCAAAGCAAGTGGAAGATGAACATCCGTTGGTGACAGAAGGTGAGAGGTAGGAAAATGTATATACTAACGTCTCACAACAGTCACACAACAATCACAACAGTTTTACAACAGTCTCACAACTGTCTCGCAACAATCTCACAACTGTCTCATAACAGTATCACGACAGATTCACATCATTTTTACAATAGTTTCACAACAGTCCCACATTGACATTAATATCAGTCTACTATTTTTTCCAGCAGAGAAACAATGATAGGCAAGTGATGGGGCCTATGGCAAAAAGAAAGTATAAAGAATTAACTATACCTGAGTATAGCTGAGTTTAATCCATGGTGACACCTTCAGGCTAATTATACTCATATCTCTCATAGAGAAATCCCCAAATTAACATTCCCTTCCTATGTAGATAAAGCTACCAGAGATGTATATCCATATAATTATGTAGATTTCCATTTCTAAATTACATAACATAACCTACCATATATGTAAAATTACATATTTCTCTGTTGATATACTTATATAGAATCATGTAGTCAAGAAATTTACGTTACTGAACTGTGACTCTACTGTGAAATTTACGTAAACCTACCAAACATTCTACAGACGTAAGTAAAACTTAACATTTCTATGTAAACATTTATGTAAATTCTCCCAAATAAATATGTAGATTTATGTTGCTAGATCGTATTTGTATTTGCTAGGAAGTGCATGAAAATAAATTGCAAATACTGCGATGCCCTAGACATGGGAGGAGAAATAACAGCCAAAACTACAGGAAAAAAACACAAAACAAAATGGAACATAACATTCAACGGCTCAAATGTAATCTACTGTTTAGAATGCAAGGAGTGTGACATACAGTATGTAGGCCAGACCAAACGCAAAATAAAAGAACAAGAACATTTAAACTGCATAAGGAAGAATAAAAGGAAAATGATAAACCTAGGTACTATAATAAAACAAATCACAAAGGAACAGATGACATAAAAAGTACATATATATTAGACTTCGTCATAGACACCCTAACAGCAAAGAAGCACAGAGGCTATAGTCCTGAGGTCAGAGCCAGTCTGAAGGGTCAGGTGTGTTTGGTAGTACATACGATGTGTTATGATTGTTTCTAGAGCTTCTGAATCTTCTGATTCCGAATCTGCTTCGTACCAGTTTGTATGGGCTCAGCATTTTGAGTTATAACTATTTGAAAATAAAAAATGGTTTAATTCTAAGAAAAATGAGGAAAAATTGTGCCTATGGCGCACTCTGTCAAATCTATGACTATTTAGCCATTCTAGGCTTATTAAGCACATAACTGAGTGCTGATAATATCTAAGAAAAATTAATTAACTATAGTGTTATTATGATTATTCCATAAACTTAAATTAATTAAGCATAATCATTGTTTCAATGCAGATTTTACTCTCTGAATCCTACCAGCCATTGAGATGGAAACCTGTATTGTATTAATAGACAATAAACGATGGTTTTGTGGACAGGCAGCTATAAGCCATGAGTGGTTGATGCATAATAATACATGAATGCTAGTGAGTTTATTACGACATCAACCTTGAGGGGTTTACACAACCACCTATTCACAAACCATTTTTTATTGCATTTATTTCTTTTCAAATAAATTAAACCCAGTAGTTGCCATATTAAAGGGCATAACAATAGGGACTATTTCTTTGATCTGTGATACAAAGGGACTATTTTTCCCATAAACCATGGGTTTGAGGCCGTATACCACAGATTTGACTCTGTATACCACAGTTATGGTAACTGACAGGTTTTATATAATGACTAACAGAAAGCCCAGGTATGGGCATAAAATTTATTGATAATGAGTAGAAGTAGGAGATAACTTTTAGAGGTCCATAATAACATAAAATTTAGAGATAAGAGATCGTTCACAAGCTATTGAGAAGCCAAAGGCCGGAGTCTAGAGAGTGGAGAAATCTGTAGATGATGGCCATAGCGAGGGAAAGGAGCACGGGGGCCACCCCGAAGGATGACCGACCTCCACACCGACCAAGGGAACGAGAACATCATGCGACAGAACGCAGCACCCACTACCGAGAGGACGCAAGATCAAGCCACAACCCCAAAAAACAAAGCAGAGGAGGAAGAAGTCAACCGCCTGCCCAGTACCAACGACAAGAGAGATACGAGGCCAGACCAGAGGAAGGCGAGAGGAGAAGCAGAGACCCCAGGTACTAAACCCCGTCGACGAACGAGGAGGAAAACAAGACCGGCAGACCAACCCACCCAACAACCAAGTACAACGAGGTGTCACAACAGATGGACTCCTCTCGATACTCCGAACCACGAACGATGCAGACCAGACAGCGATACCCCCGGACATACTGACGACTGTTCCCATTACAATAAAGGTTTAAACTGTTGTTTGGAGTTCGAGTATTCTGTCAAACATCACCCCACCCCTCCGAACCAAAACGCCGACCGTCCCACATCCCTCAAGAACCCCGGAAAATCCAAACCCCCCCTCGGTATTGTGGTAAACCTGTCCAACAGATCCCTCACCACCCCAGAAACAAACATCCTAGAAAAGGGTCTTAACTTCTGTCCCACACAAGGCTCACAAGGGGAGGGGGATTTAATAATAGAAATGGACCACTTCCACCGTAAACTAAGAATCCGACAATTTTTCGAGAACAACGACCGAAAACCAGCGACAGAAGAAATCGGCTTTTTCAAACCACAAGCGACATCAATTCGAGACAGCAATATCGAGGGCACTCTGTTACCCTTCGACGACAAGACCCTCAACCAAACTTTGCGCGGGGAATCAACTTGGAAACCCCCAACAGGATCCCAAAACCTGGAGGGCTTTATAGCACTCAACGAAATACACCTACAAGGCCGAAAGAATAAACGACAGAAGAAATATAACACAACGAAAGAAGAAAAACTAGCACTAAAGGGATTATCAAGAGACAACTCAATCACAATCAAGCCAGCGGACAAGGGAGGAGCCATGGTCATACAAGACACTGAGGACTACATAAAAGAGGCCAAACGACAACTTAACGATCCGAAAGTGTATATGGTAACGCCCAGAGACACCACTGAAGAAATCAACCAAAAGGTAAACAGCAAATTAGAAGAAATGTTAGAAAAAGGTGAACTCAGCCAGTCCATGGCAGGATCCTTAAAAACGACCAAACCCAGGGCTCCACACGTCTACTTCCTACCAAAGATACACAAACCCCAACGACCACCCCCAGGAAGACCAGTGGTCTCGGCTAACAGTTGCGCGACAGAGAAGATCTCCACCTTCGTGGACAACTTCATCAAACCACTGGTACCGAAGATAGAATCCTACGTCAAGGACACAAATGACTTCATCAACAAACTGGGGAACATAGGAGCCGTGAAAAAAGACACCATGATGGCAACACTGGACGTCAGCTCCCTCTACACCAACATACCCAACGACGAAGGCATCGATGCCATAAGAAGAAAACTAGACGAAACTAGAAGCAAGCGACTCAACCTAAGCAACGACTCGATAGTCAGCCTACTGGAGATAGTAATGAAAAACAACAACATCCAATTCAACGGTACTCACTACAAACAACTCAGCGGCACAGCAATGGGCACCCGACTAGCCCCATCATATGCAAACCTCTTTATGGAAGATCTGGAAAAGAAACTACTCAACAAAGGCAACAAGGGCCCAAAAATGTGGCTGAGATACATCGATGACATCTTTCTACTTTGGGAACACGGAGAAGAAAACTTCAGGATTTGGCTGGACGAACTGAACAACTTCCATCCCACGATCAAATTCACAGCGGAACATTCGACGACGAGGATACCATTTCTGGACACACAGGTAAAAATCAACAAGGAAACGGGAAGAATCTACACAGACCTGTACACTAAACCAACGGACGCCAACACATATCTCAGATATGACTCCGCGCACCCCCCGGCAACAAAGAGAAGCTTGCCCTACTCACAGTTCCTATGCCTACGACAAATTTGCGAAAAAAATGAGGACTACGAGCAACACTGCAAGACCAAGACCCAAGATTTCATGAACAAAGGATACCCCAATGAACTCATTGCAGACTGCAAAAGAAGAGTGGATCTACTAGAACGAGAAACCCTACTCAACAAAGTTTGCACAAACCCCATGTTTAGAGTTGTTCTGATCGAAAAACTCCACAGGAAATGCGTGGCAATACACGTAGTAACTCCCAAGTGAAGCCGACACGAACGGGCGATGTGCGAACATCGAACGCAGCCGGCTGTACAAATGACAACACGGGTCACATGACAATCACGTGACGCGCCGACCAATCAGAACGCTGCAACGGGTATGTTGATGAGGCCGCGGCGTCGTCCGCGGTCCGCTTCCCGCCTCTCTCTATTCCATGGTCGCTACGTGGTGGGAAAGGAGCTCGAACCTTGCAACGCCCCGTGACAAAACAAAGGAGAGAGGGATTGTTGAAGAGAGAACTGATGTTGAATATTTTTGTTTTGTCACGGGGCGTTGCAAGGTTCGAGCTCCTTTCCCCACCACGTAGCGACCCATGATGTTGAATATTTCCCCGGGGCAATTTCCAAGGCAATTGCTCCATGAGTGGGAAGGTTCGAGTTCAGTAGGTGGACAGCGGGCGGCTCCGGGCACCGCGAGCATGAGATGGAGGGTGGCATGAGATGGAGCCGTGGGCAAGCAAAGGGACGGTGGCTGTCCGGCAGCATTCCGGAGAGGAGGGTGCCCGAGGCGTGGAGGGTGACCTGCGGTGGCTAGTAGGGGGTTGCTGTTGAGCCATCACGCTGGTGGCCGCGGAGGGGCAGCTGGCATGAAGAGGAGGCCAGACGGGTCAATGTCAGCTGGGAGGTGTCCATGGTAGCAGGCGAGAGCCGGGCCCTCTAGGAGGGCGACGTGGAAACGTGTGGTGTGCAGGTTGACAGTGAGCAGTGCACATGGTGAGTGCCCGGGTTGAAGTTGAGGGGTAGTCATCTGTTGAAGGCTTCCTCCCTGGGGCAATTGCCAAGGCAATTGAAAAGTGTAATTAAGTCGCATTACACCGGGAGAAGAAAGTTCAGGGTAGTAGAGGAGCTGGGTAGGGAGAGCGATACCCCAGGTGTGGAGGGGTGTCTGACCTCTGCCTGGTCCTGGGTGGGGTTGTTGTGAAACCCGAGCCAGGTGGGTCGTCGCTGGGCAGGATGACCATTGAATGGTGATGGATTCGCAGGTTGGGACAAATTATTGCCGTATAAAAGATGTTTTAGTTGAGCGGGCCAAGTTCATCACTGGTAAGTTGGTACTCACCCTGGCAGGAGGGCTCCTACCACGTAAAGTGGTCTCGGCCACAGAGTTCAGGGGCAGTAGAGATGCAGTATCCTGGTGTGTGTAGGGTGCCCTCTGTCCGGTCCTGGGGTTGGGGTGGTGTGAAACCTGAGCCGGGTCGGTGGGTTGTGGGGCAGGATGACCATTGACCGGGAAGGGCATAGGGAGTCGACCAATGAAACGTGGGTGAAACTCACTGTTTTGTGTCTGCTGGTGATGGAATTACTGGTGAGAATGAGTTGTTGCTGAGTTAAATATGTTTTACTTGAGCGGGGCGAGTTTATCAATGAGATGTTGTCTGCTCGACCCAGGTTGAGCAGGTCTCACCATGTGGTGCTTGATGGCATGGTGCAGTCACTTAGTAGGAGAAGTCTGTTTCTTTGAGTTTTTCCTGGTTAGCAAACTTGTTCCTGTCTCTGTTTTTGTGGTCAGAGATGAATTTCTGATGTTTTGAAGAGGATTTACCCATTTTCCGCGATGGTTTTGCGGAATTATCGGGGTAAAACCTGGAGTGGGGACAGAGTGCCGGGGTCAGTTCTACATCCCCATCCTAGGTCCCTACATCCCCATATCCATACTTCCATATATCCCTAAATCTGTACATCCCTACATCCATACATCCCGATAATATGTGACTTAGCAAAAAGTGGGGGCTCAAGGCAAAGGCCAGATCATTTTTGGATGTAGGGATGTACTAGGATATAGGGATGTAGGGATGCAGAGATGTAGGATGTAGGGATATATGGATGCATGGATGTATGGATGTAGGGATGTAGGGATGGAAGATGTAGGGATGTAAGATTGCTCACTAAGTCAAAGTTTAACAGGTAATTCATATTTTGCTATCAACTCTGTCCCAATGGTCACACATGACCATCTGGACAGAGTTGAAGTGTCAGTTTACATAAAACATAAAGTCTTACCTTTTTTTTTACCTTTTTCTGGACTTTAAAATCATTACCAAGGATCTTGTATGAAATGTAAAATGTCTATATCTTAAGGAATGATGTAGAACTATTCTGTTCTGCAAACCTATTGCATTTCATCTCATAAATCTTAGTTTTTCATGAAAAGTCAAAATTGACCTTAATTTGGCCCTCATCTGATGTTTCAAGGTCAAATATACTATCAATCTTCCCATATGCAATATTGTTTATCAAATATGGGATTCCTTTTGAGAATAACTCATAAAATGTAATTTGCTATGAAGTTAAGTTGAAATAAACATATTTATTTAATTATTTATCTATTTTTTCATATTTTTATTTAAAACCCTTATATCTCAAAATGCTGAGCATGTACAAACTGGCACGAAGTAGATTTGAAATCAGAAGATTCAGGAGCTCCAGAATCAATAAAAGAAAAACATCCTATGTACTCCAAAACACACATCCACTGGTCTGCTTCAGGACTAAGAAACAAGATGAGTTTAACCCTGAAATTTTGAAGAGTCACTGGCAACACATAGCCTGATATGTCCTGTGTTTTTCATAGTTCTGTGATAATATTCCAAAAAGATACAAAGGAACAAATACAGCATTTTTCTTCTATGCCCACGGGAATGCCATATGGCATTGTCTTGCCACGGCCATGGGAACGCCATATGGCATTGACCTGCCATGGCCAGGGGAATGCCATATGGCATTGCCCTGCCAGAAAGGGTTAACACAATGGGTAATATGTATGGATAGTCAACCAAACCCAATCAAAATGCCACGTTAAGGAAACCTTAAAAATGAACAAAGTTACCTTTATCAGAAAGAAAAATATTTTTACACAATTGTCAGCTCACACATAAACATGAGTAGACATTCGAAGGTTTAAAGCTTATATAAAGCAATTAAGCTCTGTTAATTAATTCTAAAAATTAGGCCCCGCCCACACGGCTTTCAACCATCTGTGTATTGGGGCCTACAGGTGCATACATCGGGTGATGTGTAGGGTCCGGTCGCGACGACCTGACCCGTAGTGTCTGACCTGGACCACCTATATAACCATTCTGAGCACTGTGTACAGTTCATTGACTCTCTGAGTCTCAGTGAGAGCACATACACCCGGCTGTATTTAGTAAGGTGAGACTGGAATACACAACATCACAACATCACATATTGTTAGAGTGAGTATAATAAGTTATAATATATAAAAGTTATACCTTATAGATTTGAATTGGGCCTTTATACTGTATAAATCTGTATGTATTTTACCAGTGTATGTAGAGTGATGCCTGCCTGTGACTGTGTGTGTGACTGGACTGTGGGAGCACATGTGTGTCTGTCACACACAATGTCGACCTGTGTGATTCTATGTGTGCATACTGTACCTGTATGTCTCTTTATCTCACCCCAGATATTTTTTCTCCATAGACTTAACATCGGAAACTCGTATCTAACACCCATTAGATATTTAGGAAATATATCCAATGGGGGATGATGTCACAAATGTTAGCCCATTAGTCAATATTAAGGGTGAGATAAATTCAGAAACCCATTCAAGTTTAGGGTCTGAGCTCGTATCCCATCGAGTTTGAATCACGTAGTAATTCACAAGGCGAATGGGTTTCCTCTATAATATCTTCCTATCTGTGTCTGTGTATCTGTGTCTGTCTGGTTATCATTCTGAATATATGTTCCACAATTCCTCATATTGAAGGAAATAGTTACTCTGACAGGTATCCCAACATGGCCGACCTCTTACCTGTAGTGACCCATGCATATGAATGAGCTCTGGACCCCCTCCCACCTGCCTTATATGCCCCCTGACTGGCCCTGCTGCTGACCTGACTGGTCACGAACGCTCTCACACAAACAGGCCTGTACTCTCACTGTGTGAGGGGCGGGTCTTTATTTTTAATGAATTTATCATCAAGACTCATTTCTGTACTTCATCTTTAAGGAGCATAGAGGGGTGAAGGAAAAAAATGAGTTTATATCATCACTTTCATAACATAGCCACATAGTATCTTACCTGCATTTAGCGTGTCCAAATAAAGTTTGCAAAAAATGAAAACACGAGAAGAATGGGTAAATGATATGTTATCGAAGTTAACAATAGGGAGAATAATGAACTGATGCGGACATTTGTTTGGAGGAAATGATTTATTGACAAATATTCTTGCGGAAAGTTCGGGTCATTCAGCATCGTAAATAATACCAAATTAGGACATTATTGCCTTAGAATATATATGAAACAATGCCACACCTAACGTTCGATAGCACATAATAAGTTACTATGTGACGTCATCGCTACCTCTCACCCTCCTAACAAATCTTTTGTGGCGCATGCGCTCACTAATCTCTGCTTCAACCCCTGGCATCACTCTCCATAGTTATGACAAGCCGGGATAGACATCAGTGATGTGATATAAACATAATAAGAGGTGAACAAATATGACTGATAATTTCAGACGATGGTGAACGTGATAGAGACACGTTAAGAATAGTTAAGATTGTGAGTGTTTTAATAAATGGTAAGATAAATCATCTTTTAAGTTCTTTATTCCTTCTCCCGTAACTTCCATTTCATCGTCAGCCATTTTGAAAAACCAAAGCGCTGGTATCAAAAGTAATGAGACCCGCAGTGAGAATTTTATAGCGATCCCAATGGTGACCGGTGCGTGACTGAGGTGGGAGGATTAACTCTAGGCCTAGTTGATATTGGCACCCCCTTTTGGAGAATCCAGGAACAAATCACCAGTAGCGCCCTCGAACAATTAATAACAGAAATACTATTACTATTTTTTTTTTTTTTCAAAGAATTTCTTTATTGATGCTTTTTGATACAAGTTGATGTTTTTGTCCTTGGCACATAAAACGGTACATAGAATGCATCTGCATAAAGAGGCCAAAATGCGTCAGTCTTACATAAGGCTGATTTTCATCGCGTGGGCCGTCCCTTCGTATAAATTACCATGTCATAAGTTTCAAGCACCTTCCAACAGGGATAGGGTCAAATTGTAACATCTGTGCTTACCATTCATTGCTGTTTACCTAGTACATCAATACAGTGCAGCAGACATGAAGCTCATCGGCCTCAGTACGAAAAGTGTTTACTCAAACAGAATGGTAGATATTCAGAACAGCAATCACATATCTCCCTAATAATTTCAAAATAGTGGCACTTTTGTTTGTAGGCAGGCTTTAGATATCTTTTTGAATTCTAAATAAGTAGGCATATTTCACGTTACCGGGGAAAGGTTATTCCAGGCTATAGCTCCTGCATATAGAATTGATTTCATGAAAGCTGTACAATTTGGTTTATGGACATAGAGCAGTGGAGCATCATGTAATCTAGTCATGGCGTTTCGGTTGTCCAGGTATTGGGGGTTAGTAGCTCTCTTAAACATAAATATACGTAAGTGATGGTTTCTCTTATAACATAGCATTGGCATGGCTGCTAATACATGGCGTTTGTTTGTGGCTGTACATTTAGGTAGTTGTAAACAGATCTTGAGACCACGGTTCTGCAGCAATTGCAGTTTATCCAGGTATTTGTTGGCTGAGTTCATGAACAGGACATCTCCGTAGTCCATGTATGGCATTATACATGTTTTGAAAATCCTTAAAGCCACTGTTTTAGTAAGGTATGGCCTCATCTTGGTCAGTTGGTAAAGTTTATGTGATATGGTCTTAAAAATTCTGTTAAAGTGCGGTTTGTAGTCAAGGTTCTGATCTAAATGTATTCCAAGATAATTATAGCTTGTAACATTTTGTAGTTTATTTCCTCTGATATAAAACACAGTGTCAAGGATTACCCTTGTTTTTGGTTTTGCTGTGAATACAATACACTTCGCTTTTGACGCATTTACAGTGAGCTTGTTCATCTCGCACCATAGAGTTAGCATATCAAGGTCTGACTGTAAGTTCCTATGCATGGTCTCATAATTGATATCACTACAGTACAGTACCGTGTCATCGGCATACAAACTTACTTTTGAGTTCTTTAGGACATTTGATAGGTCGTTAATATACAACAGAAACAACAGGGGTCCAAGAATGGACCCCTGAGGTACACCACATTTCACCTTGTTTAGATCTATATTTCTATACATATATACCTCTGAATCAGGGAAACGTTCGCCATTTTGTTTGTTTATGTTTTACTACAAATGTCAAAAAATCACTCGGTACAGAAGACAGTACTTACTGCAGACTTTGTGCAATATCAGATTTTCCTGCACACTCTGTGATTATTTTACAGTGACTATTTGCTATAAGTATCATCAAAAAGCCTATCCTATATGGTTAGACATTTATACTTTTTTTGTCTTGTCAGATTATTCTTTGACAAGTACTAGGAAGATTGCCAATAGGTGAATATGCTTTGTCCTATATTTATACTTGAACAAAAATAATACAATTAAATTGAGTTGCAGTGATATTATAACTAGAGTAAAGGATATGAAACAAGTAATCATAAAGGCAAAACGAAATCATATTACACAATAACATTAGGGGAGGTTGCATGGCTAATCCCAAAAATCCAGTAAACAAATCCTTAGGGTCATATGGTTGAAAGATCTTGTTCATAATGCTAGGTTAACACCATCTCCCCGACCATTGAATTTTTCGCCAATCATAAGTCGCTGTGGAACTTTTATGACATTTTTATGGTTTTTGTCTGCTCTACCTGAAATAGGCCGTTGGATGAAGGTGCACCATGTCGAGTTGAGGCTGCCGTATATTAGAGTGGTCTTGTTGGGGTCTGGTAGGCATGCCACAGTGGTTGCACCGAGCAATGACTTACGTTCAAAACACAACAGGGTGCCGCTGAGTTCAAGTCGACGTAAGGCCACTTATGTCATTCACAACTCTGGTCCCATTCACTTATGATTACTTACGAAGCACAGGTCAGGTTAAGGCTACTTAAGGTAAGTTACGGCTGAATGTAGTCCCTTCCCCCTCTTTGCACCACGGTAGCTTCCTGACAGTTTCCTCAATGCATAAAAGTGCACTCCGCGAGGCTTTTTCAGTGTGCCCCAGTACATTCGTCAGGCAACATCTCACCTCAGCTTCACCTCAACTGGCCTCTACACCTCGTCATGTTAATTGACGTTGAAGTGGTGATTGTATGTATGGGGACAGCACTCATAGCCTCTCTTATCAAACAGCGGCAGCATAGAGATGAGCTCTCCCAATGCCTCATGGAATTAAATGACAGGGAAACCCTTTCCGGGAAGTGCCGCAGGAGAAAACGCAGTATCTGGGTCTGCGATTGGTTGTTTGAATCCACACACCAATTGTATGAACAATTTGCCACTTGGCTCACTCGGGACTACCTTCGAATGGAGCCTGACCTTTCTGTTGAGATACTGGACTGTATTGAGCCTGTCATCAAAAGAATGGATACCAAATATCATTTGGCTTTACCTGCTAGTCTTTGATTGTCTGTGACTCCAGGTACTTGGCCACTGGTGACAGTTATGCATTGTTGGCATACAACCTTCGGTGCATTAAATATTCCATCAGTAACATTGTCCCGCAGGTATGCAGAGCACTCGTAGAGTCCTTAAAGGAAGAAGCGTTTGCTGTTCCCTGGAAACCTGAAGATGGGAAAGCCCTTGCCAAGAACTTTGAGGAACATTGAAACATGTGCTTAGTGTGCTTGATGGTAAGCATGTTGTCATCATGAAACCCCAGAACACTGGTGCTCTTTTCTACAACTACAAGGGATTCTTCAGCATCCTGGCCCTAGTTGAGTTGAGCACAGTATGAGTTGAGCACAGTATGAGTTCAACATGATTGAAGTTGGTGGCATAGGGCACATGTCTGATGCCCAGATCTTCAATACTCAGAACTGGCTGAAATGATGGTGGAGGGCATAATAGGCCATGTCCTCTCCCCAACAATGACAGCGAGAGAAAGGTGCCTTATTTCATCCCATAGCAGGTGGGTTGTGGAGACGCTTCTACTGTTTCCTCAGGACATTGGTACCGAAACCAGAAACAGTGCAGGATATGATCGAGGCAGCTCTGGTTCTCCACAACCTCCTGCAGATCCAGTACCTGACAATGCATGTCGCCAAGGTCAACCACAAAGATGCGGACAACAATCTAGTTCCCAGCCAGTGGAGACAAGAGACACGCTGGGCCGATGTTGTACAACCTACCGCTGCATGCAACAGAGACACTATGACTGCCAAGGAGCAGCATGAGTACCTTGAGAGGTACTTTAATTCACCGGCAGGTACAGTGGAGTGGCAGGAGAGGATGATATAACTTATTGATATGATTGTCACCAACTATGTAAATTACTATCTGTACTTATATTTCTCTGGTATTTCCGATGGTGTTGGGACTGTTCTGTATTGTCTATGTACTGTCTCTTTTCAAGGTGAACTTGTGGTGGGTCTTTTACAATTGTTATTTATATACACTGCTGTTAATTATTTTCATAATAAACTTTTTACATATGCTCCATTGTACCCAGTTTAAGTGTTTTTCATTTCCAAGTTAGAATCTAGCTATCCGATTCCATTCTAAGTTAATTCCATTCTAATTTATTGATTTGTTTCAATTCTAGTTATTCAATTCAATCATAAGTTAATCCAAATCAAAGTGAGATATCTTCTTAAAGTATTTTGAAGTAGTCATTAATTCATTTTGAAGTTAGAGATAAAATTTGAGTAGCCATTAAGTTCTACAGTTACTTTCTATGCTTTCTATGAGGGAAAACAATAAGAGTGAAGTTCAGTTTAGAAATTTATTAACAACAATATTGTAGCAAACATCAGTATCAGTGATTACCATCAGCATGAGATATATATATACACGGTCCACTTATTTCTCAGTGGCGTCCCTCGCCCTTCTCATTGGGGGTGTGGTAAGCGTGGTTATGAGTGCTGAGGGGCTGGTGAGATTGCTTTGAACACTGCTGGATCCAAATAGCAATGAGAATGGGGATCCAACAGGCTGGGTGAATGACAATCGCCTCTGTGTGGATGTGGATGGCTGCGGATCGCTGGAGGCAAACTGCTGTTCTGTGGAAGTGAAGGTGGATGGCAGGCAAAATGTCAGAGCAGATGTTAGTGGTGGACAGGCAATGTCCATAGACAGGAACTGCTGCTGCACCCAATGCATGCCCTGTGAGTGACACATGCCTGGCTGGGACGTCATGTGTGCAGGCCACTGTGATGGAGGTGGCTGCCACTGATGTGTAGACTGCTGAGACTGCTGCTGAGACTGCTCTTGCTGAGACTGCTGCTGCTGCTGAGACTGCTGCTGCTGAGATTGCTGCTGCTGAGAAGGCTGCTGCTGAGACTACTGCTGCTGAGACTGCTGTTGCATCTGCTGTGGTGGTGGCTGCTGAGACAGCTGTTCCCCTGGACCTAGACCCGCTAGCCTCGCTGCTATCCACTCCCGACTGTTATTCAACTGGCATTCCTGAAGTACTGCCATGATATGTCGCTCCACATCAAACTGATGGTGTTCTTGTATGTGGCTCAGCGTTTCGTTGATGTACCCAGCATAGGCTCCCGCAAGGAGCAGCAGCCACCTGGGGGGGCCTCACAACTTCCTTCAACACTGTCTGCAGCATCGTCATCAGTGTTCCAGGATCAGCTCTCACAGCAGTAGACAGCGTAACTGTTGGTGATGTGCTATCATTAGGTTGTCGTCTGACACAAGCAAAAAGATTTGTGGTTCTCAGTGGCATGCAATGGACTGAACAGCAGCAGCAGTCTCAGGTGTATCTGGTGGACCTGGTGGAACATTTGAAACATCTGGTGCATCAGCAGGCGGAACATGAATCTCAGCAGTAGTAGTGGTAGTAGTGGCAGTAGTAGTAGCCTTTCTGCGCCTCTGCTTCTTTGGAGGCATTTTCATGGACCAGGTAGAGAGTGGTGAGATATATGGTTTTGGGCTGTCGCTGACCAAAGCTCGCCGACTTACGATCACAGAGCCTGTCGACTTTTTCGGCAGGTTTCAGGTCTGTGGCAGAAGCCCTATCCTCTTGAGGCAAACCCCTTTTTTGAGAGTCAGAGACTTTTCCTATGCCCACAACATAAGGTGAACACAGAAGTAGAAGTCGAGATACGACGATAGCATTTTGAGGCTGTTGGGATGGTCGGAGAGAAGGTGTAAACCTAGCATAAATGGAATCTTGTTCATCTGAATTGATTTATTCAACATATGTCTTCTAAATAGCCCTTATCCCACTAAGTGCAAGCACGGTAAAATATCACCACTTCCAGAACCAGTATAATCAGTAAGGCCCGGCGTCCACAGAGCTCCCGATACACTACGATGGACCTTATTATGCCTCTCCAGATACAAAATTGATATTGCGTTGGAAAGTTAACTTTAATCCATAGCCGATACACCCAAGGATGCATCCCGATGCATGCACCTTGAGGTCTATCGTAAGGTATCTGAAGCTCAGTGGGCGCCGGGCCTAATTGGAGAACTGTATATGTATGTGTCTTGTCATTTACTGGGGAAATCCTCAAGAGAATTCTTCATGAAGACCTATATACATTCTTAGAAAAGCGATAATTTATTCAGACTAACCATCAATACAGAAAAAAATCATTCATCACAGAAGTAATAGGAAACTCAAAATGATCATGAGAAGCCCAGCAATCATCAAATATATAAACTATCTGAGTTTCAAAAACATCTCTCACATCGTAATGGGAAACCCAATAACAAATTGCACATAGCATCTTCGGGAAAATAAGAATTTTTATTGATAAAAACACCGCTACGAGTATTGTAAAAACATGCATTTTATCACTTAAATAGAAGATTACTATTCTTTCTTCTTCGATTGTGCAACGCCTAAAGTTTCAAATAAGATTATCAGAAAACTATACTAATCTCTACGCCGTGCCTTGAAATAGTTAAGTTCTGGTTCGGCATGCATAGTATGCCACCATGTTCGAATTTGTACGGGAATTATGACAGCTCATCGATTTTTCCCTGAATAAATTCATAACATGTGCTGTGCTGCTATGAATTTGCATAGCACATTTTGTTGCTAAAATTCTGGCCAAACTACTGAAGGCTCATTCTAATAGAACCAGCGCAATTGAGTTTAGGGGGGTAAAAAAAAAAAGATTTGGAGAAAGTTAAAAATTATTATGTGGTCATAAAGTCTATTGGTTGGGCCATTATTCCATGAAATATTATTAGTTAAATATAACAAATGTGGCCATGACGCACCCAAAAACATATGTATATGAAAAAGTGGTCTTGCAGCGTGACCGGGAACCCCAAATCAACGTAAGTAATAGAAAACTAATAAATTATTATTATTATACCATACAAATCTTTCATTACATAAAAGATAAGGACAATTATTTAATTTATGGGTTTTTAATTCGTTAAATGTCAATTTTCCCCTATGTGCACACCCAACAAAGAAATTTTATACTTTGAGAAATCTTATTTAAAGAAATTTCTAATATAACGTTCACTCTGGATAATAGGAAAAAAATTATTTAGATTAATCAAGTTCTGTATGGTACATCTTTATAGGTTTACTTTCCCATGAAGTATTACAATTTTTTCTAAAAAAAAATTTAATTTGTCTAAAACCTCATTAAAAAATATATACCAAAACGGCCACTCTGTAAGATACGGTCACGCTGCAAGACCCCTTTCATACTATAATGTACTGTATGTGTTTAATAAGGCTCAGAAAATATCCCATTGGATATTTTTTTGCTAAATATCTAATGTGGGTTGTATACGACTTCCAAATGTTAAGGCTCATTCTCATAGAAGCAGTGCATTTGAGTTTAGGGGGGAAGGTCAAAAAAGAATTGTGAAGGAAGCAGAAAATGAATATGTGGTCCTAATGTCTATTGGGTGGGGCAATATTCCCTCAAATATTATTAGTTAAATATTATAAATGTGGCTATGGTGGGTCACGGAACATAGTTCTGTATGGTACATCTTTATAGGCTTACTTTCCCAGGAAGTATTACATGAAGGTATATACATTTTATCTTAATACTGCCCCTCCACCATACTTCCCCTCTACAATACTGTCCCTCCACCATACTGCCCCTCTATCCTACTGCCCCTCTACCATACTGCTCCTCTACAATACTGTCCCTCTACCATACTGGCCCTCAACCATACTACCCCTCCACCATACTCCCCCTCCACAATACTGCCCCTCTACCATACTGCCCCTACACATACTGCCCCTAAATGACTGCTCCTCCACCGTCCTGCCCCTCATCCATACTGCCCCTCACCCATACTGCCCCTCAACCATACTAACCCTCACCCATACTTTCCTTCAACCACCATACTGTCCCTCAGCAATACTGCCTCTCAGCCATACTGCACTTACACTATACTCCTCCTCTACCATACTGCCTCTCAATCATACTCCCCTTAATCGATACTGCATCTCTACTATGCTGACCTTAATCCATACTGCCCTTAGACCATACTGCCCCTCAATCTTACTGCCGTGAGCTATATTGGCCCTAAACTATACTGCCCCTCATAGGGGTACTATGGTGAGGGACACTGTGATTTAGGGGCAATATGGTTGCGGGGCAGTGTGGTTGAGGAGTACTATGGTGAGGAACAGTATGGTTCATGGGCAGTATGGTTCAAGGGCAGTATGGTTTATGGGCAGTATTGTTAGGGGGCAGTATTGTTGAGGGACAGTATCATTTAGGGGCAGTATGCTGAGGGACAGTATCGTTTAGGGCCAGTATGGTGGAGGGGCAGTATTGATTAAGGGCAGTATGTTTGAGAGGAAGTAGTGCTGAGGGACAGTATGGTTAAGGGGCAGTATAGGGGGGGACAGTATAGTAGAGGGGCAGTATGGTGGAGGGGCAGCATGGTGGAGGGGCAGCATGGTGGAGGGTCAGTATAGGGGAGGGACAGTATAGGGGAGGGATAGTATAGTAGAGGGGCAGTATGGTGGAGGGGCAGTATGGTGGAGGGGTAGTATGGTGGAGGGGCAGTATGGTGGAGGGATAATATTGTAGAGGGGCAGTATGGTGGAGGGGCAGTATAGTGGAGGGGCAGTATGGTGGAGGGGTAGTATGGTGGAGGGGCAGTATGGTGGACAGGTAGTATTGCTGAGGGACAGTATGGTGGAGGGGCAATATGGTAGAAGGGCAGTAGATTGATTGGCAGTATGGTGGAGTGGCACTATGGTGGAGGGACAGTATAGTAGATGGCCAGTATGGTGGAGGGGCAGTATTATAGAAGGACAGTATAGTAGAGGGGCAGTATGGTGGAGGGGCTGTATGGTGGAGGGGCAGTATTTTGAGGGGTAGTATGGTGGAGGGCCAGTATGGTGGAGGTGTAGTATAGTAGAGGGGCAGTTTTGTAGAGGGGTAGCTTTATTGTGGAGAGGCAGTATGGTTAAGGGGAAGTATGGTGGAGGGGCAGTATTGTAGAGGGCCAGTATGGTGGAGGGGTACTAGGAGAAAACGCCCTAACTGTGGCCGAACTATGTCTTAGTTCGAGGTCACCTGTGGTGGACGTTTGCCCCGACGCCTGCGGCGTCGGGGCGAACTAAGACATAGTTCTGGCCACAGTCAGGGCGTTTTCTTATTATTACATACCTTAATTTGATAATAAAAGGCCATTTTCTTAACTTTCCAAGTCGTCGACTCTCTTCCCGCAACCCCTCCCTGTCGTGATACTGCCAGTGTCTTCCCAACCTTATACGCACACGCAGCGCGGCCCGCTAGCAGGAAAACTCGACAATGGTCGACGTGGTGCCGACTATGAAATGTGTGGCGCCAGTGATACTGGAACTCTGGTAGCCAACGTAATTATGACGTTGACAACGCAGAGCGCCAGCAAAAGATCCACTCTCCACGCCGAGATTCTGTGCTCTACTTCCTGTGGCCGGGTGTATTAGCAAGCGATAGTACCGCGAAAGATCTGCTGGGAGATTGCGAAAGATCTGCTGGGAAAGTGCGATCGGACTTGTCTGGAGGCAGATACGCCAGGAACCAGCGTTAAAGCCTGTCTCCACTGTGCGTTCTGGGGGGCTTGCGTTTTTGGGTACATAGGTACGCCCAGTCTCAGACTGGGCGTACCAAATATCAAACATGTTTGATATTTAAAAACGCTTGCGATCCGGGGTACATGCGGTACCTCCTGACTGAGACTGGGCGTACCTGGTACGCCCAGTCTCAGTCGGGAAGGAAAACTGGCCGTCTCCACTGTGCATTTTGTTCCCTTGCGATCCGGGAGGTACCTCCAGTCTTAGACTGGGCGTACTATGTACCTAAAAACGCACAGTGGAGACGGGCCATTAGCATGTCTGTGCGTCGCCCGTTGCGGATCGTGTTGTTGTTATTGATCAATTTTACATATATGAGCAGTTTAAACGGTGTCTGGTGAATCCAAATCGTTAGCTACTTCGATATTTGGTCATTAGGAACTCGTAGTTGTTACAGGGGGCGTGTATCGCGAGTTTAAAGTCGCGATTCGACGACGTTCGCCATGTTGTTTTGGTCGCGATGACGTCGATTACGCACGCTTATCGAATAGCAGAGTCTAGGCCTGATGCACGGTAGAATTGTGCAGTGCGACAAAGCGCACCATAGTGGGCCGGAGTCGCGATATACTACACCCCTGTGAGAGGGTCGTATTGGAGTGAAGTTCGGCTATAGGTATGTAATAATATGGTAGAGGGGCAGTATAGTGGAGGAGAAGTATAGTAGGGGGGCAGTATGGTAGAGGGACAGTATAGTAGATAGGCAGTATGGTGGAGGGACAGTATGGTAGAGGGGCAGTATTGTAGAGGTGCAGTAAGGTAGAGGGGTAGTAGGTGCAGGGGCAGTATGGTGGAGGGGCAGTATAGTGGAGGGGCAGTATAATAGAGGGACAGCATGGTAGAGGGACAGTATAGTAGATAGGCAGTATGGTAGAGGGGCAGTATTGTTGAGGGGCAGTAGTATTTGCTCGTATGCATGTTAGGATCAATTCATAATAAGATTTTACTGGTTGAAAATTGAATAATAGGAGAAAATGCCCTAACTGTGGCCGAACTATGTCTTAGTTCGAGGTCACCTGTGGTGGACGTTCGCCCCGACGCCTCGGGCGGAGGGGCGAACGTCCACCACAGGTGACCGAGAACTAAGACGTAGTTCTGGCCACAGTCAGGACGTTTTCTTATTATTACATACCTTAATTCGATCAGAAACATGCCATTTATCATGTCCTCGAGCCACAACCGCTTCTTGTTGACACTGTCTGCTATGAAACGGAAGTAGCGCAGGATCTGTGAATCACGCATGCGCGATAGGGCGTTACTCGCCCAGCGGATGTGTGGCCGCTATTTGGTACGCGTGCGGTTAGCAGAAGATACGATTGGAGAGTGTTGGGCGTGTATGGAGGCGGAGGTGCCAGGAACCAGCGTAAGCGTGTCTGTGCGTCCCCCGTCGGGATCGTGTTGTTATTATCGATGAATTTCGCATATTTGAGCAATTTAAATGGTGTCAGGTGAGAGCCAAACGTTAGTTACCTCGAGGATTGGTCAATAAGAACTTGTAGTTGCTACGGGGGGCATGTATCGCGAGTTTAAAGTCGCGATTCGACGACGTTCGCCATGTTGTTTTTGGTCGCGATGACGTCGAATACGCACGCCTATCACGTTGCGTGGAGTTAGTTACATACACGTTACAATCGTGCAGTGCGACAAAGCGCACCATAGTGGGCCGGCGTCGCGATATACTACACCCCCGTGAGCGGGTAGTATTTCACTGACATTCGGCTACAGGTATGTAATAATAGGAAAAGGTTGCATTTTAATGGTAAAAACCACTCTGTAAGAGATAGCATGATAAGGGTGGTCACGTAGCAGGAGATATCAATGCTCAGAAAATTATCAGTTTGCAGCTTGTATTTAATATTTTGCTTTAACAAAGATTTTTTCTTTGTTGTTTCCCGATAAAAGAGTTGGCATGGCACGTATGTGCCAGGGCGGTTCATTGCTCCCCCACCCCACCTGGCGATATCTACGGTATTAACTCACACATACTACTTACCCCCTCTACCACACCATACACACACCACAATACCCACAAACCCCTCCTACTTCCTTCTTCTTCAATCCACCCGCCATCACACATATTCATCATTCAAACATTTATTTACCCACCCACCCACACCAAATTTCTTTTCATTTCTTCATTCCACCTCACCCAATTTTTATCTATTTATCCTCTCATAATCATCCTTTTTATTCAACCAACACTTTTATCCCTTGCCCCTGTTTTATTTATTTACCAAATATTTATAATATATGTACCAAATATGTATAAAATTTATCAATTACACTTAATAAATTTTATTGACCCAACACTCTTGTTTCTCTTTCTTCCGCAGGTAGGGTGGGGGTTAGAGTAATGGTACTCACAGTTCTAAATAACAATGACAGGTTGATTTGTTAAATAGTATAATTTTAAAAATTATTACAAAATAACTGGATTTCTCTTGAATACATGAAAATACAGCCAAAAACTGGGATTAAGTATAAACAACAAATAAAGTAAAATGGAAGATAAAAATGTATTTCTAGCCACTATCTAGTTAAAAGTAGTATTTATTAAAGTTTATTTATTACCCATAATTAATAAAGAACGTTTGAATCACCTGGTCACGCTACAAGCTTAGCAGTTTCACCAACCTTTTCCATCATATAACTTTTTTTCTTTTTTTTTAAATTTGGAAAAAATTTAGCTGAAAGTTAAATTTCAACGAAAGACTCTTAGGAAAAAAAAGAAAGAACACCCTCTTTATGGTGAAAAATAAGTTATTTATTAAAAAAAAAAAGGGTAGTTCAGGCCATTGCTTAAAGGATTTTTGGTGATTTTTTACCTATTTTCACCTCCTGGAGACGAAAATATTGATAATTGACCAGTAAAACATATACTCCCCTCGAGCACTCGGCGAGATCTATCATTTAAAAGAGAAAAAATAAACATTGAAGACCTTTTGCAAAAAATAGAATGCAGGAAACCACTAACATTGTAGTTGCACTGGTTCTGTGAGAACGAGCCTGAAATGGTTTAAACTATGCTCACAGGTTAGTGTCTTGCAGGTATCGCCTGGGATCCCTGATCGTTCCAGCATTGCGAGGTTATTTTATCTAATGCATGGTTCACACCACCACCCCGGCAGTCCTGGCAGCTTCAATGTAACTTGACTTGTTCTTCATAGGTCGTTGTATCTCGACTTAGTAAGTCGACTTGACTGCCGGGAAATTGCTGGGACTGCCAGGACTGAATATCTGACAAAAATCTGCCACGGCAGTCCTGGTAACCCCCCGTGGTTCACGACCGTGGTGGCTGTCGTAAATGGTCGCAATTGGACGTAGTCAACCTTAGGTCGTCGGGATTGTGAATCTTAAGTCAACTTGGATTCTGGATAGCATTAGGCCTATGGGGCCGTAGGTTGTTGTAGGTCGTCGGGATATTCATTGAACTTCCAACAGTCACAGGCAGAGTATACATTGAATAAGATACATGCTAACCACCAGAGAAGGTGAACAACTGTAAATAGTGGTGAACATGTAAGTTTGATGAATTCTTTTTTTTTTTATTAATCCTTTTCAATTCTGTTTTAAAATAGTGAATTATGGGAAGGAACACCGGTAGTTTATATCATATATATAGACATATATATATATATAGACTATTGAATGGGAAACTCTTAAGTACGGAGTTGTGGAGACATCTAGGGGAATACGGATTATTGTTAACACCACGCCAGTTGTCAGAGACGTCTGGTGGACAGTGGGAGAACAAACAAACCTTCGGTTATAATACACAATGCGGTGGATAAAACTTGAACTATTACACCTTAATTAAGAATATTATAATTAAGACAGTGTCGACACCAAGCGGGAATTTCTGGAACCGTTCAATAGAATATAAATATATGTAGACCTTCAATTCATTACGTAAGGTATTTCATAGGAATCATAATTATAAATATGAATTCAAATATATTATGTTAATTAGATCATATCATTAATTATTAAACGTGGGGAGGTAAAGCTACTCTTAGGCTGTGTGTTGTATTTTTTTTTTTTTTAAACGAGCAGCGCTCTCTTTTATTCAGTATCATGATTTAATTACACAGTTCATTCTCCCTGTTCAAAACTACCATAAACCCATTGGTGGTAACATGTGCTCGCTCCCACGATGAACAATAGTATATCCTTCTAGCTACATGTGCACCCCTCCAACGCTGCACAATTTCCTCTGTAAGAAAAATATCAACACATGAATAATGTCATTGCACTATAATCATTTGATAAGAACCTCACTCCCTTAGGGAACAATTCTGCTACGTCTGGCTGCTCAGAAATTTTTGTGGGGAAGACCTGATTCCCTTCTGGTATTTTACAAGTAGACAGACATTACAATACAGAAAGATATGACATTACACATGAACAGCAAAAGAATGAGAAGAAATCATGGTATTGTAAATAGGACCAAAAAACCACCATAACCTCCATAGTGTGTAATCGACCTCTGGCCTAATCTCATCAGCATTTTACATTTGATTAGCTACCATAGAAAGTTTGTTACAAGTTAGAGAAGCAATTTTAGTAGTCCAAGTTTGTGTTACCTGACTTTTCTTCATGTGGGTGACAAGTTTAGAGAAGCAATTTCAGTAGTCCAGGTTCATGTTACATGACTATTCTTTATGTGGAGAGAAGGTTTCAAAGGACCAAATAAAATCAGTACAATTCGAAGCACAGGACGTGTAACAGTACAATACAAGAGACATCATTATAAAAGACATCACATAAAAACACGAGCGAGATGTGAGATTAGGAGAGTAATGTCTTAGACGAATACCTCACCCCCCCCCCCCCCATGTTAACAGCTTAAAACTAATTGTTGACAAACCCGTATCGTAGCAGGATCTCAGCCGCCAGTGGCCTTTGAGGTTGCACACAGCATGGACTACATCATGGCTTCCAATATCTCCTTCCATTTCACAAAACGGTCCTGTTTTCCCATCAAACCACAAATATACTTTTCTACACATAGACTGTTGCGGAGTTCAATGCTCCAATCATATACTGACAGTTTGCTATTGTGAAAAAGTTTTTGCCGATGAATATAGTATTTTGCATGGAGACATATAAAATTAGTTATTTCGGCGAGGCTACCTTTATTGGTGGTGCCAATAATTAGATCTATTGGGTCAAGGCCCAAGACCAGTTTAGAACATGTCTTCAGCCAATTCCTTGCCTGTTCCCAAAACAACATCACTACAGGGCACTCTACAAAGAAATGGATTATAGAATCTGGTTCCTCACAATAAGAACAAATAGGTGAGGACAACACCTTAATTCGTAACAAGTAGCGATTTGTGGGAATCACCCTATGGATAATCCTAAAGAAAAAAGACTGTAACTTTGATTCCCTTGTGGCACGGCAGGCATTTCTGTACAGGCCCGCCCAGTCCTTGTCCGAAAGAAGTCTGTTCTTAGTTCTTTCCTTCCAGAAGGTCATGCCTGGTGAGATTGTTCTTTCTTTCGCTAGCAAAAAATTATACATCTTCTTATTATTGCAAGATAGTGCATTAAAAGAACCGTCACCATTATCTCCAATCATAAGGCTCATAGAATCTGACTTAAAATCATCAAAAGACATACTAGTCACCCATGGAATACCATTATAAACTTTGGCCCACATTGAGTTATCACACTTGACCTGATATACAGCCTCAATCTCATCTTTTGTCATAAATCTTTTGTTCCATATCAGATCTTGGACCTGAACTATGCCTGCCTTTTTCCATGTGCGAATAAGCAGGATCTCTACCTCCCAGTCCCAGCAAATAAACATGTTGTTCAAGAGAGGGTCGTTCTGTTTCTCTCTCTCACTCGTTGGGGGCTTGTTGTACAGGACTTTCCATTGTCTAATAATTTGTTTATAAAACTTCGGTAGTTCAGGGGGAGCCCTGAATTCCGCCTTCTCCAAAAAGAATTCCCAAATTGAGGTGTTAATACTAGCAAAGACTCTGAAGAACAACGTCCATGGTAAGAAATCATCTTTGCATAAACGTGAAATCCATTTATATCTGGACACCTCATACATAATTTTGATATCCAACAATTTCAGACCACCCAGCTCTATCGGTTGTCTGAGTACCTTGAAGGAGACCTTGCTACTCTTACTTCCCCATATAAAAGCGGCTACTATTTTACGGAATTCTATAAAGACTCTATCTGGGGTGTATAACACCGAAGAGCAGTATAAAATCTGAGGGATCAATAAACTATTCACAACCGTAACTCTACCTTTAATAGAAAGATTCCTATACGCCCAAAGTTTTGTTATAACCTGACATTTGTCCAGTTTATTTTGGAAGTTCAAGAGAAAATCTTCCTTGTGTGATGCCCCATTCCAAAAAAGAACCCCCAGTATCTCTACCCGATCAACCTTTGGTAGAGGAAGGAGAGCAAACTCGTCCCTTGGGTGCAGGCCAACCGGAAGAATCTTGGACTTTTCTTCATTAATCCTAAGGCCAGCCAAGTTTCCGAAGATCCTGATAATGTCAAGGACCCTCTGAACCGATTTCAGATCCCTCACTACGCAACACAGGTCGTCCGCAAACAGTGATAACTTAATTTCTTTCCCCGATAGTCGAATCCCTTTAATGCCTGGATTTTCCCTTAGCGCAATCGCTAGCAATTCTATTGTGAGGATAAACAAGTAAGGGGAGAGGCAGCAACCCTGGCGGGTGCCTTGTTCTGGTTTGAACCAACGAGTGTGAAAACCATTGTTCGAAACACACACCTCGGGGTCAGTGTACAGAATCTTAACCCATTTACAAAAGTTCGGACCAAAGCCAAAGAGCCTTAAAGCATTCCCTATTGCATCCCACCGGACTGAATCAAAGGCCTTCTCAAAGTCAATGCTCATTATAAAACCTGCCAATTTATTGTTGTTAAGATAGGAAATGCTATCCCTCAACAACCTGATGTTCGTGCCGATATATCTACCCTTCATAAAGCCTGTCTGATCTTGGTAAACAATTGAATCCAGACAACCCTGAACCCTTGAAGCAAGTAGTTTAGTTAAAATTTTATAATCAGTATTTAACATGGTGATTGGTCTCCAATTCCTAATGTCTTCCCTGTTAACCTTTTTTTTGGAATCAAAGTTATCACCCCCCTTTTCTGCTCTATGCTGAGGGAGTCATTCTCCTTGGCAAATAACAGCGAACTGAAGACCATATCCTCTATTTCCTCCCAAAAATATCTGTAGAACTCTGCTGTGAGCCCATCTGTACCCGGGCATTTATTATTGTTAAGATTTTTTAGAGTGGACTGGAGCTCCTCCTTGCTCAGAGGTGCATCCACTTTGTCCCTGTCTATTTCGGAGATCGTTGGTATGGCCTCATTAGCCACCAACCCATCCAGATGGTCAAAAAGATTGTCCCCCCCACCCTTGTCTGAATAAAGCTTCCTGTAGAAAGAATAGATTCTATGAGATACCCTGTCTGGGTTGGAGGTGATTTCTCCCTCCTGTGTCCTGATCTGGGAGATCAATTTACTATTGTAATTCTGCTTCATGATGTTCAAGAAGTATTTTGTTGGTTTCTCCCCATGTAAGGCCCAATTAGCTTTGGACTTGAACATAAGGTATAGAGCTTTCATTTTTTCAGCTCGCTCAAGATCGTTCCTAATGTTGTCTAGTTCTCTCTGTTCAGACTCCTCCAACTGTGAAATCTTACTCTCTAATTCAGTTATTCTTTTAAGACCTACTACCCTCTCCATATTTTCCTTCCGTCTTTTCTCTCTCGCATATGTGATTGTGAAGTCCCTGATTTTATATTTCAAGAAGTCCCATCTAGTATCAGGGCTTAGCTCATCATGAAGGGAAGACCACTGCTGAATAAGGCTTGAAAGTTGAGAGGTGTAAGCTTTATCTCCCAACAAAAAATTTTCAAATTTCCAGTATCCCGGACCCCTGTATTGAGAAGGTCGCTCAAGCTGTATCATAAGAAGGGAGTGATCAGTGTGAAGAGCAGAAACAATTTCCGGATACTTAATTCTATTCTTAAAGTCATCGGACACAAACCAGTAGTCCAGCCTAGAACACTGTTTTCCCCTGCGGAAGGTAAATTTCTTTTGACCAGGATGGGACTCTCTCCAGATATCCGTCAGGTCAAAAGCCTCCAGGAGGTTTAAGAGAGCCTGACGGTATCTGCTGGACCTCTTCCCTGTGGCAGCAGGAAGATCCAGGTGTGGTAGAAGGGCTATGTTAAAATCTCCCCCCAAAAGGATAGGAAGATCGGAAAATTTAGACAGGAGCTCTCTCAACGACAACAGTAAGTCAGTTTGTTGTTGAGGCTTGTCTTGTGTTGGAGCGTAAACACTGCCAAGCACTAATTCATCCCCATCAATCTGTAAATGCGCAAGTACTATTCTTCCTTCTTCGTCTGAAACGTGTTCCCGTAGGACTATGTCCGGGTCCGGGGGTAGGGCGATGGCTACTCCCCCTGCCTGAGATGATCCATTAGAGAAGATCATTTTGCCCCCCCATTCCATTTCCCATAATTTATTAGACTCTCGCTCACTGTGGGTTTCCTGTACTATGAAGATATCTGTAGTTTTTCTAAGCTGGGAAAATACCACTTTTCTCTTAGTCCTGTCCCCTAGCCCATTGACATTCAGACACCCAATCCTAAGGTCTCCTTGCCCCTTAGTCCCTCTTCCTTTATCCCTACTCATACCCAGAGATATCATCAAACAAATGATCAGTCCTCCCTTTGCAAGACCAATCACTCCCCCTCTCTAACCATGTATTACCCCCCTTCATATCTCGTCTCTCATCAGACAACACAGAATTTATGACACAGAAAAAGAAAAAACATTGAACATCATCATACCCCAAAAACATGAAACATTCCATTCCTTCATTCATTTCCGAGCTTTTGTTCCCAGAAGTAGGTACCCCCCCCCAACTCCAAGAACATCCAGCCCAAATATTCCAACACTTCAAAGTCTCCCCCCCTCCTCTGTGGCCCTGCCAAGCACCACTAGTGGTAGAGGGACAGACCAGGAGTCATTATCAAACAACCATGACCCCACGATACAGCCCCCCCCCCATGCCCAGCCGGCATGGTCACAAGGTTCTTCGTTGGGGAAAAATAATCCCCCCAGTCTCTCCATAGAACACCATAGTTTTTCCTTTATTTATTTATTTATTTTATTTTTTCTTGTTTCCCCTTTTTTTTCTTTCCCCCCCCTCCCTCCCTCCCTCCCTTTCCCCTCCCCTTTTTTTCCTCTGGACAGCCCCTAAATACTGTCTAGTCAGCAACACCTTATTCATTGGATATTCCCCTCGGTGCCCAAACACAGCCCATTCAGCAACTCAAAGTCTTTCGAAAAATCCTTAACTACGGCCTAGTCAACAACATCTTATCTATTGGTCAAAACTCTTGTTACTCAAGGACAGACCGTTCGGCAACTTAATAATACTGGGGACCGAGGGTAACTATCCAAGGGATCAGCCCTCCGTTTCATTGTTCCAGGGTGTATGACACCACAGGAAATAGTCGTCTTAGGCCCCGAGAGGAAATTCCAGTTGAGAAAATTAACAATAAACATCAATCTTACATATTAAGATGTATTGGAGCAATGCATCAACAATCAAATGAATTATCAGTAATACCTTGTCCTCAGGTTATCAATTAAGGCACAGAGATAAAAAACCAAAAGACTCCCACCTAGAGAGTTAGCATAACACAAATCCTTACACTCTTACTCCCCAAGGCACATCAAGACACCCTAAGTTATTACACCAAGAGTCCAGTGATTTATCTGTAAGACTATTCCGTAAGGCTTAACCTCAAAAGACAAATGACATATCAGGAAAACCATATTTCTTGGTAGATGCAAGTCTCATGGGTAACTCCAGACCATCATGGGTTCATCATATACATCTTATACCTCTTTAGCAACGTATCCTCATCTTGTTAAAATCATGGCTACCTGGTCTGGCCAGTTAAATCACTCTGCAACAGAACATAATGCCAGCTACAAATACCTATATTCAACACTTTCCCAAAACTTCAAATTAAAATCACTCCATATGTGTGTCCACATTTTGTTGTTGTTTCAAAGCTACCGTATCTGAACCATAAATTTATCATACTACATATTATAGTAACAGTTACAAACACCAAACCAGCACATTCTAAAGAAAAGTACCCACCTTCTTATATACTCAAGGCTGACGTACTCGGGCTGTTAGTTCACCACACTGTATGTTATAGTACCTACTACAAAGCATATCGCCAATACTATCCCAATCCAGCTGAGTAAAATCCCTGCCCCTTCTCTCTCTTTTCCAACTTCCCCCCTCAATAAAACAACAGTAGCTAGTGCAGTTGGTGAAAACAGTGTTGTACACGGGCCACTATCAATCGACTGTTTTGCGTGTAATAGACCCTCTCCATACATATTGGATTTCAACCGCAACCCGCCTCCATGTCTTACCCTGTTCACAAACTATTCAGTAATCGTAGTATTTTAACTCCCCAGTCTCTGAGAAGGTCAACTCCGGGATGAATACCATCAGGGAGTAGTAGCTCATAATAAGATTTTGTTTTCCCATCTCTACAGCGATGTATCATACGTTGAAGCCAGGGAGTAGGGACTGAGTTCATACAATTCAGAGCTACCAGCCCTCTGTTGATGTCAGTGGCAGCAGCATCTATGATAGACTGAATGTGTACCACCTCTTCGTTGTCCGCAGGGCAACCAGAGCACGTTGCGAAGTTGAGACCCACTCACTGTTCGGCGAAAAGATGTGCCGCTATAAAAGCGGATTGTCACTTGATGGTCTGGGACATATTGATGGAGGTATCCGCCTACGGAGTCCATCACCACCACTAAAACAGGCCATGAAGACAGCATGAATATAGGCCGAAACTCTCTGAAGAAAGATGTCAACTCACGCTACTCCGATCCTTCGTCAAGTGGCTGAGCCTCGATCAGCCCCGAGGCGCACCCTTCCGCTCTGGGGTTGATGATGTCACTAGACATTGTCGTGCCTGTTTGAGCAGCGTGTTGTTGAGTAGGACAAGAGCCTAGGTCCCGCCTCAGCTCCATAAGGCTGAGGCCCAGTTTATTATGCCCTTTTCCTTTGAGGCCTGCACGCACCTCCTGAAGAGTTAGGCCTCCTCCCCATTTCAGATCCCTCGTAGCTTCTACCAATTTCCTTGCACCGGTGTGCAACAGTGCAACCCTCAGTTCCTCATTTTGCCTGAACTTTTCTCTTAGGACTCTGGCCAAGTCTTGGTCCTCCTGTTGTTCCCAGGCCCTTGAGGTTTTCACTCCCCTCGAAATCCTCTTGATTTTGTATGGGTCATCATGCGATAGAATACGTTGAGCACTGACTTTGTCCCCACAAATATTTGCCTTGGCCGAGGCATAAGCCTGCTCAGCCGAGCTGTAGGCCTTCCCATCGATCCGGATCTGACATTTATAGAAGTTTGACAGAGGGGCGTGGGGACCCTGAAAATGAACAGAGTCCTCCTGGAAAATTGTAAAGGTATTCCCCAAAGACACGGTCCGGAAGTTGGTCCAGGTCCTGAGGGCCATACAACCTGCCCTCAATTACAACCCGGTCTCCTCCCTGGACTAGCCTAGAATTCAGGCCTAAATTGCAGGCGTTGTCTGCAACCGCTCTCAAAGTGGCCCTCTGCTGAATCATGCTCTCCGGGATATCTTCAGAAACCCAAATGTTCTTAGTTCTGTTTTGTTTCAGCAGCTTCGTCTTGTTTCTAAGTATTTCTAATTTGGCGGATTCATGGAGCATTGTTACTCTGATGGGCCTCGGACGTCTACCGCTGACAAACTTACCCACTCTGTGCGCCAAGTCAATTTCCGTAGGATGCAGGTGAACCCCAGTTGCATCGAAAATGTCCATGGCTATTTCCCTAGTTTTCTCATATCTCATCTCAGGAACCCCCGAGATAAGCAGAGATTTTGCATTAAGTTTCTTCAAAATAGAGGTGTCTGCCGTGCTGGCAGAATGAGAGGCCCTTGACACAGCCTCCAGTTTCCCAATCCTTTCCTCAAAGACCCTTAATTGGTTCTCCCTGGATCCCATATCTTGTTCTACTGAGATCCTGAGGTCGTCCCCATCAATGTCTACCTGACCTGTGTAATCTTTCAACATTTCAATATCATTCGTGGAAACTTTTAGTAAACCCTCCAGTTCCACACACCTTGTTTCCAATGATGCAACCCTGTCCGTCAAGTTAATGTTTTCTTTTTCTATCCTATCCATCCTCTCAATTAAACTCCTCACGTCAACGTTAAAAGAGTCCAAATCCATCTGAGGGGAGGAATCACCATTCCTGGAACAAGATCCTCCGTTTGATTTTGTACCATGTTTCTTCGTTTTTGGAGCCATTTTCATAGCCGCTAGAGTTGGGAACTCTTCAGAACTAGAACTGTCAATCACCGCACTATGTCTGACGCCGTCCTTGGAAGCAGAATTCCTCGTCTGGCGTCCACTCATCTCAGTTGTACCAAAAGTATTTCTTGAATGTGCACCAAACTTTCCCTTGGCAATCTCTGAACACCAATAAAATTTGAGTTCAATAATCGACCGCTATCGGTAGTGATAACCTAGGCAAAAAACGGTGATGACCTAAGACGTTGTGAGTGCCTTCATTCCCTCAATTAATTAAAGTTTCATCAACCAGGCTGGAGAATTAAAAATTGGGATGGGTGCTCTAACCCAGGAGTTGGGGGGGATTAGACCTGAGATATTTAAGCCTCCATCAATGCGTCCATTGTTGCCAAAGGGTCTCCTGCCATTACCGTTTAGCAGAGTTTACTAATAAGTGTTGCTTGCATGGTACTTCCCGAACACCCTCAGGCAGACTTTTGTTGTCAGCTTGGCAAATTTGATGTTTAAACTACACTTTGCTTACACACAGATTGGTTGAGTTTGTGGAACCCCTGTACACCAGGTGTATATGCTCAGATGGGCCGTTTTTGTCACTTTCCGAACGCCCCCACTTCTGGAAAGCTCAGATAAGCAGTCTATTAATAGCCCACACGTAAGTGCGGCCGTTTCTGTATTATCGCTCTTTGTTTGTGTATGATTATGTATTCATGGACTGTTCCTACTCATTGGATGGGCTATGATACCAACCGTAAGAATCCTGATGCCTGTTGAGGTACTATTGCCTGTATAAAGTGCATGGATTCACGTTATTTCTGTAGATAATAACGTAAAAAAACGGCCGCCGATGTGAAGCTGTCCGTTACTCGCGGGTGCGTTCGGAAACCAGCTCCTGTGTGTTGTATTGGCTACCAGAAACTACATTAATTCCAACCAACAGCGAGATACCCTTAGGGAATATTGAATCATTAATTATAACTTAATTATATGATAATCAATATTGGTTAATCTGATAATAATCTAGTTAACCATTTCCCAGCCGAGAATGCCTCAAGGCATTCCAGCGGCTACAGCCGGAGACTTCACCTACCTTGTCTTCTTTTCTGCCTTTCAGAAGTATTCATATGTAGAAATAGTCAATCATTGTCCAGCAATCGATTTTAAAAGTTAACTCCTCCTGGAGATGTCAATGCTGAATAGGCACAAGTCGAATTTTCCAAATTCAATATATCAGCCTGGACATTAAATATATGTAGATGATCCTTAGAGTGTGGGAGATAACCACATATAGCCTTGTAATGATCAAACTCTATTAGAATCCTGAGGCGAATCAATTTGAAGAGACCACTGTAATTCTCTGGTTGATTGTTCATAGTATAATCAATGGCGAAATAAGCCAATATATAGGCACTGCTCGAATCTAATTTTTCAAAAATCTAAGTCCCAAATCATCCAAAATACACAAAATTATATCAAAAGAAAGTAGAGAAACCGTAGTTTACGAATATTAATGACTCCAGATGTAGATTCGAAGTTAAATCCTCATAATAAATGATTTTCTAAATTGTGTCTTGCCCAGCGCCTAACTCCCCTACCACCCCCATAGTAAAGGCTCAGCCTAGATGACCATTTTCGTTAGTTAATTTCTAAATTCTCCGCTCGTTCAAATTGAATGATATTTCGTATGAACAAACCTCAGACAGTGTAGATTGACCTAATATAAGTCTCCTTCCATAGATTCAAGGTGCAAAGCCTAGAAAAAAACATTTTAAACGAGATGTCTTAGAACCTAGCTATGGCACGATAAGCCATTTTATTCACTGAGTACTTTTAATTTTCAAAGTCCCACATTGTACGAAATACACAAAATGTATATCAGGAGAAAGCTAAGGGCCTGTAGTTTACGGACATTAATGTCTCCAGATGTATATTTTCAGTTAAATCTTCATAATAAATGATTTTCTGAATTGTGCCTGGCCCAGATCCGCACTCCCCTTCTGAACCTATAGTAAAGGATAGAGGGTGCATATGACCTGAGCATCATGAAGCTGAGAGTGTGCAGTTTACGTTAGAATATACGGCAATTCATTTATCTAAGATTTAAACCCCGAAAGAGCTGATCTATTTAGCCGAAACACAAAAATGTGTAATGCCGACTTTCTTTTTTCGATTATTATTTCTAACCTGTTCTAACCTGGACAATATTCACATAGAAAGGAAGCTTACAGTGTGTAGAATATAAATACATATATTATTAATCATTAATCTAAAGTTTAAACCCGGTGTGAGCTGATTTCTAATGACAGCTCGACCAACCTAACTACACAGTACAAACAATGGCAGATCGAGCTAGGCCAGAATTCAACATGCGTAACTCGCATCTTAATATTTTAATATCTTGGTCTCTTCTCGTCCAAATTTTAAAAAATATGTACGGGATCAAACCTTGGAGCCTATAGAAGGTGAATATACACTTTCCTGTGGTTAATTCTAATGTTTAAACCCTGTCCGATATGATTTAGAAAAGCTGCTCGAAAATTCGACTGAACCAGCAAGCTGACTGCGTAATGCCCAAGGTTAAATTTGAATTATTAAATCTGAACTCGTCAAACCTGGACAATATTCACATAGAAAGGAACCTTACAGTGTGTAGAATATGAATATATATATTATTAATCATTAATCTAATGTTTAAACCCGGTACGAGCTGATTTCTAATGACAGCTCGACCAGCCTAGCTACACAGTATAAACAATGGTGGATTGAGCTAGGCCAGAACTGAACGTGCGTAACTTGCATCTCAATATTTTAATATTGTGGTCTAAATCTGACGAAATATGTATGGGAACAAACCTTGGAGCCTATAGAATGTTAATATATACTTTCCTGTGGTTAATTCTAATGGTTAAACCCTGTCCAAGCTGATTTTGTTAAGCTCGTCTAAAATGTGGTTAAATATGAATGATTAAATCTGAACTTGTCTAACCTGGACAATATTTACATAGAAACAAACCTTACAGTGTGTAGAATATGAATATACATATGATCAATCATTAATCTAAAGTTTAAACCCGGTGCGAGCTGATTTCTAATGACAGCTCGACCACCCTAGCTACACAGTATAAACAATGGCGGATCGAGCAAGGCCAGAACTGAACGTGCGTAATGCGCACCTTAATACTTTAATATCTTGGTCTCTTCTCGTCTAAATCTAAAAATATGTATGGGAACAAACCTTGGAGCCTATAGAATGTTAATATATACTTTCCTGTGGTTAATTCTAATGGTTAAACCCTGTCCGAGATGATTTTGTTAAGCTCGTCTAAAATTTGACTGAACCAGCAAGCCAACTGCGTAATGCCTAAGTTTAGATATTGATTATTAATTCTGAACTTGTCTAACCTGGACAATATTTACATAGAAACAAACCTTAGAGTGTGTAGAATGTGAATATATATATATATGATTGATCATTAATCTAAAGTTTAAACCCAGTGCGAGCTGATTTCTAATGATACCCTGACAACCCTACCATTCAAGCAGTGACATGGCTTCCCATATATTCACCCTTATAATCTAGACTGTACTCTATAGAGGCTTTGCCGATCTTATTTATAAAACGTTAGGTTAATTCCATCGTGTCAAGTCTGACACCCTCCTATAGCTGCTGATCAGAGGAATATGATGCTGGTCTCAGTTTACACTGTTGACACCATAGGATGATATAAATGGCAATTTTGTGGGTTGTTGAATCAACTTGTAGCAGACGGCCTAGCAGACATGGCGCTGTCACTGGACATGACACGTATCCTTACAGGCTGAAAGATCTGAAGTTATCACAGTATTGACCGCACTGTCGTTTGGTTTTCCGCCATAATATTTATATCCTCTTGTAGGCACAAGCCTTTCCTTCAACGTGCTGAGCTCCATTTATGTTGTTAATCCGCTATTTGACAAAGGGAAATGATTTTACACAGCATCCATTGCATAGAGGAATCTGCTTAGCTATCCATATTGACACTAACACTCCCGCCCCCGCCAACGGTTTTGCTATGGTGTGCGAGTTCAAACTTTCGATATTGCTTAGATCACCTTAGGACTTGTTTTATTTCATAATACTTTAGAATCGTGTAGGTAGGGATCATATTTGAATATGTATGGGGGTTTTATCGACTTTAGCGTCTATATATATTGATGCGAACAAATCTGCTAGAGTAGTGTGTACAGCCTGGGATCCGCGGTTATTTTTTTCATTGGTGCCTATTTTGGGCCAACTTCGATTCAAGTTTTCATATATTCAACAGTTGATTTTATTCGCAAAATACATATACACAGCAAGCTACAGATCTTTTGCTTATCATAATGGTCATCTTTTATTCATAAATCATCAATTTGTGGAGAAAATGGCAAAATTCTACCACTACCACCTTCAAAACAAGGGACGCGCACCGTTCACGGCAAAAGAGGCCGGCCGTTGAAACGTCCACTGCCGTAGGATTGCCGCCCCGGGTGAGGCGTGCGGCCAACAAAGGGTTAATTTCTATGTGTCTTCTTTATAGGAAAGAGGTCAGAGAGTGAAGTATGGTTCATATATTTAATAGGCAATGTTCACAGTTATAACAGTTCACAATACTTCCAGGATGGAATTCTGGGTAATCATATAAGTCGTCAGTTGACTCCACATAAGATAGGTACACTTCACTCTTTGAAATACCTCATACAATTATGAGTATAATTGGACACAGTTCATAGTATTGACAGCAAAGCCAGTTCATTTGACCCATGGTCTAACCTGGCAAGGTGTCTCATTCTAGTGTCAATAGTTACTGTCAATGAGTGTCTCTTTTTACACCAAGATAGTTCTGTGGAGTGAGATCAGAGTCTAAGATGGACTAGACATGAGCTCGTATAGGCACAATGAGCAAGAGGAGACATACAACATACAACAAAGGTAGATGGCATAACTCACCAATAATGATATTTTCCTAAAATGACTTAAGTCCTTGTGAGAAAGTCAACCAATCTCAATTCCTAGATGATTTCCTGACAATGTCAGATCTCAGATCCTAATATCACTTCACTCTCACAGGTGAGAAGTGAAGGTGAGATAAGTCCTGTGATGTTTGTAGTATATCAGAACCGTGTAGTAGTGGCAGTAAGCTCAGAAGAGTCCCTGAGTTCTGAGCTACTGTGGGCAAACTCACACCAGTAAAGTTCTGGTAGCTATGCCTGTCTACCCGATTTCTATCCATACTAACAGGTGCAGGCTTCATGCTCATAGGAAGCTCATACCCATCTGAACAGCAGGAGATGATGTTAGAGACTGAAGATCCTCTCACTGCGGATCCAGCTCAAAGAGTGAGGATTTGGAAGAGGATCATGGGTAATTTTGAAATAAGCTCACCCTAGACCAATAGGCAGCGAGACTGCGTTAATATATTCAGTTAGAACCGGGGAAAGCCTTTAGGGGCTTTCCCTATGAGTCATAGGTGACGTTTCTCTATTCTAACAAACGTATCAAATTTAACTCATTTACCTCATTACAGTTGACGCAAAACCGTGCACTTAGAACTATTGGTAGATTCTGGAATGTCCGTAAAGGTATAATTGATATGCATCAACAGTTAGGTATCGACTTTTTAAATAATAGAAGGTGCATGCAGTTATTAAACGTTATGTATAAATGGTCCCAAGACATATCGCATCTGGATCTAGTTGTTAGACGCACTAGAAGTGATGAGAATATTAAGTTTATTATTCCAAATGTCAATTATAGTAATTACTTGCGTAGCCCCCTGTATCGCGGTCATACCCTATGGTCAAAGCTGAGTCGTGATATTCAGAAAAGTGAACCATACAGAGTGTTTAAAAAAGAGGTGAAAACAATCCTCCTATGACTGGCATTAGTGTGTTGTGTGTAACATTATTCACCTACCATCTCATCTCATTACCATTGTACTGTATATCTTACTTTGTTGTTTTTTTTTGTTTGTTTTTTTTGTTTGGATATTGTGTTTTCTGTATAATCCTTCGCAGAATGAAACTTTGTATGCTGGACTATGTATCGCTGCAGTGGAAGATCTAACCCTGAGTTAGAACTGCTTTATGCTAAATAAAAAATTAAAAAATAAAAAGAACTCAATTAAGTTCAAAGAGTGATGAGCACATGTAAAGAAATAACAAGAGTAAAGGTCAGCGATGACCGAGCACATGTCAAATGCACAGTGACTAATAAAGAGAGCAAATTCTGTTAGGACACCCATTACCCCTCTCCACTAGGAACGTTGTATTTTTGATTAATGTTATGACTTCGCCGTGACATTAACAACCTTAGCAATCCGTCACTGGCAACATGTAGAGTTAGAGTAGCAGTCTGGGTGTTGTGCTACAAACGATGTGGTAATATTCTATCACAACAGGGGCCGACAGAGTACCTGCACTAATCACTCAATGAGGCCTGTAGGGGGCGCCACACTCAGTCTTTGTGATTTCTGGGCACTCCCAGAGATTTGTGGCCTCGAGACCGATTTTTGTATACATGTGATACATAATTATCATTATTATATAGAAGGTAGACTTTTAGGAGAACCAGTAGGGGAGGTATTTCCCTGGGCAACTGTCGAGGCAATTGGTCAGGAATTGTGATGTTTTACGCTGGGGGTCGTTATAGGCTTATCAAGCCTTTTCCCTAAATGTTTGAGTTGAAAACTCTTCAGGTCTGAAATGAACAGGTCTAGTCCTGATCAGTGTTTCTGTAAAATATGGTGAATATTGGTAAAATATTAACGGACTCCTATACGGTTTGAGAACTAATCGTTCAACCCTTAATCGGTAGATGGGTATAACTAATCAGCCGATTTTTATAAACATTACATTGTTAGAAAGATGGGACTTCTTGGGCCTATCCGTTGAGATATACATGATATATCTGTGTTACGGATAAAATTTCCTGTCATAGAATGAACATCGGAATTGTTGAGGTGAAAAACATTAAACCATGTTACCTCCTGTTTTCACAGCAATTTAATGAAAAATCTATCGCGATGACATATAGCAATAAACATCCTACTTTCTTAAGCATTTCAAGATGATTAAAATGATATCCATATTATCCAGTTCTGATAGATATCTCCTGAGATAATGGACTATTTAGACAGATGACATAGGTCAGTGGGGAATTTCTGTGGGGGTTCATGGGCTGTGACAGAATTGGGTAATTTAGCAGTTGTTTGTTGGCATTGCCGCAGGTGATGTAGCTATCCTCTAAAACACCAGGGGAAGCCACCAATTCACCAGGCCCTACCTGGTGTGAGGTTACTCAATCTACAACGGTGCTGAAGATCACGCACATGAACAGACTGACTCTATTACTCCCGTTTTTCATTTTTATTTTTTATTTTCCGTATTATTTAATAAAGGTTTATTGGAGGATAGGAACCAAGCCTCCACTGCCCAAGACAGCGTTGACTTGGTAATCCCTGCCCTGAGACATAGAGAGTATATGTCGATATTAAACAGTAAAAAGGAACTTTTTATTTTTGAAAAGGAAAACATTGATTTCAATGAAAACATTGAAACATGGTATCCCTGTCAAATGCTTTAACAATCATTATTTTCTGTTTTCCACATGTCTTTTACAATATGCCACAAATACCATGATATCAGAAAATCACATAAAATATTTACTCTTTGTAACCTGTCAGGATGGTATGTTACATCAGAAATATCACAGCCTGGCAATATAGTATCATATTAATCGTCTTGGAATCCCTAAGAAGATAAGGTTTTATATCTATAGGTCATCGCGATAGAGTATTCATTAAATCACTGTGAAAACAGGAAAGTAACATGCTTGTGTGTTTTTACCTAAATAATCGAGATGTTCAATCTATGACTGGAAATCTTAGCCATAATACAGGTATATGATTATACCAACAAATAGGCCAAAGTTTTAGTTTTTTTTAAGAATGTTTTGTTCATAAAGATCGGCCTGTTATTCACAATACAACAACAAATTACAATTTTAGTTAACTCTGTGCCTATGGTACTGGCTTCACTTCTGCAGCGCTCGCCTCACTCTGGAGTGCGGAAATTTCACTGGTCCCTGGCTGGTACAAATGAGATACATAGAAACAGTGCAACCCGTTATCACAGTGACTGCCGCGCCACGCTTATGTGCAAGTGCTAAAGCTATACAATGCTACATGTGACTGATACAGATACGTCAGCCCACTGGGGCACGTGATGTGGATCGAGGCCAACGCTCTCCCAGCGTATCTCCCGTTGCGCTTGTCCTTATAAGACCCACGTCTCTGCTAGGAGAATGTCAACAATGTATGGGGTCAACAAGCCTAATCCATTGATAGCACGTTGGAGCAACGAGTAAGAGCTGGGCCCGGCCACCCCTACCCTACGTGAATACGGCTTATAGTTCCATTTCACCCCGAGCCTATCCCAGCTACAGCTGTACGTTCTCGCCTACAAGAGTGGTGGGGGTCTCATATCTATTTGAGACTTGCAGGAGTGAAGGTTTGTTTATAAAAGACAAGGACATGCTCTAGATCACACACTCACAGTTTTACGATGGCGGACTATCTAGATTTCGGCTATAATATACAGCGCATGTATGAAGACTTGGAGCTTTCAGCAAATGAGACACAAGGGTGAGTATGGATATTCGTTCACGTACTCAACCCTTTCTAGTGTTTGACTGGTATGTGTACAAGAATTATGTCCGTCCTTGCTTGCAACATGCATTTACAAATGTGTGTCCCGGCATGGACTTTGTCATCCAAGTCCGTGGTCCTGGCAAGGCTCCCAGTGTTTGGTTGGTCATGCTTGAGAATGCCCTGTGTGTATATGTATGCATGTGTGTCTGTATATGTATGTATATATGGGTCGGATTTTTGAAACCTGCTAAATTCCGCTTTGATCATGGGATAAAACATGCAAAAATTTTTTTTAGAATAATACTTCTTTTTATATTTTATGTTAACCACCTACTAAGTACCTTCCAGAAAAACATTATTCCAACAAAATCAGATGAATGGTTTAGATTTGAGAGCCTTTTGAAGTTGTGTATAATACTGCAGTTTGTCCAGCCCCCTAAATATTGGAAATTTCAAGAAATGTTATAAATGCTTATAACTTAAGAAAGACTAATATTATATGATGACACACATTATATTTTACCCAGAAAACCTTTATCATATATTAGATTTAAAAGAAAAGCTCTGAACCATATTTGGGGTGTTGGACAACACGAGGGGTGTCGGACAACACGAGGGGTGTCGGACAACACGTTAATAGAATTGCTCAGAACAATGAGAAAAATTAAATTTGAGGCTATAATCCTTTATATCTTTAATGATGTGATAATAAGCTATATTTAACAAAGCACACCACTCAATTACTGATAAAAAACAACCCCAAAATCATAACTTATATCATAGCATGTTGTCCGACACCCCGGGGTGTCGGACAACACGTTTTCAGTTTTTGAACCATAAAAAGTAAAAAAAAATTATTTAGAAAAAAATCAACCTGGGTATTCATGAGTGGTAGGGGTTCTTAACATAATCAGGGATATTTGTTATTCCATTATGATTATTAGTTCTTTTATACATCCTTTAGAGATGTGTGGTCCAACACACAATTTTTTGGAAAAATATCATCATGGAATCATAATGTTCTGATATCAGAATGGAAATTCCGATTGTGTTGAAACTTTCAGGTATCACAGCCAGGATTCTTGTCAGCATTGTACAATAAAGGAAAATTAATTTCTCTCAATATATTTCATTAGTATTGTCCACTGAAAGTCGGGGTGTGGAACAACATGCTCTATGGGTCTCTATGTTGGAAAATTTGAAGGTCCTAGATATTTTTCACCATTTTAATATTTTTTCAATCTTTTACCAATTTTCAAAATTATATTGTCTACACTTCTCATGACATATGCTTTAAACATGTTAATAAATACAATTGGCTCAAAATTGTGTCTCCCAGATTTTGAACAAAGTGAAAATCACTAGAAAATCACAGTTTTTGTTGATTTTCGGAAGGAAAAATTCCTCAGAGCTCTACAAAACCCTATGTTGGAAAGAAAGACTATCAAAAGATGCACCAGATATTTTCATTTTTACATTGATGAGATACGTTTATACAACATGAACCTTGAATAAGCTTATTTTGGCAATTTAGCAGGTTTCAAAAATCCGACCCATATATATATGTGTGTGTGTGTGTGTGTGTGTGTGTGTGTGTGTGTGTGTGTGTGTGTATGTGTATGTATATATATATATATATATTTATATATATATATATATTTATATACATATATATATATATATATATATATATATATATATAGAGAGAGAGAGAGAGAGAGAGAGAGAGAGAGAGAGAGACAGAGAGAGAGACAGAGAGAGAGAGAGAGAGAGAGAGACAGAGAGAGAGTGTGTTCACCTAAACTAGTAGAGGTGTATGGACTCTTAGATCATCCAAAGGGATATTTGCTTATGAGGCTCTCAATCTGACATATGGCTTTTTAAGGCGGCTTAGAAAGGTTTGGTAGGTGTTTACGCTGTGGCAACAGCCACGTGCATATCACGGTAAGATCGAGGATAACAGACAGGCACGAAAACGAAACACAGTGACATAACCGAGACTCGAATCTCGGACCCCGCGACCTCCAGTGCGTTACCGACTGAGCTAGCATATGTATATGCATGCATGAAAATAAACAAGGACTATAAACAGGCACATACATTCTTATCTCGGGGTTGTGATTGATCATCGTCTAAGCTTTAACCCTAATATGGATGAAATAAAAAAATTATTTCAACCAAGGACTGTTCAAATTGAGAAAGCTGCATCACTTTATAAATTTATTGTACATTACAACATCTGAATACACCAGGGGGCCGTTTCACTAGAAACCCTAGGTCTGTTGTACGAGTGATAGGGGGCGACTGGCCGCTAGTGTGAGTGCTGGGGATTCCCCCTGAGGCTGTTTCAGCCTTGGGCGCGATGACGTCATCGCAGGGACTCCCGAGTCGTCGCACATGCGTGAGGCGCTCTCCATAGGTGGAAGACAGACTGATTCGGACTTTTGAAGTGGCAACACCATCTCCAAGAGTTAAGTCTCATTATCCTCTAAGGTAAGTTCTCTGATATTAAGGTTCAGATGTAATATTCTTACAAATTGTCACCCCCAACTTTTGATAAATAAACAAGAGGCCAATATTAAGTGATATCTGGCATACTATAAGTAATTTCCTGGAAGTTTCATTCTTCACATTGTCTCATCTTGGATCTCACAGAAGAGTATTCTTCATTGTGTTCTGTCTAGGCCAATATATTCATATATCTGGCAAAACACCTACCTAATATAATTTTCACTGTTTCTGCTTTGACTACAAGGCATACTAGGAGAAAACGCCCTAACTGTGGCCGAACTATGTCTTAGTTCGAGGTCACCTGTGGTGGACGTTCGCCCCGACGCCGCAGGCGGAGGGGCGAACGTCCATCACAGGTGACCGAGAACTAAGACATAGTTCTGGCCACAGTCAGGGCGTTTTCTTATTATTACATACCTTAATTTGATGATAAAAGGCTATTTTGTTAACTTTCCAAGTCGTTGACTCTCTTCCCGCAACCCCTCCCTGTCGTGATACTGCCAGTGACTTCCCATGCTTGTACGCACACGCAGCGCGGCCCACTAGCGGGAAAACTCGGCAACGGTCGACGTGGTACTGGAACTCTGGTAGCCAACGTAATTATGACGTTGACAACGCGGAGCGCCAGCGAAAGATCCACTCTCCACGCAGAGATTCTGCGCTCTACTTCCTGTGGCCGCATGTATTAGCAAGCGATAGTACCGCGAAAGATCTGCTGGGAAAGTGCGATCGGACTTGTGTGGAGGCAGATATGCCAGGAACCAGCGTTAGCATGTCTGTGCGTCGCCCGTTGCGGATCGTGTTGTTGTTATTGATCAATTTTACATATATGAGCAGTTTAAACGGTGTCTGGTGAATCCAAATCGTTAGGTACTTCGATATTTGGTCATTAGGAACTCGTAGTTGTTACAGGGGGCGTGTATCACGAGTTTAAAGTCGCGATTCGACGACGTTCGCCATGTTGTTTTTGGTCGCGATGACGTCGATTACGCACGCTTATCGAATAGCAGAGTCTAGGCTCGATGCACGGTAGAATTGTGCAGTAAGACGAAGCGCACCATAGTGGGCCGGAGTCGCGATATACTACACCCCTGTGAGAGGGTCGTATTTGAGTGATGTTCGGCTATAGGTATGTAATAATATATAGGCCAATATATTTATATATCTGGCAAGATACTTACCCATAGCAACTTCCACTGTTTCTGCTTTGACTACAAGATAAACTGTATAGGCCAATATATTTATATATCTGGCAAAACATCTACCTTCAGCAACTTCCACTGTTTCTGCTTTGATAACAAGGCTACTCTATCGGCCAATATATTTATATATCTGGCAAAACATCTACCTATAGCAACTTCCACTGTCTCTGCTTTGACTACAAATTGTTCTGCATAGGCCAATATATATTTATATATCTGGCACAGCACCTTTACACAGGGATATCATCTAAATATATATTATTTTCATCTAGAAGCATATTTTGTGTGGCAGCTGGACCCCACCATTTCTATATCTAGATCTAGTTCATAACTGGCCAATATAAATTAATATCTGGCAAATACTATTTGGAGAACTGTGACTATATTTCTGCCACCAGATATTTTGTGCATGATCCCAAGATACACTGGGCCAATATTTTAATATCTGGCATATCTTGGTGCAATATTGTGAGCCAATATTTTAATATCTGGCATAACTTAACACAATATTGTTAGCCAATGCATGACATCTGGCATTTCACTGAGTGAAAATAACATCTAACTGTCCTGCATGCACACACTGCATTAACATCACACCCTTGAGACAGTATCCTGAAAAGTAAGTTAAGAGGGTATAATACAGATAACATAGAATAAGTCAGTGATTGTGTAGTCCTGCTTTTTGCATTCACACATATCACCTGGCCCTTGTTACCTAATCTCTCAGTTTCATACTGAGACATCCCAACCTCTTTCTTCTACTTTTGGGTGCTTGGCCTAAGCCAACAAAATGACTGGGCCCAAGGCGATTTGCATAAATGCAGCAAGCGTTGATGACCTCAAGGCAGTCCCAGGTATTGGAGCTGTACACTTTCGGGACATCCTTCAGTGCTTGAAGGATTGGGGTCCTTTCTCGGCAGTGGCAGAGATGCTGCCCCATCTCAATCCGGACGTGGGCAGGATCCTTCAGGAGGACGTTGTGAATGGCCACATGGTGTTCAACGTGGAGGACGAGGGCGTGGAAGGCATGCGGCCGACTCTTCCACCTGACATAGACTCATCACGAGACTATGATACGCTGAAAGCTTCGTGGCAAAAGCTGGCCTAACGTGTGAAACAGCTGGAGGGGGAGAAGAAGAACCGGGACACCGAAAATCCACCCTCGGGATCGGGCACCCAGCCGAAAAAGCCTGTGGATGACCCAACAGAAATCTTTATCTGCACATGGGAGGCCTTCCTGCGGCAAAACCCCCAGTTCCGCCAAGGGACGAAATCTCCATTGGGTAAGGCTGGGCTGGACAGCCCAGGACAGGACGAGAGTTAGCTACCATTAGCCCCACCACACCACTCAACACCTGTCCATCAAGGTGAGGTCAGGGACAACGTGTACGTCCCGGCTGCCCGGCCTAAAGGGCTGGAGCCAGCCAGACAGGTGAAAACAGCTGCAACCATCTCCCATCACACTGATGCCCATCAGGAATCGGTGAGAAGCCGGAGGCCTGACAGACTGGATGCATCTGAATTTGAGGATTCAGATGACAGTTCTACAACATCCACCAGCAGTGATGAGGATTATCCAGTCCACCGTCCAAGAGATGGCAGGGATAACAAGCCTCAACAAGGAAAGATCTCAACTTATGACGGCCATCTGAAGTGGGGGATCTACAAGGAGCAGTTCACACGAATGGCTCGGAGGTGCGGCTGGAGTCAGGAAGAAAAACTGGACGGCCTAGTACAGCACCTCAGGGATGACGCCGTGATTCACTTTTGGTTTCCTGCCAAAGAAGATCAGGCGTGACTCAGGCTACAAAAGGGTAGCCAAGTCCTTGAAGGAGCGGTTCGGTCAAGATCCCAACTTATGACTTATACCTTACTCGTGTAAAATTTCATTGCCTAACCCTCCTCTGACATAAACAAAGCTCTAAACCCAACAGCGACATGGTCTACCCTGTCACTAATGGTGCCTCAACAGTGATAGGTACAGTGAGACCTAATTTTCTAGTGAAACCTACTCTCTCACTGTTGGTCTTACTCCTTACCTAGGCTCTGTTTTTTAGTCACGACCATCGTTATGGGCAACATGTTTTTGCTATCAGTGTACTATAGCCGCGATAGTTTAGGGGGTCGGGTAATTATCACCGCTCTAAGAGACTTAGGGTGGTCTGAGGTGTGCTATAGTGACGACACTTTTAGGGTCACATGGTTCAAAATGTCTTACAAAGTGTCTTAGACCTAAGACATCTATGAACATGTTGTACAGATGCGCAGCTTCACTTCCTGTAGGAATTAAGCAATGCAATTTTTACATGAGTAAGGAATACATATAACCAATAATCGTACCATGTATGAAGAAAATCGGCCACACCGTTTCGAAGAAATTGGCCTTTGAATTTTGTCATAGCAAATACTGCTCTGGTGGCCAGTGTTTCCGCCGGCCTCCGGGGGGAGACAAAAAGAACAGCTGAAACCCCACCGCACTATGGAGGGAGTGAAAAAGAACAGCAACCAACGCAAACGCACGGAGGGAGTGATAAATCCAAATGCAGATATCTTCGGAACGGTACAGCCGTTCACCTTTATATTTGGTACGAGTATAGGTTATATGTATATCTAACTCATGTTAAAGTTTCATAGCTTAATTCTTATGGGAAGGGGTGAAATGCCACGTCATCCCGGCCCGTCGACGAATAAATTCAAACGTCAAACGCGTGTGCATAGCGAGACCTATGCCAACGGTGAGAGTTGGTCCCACCTCAACAGTGAGACCACTGATAAAACGCGAATTTGGGCTTGACATTGTTGGTGCCACTGTCGGTGCCACTGTTGCAGTCCTACTTCTCGCTTTGACCCCCTACTAGTGAAACAGCCCGCAGTTCTTCCTGTCACTGCACGTAAACCACATCTCGCTATTAGGAAGACCCCTTTGTTCTATGTCAAAGTGACCCATCTTGTGGTGTGTCCAATTTAACGGGGTGATACATTAATGAAAATGGGGACTCTGCCTAGACCTGTGTCCTGCTTAGAGGGATCTACCACTTCGATGGGTGCCCTGCTAAGAAAGGTCTTCGTCTGTCTCACTCAGCAGAATATCCCGCAATCAGGGTTCTACAGCATGTCTGTATATTTGCAGTATCTATCGTGTCATGTGCAGTATGCATCAGTTTATGTGCTTTGTTTTCTCTTACATATGTACTTATATCGGCATGGCCACTGATATAGATGGCGATAGGTTAGCTCTATCAGTAAAACTGTACACTACAGATAGACACAGGATTATAGATTTTATCCTGAAACTCAGACAGTTAACTTATACTGCTATGGTAGCATTGAGCACTATTCAGATGGAGTACAAATGCAATGCATTCTATATAATTACAATTGGTTGTGATAACAGGAGAATACAGAGATCTCATAAAAAAACGCTTCATGGCATAGTCGGATAACACCCCTATCTATACAGGTAACTATCAATGATATGAATTGGATATAATATTTCTTGATTTTCATTTTTTTTTAATGAATATCGTAAAGATGCAAAAAAGTGGTTTTTATACCACCCATGTCATATGTAGTAAAGGCTCCCAAGAAATGTATTGAAATCTAATAGATACCCCCCTTGACACACCCTAAATCTCACACCCTCAACATATTAGATAAATATAACACATTTGCACAAAATGGACGATATAAAGACAGTCTTTATAATACATAATAGATTCAGTCTGAAACGCGCCTTCAACGTATGACCAACCCCCAGCCTTGATGATACTTTCATTGCTTCAATCAAAAAGAGAAAAATATTAGTAACAGACTGGACTCCATAAGGACGACAAAACTAATCGTTACATCGCCCTGTTTGTACATCAATATCTCTTGATGGCCAAATTTGTTTATTTTTTCACTAGGGACATATGGGTCGGATTTTTGAAACCTGCTTAATTACGCTTTCTTCCTGGGATTAGACACTCAAAAAATAATTTTAGAATAATACTTCTTTTTATATCCTATGTTAGTCTCCTACTAAGTACCTTCCGGAAAAATATTATTCCAACAAAATCAGACAAATGATTCAGATTTGAGAGCCTTTTGAAATTGTGTATAATACTGCATGTTGTCCACCCCCTAAAATATATGAAATTTCAAGAAATGTTATAAAAGTTCATAGTTTGAGAAAAACTAATATTATATGGTGACATATGTTATATTTGATCCAAAACATCTCTATCACATATTAGATATGAAACAAAAGCTCTGAGCAATATTTGGGTGTTGGGCCACACAGGGGTGTCGGACAACACGAGGGGTGTTGGACAACACGTTTATAAAATCACTGAGGACAATGTGAAAAATAATATTTGTGGCTATAATCCTTTATATTCTTAATGACATGATAGAAATCTTCGTTTTTCAAAGCAAACCACTCGGCTATTGATAAGAAACAACCCCAAAATCATGACTTATATTAGAGCATGTTGTCCAACACCCCGGGGTGTTGGACAACACGTTTTCAGTTTTTTAACCACAAGAAGTACATTTTTTCATTTAGGAAAAAAGTAAACTGGCTATTTATGAGTGGTAGGAATACTTAACATATACTGGGGTATTTGTTATTCTATTATGATTATTATTTTTTCTATACATCTTTTAACAGGTGTGTTGTCCAAATATCATCATGGAATCACAATGTTTTGATATCAGAATGGATAATCCCATTTTATTGAAACTTTCAGGTAGATTTTGGTCAACATCTCACAATAAAGGAAAATTAATTTCTCATTGAATATCTCATTAGTATTATCCTCTCAAAATTGGGGTCTCTGACAACATGCTCTATAGGTCTCTCTGTTGGAAAATTTAAAGGTCCTGGATAGTTTTGACCATTTTAATATTTTTTCAAATTTAAAACTAAATTTTCAAAACTATATTGTGTACACTTCTCTTGACATATGCTTTAAACATGTTAACAAAAACAATTGACTCAACATTGTGCCTCCTAGACTTTGAAAAAAAAAGTGAAAATCATGAAAAACACTGTTTTTGTTGATTTTCAGAAGGAAATATTCCTCAGAGCTATACAAAACCCTCTGTTGGAATGAAAGACCATCAAAAGATGCACCAAAAAATGCCACTTTTACGCCAATGAGATAAGTTTATACAACATCAGCCTTAAATGACCCTGTTTTTGGTAATTTAGCAGGTTTTAAAAATCCCACCCATATTGATCGCAAAGATTCAGGTTGATTAAGAACAAATTTTAAGGGAAGAACGTGGTGTTATTTTTATCGTGTACATATTATTTTCTCGTATGCATTCACCCAGGTAAAACTATATATATATATATATATCTATATATATATATATATATATATATATATATATATATATATATATATATATATATATATATATATATATATATGGTTTTGTAGCCCTCATTTAGATCTATACGATTAAAATATGAAATGGGTGAAAAGCCCAAAAATTTAATGAGTTACAAGTGAACCTGATCCCCCCCCCCCCCCTCACGATTGTTAAAAGGCGCATGTCCACAGCATTGTCTTTTCATAAATTTGTCATGGCGTTGGGGGATACTTGCTTCTTCCTATAAATTGAGCTTGCTCAGAGAGATATGGCACAAGAGATATGATACAGAGAATAAGGCGGATCGCCCCTCTAATACCAAGAGCTATCAATGCTTGGAATAATGTTAAATCCCCCTACTCCCTCTCCACCCACATCCTCTATTCCTGTTGATGTTAGCTAGGAGTGGAGTTTTTATGGGTATATTGCTTTAACTTCCTATTTCCTGTCTACATTCGTGCTGGAGTTCAATATTCTATCGTATCCTACTTAACCATCAGGTGACCGACGACAACCCTTGGATAGTTGTGTATCCTGCCCACTTTGTGTAAACACATATGGTTATGAATATATTTTCTTCCTATTTGTATGCACCAATTAATTCTTGTGTTGTAAAAGTTAAGTTCATAAGTAAGAGAGCGTACTCTAGTTGCTTGCGAAGTTGGGGAGCACATGAGAAGTTCCAGTCTCGAAGCAAATCATTTGCCCCACTTCGAGGCCAAGCGTCACAAAAGAATATGCAAGGAGAGTAGGCGAGTTCCAACGCCACCCATAAAGATGGCGCCATTAGTGAGTGGCCAGAATCTGTTATCAGCGTCTATTATAGCACACTGAAGAGCTCACTTATTTTGTTTGGTGTAGAGGGCAAGATGGCTTTTGCTGTTATTATGGCCATGTCTGTTAAACTATAAATGTTCAATATATTTCCTTTCCTAAAAGAATTCAGTTGGCGGTGTGCCCCGAAGTCGTTTAACACAAGAAATGGTTTCAAAAGCAATTACAAAAAGGCACTTTAGTGCCTACCGACTGATTCTAAGAACCATAACCTATTATCAAAGACAAATCAACACAGGTTGAATTTGCCAAAGCCTTCTTGGTTGGTGGTTCTACAGTCCCCAGATATCAGCACTGAAGGCAGTCCTTTGTTCTCTAGTTTCCAGTCCTCAATATTTTGTCAAAACTGCCATGCTATATGTCGATTGTTTCAGACAAATGTATTGGTATAAAGATTCACCAAATGGAAATTCCACTTATGAATCAGAATAGCTTCATTGCACATGGAGATTATTTATAAATCAATTATTGATAGTTGAGGGGCCTATCTTGAGAGGCACATGATTGTACGTAAGGGTCTACAATGAGTCTCAGAAGGACTTATTGTCTCTGCTATCAGTCTGGACACATAACTTACAGAGCGAATTATATACGTTTCCATTTTCAGCTACCTAAAGTGTATCCATGTTATAGTCCAATCATAGGAAGGTGGTGCTTCTAGGTATAAGAAGACTATTTTATTCCACTGTACACCGATTGTTCACGTGTTTCCAAGTACAATTCAATGGAATGGTGCCCAATTGATGGTTTAGAGGTTGTGAATAGTAGCAATATGTAATCATTGTAATGTGTTATATAAATTGATGTTGCCATGCAGTGTAAGATGTGCCGCACTTCACCTACCCAATTTCATTGCCCCACCGGCCGCCGTCAGTCATTACTCGTATGTGGGATATAACTGACATTGCCTGGCTCTGTCAACACCCCACGGGTAGCACCATTTGGTCACAGATCAGTCGTTGTACATGGTGTTGCACATCAGAACAATTGTTATTGATTCACTTTTAAGTCCATCACATAGGCGTAATGGGTTGAGGAAAAATACTTGACTGACATGATGATTTTACATTAATATCGTTGCTTTTTGGAATTTAATTGCAAAAATCCCAGCCTGTCATCCTCCTCTCATAAATTCGATCTCGCCGAGATATGAACTTGGCAATAGCTACCACTGTTAACCCGTCCGTTGTTAAGAGAGGTCGCTTGAAATAGGCTACAGATCACATAATTTATAGTCTATGACAAATTAGACCACCAATCTCCAGATACCAGTTACAAGACTGGGTAGTCCACTGCTGACAGCGACACACTTATCAAAGTTTATCTTCCTAATCCGAAACATTTAATATCTGCTTGCTCCCAACAGTTGGAGCACTGTATGCTTGACCTACTTTCTGGTCTCTTAACGTCTGTTGTTTGCGTGGTCATGTGACCGGAGTGTGTCCTCGGAGACTAGTGTAAGCGGGACAGATGCAGTAGTAATATCTCACCATGTCCGAATGGGGAGTATCCAGTATGGGGCAAATGTTCTCAGGCTTTCACCCTATCACCATGACCGGCACTGACATGGATCAAGTTTCCAATCAGATGTTATCTTCTACGTACAGAAGGAGTATGTACTCACATGAAGATCACTGGAGGTAGGGGCATGGAGAGAGAGATCTATGTTTGTGTGTCGGGGAGGTTTTCTGTCTATAGGCTTGGCCAAGTTCAAATTGAGATCCGCAAGATATAGCAATGTAAATAAGTGTTGGTTAAATTGTCATTCTGCTGACGTGAACCATTAAGATATGACATGCAATTTTAGTCATACCTGTCTTGTGATATCTAGATTTGCTAGGTTTATGGGTATTTAGTGCCCCTGTATGATGTTTCCGTCAAAACCTACTTTCGTTGTTGTTCACATATTGCTATATCTCATCTCGCAAATCTATGTATATACCTCTGATTATGCCGGGGGAATATAAATTGAAATACAAGGTACGGCTTGCTTGGCTACTAGTTCAAATAGAGTCATCAGACCAGCATACTACACAAATTCGGTTGTGGTTGTATCAGAAGAGTGTGTTATGTTGCAATACTCAGCCTCTCTGTGTTGTATGTCAAGCACCAGTTCAGTCCCTTGATGACTGTTTTTGCCATGTTTCATCACTTTCATGTTTTTGTACTTTTTCAGGCTAGAAAAAGAAGCTTCTCTAAAAAATAAGGGACGTGGCCCAGTTGATCCAAATGCGGTACGTAATTGGTATTTTAGTGATTCCTCCACGGCCTCAACAGTATAAACACCCACTGATTTACACAGGCAATACATACTGAGACAAAATAAATGGGGAAGTACAAAAACTACCACTAGAAGATAGTTATAAAACAAAAGTGAAAGAATTACTACATAATGTGATAGAAGAAGTAAATTTCATAAGAAAATGAGAAAAATTGAGTGCATGTAGAATTTGAGTATAAATATATGAGTGATTGAAATATGGTCTCTTGTGACTGTATGTAATGTTTATATTACATGTGACACATACATGGCAGATTGTTTGCTGACAGGAGAATGTACTGTTTGTCGTTGAATAAATTTTGATTAAAAAAGATATATATAAAAAACAGTGAGCAATACAATGATTTATATTTTAATATCTTTGATGGTGAATAAAGGGGTGCATGTCCTTTGCATGTGTATCAGCGTATGTCTAAGGTCAATACTATAAATTGCAAATCTGAGACACCAAGCCCAAAAGGCTTTCTGTCATAATATCAATAACTATCTAGCCTAGTGATCCAGGTGATTGAGAGTTTTAATTTAACAATGATTTATACCAAGTAACATGGTCGTTGATTATTCCCTCGGTACACCAGAGTTTGTCCTTGCCTTTAAGGGGGATGTCTACTGCGCTCCCAACACACTACGACACACTACGACAAGCCTTCCGACAAGCGTTATTACACAGAATCAAACATTTTGGGTTTTTGTCATAGCGGTGGACACACCGTTCGGACACACCGTTCGGACAGCTTCCGACACACTGCGACACACTCTGACATGGCTACGACACAGCGCCCGTGTCGTAGCCGTGTCGTAGCCCTTCCAACAAATTCAAACATGTTTGAAAAATCGTAGAGGTGGGCTTGTGTCATAGTGTATCAGGAGCATTCCGTACTATGTACAAGCTATGAACCGCCCCCCCCCCCCCCCCCCCCACCCACACACACACACATACATGTGCACCTTTAAAAACTGTTTTAATATCATATATATAATATTTCATCCTCTATTAAAGGCATATCCTACAATCCAAAGTGGCGCCACCTGATGATTTTTAACCCTATCGCGCCGGGTGCCCACGGCAATAGCAAAGGTATGGAGCCGGGTACTAATGCCAGTGCACACCGCTAGAGGCCGGGAATATATTCTATATTGTGAATATTTTATCCTTCATCACGTGACATGAGACGTGATCGTTAATACTATTTTTTATTGTGTATAAAAAATATCAAGCATGATGTTATACCTTCATACTGTGAAATTTTAATGTTTATTAAGCAAATATTTCCAATTTTATTCACAAAAACGAATATTTTGTAAGTGATGCCTCAAGGCATCATCCGGCCTTCCCCGGCATGGCAGAGGCATCACCCAGCGTGAATGGGTTAAATAATGTCATATATTAGTCAGAACTGGTTGCTTGGGATTCACTCTAATTATACACGAGTATATTTAGCATTTTGTCATATTTATTCAATTTTGATAGGTAAAATAGGCCTATTTACATTTGCTTGATTAATATAGAAAATGTACTGAAAAATATGGTTTTCTTCAATTCTTTCAAAAACAAGGACGGTGTCCTATGACTTTTAAAACCTAAATAAGAAGTACTGTACTATATGCTGTGAAAGTCTGAGGAAAATGACATGGGTTATACTCTGTGAAAAAAATACTTTCTATATATTCTAATATAAAATCATCATAATATTGATCTATAAATCAATGACGAGCAGGGTGACCCCCGATGTTTAAGTTATATTTGTGTTCCACAACACTTGGAGATCATCATATTGAATTCTCAGGAAATTGACATCGACCAAATTTTCCGATATGCCTTTAAATAGAGATATGCATTACGAATATCTATTTACTGTCTAATAACAGTAAATAGACTATAATAATGTAGTCTCTACTATAATAAGGGTTTGAAATGACATGATAATTGATATTCGTTTAGATTTCTAATAGAGTTGATAAAACACACCAGTTCAAGAAGTTTTCTTTGAGAAAATTCAAGAAAATCATATCTCTGTATATTTCCTATATGAATAAAATCCTCCAAGTGAGCTGGTTGTGTTTGAGTGTCTCGGTACTGTGGCAACCTTTTTTTTCCCGCCAAACCGTTACGACACACTCCGACAAGGCTTTACGGCACACTCCGACAGAGCCCTTCCGACGGGGATTTTCTTTGTCGTAGTGTGTCGTAAGCCTTGTCGAAGTGTGTCGGAAGCAGTGGGTACCTCCCCCCCCCCCTCTTATTCTGTGGAAGCAATTATGACATGCGGTCCTTGGGAATATAATACAATCAGAATCCAAGGACGCATTCAAAAAGGTGATAAAGGCATTTTCCCTGCGGAACATCACCCTGTGACCAGTTTGAGCTCGCGTTCAAAAGCAATAAAATTTAATAACACTTGGTGTAATTAGGAATTAGAGTTCAATCATTCTCCTGAAACCATCAAAGGTATTCAGTCGTTACCTCTGGTTGGGATAAGTATCACACAATGGCGCCCATCTCCACAGTGGGTTTTCTCGATGGAATTTGCTTCGCCGTTCCTTTGTCGAGAGGATTATTACATTGTTAATTTGTGTTCCCCGATAACCCTCCATATTATTGTTAGAATTGCAGGATCTCTTTGTTATTATAGATTTATGTATTAGATAATAGGTAATTCTTTATAGAATACTTTCATAGATTTTATTGAGCACTTGTTTCTCATAATGTATGTACAGTAAAACCCCGCTTAAGGGGACATCCTTCGTTCCGAGCAAAGTGCCCCTTAAGCGAGGTGCTCCCTTAAGCGGGGTTGAAATAGCTAAATAAATATTTCTGTTCCAACAAAGTGTCCCCTTTTAAAAGCGGGGTGGCCCTTAAACGAGGTGTCCCAGAAGCGGGGTTATACTGTATATAGGTCTTATTGTAAATGCTGCATGTAGAGGTTCAGGGTTTAATGTGTGAATAGTTTGGCACCTTTTTGCCGTCATGTTATAGCAATCATATATATGTATTTATTACCCACCTGATACGGAGTCTCCATACTAAGCCTATGGAGATTACAGATCGCTACTGAGGAGGATACGGAGCTCCGTACCCTCCTAGGAGGATACGGATTTTTGAGATGAAAGTAGTCCCAAACATAACTTATTAATTACGATCATATTTTTTGTTTAAACTTAAAAATAAGTGAGTAATAAATACAATATTACCATAATTTCGATCTGTGTGGCCGTATTCTCCTTGTAGTTGACGCTACGCAATACTCCTCGCTATCGCTCGGAATATTACTACGCGTCAACTACGCGGAGAATACGGCCACTCAGATCGAAATCATGGTAATATTGTGTATTTATCTCACCCCTGCTGTTTTTTCTCCATACACATAACATTGGGAACACGTATCTACCGCCCATGAGATATTTAGGAAAGATAGCCAATGGGGGATTATGCCACAAATCTTAACCCATTAGTCAATGTGGAGAATCCCATACGAATTTGGTTTCTTCGATAACATATATGTGTGTGTTTGTCAGATAGCTTACCCTGATTTCGCCACCGTCTGTTTTTTTTATGGGTCTTTCAGTGCAACCCTTGAAATGGCCCCCACCAGCAGGGAGCCAATTTACATGTTATCTAAGTAATTGACAATTCAAAGCCAATGAGAGGATTGCTATGTGCTGTATGCAACATTTATCATACCCCTAATAAAAAACTCCATAGACTTAACATTAGTGGACTGTATTTGGTCTACAGTGCAGGAAAATGAAATTTATCGCTCTAGTGGGATACAGTTGTCAAATGAAGGCATTTAAAAAGCAACCAATGATTAACACTGATTATCGGTGAGTTTTATGTTAATTCTTAATTTGCTGAAGTAATTTAGACGGGGGAGGATAAATTCTAAACCAAACTCGAGTTAGTTGTGTTGTTTATCGCACTCCGGCAATGTCGCGTATCACTGCACTCGGCTTCACCTCGCGCAGTAAACGTGACATTGCTGTCGTGCAATAAACAACAACACGACTAACTCTCGTTTGGTTTCTCCTAAGTAGTTAATGTTGTTTATTTCTTGACGTGGCAGTTCCTGCGGGTGCGGGAGGCGGTGTGCGTGGTCGGGCGTGATCGCGAGGCAGTAGCTCTGATGAAGAACCAAGTGGGCCGCCTGCAGGACCGACCATTCGCCATCGAGGGTTTCCACGTGAAGTCTCCAGCAGACCTGAAGGACGGCGCGCTCCTGGTGCCCAAACTCATCCTCGTGGCCCGACACTGCCCCGGTCGGCTATTACTGGACGAAGATGGAGACGAGGGCCAACTGGATCAAATCTATGACGAGGCCGTGGAGATTGAAGGTATGTCACCCTATTATGAAATATCCATTGGCAGACAAAAATTACCGTTCATTTCCTTTGAAATGTCGGGCATGATCGGGTCTCAATAGGTCAGTACAGTTTATCAGTGACCCCGGATAATCATAGTGCGCTTCCACTGACATCTTGCCTACGGTACTTCAATTACTTTTGAGCTGTGTCCTATCTCTCCAATGCCAAAGTGCCCGAAAATTAAGTTTTCGGGGGTATCTTTTGTCAGCCAGTAGTGCAAAATTTCACGTTTATTGATACTGAAATCAGAGGTAATAGTCAGCCAAAGGAAACACAGCATAGGGGATATTCTAAGTCAATATTCCAATGTCAGTCAATTCATCCACTAGTAACTATTGAAGATATTTATGACATAAGTCTCAAAGACTCATTTAATATAAGATTTTAAAAGACTTATGTCTTGTATTCGTTCTCCGTCAGATGATATATCTCTACCATCTGATGAATCCATGGCCTTTTGACTTTTGATAACATCAGTTCTAGAATACCTTTATGAGCTCCTACTGTCAATCATCCTAAACCTTGCTGGGTTGAATGATATCGCGCATGGCTTAGTGATCTGACTAGGATCTTTAACAGTGATTGTTGAACCTGACTTTCCAACTTCAAGGTTTGAAAAATAAAAAGATAAAAGGAACCTCAGGAGATAAACATGGATAATCCGCACATAATGGTTTCTGTAGTTAAGCTCATCATTTCTAACAGGATCTTGCTGGTAAATGTTCTCTTATACACTTTGTATATCAATATATCACTTTCAGATACATTTTCAACGGTGATCGTTTAAGTAGTGTTTTATACATAATCTATACTTACTGCTTTCTGCTCCCTATGCAGTATTTATAACGTACATCACAAGGTGACGTAATGGCAAGGCTGTCCAATCAACGCGAAATCAAAATACAAATAATATAGGATATACAGTTTTAGGAAATCAAGATGACTGTGGGCTTACATTAAGAGTATTTGTGCTGATACCACCTGCCTTCAACATTAGGATATCTTATCAACAAAATTACCACGTGTTTTTAATGTACACCCACAGTTACCCTACTTCCATATAATACGCTCCTGAAATTACAATATATAACCTTCTTCCGTACTTACTTTTCTCCCCTTTTAACCCCAGCTGACGTGCTTATCATCTACACCGACCTCCCGCGTACCATCTACAAACCCATGCGCCACATAGTGCACCATCCCAAGCTGGCCGAGACGGTGTTCCCCACGCAGCCACTGCTGCGCCGTCTAGCGGCAGACAACTGCCTCGTCACGCTCACTGAACAAGCCGAGTTGAACAATATGCAGAAGAACGTCATCCGCGAGTGGCTCACCAAGCCCGTCAGTGCCGAGCATCCAGTGTATCGTGTTGCCGACTTCCTCAGCTCCGTGGAGCTCACCAGGAGTGGCAGACATGACTTTAACAAAGCTGCAGCTCCACGCATCACTTACTACACACCCCCAACTACCGCCCATCATGACCCGTACAACGCAGAGGTGGAGCTCGACTTCAAGCCTGCTACGGAGGAACATCCTCTTGCTGACAAGAAGAAGAAGAAGAGGAGGAAGGAAAAGAAGGAGAAGAAGAAACCGAAATCGGGTCAGAAGCGGGATTTGGGGACTCTGGAGGAGTTGGTTGATGTGGATACTGGTGTGGAGATGAACACAATGAGCAAGACGAACTATGCATTTTCTGATCAAGCGTTTGATCACTTCGTCTGAGCAGTTTGAACCTGTGATACATGGCAGATTAGGAACTAGTCGTGTCGTGTCTCAAATGTCTGACTGTCTACGTTCCAGTTCTTGGATCTTAATCCTTTGCGACATCCGTGCCTGATTCTCACTGATCCGATATTCGGAATAAATTGGTAATAATCGATGTCAATGTATGATACCGGTACATTAACTTTACAGATCAAAGGGCGCCGCCATGCGCTGCGGGCAGAGGCAGTCGTATTGCACATGCGAATAATGACTAACGACCACAGGTGGTGCAATTGAATCGGGTCGGTGAAATGCATATATGTAAGTAATTATCACTGATATGACAATTTCATTAGCCAGAATCAGATCGAAGAAATTCGGCATGTTGTCCGATAGGCCTTATTGCTGATATCTTTGTTCGACTGATGGAAAAGAAAAAAACCTGCGCACTTCATTTGCTGTACGAATCACTGTGGGAAAGGCGATGAATTGGGTTGCACTTCTTTTCTTGCAGACTCCTCATAATTGATCGGATTTATCCGCAGTTGCCTAGACGTAAAATCAAAATGAAAGAGTGTTCAATGGTCTGCACCTTTGGAGAGTCTGGACGTTTCTAGCATTTCGAACGCTTAAACTGGCATCATGTGTGATGGGCTTTAGACAAGACCAGGATACATAAAATAGCCTGTGATGATAAGTGCGATGTTGTAAGAGGGGGCTAACCTTTAAGAAAAGTAATTGCCTTAAGTGGTTGCCTTCTCTGTTACATAGGTGAAAGGCTACACTTTCCGCTCAACAGTCCCGGCTTAAATACATTGGACAGGAAGAAATTTAAAACAGATTGAACCACTGATAATTTTATTTCTGATATTTTGCTAGTTACCTATTTGGTCGTCAATGACGCGCATTAATTTCCTCAACCACTATGATAGACAGAGACTACATGTACTTTATTGCTCACTATTTTTTTATATCAACACTGTGAAGTGTATACAGATGTTAACTCATTCCATGATGTTTTCTATTGAAAGTATTAATGTACTGGAAATACAGTCATGATATGAATATATTGAATGTATTTTTTCATGATCGATAAAGTTCTGGATGTGCATGAGACGATTTGTTATCCAGGATATGAAAATACAATGTACAAAGGCTCAAGCTATTGCGTGCAGGAAACAATGAGTTGCAATTATTCCCGTTGCAAAATGCGAGTACAGACTATGTAAAATAATTTGCTCTTTGAAGCTGATGATAGAAGTCCCGGCTAGAGGGTCCGAAGAGGACAATCATCAGCCTGTCCCTTTAAAGTCATATCATGCCATTTAAGGGCGATGGCCCATAGTTTGTGATACATTAATAGTATTGACATTTATACTGTAAAGTTTGAAGAAAATATCATGGATCTTATAATATGAAATCTACTATTTTAAAACCTTTATATTATTCTATTGTGATATTATGGTAATACTAATCTCTTGATCAAATGTTACCACGGTGGCCCAAAACATTTATGTGTTCTATAATATTTTTAGATCATCCCGTGCAACTTTGAGGAAAATGATGGGATTTTTACATGTTAAGGGGAATTATCCGAAATGCCTTTGAGGACATATAAGCAGTGACTGACCATGACACAGAATGGCCTAATCGTATGAATGCTGAAGGTAAGATATATATGTGTTCAACGTTGATGCCATATTCAAACCCGATTCTTTGATTGAAATAAAGAAGTTTTTCAAGGATAGTGTTCGTGTTCTTTATGTCTTAGTCTAATATGAACTATCTGACAACAACCTGCTTATTTCCATATAGAAGCTGTTATGATAGTAACTCTTGATTAGATGAAAACCCATAGGAGTAAAGGATTATCTATATTGCACCGTTGTCAGGATGTTAATTATGTCCCTTAATTAGTCTTAGGTTGCTAGATGTTGTTCTTCAGTTGAATATCTTATTACTCAATTGTCTTAGAGATGGGTAGATTCACTTGCTTAGCATGGTCACAGGGACACGGTGACCTCACACTCCTGTGACGAGAGAGAAGGAAAGATCAACAATATAAATATCGATTATAACCTTTAATCTCCTGAGAGCAATCTGTGGGTTACAATCATGGTAACTGCATTGTATTCATTGACATCCAATACATAGATCTCGTAACTCCTGACTTAACTATACTACACTCTTAGATATGTAACATTGGTAGTTCTGAATAATACTGTAAATATGCACAGGGTTTTTTTTATTGAGTCAAACAGTTCTGCTCACAGGCAGATCTTCCACTGTCTTCCATAACATTTGCGTGTTATCGTTGTTGTATTACACATCTAGATCAAGATGAAGGTATGGGGATGACCGTACAAACGCTTAATACAATAAACACACATGTAAAACAGCAGTAACCATATTATTATATACCTATGGCCGTATGACCTGCACATACTGCCCGCTGCTACCCATGACGTATATATATATAGCCGTACGTCACAGTGTGACGTACGGGGTATGTGATCACGTGACTAGCTAAGATTTCACCATTTTTAGGTATATAATACGAAAACGGGCTGACTGTCTCAGTATGACAAAATACTTGGTAAAATTATTGATCAGATACATCCCTCTGCCTTTGGCATCGGGATGTATCTGATCAATAATTTAACTGCGTATTTTTGACGTACAAAGACAGTAAGCCAGTTTCTGTATAGTACTTATCTCCAATCATGAACTGAAAGTCGTTTTTTCACGCTTATTTTGAAGTCCCTGTAACTCTCTATGTGCTGGTCAGCTTCTGGCAACTCATCCCACAAACGTAAGCCGCGGTTCAAGGGTGATTTAAGCGACAGGTTAGACTTAATAGGACTCTTTTTGAACTTCACTTTGCTGGAGCTTCGTGTATATCTTGAACTGGTTTCCAAGTTGCCAGGTATCTTGGACAGTTTATGCATTTGATTTAACAGTTGCATTTTCCGTCTTACAATCAGAGTATCTATGTGTGAATCTTTGTGTAGCTCGGTTCTGTACTTTTGTAGCCTGTCTACCTGAAGCCGACCAGCACCATCTCGTAGAAAGCCACAATACTCCAGGATAGGGCGTATGATCACAGTATATACTCTCAGCGCAACATATTTAGTTAGGCCGTTACATACTTTTGATAATTTGAAGATTTGTGAGTTACTACTACAGTGTCGCCATAAAACGTAAAAATACACTACGGAACAGTGTTCCGTTTGACAAGATGGGGATTCCTTACAAGATGATACTTGGATAAGGTAATCATCTTTATCAATTTCGGGTATATGATAGATATGGAATGACCTAACATACTTGTACAAGCTACAAACTCGATGACAATTTACGGTTAGTACAGGAACCAGCATAAATTAACCGTAAATCATCAGCTTGTGTCGTAGCTTGCACAGCATGGTAAGGTAGTTTTATGTAATATTGACATTTACTTTGAAGTATCAACTACAGTATATTGCACTACGCGCTCGTCCGAGATTATGTTACGGTTTTTAAATCATAACTGTTATTGTTCAAATACGATGATACAAGCTATAAGGATGTGAGTAAAACCGACGGATACAGAGCAATATGGCGTTAGCAGGAAGTTGTGTTTAGAGTGGATTGTCTGTATAAGGAAATTAATGGTCACGTGACTTGCTGATGTAAGCAGCTGAGGAGTATTCCTCTACTGCTGCTGCAGAAAGCAGCACTTGAGTACCGGGGTACGAGGTTTAACATCTAGTAGAGAACTGGGCAAAACCGCTCCTCGCCGGAGTAAGGTCTGGGATTAGGCGCTGGAGGCTTCACCCTGTATGGAGTGGAGTTGCCTACTATGAACAGTCACTGTGTGAAGCCATCATCTCTGTGGGTTGCATACAAACCGACATGTGAGTAACTGGCTCTCACTGGAGACTACACAGAGAGGATACTAAGAACTTAAGGACTGAACACAGAATGGACTAACATCAAGGGTTAGAACATAAAGGAGTGTACTAGGAAGTATGAGTGAACAATAGGACAAAAGGGATCATTTGTATAAAACGAACAACTTACTGGAATTTATTATTGGACAACGATGGACACAATATCTTGAAAGACTAAATAAACGGGTTTGTACCACAGTGTATGACATACTATGAGAAAACGTGGTCACTAAGCCCGTATGGGTGACCGAGAACGGACACCGACCAACGTTATTATGACGTTGACAACGCGGAGCAGCGTAACAGGATGCGAATGGACTTGTTGATATCGATCAGTCTCGCAGATTTAAGCCATTTAAACAGTATTAGGTGGAAGCTACACATTATTTACCACAATATGTTGCCATTGCGCACTTCAAGTTGTTACGTAGATGTCGGAGCATGCCTCTGAAGTTATGAATGGGAGAGAACCACCATTTTGTTTGTTTGTTTTCGACACTGTCACTGCTAGACTGTAGTACGTCCCGTTATTGCTAGGTGCCAGGGCGCTCATGCTCCCAAACTGGGACCGTGAAAGGCTGCCATTTTAGGTTGGAATTCTCACCGGTCTATCCCAGCATGCAGCGCGATAATGGCCGTTCGCTGGGCCCCACATGTTGATAACCAACTGCCAGGAACCACTGGATCGCACATGCGCGTTTATATATAAACAAACCACGGACAGTGGCGGTACTGGTAGCTGTCAAGTCGTAAATCCGTTTGAAATTAACATACTGGTAATCTGTTTGAAATGATGGGACAGCCAATAATATCACCAGTTTATCTTAAAGTTCAGAAGCGCAGAGTAGCCTATACTATCGGCTTGCCGCCTGCGGCCACCCGTCCACGATGCTTCACTGGCAATGGGTTGACGGGAGCGAGGGGTGGGAGGCCCGTAGGGCTGCGCCGCCCGCGGCCATTCTCACTTCCCCGTCTACACAATAGCTCAGTCAGTTTGTGTTGTAATAAACCATGTATATATATATATATATATACGAATGGGACTGGCGAATGGGACTGGACCGCACAGATTTCCATTTGTCAAACTGATGCTATAAATAGTACAACGAATCACGATATTCCTTCCACGCATAGGGAACTGACCAATCGTAGCCTTGCACACAATACACTTTCACCGTACCGTAACCCGAAGGTGGCGCAGTGCGTGGACGGACTGTCACTGCTCTCGCGCTATCGCGATAGATTTCAGTAGTGAGCCAAACGTTGGTCACGGCAATCACGTACACTTTTACATTGTAAAGCCTATGGTATTCACTACGGCCCACTATATGGCGGGCCCGAACAGAATTTATACTATATCCCTAGCCAGTATAGGGGACAGGGCCGGGTGCCGACTCCATACACCCCAACCCTGCTTTGTCATTCAAGACTGGCCGCAGTCTGACATATATGAAAAAAAAATTTAATCGATAAATATATACCCATTTGTCTTCGCCAACCTTCAAAATAGCTGTCGCTTACTTTATAACTGTGTTTTAGAGGTAGTTTTCCGCTAGATTTTGGCTGGTTCTTAAATTCTGCCATTTTGTTCAGTCTTCTTTCTCTGGTTCCCTAACTGCCAAAGGGCCTCGCCTATTTACAAAGAACAGATGTTCACCCCTGAATGGAGATCAGGGGTGAATACTTTACCTACTATATCCCGAGCAGTGGGTATTATTTCATAGACTGTGAAATTGAACGTATGCTTTCTGTACGCTAACACGACCACAACTGCCATGGGCTGGCTTGAGGCGTGCGTTCGTTGCTCGCCGCTCCCCCTGTCGTTCGTTTTGTTTTGTGCCTATTGGCTCTCTATCTCATTAATATTCAGTAGGGCAGCGTTGCCCCTGCTGTCAGTGTTCACCTGTGTACACATACTCTGGTGGTGTGTATTTACAGTGCTGCTCTCTAGTGTCAAATTTTGGTACTATGGCATTTGCTTTGATCTGCCATCTGGAGGCTTTCTGCAGAGAGTTGTGAGATATGTTTGTGGCTATATTTTTTGGTTTATAGCATTTTAGGGTTGTGGTTTCGACAAAATTTTGTTGTCTCGTCAGGTATGGTGCGATACATTTGTTTTTGTGGCCTCCCACTGTGTGGGAAAAGTTGGTTTTACCTCTGTGGTGTGTAGAACCTGGTTTGTTTGTTTGGGGAATATGTACCTAATGTGCAATGTTCTCATTATTGCACTTGCCCTTGGCATTGTTGTCGTGTAGGGCACACCACTGTGGTATCAGTGGGTTTATTTTTTGGTTCTCATGGATATTCCGGTTGTTTGGAATAATCCTGAGTTGGAAATTTTTTTTTACATGGCATTGTGGGTGGTGTGTCTTAACCATACCGATTGTCCATTGTGTTTAGGCCGTGTGGGGCCTGAGTCCTTAGTTTGTGAATCCAATTGAATTCTATCTTGTTTCGGAGTCTTCCGGCTTCTTTGCTATCGGGATGTCTGTAGATGAAGTCTACGATGTAGACTTCTACATCATCCCTTCCCTTGTGTTGTTGGCTGTTGAAGTGTGTTGGTACTTCGTTCTTGCCCTTGTTGTGATCTATGCTTGTGAGGTGTTCACGTATTCGTTCTTTGATTTTTTGCTTGGTTTGTCCTACGTACTGCATGTTGCATGTTTTGCACTGTATGCAGTAGATTACGTTTGAGCTGTTGCATGTTATGTTTGTTTTGCTCTCGTATTTCCTTCGTGTACTTTTCGAGGATATTGTTCCGTCTTTGTTTAGCAGTCTGCAGTAGCTGCAATTGGTCTTTGTGCACTTGTTTCTCCCCTTCTCTTTGGGTTTGTGACCGGTTTCCCGGTCCGGTCTGTAGTCTGTCCTGGCTCTTACTAGATAGTCTTTGATGTTTTTTTGCCGTTTGTAATCATTAATTACCCTTTTGTGGTAGAGTTTTTTGGTGGTTATTGATTTGGCTAGTAGGTCCCAGTTTTCCTTTACCACTTGTCCGGTGGGGTTTCCGTCGCCCCGGTAGGTTGTTATTAGGAAGATCTTGTCGTCCTCCTTTGCGGTGTCTGTTTTTCCTTCTCTTCTGAGAAGGTTCATCCTTTCTTTTTCGTCTACCTTTCCTTTGCATTCTTTGAGTAGCGGCTCCGGATATCCTTTGTCCTGGAATTCTCTCATTTTTGTTTCTGCGTTCTCCTCGTAGTCTGAGTTTTTCTCGCAAATGCGTTTTATTCTCAGTAGTTGGGAGTAAGGTAGACTCCTCTTGGTTGCCGGTGGGTGGGCTGAGCTGTAGTCCAAGTATGTGTTGACATCAGTTGGTTTTACATATAGGTCCGTGCAGAGTCTGCCCGATTCGGTGAGGACTTTACTTTTGTGTCCAGGAAGGTTGCTTCATAGACGTTCGCTCATAGGTGTATAGTAAATACAGCATGGTATATAATAATGCCAAATATGTTTTGTTTTTACCGCATGAAAAACTCTATCTGAGGCTTTTAAGAAGGGGTCTCCAACAATTTTATTTGTTCCCGCCTATCCACTCCATAAATATATAATTTCATACATGGGGTATTATTGATCATATTCTAATCAATTCAATCTGATAGTAAACCTTTCACCGCTGCTATTCTTGTATTCATGAAGACTCTACAGAAATGGATCAGAATGCAGAAGTTTCCAGGTCTAATTTTGCCCCTGAAGTGCAATATTACTATTTTAAAATGAAAACTTAGATTGATAGATTAGCCTCTGTCTATACTCTGTTATAACTATGAGGTTGGTATTGTTTAATCTAGGCCGTGTCCACTCTCTTTCTCTCTCTCTCTCTATCTCTCTCTCTCTCTCTTTCTCTCTTATCAAGAATTTCTCTCAGCTCACTAAATGGAAAATACAGTCTACCTTTATAGATATTCTATTCAAAATGCATACAAGAGGAAATAAGAATACGGCTTCAAGAGTAAGAAATATCACGCTCTCCAAACATAGACCCAGGTCACATGAAAGTTCTGCAGGGAGAGTCACAGACACTTATAGTCTGTGGGTTAAGGTAGCCGTGAGGGTAGCCGTGGATCTTTTTTTGAAAATATGCATAGTGCTTTTTATATTGACAATCAAATTACATTAGATTCACCAGTCCCTGGGTGCTGAAAGTAGATGACTTGATAAAAGACTAACCGTCCTACTAGAAGACAGGTCAAATGTCCTATTTGTACAGATATAGTCCTGTCTTCAAACGGAATATGCATTGACTCATGGCATTAGACAGTGCACTGAGACAGATTCTGTATGAATCAATGCGAATTTGACATTTGTAAGTAACTGTACCAGGCGAAAATGCTACCCTCCCTAGCGGTTACTCTACAAAACATTGCTTACACCTGATAGATAGCGGAATATCAAATAACTAATCAGCTATCCACAGACACTGAGAACAATCTAGAAGTCTTATTAAGCGGCTCCACCAAAAAGTGAAAAACATGGGTAAGGCCATGCGAAAAGATGGCAAAGGTGAAAAAAGTATGGCGGTACATTACTTGATTTAATTTTCACTTATTCGCCTTATGTCTACTCCAGTGGAGTAGGCAATGAGAAAATAAGTGATCACCTGCCTGGTTACGCAGTTCGCAAGAAAGCTAAACAAAGGGCAGAAAAAATTGATTATATAATACTACAACCGAGAAACTATGGAAATCCACCTAGCAGACTCGGATTGGACCAGTTTCTGGAAGAGCAATGATGTCGACTTCATTTCGGATTGCATACTAGAAAAGATGAATAGGTATTTAGATGAGAATTGTCCGACAAAAATTATGAAAAATATCAATAAAAGGGATCCATGAAGAAGGTAGATCATAAGAGAATTTATGGACGAAATCTAAACAAGCTCCATGATAAAGATATTCAGGAACACTTGAATAACTATAGTATACCAAATACAGAAGAAAGTATAGATATTATAAGGCACTATCAGGATAACCTAGTGAAACTCCTGGATCTGAAATGTCCGGTACGTGAATATCAAATTACTTCCAAGGAGGGCATTGAACTCCCCCGGAATATTAAAAACAATATTTCATATCGGGCATCACTGTTAAAGCGTTTGAATAACCAAAACTATGTAGATCAAAATACACTAGTGGAGATAAGGAGTATGAGGAAATTGATAAGTAGACAGATAAAAGAGCATAGAACTAAGTCAATAGAGAACAAACTAAAGGAGAACGTAAATAATCCGAAGAAAGCCTGGAAGATAATAAACTCAGTATGGTCACCACGAGAAAATAATGAAGGTTTATATCTTAAATGTAGGAAAACTGAAACAGATGATTTACTCGGTATATCAAATGGGCTAAATGCCTATTTTGCAAATATAGGTCCGGGAATATTGAAAAAGCTAGGAGTAGTTGATATGAACCTAAATTATGGGGAAGCATGGACTGATGAGGAAAATACCTGTGAAATCGAAAATGTACAAGAGGATATGGTAATCAAAATAATAAAGAGTTTTGAAAATGGTAAAACAACTGGAATAAAGTATCTTAAATCGGGTCAACTGAAACGGATCCTCCTGACAAATACAGCTCCTGTAACGAAACTATTGAATAAGGTATTAGAACAAAAAAATTTCCCAGAATGCTTAAAGTTCGGTTTAATTACACCGTTACCTAAGCAAGGGGATGTCAGTAAGTACTCTAATTGGAGGCCGATAACTGTAGTTCCAATGTTATCGAAGATAATCTAGAAGATAATTCAAAAAAGGCTAATGACACACATAATGGATCACAACCTGATAGATAAAAAACAGTTTGGGTTTATGCCCGGCCGATCGACTGGTCAGGCCATATTTCAGTTAGTGGATATCTTACATAGTGGGATGAATAAAGGGAGTAAAAATTTGTGCGCTTTTATCGACCTTAGAAAGGCGTTTGACAGTGTTTGTCATTCTATACTGTTTAAAAAACTAGAAAATATAGGAATAGGTAAAAATCTTATTACACTAATAAAATCCTACCTACATCAGAGGAAACAAAGTGTAAAATTGAATGATATCGTATCAAATACTGAACTAGTTACTTGCGGCGTACCACAAGGATCGGTCCTTGGACCGACCTTGTTCATAATCTTCATCAATGACATTTTCAAAGTAATAAAAGGCAGCTCTGTAATAATGTATGCTGATGATTTGGTTTTGGTCTCAAATTGTATTAATCCTGAGAATAATGCAACTATAATTAATGAAGATCTAAAGTCCATAAACAAATGGGTAACAGATCATAAACTAGAAATAAACCTTCAAAAAAGTAGCTATATGTGGGTAGGCAGAAGATTAGATGATTTAGATATGCCAGTCTGTAGAGTAGAAATTACTCCCTTACAGCGCGTATATAAGTTTAATTATTTGGGAATACTCTTAGATAGTAGTTTAACGTACAAATACCAAGTACGGAAAGTAATAAATGAGTCAAGACTTAAACTCAGTAAAATGAGGTTGCTTAGATATTTGCTACCCAAGACACTAGATTATTAATTCTGAAACAAACTATATTACCCATTTTTGACTATGTAGATTTCGTTTATACAGGATGTACTAAAACAGACCAAAAAAGTTTAGACATTGCTAATTATGCTAATTAATGATTATTAATTCTGAAACAAACTATATTACCCATTTTTGACTATGTAGATTTCGTTTATACAGGATGTACTAAAACAGACCAAAAAAGTTTAGACATTGCATTTAATAACTGTATGAGATCTACGTTAGGTATCCATGATATAAGAAATTATGCAGTAGACGCATTATATAATCAATGCAAGATAAGGCCGCTTCGATATAGACGAATGGTACATTTATTAACGCATATTAAATGGTGGTCAAATGACCCCATGAACTGTTCCAGAGGTAAGATAAGAACAAGGGGAAATGACAAAATAGTCATAAAACACGATTATCCAAAAACCGAGAGATTTAGAAATTCTCCGCTATATTTAGGCCTAACAATATGGAATGAATTACCCAAGGATTTGCAACTAACTCCAGATAGGTCATATTATAAAATCGTTTTAAAGGAATTTCTCTTGAAACACGATCACCATTGGTAGTTGTTGAAACTTGATAGAGCAGCCAGTCAATCCAGTACAGTCTATCTTATCTAGCGTCTAAATCATAGCACTGAAATGCACATACGGTCCTATCTAACAATGTCTGTCTGTCCTGTATTGTCCTGTCCTTCGTTTATGTCGTTTAATTTGCTCACGAGTAAATTATTGTATATATTGTTGATGCAACTGCATGTTAAAACGCCCAGCTGGGTGATTGTAATTGCTTTGTCTGAATATAAAAAAAAATATAAAAAATGGATATCAGATGAGGTTTACAGTGACATCAATGAAAGAAATGAAATAATTAAAAATTACAAAAAAAACTGGGGCTGGTTCTCTACTATCCCAAGCTTAAATGTTGAACAATTGGATCAAATATAATCTAAAGAAAGCTAAAAATGAATTCTACTTGGAACAAATCTCACTAACTGAGAAAAAGCCACAGGATTTTTGGCGACACATTGACACTCTAATAAATGGTAAAGGTACCAATAGTTTTACGTCTCTAATCGATGAAGATACCAATGAAATAATAGATCAGAATATGGTAGCCGATTATGTTAACGACTTTTTTGCAAACATAGGAGAAGAGTTATTTAACAAGGAAGACAGGGAAGAGTATAAACACAATGTAGATTGTTTAGACCAAAATGGCAAACTAGATAAAAAGAAAGATTACAAGGTAGTAAAAGGGGATTTGAAAAAGTTAATCGGCTAAATAGTTCCTTCTAAATCATCAGGTGTAGAATGAATATCAGGACAGGTAATGAAGGACACTATGTTGATTTTAATTGACGAATTCCAATTCCTGTTTGAAATCTCACTAAATGTGGGAAAGATTCCAAAAGAATGGAAACAAGGATTGGTAAAACCAATACCCAAGGGTGGTAATTTGCACCACATTGGAAATTGGAGACCCGTAACCCTGTTACCAACCCCTGCTAAAGTCTTAGAAAAGATGGTCCACCAAATAGTTTACCCTTAAATGGAGTTGAAAAATATACTTTCTGATGATCAATTTGGATTTAGACAAGGCCTATGAACCTCTGACGCTATCTTCAAGTTCACCCGTGATCTGTACGAAACCAGAAACAACGGTTTAGTCAGTGCTATAACATATGTCGACCTAAAAAAGGCCTTCGACTTGGTCCCACACAAGTTATTACTGGCCAAAATGAAGGCCTACCTAAATCTGCCAGAAAATCTGTATAACTGGTTTGGAGACTACCTGTCTGAAAGAATGCAAAGAGTAAAAATTAACAATATTACTTCTAAACCTAGTATTGTTGAGTTCGGTGTACCGCAAGGTTCGGTTCTTGGGCCGATGATGTTCATTATTTTCGTTAATGACATGTGCGATGATGTTACCATGGGGAACAAGATCCATATGCTGACGACTTAGTCCTGTATAGTACTAACATTAATGGAGAAGATGCTAAACAATCTTTACAGAATTCTCTAGACATAGTCGCTAAGTGGTGCACGAAAAATGCGATGACCATGAACGCTGGAAAAACTCAGACAGCATGGGTGGCATCACGTAAAATACAAAAATATTTTTCCTAACCGAAAGAAAACATATACAAAACCACCCCGCAAGGTGTGAGAGATACAACACAAGGAAGGGAGAAAATTGATACCAACATAAAATACAAAAATATCTACTGAAATTAGATCTGAACTGTAATGGTCGGGAGCTTACTGAGGTGCAAAACTATCAATATCTAGGTATCGTGATTGATAGTGAGCTAAAGATAGATAAACACATTAACATCATAACTCGTAACTGTAACTCCCGAATCTTTAAGCTCAATAAGATATGAAGGTCAATCTCAGAATCAGTTGCTCTAAAGATTTACAAAGTAATTATAAGACCGACCTTAGAATATTGTATCTTTCTCTTAGGAGGTGCAAGACAAAACGACCTGAATACTTTGCAGAAACTTCAGAACCGAGCCTTAAAGGTAATATAGTACACAAGGAAAAGATGACAGAGAACCACAGACCTGCACGAAAAACTAGGATTAGACCTGTTAGAGACTCGAAGAGACATACAATTGTTAACAACTATGTACAAATACTCTGCCGATAAAAACCTACTGCTCAGTCATAATAGATTCACTAGACCAGCTAACAAAATCAAATTTGTTACACCTCGTCCCAAAACTAGCCTGTATCAAAGATCTCCCTGGTATCATGGTGTATCATTATGGGATCGATTGGATGAATCTCAACAGAAATCAAATTCTACTAAGGAATTTAAAGTGTGTGTTAAAAACAAATACTCTGTGTACAATTGGAAGTGACCTTGCTGATGCTATCTTTAAGTAATATGATAGTTGGTCTATGGTCTCTCTTACTTGTTATTGCATATATTTGTGTATACGTCTGAAATATAAAGCTCAAGATACACCTGCGACAGCTCTAGAGTGATGAATGGATGTATTGGACGGAAAATTTGCGGGTACATACCAAAATCCCGTGAAGACATCGCTGCAAGCTGTGCGGTCCATAACTATCAAAAATGTCCATAACTATCAAAAATGATTTGGTTTAAGACTTATGTGGGTAAAATTTTCTCAGAATGTACAATCCCATGAATTTGGGTCATTTTGTACATAATCATCCGTGAAACCTTTAATAATTAATGTATTTAAAAACGGCTTTTTGCGTCTTATCAGGGACATTCTCAGCTTTAAGTGATATAAAGTTTGAGTTTGACAACTCCTTTATTATGCAATAAATCATGAAAGTGTAAAAATGGGTAAAAATGGGGCAAAAAAACCCAAAAAGCAATACCATAAGTGTTATCATATCAAATATTACATTTTCAGCATATGAAAAGCTACTTTTCCTGTAGGCTGTATCTCTTTTCTATGCCATACACAATTTTGGGGTGGATCTGGGTATTTTTTCTTGGATTTTTCACAGGTCTGACAAAAAATGGGTTAGTCACTTTTTCGTATGGAACGTCCAAAACGCCATTTTCGTACTTATAAAATGGTATTTAATCTCACGCCTATTACACAACTAACACTTCCTATATACTCAGTTGGTTAGACAATCAGGCTAATTCCAGACTCGATTTAAATTTGTCCAGACTTTCACTCATTTGGCAATCATTTGACAGAGAGTTCCACAGGTTTGCCCCTCTAATGTAGGGGCTTCTTTGGATGTGGTTACTTCTTGTATGAGGAATTTTATAGGTAATTTTGGTGGCCTGCCTGGTTTGTCTAACCTTTTCTTCTATCCAGTCGGCGTTTAACCGATTCTTAAACATTATCGAGGCTAGCTGTTTTCGTCTCCTTTTCCATAAAGGAACAATTCCCATCTTTTCATACAGGTTTGCTATTGTAGTCCCACGTAGTGGTAGATGAAGAGCTATTCTCATCCCCCGGTTGTGCAGTTTATCTATCACATCGAGATCACATTTCCTGAAACTCTCGTATAGGTATCCGCAGTATTCTATTATGGGGAGTATACTTGAGTTATAAACTAGTATAGCCGCCTGTGTGGTCAGGTTTTTTCGCAGCTTAGCAAATTTAAAATGTTTTGAGCTTATATTTCATGTAACGTTTTTTGAATGGACAATCAAATTTAAACTAGAGTCTACATCCACGCCAAGATATCGATAGTGTTCGCATGTGGACAGTAGTTGGTTGTTCATTGTTAGCTGGAGTGGAGGGCAGGTCTTCATTTTTGAAGGGCTACCAAACCACATAGCTTTGGGTTTTTTTATACGTTAATAGTTAGACAGTTAAGGTTACACCACTTCGACAACTGGTCTAAGTCATCCTGCATTAGTCTGATAGCTGATATTGGGTCCTTGTGTGCGATGTAAATGACAAGGTCATCAGCATATTGTAGATATTGTGAGTTTGATATACTGGTCCCCAGGTCATTTATAAAAAGAATGAATAACAAAGGGCCCAGAACTGAACCTTGCAGGACTCCAAATTTAATATGGGTTAGTTTAGAGAACAGGTTATTAATGAATACTTTTTTGGTCCTTTCAGACAGGTAACTTTCTATCCAGTTAGTTAGGTTTGTTGGGATTTTGATCAGGTGCTTTAGTTTGGAAATTAGTAGTCTATGGTGGATACTGTCGAAAGCTTTTCGGTAATCAACGAAAACCGATATGACTGCAAGGTTTTGGTTTCGGTATTCGTATATGTCTTTTAAGAAATTAAAGATTGCGTCGGATGTTCCTCTGTTTGGGCGAAAACCATATTGGTGTGTACTTGATAAGTTGGCATCAGAAAGTAGGTTGTAAATACTTTTATGAACTATTTTTTCTAGAATTTTACTCGGTAATTTAATTAAAGAAATGGGTCTCCAGTTATCAATAGATGTTTTCTCACCGGTTTTGGGGATGGGGACTACTGTGGCTGTCTGCCACGAGGTTGGGAATGTTTCTGTGTACAATGACCTATTTAGTATATCTGTAAATTTATCAGCAGTGGTTTTAAGGGATTCAATTAGTATAGCACTCGGTAAGTGGTCTAGTCCACTTTATGCTTGTCTGTTTTGTCTAGAAGGTCTATCACTAGATCAGCGTGCACGTTTAAATATAGGGTGTCAACCAACGCGGAACCTAACCCAAACTGCTCCCTGTATATCTTGAGGAGACTGTCCTTTAGGGCTGGAGAGTCCTGTTCTAGTTTACAGAACAGTTTCTCTCCAACCCTGGCAAAGAAATCATTTATAAAATCTGGTATATCTGAGAAAGGAATACTAGATCCCTGGTCCTTTAATACGCATGTATTCTCACTATCCCCTGGCGAAATGAGATCCTTTATTACCCCCCAAAACTTCCTGGGATTACCCTTTGATTCATTGAGTTTGTCTTTACAATAGGTGCTTTTTTTATTTCTTATTTTGAGTTTTATCTCCCTACTCGCCCGAAGTATTTCTTTCATCACTAAGTAACTATTGTTCTTTTTTAATTGTTTAACTAGGTCACGACGGTGCTTAATTAGGTTTATTAGGTTATGACTCATCCAGTTTGGTTTTGAATCTTTGAAGGTCATGTTGGTTATCGGACAATGTTGGTCTAGATAGTCTATTATTCTTTTCAGTAGGAAATTCCATTGTTCATCCGCGGTCATGTCAACCCAATCTAGGGGCCATTCTGTATTAATCAAGAATTCCTCTAGTTGTTCGCGATTATAGTCCTTATAACTTCTACAGACAAAAGACTGCATTACCTTTTTTCTCGGTAGTTTCTTTCTATCGGCTACTACAGGATGATGATCACTAATCATTTCGTCTTCCACCCTAACATTGCTTACCATGTCAGAGTTTGTGTAGATGTGGTCTATGAGGGTTCCCCCATTTGCGTTAGGGCGGGTAACTTTATTTACAAGTTGTCGGAGTCCATTTACTCGTAGGAAGTTTTGAAGTATTTTATATCCCTGAGAATTAGTTTTTAGCGCATCTACGTTAGTGTCCCCTATTATCCAAACTTCCCTGCCTTTTATTTGATCAGACTCTAAGATGTTCTCAAGTGTTTCATAAAACAGTTTAGCTGACATTGGTGGTGGTTTGTAACAAGATATTATACAGAGCTTCCGGAAGTTTGGCTTGTCTACATTTATGACCAGTAATTCATGATTTTCATTCGTGACACTAAGGAGACTTTTATCACAATAGGGGGCAAACTTATTGGATATATAACATGCCACACCTCCCCACTTGGAGGTCTCTCTGTCTAGTCTGATTAATGAATAACCAGGCCACAACAACATGGAATTAGTATATCCCTCATGTAAGAGGGTCTCAGATAAGCAAAGGAAGCTCACATCGTGAAAACATGAGGTTAACTCGTCATGATTAGCAAACAGACTTCTAATATTTTGTCCTACCATTCTGACACAATTTTTCTTGGTGTTATTCATTATGGTATCTTTACAAAGAAATAGTAGGGCAATGCCAGAAGATGAATACAAAGGATGAATAAGGTGAGTGAAGGCGGTCCGGCCACATTCATTATGTGGCAGGACCCGAACTGCTCAGCCACCACATCAGTGGTCGACTGAGCAGTTAAATATGAAATCATTATGAAAATAAGAGCGACAGAGGAATATGTCCGGGCAGCGATCCCCGGGAGAAAGCCACCACAAGAAGTAAGCAAACTTCGTAACAGTAATAATAATGATATTAATAATAATATTGACAAAAAATTAAATTTTGAAGAATTGTCTTAATGAACATTTGTGAATCAATGATATCTACACAAGCTTAATACTCATACATAAATTAATTAACTACAGCGGTTGCAGATTTCCTTGTATTCCAATTAGTCCGATTAATTGTCCGTCCGTCACGAGATAGTTGGAAGTGCATCCGCCACGGTTAGCTGGAGTTGTTACCGGGGGTGGGTTCGAGGAGTCAAGTGTTAGGACATGTCTAATTTAGAGACATCCTATGGTGGATACGAAGGCTATCAAATCAAGACCTCAATAGAGTAGTGTTCTTTTTTATTTGATCTTTGAGTAAAAAGTACAGTGGATCTAATTTACAGACCTCACTTTAACCTACAGTTCAGTGGGGCTAATTTACAGACCTCCTGTGCAGGCATCTATCTTCTGATCATAATACAAAGGTTACACGGGTAATGCATACAAGTAAGTCAAGTTTGTCATAGAGATATAGCGACAATATTGATAACAGCATAACTCAACATCTCAGCAACTCAACAGGGGAGGTCTAATTTACAGAGCTCCATATTCGTCACTGTGGGAGGTCTAATTTACAGAACTCCCCTACTATGAAAAAGTGTCAGAGAAGGAACTTTTGGTTGTTCCATGTGATGGACCTTTCGACGGCCTTTAGCATTCTATATGATTCTGTTCTTTTCAGGTGGCAGCCATCGTAGAAACGGCCATATTGGCTGTAGAGGCGTCTCTGTTTCTGGTGCCAGTAGTGCAACGCCTGGTCCGCGCGGGGGGTAATCAGACCTCTATCACCATTCCACTGTACTACGACTTTATTACATAGTCTTGTTGCTTCATTCACATAAATCTGTTCGTCGGTTTCGAGAACAACCTCTCTGGAACCGTCTTCGTACTTAACTAGAAGATCATCTAGCTTCACGTTATTGCAGATTGCGAGATCGACTCCGAAAATAGTACCGCAGACTAGGAGTACTTCAGGCTTTATAGACCACAGTTCCTTTTCAGTTTGGGTAAGGGAGGCAAGTATATCATCAGCCACTAACTGGGGACATGAGTGACGAGGATAAATAACGCCAGTGCATTCATCCTTCCTGGTCACATTACATATTCCCCCTAAGAGGTAAACCATCTGTATGTCTTTGTGGCGATGTAGCATGTCGAAGGCGTACTCTCCAAGTTTGTAGAGAGTACCCCCCACAACCATCACACTATCCTTGACCCTAGGAAGCACTCTCAGGTCGTCCATGATATGCCTTATACGTGAGTCGCCTATGACCAGACTATTCCGAGTGGAAGACATAGCATGTGCTTACTCAGTCTCAATATAGTTTAGGCACCTATAAGAGAGGAAAAAATATGACTGACAGTAAAAATCACGAATAAAGTGGTATAGGGAGGGCTAAAAAATTCAGGACATCAAAAAACAATAAAATCATGGGGTATTAAAGCATTGAGACCTTAAAACATTATATCATAATGTCGACATCATACTCATAGACCATCGGTTCTAATTCGCAGAACTTCTGTCGGGGCAGAGGAAAGTTTGTTTGCATGAGGACGCGTTCTAAATTACGGAACACAATCCAGAGTCTAGATCCAAGGTTACTTGTAAACACTACAGAAGAAAGGGGGGGGCGGCAATTGGAAGTTCTAATTTTCAGAACTTACGTAAAAAAAAGGCTCCTGACTGGCAGTAGTTCTAATTTACAGAACTGGGACAGCTACTATAGGTACAGGCTATAGCGACAATAGTCCTTTTCCCTCCTGGAAGTAGTCTGATCTAAGCTGCATCAGCAGTTAGCCACATCGGTTTTGCCCCGTCACTTGCCCATTCAGTGCCGTCTGGTAGTCCGTCCCAGCACCCCAGTAGGGGTCTTGGGTCCCTTCTACTAAAGTATGAGGGTTAGTGGAGAGTAATGGCCCTATATGCTGGTCAAAATTTCAGTCTCATCAACTGTTTCAGGGTTTTCTCTTTACAAGCTTCCCAGAAGGGATGTATCTGCGGGGATATTATCTTGCTATTGACTTTAGCCTGTGGACCGTCTTCCGACCCAAGAATAATCACCGGGGACTCAGAATCTTTAACTGTGATAGCTCTGAGATATTGGTAGGCTACTTCGATCGATTGGAATTCTAACTTAGATGCCCGGTTGTCAATATCTAGGTCCACCTCAACTCGTGATGGGTAGAAATTGCTGAGAAAAGCATTCTTACCAGCGAAGACAAGTCGGTTAGTCCCAAACTTCACCTCAGGAGCAAATTCAGGCACTGGTAGAGTTGGTAGAGTTGAGCGGGCACCTTCCTGGTGGACAAGTGGGTTCGCAGGCTTTGTCTCTTCAACCGTAGCTGTGGAAATGGTGGTCACGTTAGCTGTCGTTCCTGCATTTATACTCTCTAATTGCTGAGTCGACACATTCTTTCCTTTGTTGCAGGCTGAGCCGCCGTCGGCACGTCCAGGGGCTAATACAGGGTGTTTCGCGCCCGTAGTTGTTGCAGCAGTGGTTGAAGTGGGCACTACAATTGGTTTCTCGATGGTCCCAGGGGCGCGATGCATTGGTTCATCAGTTGGGGTCCACTTAACCTCGCGGGTCATTCGGTTCACGAGGTGTTGGGCTGGTCGGGACCCAGGATTGTACCTAGTCTGGCCAAAGTCCTGTTAGCGATTGTCCGGTCTAGTTAGAGATTCCCCGCTTTGTCGTTTGGCTAGAAGGTCGGGGGGGAGTAGTCTGTCCGGAATTTTTTCGATTTCGCCCATGTTGATTTCAGTACCTCCGATCTCAATGGCATATCTGTCATTGCCACCTGTGTGCCGATTCTGCGATGGTAGCCATAGATCATTTTTATCAGTCCGCCCAGTTTTTGCGTGTTTCAGTTGGTTCATCTGGTAATACAGAGATTACCCCTAAAGATGACGTCTTGGCCCTAACGGCATTTGACAGGAATTGGTTGCGGGCGTTTACACTAGCACACGATACTTTCAGCGGGGGTGGACGGGAGGTAGCAGTTTCCCTACGGGAGATCAGCCGATTAACATTCAGTAGCTCGCCAGGTTGGAACCATATGCCCATTTCCCTACATAGATGGTTAATTGTTCCGTATAGGTCATTGTCATAAGTCCTCGGGAGACCAAGAATCACTACGTTTCGCTCCTGCGAGTTGAAGAAGAAGCGGGTACTGTCCGTGGTTCTTCTAGTTACAGCATTAGCAAAACTAGTGGGTCTGGTCTGTGACAAGTCTATTTTCTCGGCAACAGCCAGGGTTTGGGATTGGTCTAATTGCATGACTCTATTTCTGAGCTGAGTTATTTCAACGTTCTGTGCCGCAATTTGACTCTCAAGTTCTTTTTGATTTTTGAGTATATCGGCATTTACGGAATCAAATGTTGTGGCGGTGTTTACGCTGAGATTCTTTAGTTTATGGTCAACTGCATCTATCTTTTTGTCCATTCTGATCATGTTGGTGGTCACACAGTTTTTTAGATCGCAAAAGTCATCCTTTGTTGTCATGTTTTTTAAATGATCCAGAATACTTTTCCTTTCATTTTCATTTATGTTTGCCGTGGCGGCATATTCTTCTGAGACATGGTCTTCCTTATTTCGTTTGTGTTGCTGCACGGACAGGGAGGGGACAGACCCAGGGGTCGAGATGTTAGATCTGTTTCTCTTACGGGCACCTTCAACCTCGGGGTCATTGTCCGGAGCAACGACCGCGTCAATCATACCTGGTGTTGCGGGCAGTGGTGGGAACGCCGCCGGGTCGTCTGAGCGACAATCGGGGATTTCTCCGTCCTTCATCGCGGCCTCCGATCGGTATAGCAGGTTACGGAGTGTGTAGCACAATAATTAAGTGTAACCATATGAAATCACAACAACAGGAGCAAATAACAATCGTACTAAACTTATGTGTAACTTATCTGGTCTTGCAACGTGGTGGCTCGTAAGATTCTAGGTCATTTAGTGGTTTTCTCCCGGAGACCGGTCGCGCACGTCCTCACACCTCGGCTGCCATATCCAAGGTCTGGTGCAATTATAGGCAAAGTTTTAGGCTTATCCATCCAGGTATACGTGAGTGAGCACAGATAGAAAAACGCTTACCTGAGTTTATACTGAACCACCTTTTGCCTGGGACACTGACTGGTTTTTTTTCAATATTACTCGAATGCGCTAATATTCACTTCTGAGGTTTTTTTACACTTGAAGTATATGTTATTGTGCATATCTTCCCTAAAAATCATAAAGATTCAATCTCTTGTCGACTTGTGAGGAAGTAATTTGTAAATTTTGAGAAAATCTGGAACGACCGAAACTTTTTGGGGGGAAACCATTCCTTCCGCCATAACTTTCGAATAATGCCTAAAACAATTACACCAGCCTCTTGCATCATCCAGCGCCACATGAGGTAAGGAACACATCTTTTTCTCCCCAAAATATCAACTATTTCTGCTCAGTCTGTATGTTTTAGGTTCTGAAATTTGTCCAAAACTTGGTGTATGTATCCTAGAAGCTAGTGGAGTATGTATTTAGTGAATGTTTTTTGTGCTTTATTTGTTTTTCCGCATTTTTCAAGTTGTGCCCATTTCTCGCACGAGGTGGGTGGGTGAAAAAATACAGTATTTCTTTGTCTCTGGGTCAATAACTTGAAGCCTTACCGAAGAAAAGGAACGGGCACAACTTTGTGAATGCCTCTATAAAATGTGCTTTGCTCTCTTCTGTGTGCACCGGATGAAATATCCAGAGGTTTAATAGTGTAAAAACATATTGTTTTTGACAATTCGATAGCTATTTGGCCATTTGCGGAGATAGGATTCTGGCCACACCTTTTTTTTCTATTTGAAATTTGAATTGAGGCCTGAGGAAATTGAGGAAAATTGGAAATAATGGCTTACTAAACACGAAACTTTCACAGAATGTAGATATAATATCATATTTGATATTCCAGGTGAAATAGATAATAGATTTAAGTATCACGTGTCAGGTCACATGATGCAAAGATCAAAATCTTCATAATAGGCCTAAATACCTGGCCACTAGTGGCATTCACTGGCACTAGTACCTGGCCCCATGATTGTACCCATGCCGTGGGTACCCGGCGTGATAGGGTTAACTCCGATATAGGTAAGACTTACGCCCGTTCCGGCAAAATATTTCGGACGTTCCAGCAATATTCATATCGTCTCCTACAACCTTGCTTTTTAGCCTATTCTCTCATGTTTAGGATCAATTTGTAGGTAAACCAATGTAGAATATTTGTGTTGTACTTATGTTTGTCAATTCAGTGAATTTTCTCATGTTTTGGGTCCATTTATAAAGTTTCGGACATTCTGTTTTGTACAATATGCTCAATATAGCACTGCTACTATGGCATTACGAAGACCAAAATAGGTGTGGAGGTGGTCATTATTATACTATACAATAATATAGCACAGTTTTTAAATTTTGGAGAAAAAAAATTTCACTTTTTTTTTAGGCTTGTTCTATTTGACATTATTTCTAATTGGTTTGGTCACAGGCGCAAGTTTTGGGGGAACGTCCGAAAATTAGATGGGTTGAATTAACGGTATAGCATGGAATAATATTGATACTGGTAACTTATCTCGTAAAGGTAACTTCTGATATTTGTATGCCTGGACAGTAGGGATCTATAGCTTTGTGTAGAAGTATTTATTTTCTAAATTAGAACTCTTATGGCTATTGTAGACTAATTTTTAAAAAGTTAATTATTTTGTGATGCTTTATTTCAATTTTTCCAAAATGTGAGTGAAAGTTTTTCAAATGATAGACATATTAATAATGATAGCAGCTTATTGAAATTTGGTATAGCTTAAGTTCAGTATTAATTCTGGTCTTTGTGCTCTAAATAGAAGGTACTAGACAGTATTTCAAGTCATAGCATGGTGAAAATATTTCGGGCCTTCCAAAAGAAAAATCAACTTTTACTGTAACCAGTGAAAAAACCGAACCACTTAGGGAAATTCAGTATAATTGGTATCCACATACAGCTGAGATGTTGCTCTAAAAGAAATAAAGGTTTTTTAATTGATTATTTGAAATTTCTAGAATCTTGTTTTGTGGTGCCCGAATTGTACATTTTGAGAAAATCTGACCCATGTACTTTTATAGAACGTCCTGACCATGCTGTACAATTCACAGAACGAGATGGTAATTTACGGTTTGTACAGACCGAGGCATTTATGCCAAGTTCCGTACAAACCGTAAATTATCATCGAGTTCTGTGACTTGTACAAGCATGGTTGGACGTTATATATTTACTATATACCCAAAATTTAACCCTTTAACCGCCGCATGATGCCTCCAGGCATTCCCCTGGCTACCGCCGCATGATGCCTGGAGGCATTCCCCTAGCTACCGCCGCATGATGCCTCCAGGCATTCCCCTGTGTACCGCCGCATGATGCCTTGAGGCATCATAGACTCGGATTTTTTTCAAATTCATTTTTTGCAGTAGATTTAAGCACAAAAGGGTTAATAAAACTTCCATATATAAATAAAACAGTTTAAAATCAATGTAGTTGTGCGTTTTGAGTCTATTTAGTAAAATTGCGGTGGTTATTTGCGAGTAGAACACGGAGAAAAATAAAGCAATGCACAGATCGAGTCACGCCTATGGACCAGTGGTGTCCCTGACAGCGCATTTCCCGATATAGCGAATTGTCGAACGAGTTTATATATATTTAAAAGCGTACGATTGGGTTGTCTTGCTCGCACAAGTTGAAAATGGTCATATACTATCTAATTTGCGAGTTTTTAGGCAGTCTTACCCTTTCGTTTTCACTATTTTGCGAATTCTCCGCCGATGTTTACATTTTCTTCGACAAACGCAGCAGTGGAGAGTTACACTTCCGGTCGCCCTAGTTTTACGTTCCCGCCCGTACTACAACAAGCTGAGACAAGGGAAAGCACCAAAAGCTCGTATAATATTGTAAATATACAGAAAAGAATCATTGACACATAGAGAATATTAAAAGTATGAACATATATTATGAATCTGATCATTAATAAAAAACCACAACAGAGCTCTACCATGTTGCAGCAGTCGCCGACTGAGTTACATAGATGTCAATGGACAGTGTCACATTTTTTCACTTTTTTTTTCTGAATGCTCTGAAAGCAAACACGACTATTCACAGTTATATTTTGTGAATTAATATTGATATTTAGTGGTTATATAAAATATTATATCGGAAATGCCCTAAAGCTACACCAGACGCCGAGTGGAGAGAATCACTTTTTCATTTTTTATGCAATGCATGCACTCTAGCGAATCAAAAAAAAATTTCCAGTCGTTGTCCGTGTAATACATTAACGCTGTCGGTGATACTTCAGAAAATAGATATAAAATGAATAAATACGATCTTCTAAGGGTATTTCGTTACCAAGGCGATGTTGACAATCGACTATAAAAGACAGTAATTTCTTCCAAACGCCGTAGAGAGCGTTGTACCATCGTATGGTGGAGTACTCTACACAACTCGCTATGGCAGCCGCCAACATAGACGATCATGACGACCTGGATATGGCCACACAGGCTCTACTGGATGGTTTTAACGACTTCGCGGATTTCGAGGAAAGCGAGTGGGAAGAGGCTAACGAATTCTCGGATTCCAGTTCTGATGAGGACGATGAACCGCTAACGAATTTGCAGATTCGTGAAACGAAGGAAGGAAGGAGCTGGATTGACTTCCCTGTGAACGCCAAAGACAGGGACGAGATGTACGAGTTCCAAGAAACTCCGGGCATAGGGCAAGAAGTAAAAGAAAAGAACTGCACCACCGTTCTAGAGTACTTTAAGTTAATATTTACAGTCGCCTTCGTTACCGAACTCGCTGAGAAGACCAACAACTACGCTGAAAAAACGAAAAGAGGGCGGGGCACCCAGAAGAAGATGACAGCTTGGTCCCCCGTGACAGTTAACGAGTTACTGCGGTTTTTTGGATTGACATTCCTAATGGGACTTCTCAAAAAACCTGAACTAGACCACTATTGGACCACCATAGCCGAATTCGCTACCCCCGGAATACGCAGTTTGATGACCAGAGCAAGGTTCCTCTCCATACTCCGGTAAGTCATTTTAGAATTCGCTTTTGTTTATGTTATGTGTATTCGTGACAGCAGCGCCTGATCCGCAGCCAGAAGACAGGATGACCCAGTTATAAGTAGCTCATTTGCATATGTCGGAGTGTCGTAGTCGCTGTAATGTGTTTTATTCGCTCAAACCGCCAGTCTTGCTCGTTTTATTTCAGATTTGATATGTATCGTATATATCACGATTCTTAGGGGAATATTAAACTTGTTTGTTCTAGATTTCTCGATTTCTCCAACGAAACTGACGCTCCCACCACGGACAGAGACGCCGCAAACCAGCAGCAAGGGACTTCCGGCAATCGTTCCCGCCCCCATCCTGCCGCCAAACGTGATCCCCACCAACTTACAGATTTCTTTTTCAGTCATTTTAATTCTGTTATTAAATCTCTATATACCCCACATAAGGAATTGGCGATCGATGAGACGATTGTGAAGCACAAAGGCCGTACTCGACATCGCCAGTACATGCCAAACAAACCGTGTAAATGGGGTCTAAAGTGTTGGGTGCTGGCGGAGTCGGCTATGGGCTTTGTGCTTCGCATTATCCCTTTCTACGGTCGCGATGACCGTAGGGGCGATAACACCACTGAAAATATTGTTATGAGGCTGCTGAGGGGTGCTGAACTATTAAATAAAGGTTATCACGTGTATTTTGATAATTTCTACACGGGTGTACAGGTCCTGGAAAAGCTCAACTCCCTTAGAACTTACGCTTGTGGAACTCTCCGGATGAATCGCACGGAGGTCCCCAAGAATTTCATGGCAAAAAAACATCCCCAGCTGAAAGTGAAGGGCGATTCTGTATTCGCTAAGTGTGGTAGTTTGATATTGTCGTTGTGGCTTGATCGTAAAATAATTCGTATCCTCTCCACCATTCACGGTTCGATAATGTCAACGTGCGTACGCACTGTACGAGGTACTGACGGAAAATTCGCAAAAAAAGATATCCCCTGTCCAGAATCCGTTAGATCCTACTGTCAGTACATGGGCGGGGTGGACTTAGCAGACCAAATGGCAAACTACTATTCTTTCGGTCGTAAAAGCCGTAAATGGCCCAAGAAATTGTTTTTCTTTGTTCTGGAAGTGATGAAATTGAATTCGCAAATCATGTTTAACTCTGTCTCGGAGAAAAAGATTACTTTGGTCGACTTTTCTCTGTGTCTGATCCAGCAGATCGTAAAAGCGACCGACGAGACTGTTGACCGACCTATTTCTCAATCGGTCAACCGACTTAACTCGAGATGTCTTCCAGATGATTTGGAACGAAAGAGCTTCTGCCGAGTTTGTTACTATCGCAATAAGAATGGATTCGGCCCCAGAAAACAAACTCGGTATGGCTGTAAAACCTGTGGCACACACCTTTGTCTACCTCATTGTTTCAGGATCTATCACACTAAGTCTAATTTTGAAAAACCAGCGAGTGCCACAGAAGAGTAGTTATGCTATCTGATCTGCCATCTCCCCCCCCCCCCCCACCCACCTTTTTAGACTCAAAATTAAAGTCCCGACGTCAAAGCAATCTTCCCACGATATCCAAATTTATCAAATTATCGGTATATTAAACCTTGTTAACTATTAAACTGCCTGTGGCTTCTGCTACTTGTATTTCGTAATTTTCAAAAACTCTCTTTCAACTGAACCTTCAGATACACTATTCTAAATTATATGTTACAACCATGAACGCTTTCGATCTGATGTCTATTCGACGACCTGTACACCTGTGTGTTTTTCAGCATTTGTCTTTTTTTTTTCATGTTTTTCCAGCTTGTCTGTATCTATTTATTAATTCCTATGTAAATTTATCACGTAGTAACAATCTAGGATTCACAACAGAATTGTTTTTAACATCTAATCTAATGTATCAACCTGAAACAATATATCTTTCCTACCTGTCTAAATCCATATCTAGCACGTAATGCTATTCTATGATTCAACTGTTAGTGTGAATCGTTTTTTAGTCGCTAATCGATAAATTTATATCAACCAGAACCTTTCCTGCCTATGTAAACTAGCACGTAATGCTATTCTATGATTCAACTGAGAAGTGTACGACCACAAACGATATTTTGGTTTTCTATCTAATCCACGTTATGAATCTGAAACAAAGTAATCCTGAGCAATCTATGTATCATCAAGGTTCTCTACATGTACATTTTGTGAAAATATATCGACCAGAAGTGGTCAAATTGATTATTATATCGGCGATAAAGCCCCCACCTCCGACCATGTCAAGTGCCAGCAAGACACCGATAAATTTAAATATCAACCTGAAACATTCCTGCCTATGTGATCTAGCACGTAGTGCTATTCTATGATTCAACTGACCACGTCGAGTGCCAGACAGACACTAAATATATTTATATCTTGTTGAATCTGAAATGAAACATGCCTATCTGTGTATAGCCAACACTAATCTATGTATATCAACCAGAACCTTTCCTGCCTATGTAAACTAGCACGTAATGCTATTCTATCATTCAACTGTGAAGTCTATGGACACAAACGATATGGTTTTGTATCTAATCTACGATATCAATCTGAAACAAAGTAAACCTGGACGATCTATAGACCATCAAGGTTCTCCACATGTACATTTTGTGAAAATATATCGACCAGAAATGGTTAAATTGATTATTATATCGGAGACAAAGCCCCCAGATCCGACCATGTCGAGTGCCAGACAGACACTGAATATATTTATATCTTGTCGAGTATTTCAAACTGAAACAAAGCACCCAACAGCCTCATTTGTCTCATCTTTCGCAACCTCGATATTGATTATTAGATCCATGGATATTATTTTAACTTGAAATCATTTGATATTCCTGATCTATGTACTTCTTTTTTATCTAATCGTCGTTATCAATCTGAAACAAAGTTCATAAATTCGCTATCGACCAAGAAAACTCGCTCAACATAGTGTCCTACTCGTTCCATCGGCAGATTTAAAACAGAAGTCTATGTATATCAGCCTGAACCATTCCTGCCTATGCGATCTAGCATGTAATGCTATTCTATGATTCAACTGTGAAGTCTATGGACACAAACGATATCTTGGTTTTGTATCTAATCTACTGTATCAACCTGAAACAAAGTAATCCTGGGTGATCTATGAACCATCATGGTTCTCTACATGTACATTTTGTGAAAATATATTGACCAGAAGTGGTTAAATTGATTATTATATCGGAGACAAAGCCCCCAGGTCCGACCACGTCGAGTGCCAGACAGACACTGAATATATTTATATCTTGTCGACTATTTCAATCTGAAACAAAAATCATTCCTGCCTGTGTAATATATATATATAGCGTTGATTCAGTCTCAGATCAACCTCAGAACTGTAGAAATTGATCATATACCTTGTTGAATCTGAAATAAAACATGCCTATCTGTGTATAGCCAAGACTAATCTATGTACATATTGTGAATATGATGACGGCTGCTGCACCTGGAAATGTATCAAGCCTTGTCAACCTGTGTATATATATATTGAACAATATTGCTGAATAATTGATCTGAAAAAAAATACAACACATTATTAAAATATATTTTAAATCTTACTTCACCTACCTTGTCTTCTTTTCTGCCTTTCAGAAGTATTCGTCAGTAAATATAGTCAATCATTGTCCAGCAATCGATTTAAAAGTTAACTCCTCCTGGAGATGTCAATGCTGAATAGGCACAAGTCGAATTTTCCAAATTCAATATATCAGCCTGGACATTAAATATATATGTAGATGATCCTTAGAGTGTGGGAGATAACCACATATAGCCTTGTACTGATAAAACTCCATTAGAATCCTTAGGCGAGTCCATAGTATAATCAATGGCGAAATAAGCCAATATAGTCACTGCTCGAATCTAATTTTCAAAAATCAATATCTAAGTCCCACCATGTCCGAATTGCACATTATATATATCAAAAGAAAGCTGAGAATCTCTAATTTACGAATATTAATGTCTCCAGTCATATATTTGAAGTTATATCCTCATAATAAATGATTTTCGAAATCCTGTCTTGCCCAGAGCCCGACTTCCCTACCAAACCAATAGTAAATCTGTAGCTATATGACCATTTCCGTTAATTCATTTCTAAATCATCCGCTGGTTCAAAATGAATGATATTTCATATAAACAAACCTCAGACAGTGTAGTTTACCCTGATATAAGTCCCCATTCATAGATTCAAGGTTAAAAGCCTCAAAGAAATCATTTTGAAGAAGATGTCTTAGAACCCAGCTATGGCGAAATAAGCCATTTTATTGACAGATTACTTTTAATCTTCTAAATTCGATAACTAATTCCCACCTTGTCTGAAATACACAAATTATATATCAGGAGAAAGCTAAGAACCCGTAGTTTATGTATATTAATGTCTCCATTGATATATTTCAAGTTAAATCCTCGTAATAAAAGATTTTCTAAACCGTATCTCGACCAGCGCCTGAATCCCCTACCAAGCCTATAGTAAAGCTTTTAATCTTCTAAATTCGATAACTTAATCCCACATTGTCCGAAATACACAAATTATATATCAGGAGAAGGCTGAGAATCTGTAGTTTACGAATATTAATGTCCCCAGTAATAGAATCCAGGTTAAATTCTTATAATAAATGAATTTCTGAATCGTGTCTGGCCCTGATCCACACTCCCATACTGAACCTATAGTAAAGTATAGAGAGTGCGTATGGCGCATCTTAATACTTCGATTACTTGGTCTCAAATCGACCAAAATGGACAATATTATATCATCATGAAGCTGAGAGTGTGTAGTTCACGTTAGAATATACGAAAATTCATTTATCTAAGATTTAAACCACGAAAGAGATGATTTAGTTAGCTGAAACCCAAAAATGTGTAATGCTGACTTTCTTTTTTCGATTATTAATTCTAACCTGATCTAACCTGTACAATATTTACATAGAAAGGTAGCTTAGAGTGTGTAGAATAACAATATATATATGATTAATCATGAATCTAAAGTTTAAACCCGGTGCGAGCTGATTTCTAATGACAGCTCGACCAGCCTAACTACACAGTATAAGCAATGGCGGATCAAGCTAGGCCAGAATTCAACGTGCGTAACTCGCATCGTAATATTCGAATATCTTGGTCTCTACTTGTCTGAATTTGCTAAAATACATACTGGAATAAACCTTAGAGTCTATAGAATGTGAAAATACACTTCCCTGTGGTTAATTCTAAAGTTTAAACCCTATCTGAGCTGATTTTGTGATCATCGTATGAAATTCGACTGAACCAGCAAGCCGACTGCGTGATACCCAAGGTTAAATTTGAATTATTAAATCTGAACTCGTCAACCCTGGACATTATTTACATAGAAAGGTAGCTTAGAGTGTGTAGAATAAGAATATACATATGATTAATCATGAATCTAAAGTTTAAACCCAGTGCGAGGTGATTTCTTATGACAGCTCGACCACCCTGACTACACAGTATAAGCAATGGCGGATCAAGCTAGGCCAGAATTCAATGTGCGTAATGCGCATCTTAATATTCTAATATCTTGGTCTCTACTTGTCTGAATTTGCTAAAATACATACTGGAATAAACCTTAGAGTCTATAGAATGTGAAAATACACTTCCCTGTGGTTAATTCTAAAGTTTAAACCCTATCTGAGCTGATTTTGTGATCATCGTATGAAATTCGACTGAACCAGCAAGCTGACTGCGTTATGCCCAAGGCTAAATTTGAATTATTAAATCTTAACCTGATCTAACCTGGACATTATTTAGATAGAAACAAACCTTACAGTATGTAGATTATGAATATACGTATCATTAATCATTTATCTAAAGTTTAAACCCGGTGCGAGCTGATTTCTAATGACAGCTCGACCAGCCTAACTACACAGTATGAAAAATGGCGGATCAAGCTAGGCCAGAATTCAATGTGCGTAACTCGCATCGTAATATTTTAATATCTTGGTCTCTGCTCGTCTGAATTTGCTAAAATACATACTGGAACAAACCTTGGAGTCTATAGAATAAGAAAATACACTTCCCTGTGGTTAATTATATTGTTTAAACCCTATCTGAGCTGATCTTGTGATCATCGTATGAAATTCGACTGAACCAGCAAGCCGACTGTGTAATACCCAAGGCTAAATTTGAATGATTGAATATAAACTCGTCAACCCTGGACATTATTTACATAGAAAGAAACCTTACAGTATGTAGATTATGAATATACATATCATTCATCATTAATCTAAAGTTTAAACCCGGTGCGAGCTGATTTCGTATTATAACTTGACAACCCTACTGTTCGAGCAGTGACACGGATTCCCATAGACTCAACCTTATAATCTAGACAGGACTCTATAGAGGCTTTGCCGATATTAGTTACAAAGCGTAAGGTTAATTCAACCGTGTCAAGTCTGACACCTTCGTATAGCTGCTGATCAGATGAACATAATGCTGGTCTTAGTTTACACTGTTGACGCCATAGGATGATATAAATGGCAATTCTGTGGGTTGTCGCATCGACTTGTAGCAGACAGCTTAGCAGACATGGCGCTGTCACTGGACTTGACACCTATACTCCCAGGCTGAAAGATCCGAAGTTATCACCGTATTAACCACACTTTCGATGGTTTTTCCGCCATTATATTTATATCCTTTTGGAGGCACAAGCCTTATCTTGAACGTGCTGGGTTCTATTTGTGTTGTTAATCCGCTATTTGACGAAGGGGAATGATTTTACACAGCGTCCATTGCGTAGAGGAATCTGCTTAGCCATCCATGTTTACACTGACACTCCCGCCCCCACCAACGGTTTTGCTATGTGCGCGAGTTCAAACTTTCAATATTGCTTAGATCACCTTAGGAGTCGTTTTATTTCATAATACTTTAGAATCGTGTAGGTAGGGTTCATATTTGAATATCAATGGGGGTTTTATCGACTTTAACGATTAAATATATTGATGCGAAGAAATCTGCTACAGTAGTGTGTAAAGGCCTAAGATAGGCGGACGCCATGGATGGTTATTCTTTACATAGGCGCGTATTTTAGGCCAACTTCAGTTCGAGATTACATATATTCAACCGTTAATTTTATTAACAAAATACATATACACACCAAGATACAGGTCTCCTGTTTGCCGTAATGGTCATCTTTTATTAAAACATCATCAATTTACGGAGAAAATGGAGAAATCCTACCACTACCACCGTCAAAACAATGGCCGCTCCCCGATAACGGGAAACTTGGCCGGCGGTACGAGGGAGCATATAGTAAAAGCCTGCGGCGGTGTAGTACATAGGTTAGCGATAGGGGGCGCGGCGGTTCAACTCCCGTCCGGATTTGACGTGCGGCGGTTAAAGGGTTAAAAAAGAAATCATTAATTCAATTTTTAACAACCGATATGTTAATAAATGTGTATGGCAAGGTGGTCCGTATTTTAGTGTACAGACCAGCGGTTCGTACAGTATTTTTACGTCATATGCCAAAACGGTGCGTATTTACAGTATATACGGCATGGGTATATAGTAAATGTGACATGTCCATAACTATCAAGATGTCCATAACTATCAAAAACCGTTATCACATTACCAATCAAACCTTGATCCCATGTTACCATTCTAACCCCGTTACCATGTTCCCATTCTAGTATCTTCACTGTATTACCATGTTACCATTATTGTGTTACCATTTTAGCCCCATTACCATGTTACCGTTACCATGTTACTGTTGCCATGTAACCATGTTACCATTCCTACCGCCTAACCGCTCCTGCATAACCTGTATCACTGTTCTCACCCCATTACCATTCTAATCCTGGTATCGTTCCAATCTTGCTACCAAGTTATTGTGACAGTATTACCATTTTAACCTCTTATCCAGGTTACCATTATCATGCTTTCATTCTAATTCCATTACACCTGAATCCAGTTACAGTTACCGCATTACCACATTACTATTTTAACTCGGTAAGTGCCTTACTGCGTCACTATTTTCACCCGCATTGTTTTATTTTGTACTTCGAACACATCACACTATTATATTGTTGTGCCAGTGAAAGATAACTTCTGGATATTATTCAAAAACCGTGTCAGTTTGATTTCTACATTATGAAATTCATATTCGTATCAATTCTTAGAGATTTTTCTAAACTATTATCTCTAAGTATCTGACTTTTGCTGCTACCGACAAGGCTGACTCCTCAAAAGACAATGTTGCTTCCTGTTCCCCTAGGCCCCTGACCGATCGCCTGCCGCTGACATAGTAAACTGGCTATTTGGGGTCTTAAATTAAATATCTACTAGTGTATAAACCCAGAGGTGAACTTGCAGTGAACGAGAGTATGGTACGCCATAAAGGTTGATCTCGTTTCGTACAATATATATCAGTTAAACCCACGAAATGGGGCCTGATGGTTTGGGTCCTGGCTGAAAGTGTATCTGGTAAGTTCACTTTTTTTTTTTATCGTAGTGACCCACATGATGAATGTTTGTGCCAACACCCTATCATCAACTATCACCATCTTGACTATCACCATGCATGATATGCATAAATGAATAATCTTTACCAAATTGTATAGCATGATTATCTAATTTTCTAGGCTATGTTGTCCAAGCATTCCCTTACCTTTCTTGAGATGAATGGACGCCTAACCGGATTTATGAAGACATTGTGTTAGAGGGTCTGCCACCAACTACGACAAGGCTACGACAAGTGCCGACATGAAAGTTCCAATCGCAGCCTTGTCGCAGCCTTGTCGTGAGAAGAGCATTGTCAGGACAGCGGTGTCGGGGCATGTCGTAGACATTGCCGGTTTCCGTAAAAAAGGCGCCCATGGTTCCGACACACTACGACAGTGATATCGAGGAAACCACAACACTCCATGACAAAGGTCCAGTCGTAGCAAAAATCGAACATGTTCGATATTGTCGTGGCCTTGTCGGAGGGCCTCCGACAACCTCCCGACAAGCTTTGTGTCGCAGCCTGTCGGGGCCTTGTCGTAGCCTCTTGCCGGGAACTAGGGTCCACCAACCACGACAAGGCTACGACACGCCTTCCAATCGTAGAGCTGTCGTGGACCTTGTCGGAAAGCCATTGTCGCAGCCCTGTCGTGGTTGGTGGACGCACCCTCTTATGTACAGCTTTTACATTTAGCTAATGTGTTGGGACTGCGGCATCATATCTATTTTGACAATTTCTAGTATTCCGCTCTCATGTCTGAGGACAATACATGGATCGATAATGGATGTATGCGAATGGCATGTAAAAGACACTGCATCGGTTAAATTTGAATGGGAACAAATACCATGCCCTATGTTTGTCCGTAATTATTCTCGATATATGGGTGGGGCCGACTTGGTCAACCAATTGTACCAGTACTATTGTTTTGGTTGCAAGTCAAAGGAATGGACATTGAAATTATCTTTATATGTTTTAGAGCTCATGAAACTCATTTTGTTTTTGTATTTTATTTAGACAAGGCAAAGCAGGTCCCACCTGATGGAAGCAGGAATATATTTTCTCCATCTAGTCCAGCAGTTGATTTCTTCAGCCCAGGCTGAGTGAACCATACCCCGATTAGTACTAAAGGCTTACCTGTTTGTTTACCCAGTGACTAAATGGGGGCATCATAGGGTTTGCCACTACCGTTGTGTACAAGGGGCATCATCGCCAAAGTGCCTCACACTATTTCACTGTTAAAAAATACAACAGTATGTGCACGTTGACTTGAGTCCCAGAACGATGAGTTAAGGTTAGTTAAGGCAGACTGTAGTTATTGCCGTCGAGTTGCTGCTATGAAATGGGTGGAAAACGGGCCGGACGAAAACATACATGTTGGAGTTCCTCGATAATATCGGCCATGGCTCCTTGGACTATGGTAAGTAAAGAAATAACCATTTCTATCAATATTTGAAGGTATATAGGAATAGGGAAACCAAGTACCAGTGAAAGTCAAAGTTACTCGGTAAGGCTAGGAAAAATCACTGCCCACAAGACTTGGCTAGTAATTTTTCCCAGCCTTACCTTGTAACTTTGACTTTCTCTCACCAGAACATAATTTCCCTCTATCTATTTTCTGTGAAAAAACACAATAGTCATAAATCCTAAGTTTGATGTCTGTGACGCTGACGGTCTGTGGCTTCTCCTTGAACCACAAGTTTGAGTTGTCTGAAGAATTATTTCTTTTGATGTTGGTGATACACTCAAATAATCTGATAGGAAATGGACATAATATATATAATCTATGTCTATGGGTCTGGACATCTCCTATCGAATAGAAATCATGATGAACAGCCATTGAAATATGGTAGATAAATCCAGTCAGCAAGTTACATTTGTAGTATTCCTACTTGACACTAGTCTGCGCCACCATCAATGCGCCACCTGTACAACGTTTTGAGCGATAATATACTTCTTTTATGAAAGCTAAGCCATTGAGTCTAGTCTTCTGTCCACAGTTCAAATCTCACCATTCAAAGATACTACATTGGCGACTGAGAGTGTTAATCTATGCAGGTGTATTCTCCTTACTTCAAGGAACCCATTGGTGGTGAGTGGAACTGGCTGGACTTCAAAAGTTGGCAGAATTTGATGGCTTTAGTGTGGGTGTGTATTGGCACTATACAGAATCACAGTGAGTGTATCTGTAGTGTGTGCACTGTCAAAGACACTAGGCCCACAGCATCATTCTGTACTACTGATGAACTTTTATACTGTGAACAACCTGTTTAGAACTGCACTGTACTCAATTCTGGTCAAAATGGCTACACCCTGTAATATTGGGCCTTATATCAAAGAAAAGGAAACTTTCAAGGCAAATTGTGAAAGGCTGGAGGCATATTTTGATGGAGAGGATTTAGTTACAGTAGACCCTGCCGGTGATGATGCAGCAAAGGCAGCACAGGAAGCGGAAAATGCAATTATCACTAGAAAGAGAAGGGGCATTTTTCTGTCACAAATTGGGGCAGAATGTTGTACAACGCTTGCTAACCTTATTTATCCCAAAGTCCCACGTGAAACAAAATTAGAGTATTTAGTGAATAAATTAGAGGAACATTTCAACCCAACGCCTCTCGAGATAGCTGAGTCGTTTTATTTTGAAACTAGGAACAGAAAGGATGGCGAGTCAGTAAATGACTATATCTTGGCTCTCAAAGAATTGCCAATTCACTGTAATTTTGGTGATAGTCTCAACCGTTCTTTACCAGACTGTTTTGTCTGCTGACTAAATATACAACCTATCCAAGATAAACTGTTGAACACATATGGCCTAGACTTTAAGAAAGCTTGTTCTATTGCCCAGAAAATGGAGCAATCTCATCAGAAATCCAAGGATTTTAAGTCTAGTTGTTCTGTAGTGCTGCTAGTTCTGATGTAAACAAGGTTTACAAATCTATGCAGTTTAGCAAGAGTACCAAGAAAGTGAAATGTTTTAGGTGTTTTGGCAAACATAGTCCTGATGACTGTAAATTCAAAGATGTGATGTGTTACAAATGTGAACGTAAGGGTCATTTGGCTAGTTTGTGCAAGTCCAAATCCTCTAAGAAAGGGAGTAAGAGGAAGGTTCATTCTATGGACAAGCAACCAGGTTCTAGCGATGATAGTGAAGATGACCTGGGCATTCACAACTTGTTTTCTACTAACTCTGAGAACTCTAAGAAAAGGTACACAGTTGATGTTGTAGTTGACACCCATGTTGTTCAAACGCAAGTGGATACCGCTGCAGATTACACAGTTATGGGGTATGACAAATTTCGGAAATTGTTTCGCAGTAAGAAACTGCAAAAATCTGATGTTAAGTTACATGTGTATTCTGGTGCTCCCATACATGTCTGTGGGGAGATGCTATGTGATGTGGAATATAAGGGTCAAAAGGAGAAACTACCAATCCTAGTTTTGAACTGTGTGAATCGGCCAATTTTGTTTGGCCGAAACTCGATCGAAGTAATCAAATTGGATTGGAATTGAGAGTAAGGAAAAGACACTCGACGATATTCTTGGTGAACACGAGGATATTTTCTGTGATAGCTATGAAGGCATTTCTGGATTCAAGGCGCATATCAAGGTCAAAGACAATGTTACACCTCATTTTGCCAAAGCAAGACCAGTGCCTTACTCCTTATATGATCAGGTCAATGCAAAACTTGATAAAGTTGAAAAGAACAAAGTTATAACACACATGGACCCTGAGGACACTGAATGGGCCTCGCCCATTGTTATTGTACCTAAAACCGATGGTAGCATCAGAATCTGTGGCGACTATAAGGTACATGTGTTCAAGATCTAATGTCTTCTCTTACAGGTGGTGAAATCTTAACTAAACTTGACTTATCGCATGCATATGCTCAACTTGATCTAGATGATGAGAGTAGAAAATTGTTGTATATTAATACTCATCATGGTGTCTATGGTTACACTAAGTTAGCATATGGTGCTAAGCCTGCTTCTAAGATTTTTCAGTCCACCATGGACAGGATCTTAAATAGTATTCATGGTGTTATTTGTTTACAGGATGATATATTGATTAATGCAAAAGATAAGAAAGAGCAACTTGTAATTTTAGAGAAGGTTCTGAATAGACTAGACAAGTACAATGTAAAACTCAAAAGAGAAAAATGTGAGTTCTTGTGAAAAAAGTGTTGATTAGGCCACCCAAAAAAAGAAACTTGTTTCTCATCACAAAAAATATAACGAGGGTGCTTGTAGAAAAAATAATCAATGGGGGATTTTGTTCCGATGCGATTCAAACTTGATGGGATTCAAGCTCTGAACCCAAACTTTCATAGGTTTCCCCTACAGTATCTATACCATAGTATCACCTATATAAGACCGGGCACCCACCAACGCCGATACATGCTCTTATTACATACCTATGTACGAACGTCAGTCAAATACGACCCTCTCATGGGGGTGTAGTATATCGCGACTACGGCCCACTATGGTGCGCTTCGTCGTACTGCAATATTCTAACGTGTGTCGAGTCTAGACTCTGCTATTCGACTAGCGTGCATATTCGAATTCATCGCGACCAAAAACAACATGGCGAACGACGTCGAATCGGGACTTTAAACTAGTGATACAGGCCCCCCGTAACAACTACAAGTTCCTAATGACCAATCGTCGAGGTAACTAACGATTGGGATTCATCAGCACCGTTTAAACTGCTCAAATACGCGAAATCGATCAATAACAACAACACGATCCGCAATGGGCAACGCACATACACGCTTACGCTGGTTCCTGGCATCTCCTCTCCAATCGTATCTTCTGCTAACCGCACGCATACCAAATAGAGGCCAAACATCCGCTGGGCGAGTGACGGCCTATCGCGCATTCGCGAAACACAGATCCTGCGCAACTTCCGGTTCGTAGCAGACAGTGTCAATATGGAGCGGTTGTGACTTAGGAACTCGATAAATGGCGTGTTTCTGATCGAATTAAGGTATGTTATAATAAGAAAACGCCCTCACTGTGGCCGAACTATGTCTTAGTTCGCGGTCACCTATCGCCAACGTTCGCCCCTTCGCCTACGGCGTCGGGGCGAACGTCGGCGATAGGTGACCTAGAACTAAGACATAGTTCGGGCACAGTGAGGGCGTTTTCTCCTAATACACACCGATACAAAATCATAGCTTATCGGGAGGCATATCGCTGTGCGTTGTAACCTGTTGGGAGGGTGCATGAAAAAGGAACCATGGTCCCGATACACCTTGATATAGCTCACAATGCAACCAGTGTCATCAACCATTTTTCCTTTATAATTCTAGAAATAATGGATATTTATGATTGATATTTTATCTGTAGATCTGTTATAAGTTAAATTATCGATTTGAGACCTTTATCTATTCTCAAATTTCACCATATTGGCAGAACTGCATTATCATTATATAGCTCAGGTATTTTGAAAATTTCATAATTTTCCGTCAATTAATTCATATGATTTTCCATTCAAAGTGACACTGATACACACTAACGCGCACTGACACGCTACGACAATCGATACATGATAGATTGTCATAGACCCTCTACGATATGGGTTTTTTTATCGTAGCGTGTCGGTGCGCATCATTAGCGTTATCATAGAAACCTGACCAACTATTTGCCTGTATATGCAATTTCACTATGATATGAATTTGTGTGTGTCAGGAGCCTGGTAGACACCCCCCTAAAGGTATGATATACTACATTATCTCATCCCTGGTATTTTTTACCCATAGACTTAACATTCGGAACTCGTATCCAATGCCCATTGAGTGTTTAGGAAAAACATCCAATGGGAGATTATGTTACAAAAGTTAGCCTATTAGTCAATGTGAAGGGTGAGATAAATTCAGAAACCTATACAAGTTTAGCATCAGAGCTTGATCACATATTGTTTGAATCCTATACAATTCATGTGGCTTTCCCTTGTGAATTACTATGCGATTCAAACTTGATGGGATACAAGCTCTGGCCCAAAACTTTCATAGGTTTTGTCTATATAGCCTAACTATCGACAGACTGAAAACTGCATGTATGCAGACACCCCATGTAAGCAAACACTTTGGCCCAGAATGGAAGGTGTCCACTTATTCAGGGGGCCTCCTCTACCAAGACACACATGATTTGTTACACTTGAATCACCTTTGCCAACCATATAACCACATTGAATGCATCCCTGACATCAGGACCTTCGATTTCATACCAAATACTTATACCTTTCATGATTTCTATCAAGGTTCATCTTATAAAAAAAAATAAAAAAAAGTCATAGCTGTGGTATTGTCGGTGAGTATGTGAACCGTCAAATTTTGTTGTCTACAAAAACTTCTTAAAGCGAGACTTATCGCCTGTAATTCAAGAAAATTAATGTGTTGAATTTTTTATTCTTCCCATCGACCCCCTATTGATGTTCCATCGAAATGGGCCCCCAGCCTTCTAGGCTGGCATCCGGTTGAAATTTCTAAATCTGGTGATTGCAACCTGATTTTTCTCTTTGCTTTGTGGATATTTGTTAACCACCAAAGTTAGTCTTTTTTACCTTCTGGATCTATGGACATAATTGCGTCGAAATTTCCTGAATTTTCTACTATTGCTCTATTCTTGTTTCTTTCTAAAGATTTAACATGTGCCAACCCGTAGTCTACTGCTGGGGAGTAGGCTATCATTAGCCCAATTAGCATAGCACATTGTCTTATCGTTATGGATTTTTCCGGAAGAATCTGTTGTGCACATTCTGAGAATTTTGAAATCTTTTCATCATTTAGGGTTACTGTTAGGGATTCCGAATCAATTACAAATCCTAGGAATTGTAGACTTTTTGTCGGTTCACAAATAGATTTTTGTGGATGAATGACAAACCCAAACTTGTCTAATGTTTGGGCAAGGGTGTTTAGTGTTTGTAAACATTTGTCTGGTGTTTTTGCAATGATGAAGGAATCATCGATATAACCAATGCAATTACCCCCTTGTTTGTGTACATGGGCAAATACGGGATTCAACAACTTAGTAAAAATGTGCGGCGTGCATGCCAGACCGTTTTGAAGTACGGTGAATTGGAATAACTGGTTTTTCCACCTAAATCTAAGGTATTTTCTGTCTGCCTTGCGTATGCTAATAGAGTAGTATGCATCCTTTAAGTCGATGAATGCCATGTAGTCATCTTCTTCTACTTATTCAATGGCAGTATTAAATGTGGACATTTTAAAATGCTTATACTCGATTAGTTTGTTAGGCTGGGTAAGATCCAATATAACCCGCACTCTGTCATCAGGCTTAGGTCTGGTGTAAATGTTTGAAATCCATTCACCATGAGAATGATTCGTCCTTTCGATAATACCTTTTGATAACATGATTTGAAGTTCTTTTTCTACCTTTTCTATTTCGTCTTTTTGTAAACGCTATTCATGCAGTGGTTTATCCTGTACTGGATTTGACAGACATTCAAGTTTGACCCCTTGGATTTGTTTTAACACCCATTTGTCATTTGTAATCTTCTTCCAGGCTTTTACAAAATGTTTGGTCTGGCCTGCTTTGAAAGTGGAAGGTGTATTATTCACATTTAACTTCGCAAATTCTAAGTCATTGTGACATACCTCTACTTTTTATTTTTATTTTGTTGTTGTTGTTGTTGCTGTTTCTGGTACCATGGGGTTGGTTCTGGTACTGAAACTATTGGTACTGTTGCGGATACCTCTGTTGGTATCCGCAGTTCTGTTGTTTCTGGCCTTGGTACCGGGGTTGGTAGGGTGAAGGGTGGCGAAACCCCATGTGCTGGTTGAATCGGCGCTGTCTGTGATTCAGCATTGTTTGTTTTTGTTTTTCATCCTTTGTGGGAGTTTTCGCCAAGAGTTTTTTGGCAATTTTGTCTCCTTTTTCGACGTCTTTTACCTATGTATTTATCACATCCTCGAAGAATGTCTTTGTGCTGAGTGGGGCATTAATGGTGGCTTCTGCCAAGTACTTCACCAATTTTGGCCGAAATGCTTCTCTCCTTCTCTTGGTAATCGCGGTGTTAGCGATAAATAATAACTAACCCCGTCCACTGCAGTCTCTGAAGCTTTATTTAGTTCAGGGTCTTCCTCTCCTCTGGTGAAGGTGAGTTTTAGGAAAGGAAAAATCGCTGTGTATGCTGCCATCATGGCTTGATTGGCATACACTAATTGCTGGTCGAGTTTTTTTAAATTTCCATCGATTTCCTTCGAGTTTTTGAAATCCTCTTCCATGAAGGGGACCGCCATGTTGTTTACATTACTTGGCGGTGGATATTTCTCTATTAATTCTTACCCTTGTTTATAGTCAACAGTCGTGTTGTAGTAAGAGTCAATAAGATTTGCTAAACCCTCGTCCAACGGGGCTGAGGATTTAGGTTCATCTATTTCCGCAAACCGAGAAATGCCCGCCCAGGCAATTGTTTGTCTCTATGTGCGGGAGCAATTTCAAGCGGATCCGACGAAATTCTAACGCTTTATATGTGGTAGGTAACAATTCACGTAGGTTTCTGAATTTTTCTCATCCCTCACATTCACTGATTGGCTAACATTTGTGACATGGTCCCCATTGAATTTTTTTTTAAACACTCCATTGCCCTTAAAGTTCCCATTACGAGTTCCCTATGTCAGGTCTATGGTGACAAAATACCAGGGGTAGGATAATTATATGACTCGGTCCCTGTGCTACCTTGAGCCATACACGCGGAAAGCACAGAATGTATTCTAAATTCCAGCTGAGACATCCAGCTGCGACATGTCCTTAATAGACTCTAATGTATATTCTCTCAAACACAACGTGTCTGAATACGTGGTGTTACACCGTGCTGAATAACTGAGCTGAAAGAGGATTGGGACAAAATTAGCGAACCAAAAGAAGTGGTCGGATGTCGATGCGCCTTATATGATACTATTGAGTGTTGTCAATGTTATACACTCTCTATCAACGATACCCACTTTACAATATCAAGAAAAGAAACACATATCAGTCGAAACTTACAGTTGTTAGTCACTGGATACCACCAGGTGGCGCCTCTGTAATTTGTACGATTTGCCATTAAGCGCACCCGCAATGATCTGACTAGAGGAACTGGGACCCGTTTCAATAGTCTGTAGGACGTCCGTTATTGGGTCTAGTGACACAATAGCGGTACTTCGCATTTCTGTAGTTAAGGGACAACCGATTCTGCAACATAGGGTAACAGACAAGTGCAAATAGTGGCTTGTACCATTTCAAAAGAGACATGTCCAATAATAAATAGAGGGTATACCCTCTCGCTTCTATTGTCACAAATGCGTAACTTTACTTCCTGTAGGAATTAAGCTATGAAACTTAAATTCCAGTTAGGGACACATACAACATATAAACATGCCAAATATGAAGGAGATCGCCTCATGCAATCCAACGATATTCACATTTCAATTCTGTCATAGCAAATGCTGCTCTGGTGGCCAGTGCAGAATTATTCAAGCGCTGTCGTTAATTTATGCAGTGACCTTCACCTTGATGGCACTTGTTCCCGGTAGGACATGAGTATGTGAGATGGGGTACCCCACATGTTTTTCCGCTATGCTGTCCCAAACTAGGGACACATCCACAACAGTGACAAGACACACCTCCCCTACAGTGACATGCCTTATGAAATGAGACTTAAATTTTGTCACTATTCCTGTCACTATTGCTGTCACTAGTCATGTCACTAAGTGGCTTAGTGACGCATTCTATTGAAACAGGTCCCTGAACCCTCCACCACTGTCTAGTGCGTATTCGTTGGAACCAATCAGAGTGCAGCTTTCATTAGTCCGGTTTGTGTGGCTCTGCTACTGCAGATACAACACATCACATTTCCTGAGAATAGGTTGTGATATGGTATGCACACAATCCATTACTGTACTTGTACTTGTTATCAAGTGGCCATATAGTTCTCATTGATGCTCAATGATTCCCGATGAATGAGCGTGCTATTATAAATGAATAACAATTAACCCTTTCCTTACCGCGCCTAGCGTAGCGCGTAGTGCGTTAACGACCGCACCCCCTGCGGTGAACTATCCCACCACGACCGCACGTCGCACGTCGAACAGACGTATAAATACCGGGCCATTCTGCAAGGGTTAAAAAAAGGCGCAAAATGCACAGGGGTGCGTTACTAATTATCAAATTTAAATAACTTAGATAATTTGAATGCTACCAAAAAAAAAGACACTTTAGGGTTTATTTTTATACCATTAATTATCAATTAGATTGATATTTAATAATTATATTAATATTTCTAAGTGCAGGAAGAATACGAGACATTTTTTTTTTCTCCATTGACACAAGCCTGTGGTTAGGCCCAATATAGCACTGAGCCTACGAAGATCTTTATCTTTTTTTTTATCGCGATGACATGTTTTTTTTACATAAATAATAATAAAAAGATATGGAGAACACGTTTCTGGAGTTGTTTTTTGTGTCAAATCAATATATTATGGAGTAATCATGAAAATGTGATAAGCCTTATAGGTGGCGCCTACCGCGCTCTGTCTTATAGTAGGCGTAAGGCTTCGCATCATCTCTATGCTAAACCGCGTGGTGCGGAGAGTGTGTGACTTGTAGAAGCAGAACACGGATTATTAATATTAATCATATATATTCAACATCGCCATTACTACCAGAAAATAGAAGAGACATCAGGCTTTTTCATGGTGCCATTCGTTACACATGGGATTTACGTTAGATGACGCAAAATTCATCGGAAGTTACAGAACAAGTTGTGACATTGTTCGCCATGTTATATGAATGGGCGTCTGAGGCAACTTCAACGATGACAGTGTGCTGGTTTGGTCTATTATGAACTATTCTACCCAATGACATCAACAATGCTGGATTGAATTAATATAAAAAAAGCCTGAGGAATCTGTCTGTGGCAGTGGTTTATATGGGGGAATGATCTTTATAGCAGAAATATTACATTTGCTGCATGCCTATCGGGGGTCAGCTGAGTGAGCTGTCACTGTCACTGTCATTGACTCCAGTCTAAAGTTAATCTAGGGAACGATCGTCAAAGTAGGTCATTACGCAAATGGCACCGTAGCATTAATATGACAATTTAAATGAAATTAAAGCCAGATATGAATGATCTATGGAATTTTCCCGTATATACTTTTTTAACTTTTATCGGACAGAAATGGTTAAAATGTAGATTTAGATTGAACATATCTACTACGGCGTCCCATCTCATCGAGTCCCAGCTCGACACTTGACAAAGTACTGATTGAATCTATGTAGGGGCAGTGGATCTGTTCTGATCTGTTGTTTATATTTAAATTGATAACAATTATATAGGCTGGTAACAGGAGTATAAGAAAAGCCTGAGGAACCCGTCCATACCATTGATTTCTATGGACATTCGATATATTATGGAGAAAATGGGAAACTACGTCAAGCCGGCCTGTGTCAATGTACAGAGACTGTCACTTGTTTATATGAATGGCTTCATGTCTAAAGTTAATCTAGGGAACGATCGCCGAAATAGGTCATTACGTAAATGGCCCCGTAGCATTAATATGATGATTTAAATGAGACTAAACCTAGATATAGATGATCTATGGACTTGTAGGAATCTTCCCGTATATATTTTGTTATGTTTTATCAGCCAGTAATTATTAGAATTGGGATTTAGACTGAACGTATTCACTACGGCGTCCCACTGACAGTGACAGTTATATTTTTCTTCGCACCCCAGAAAGGCCCAGCAGAAAATCATTAGTTAATAATATTATGACTACGAAATTGATAACAGGAATACTACGGGAAGAAAGCCCAGACATCAGGCTATCTAACTGTCCAATTCATTATTCACAGGATTTATATTGCTCGTCTAGACTGAATTTACGAAGTGGATCTGTGAAAATGTGAACACTGACACTAAAACGAGATGGAGGAGAGAGACTGACAGTGGTCTACATCACTTCGAAAATAATTAATATCTCCACAACGCCTGCATGTATTTATTTCAAATAAAAAAGAGAAACAGACAACATGTTCAGGTAAGTGAATTTCTACATTAGATAATCATTTATTATGAATATGTATTTATTTCAGGATTACAAACTCAAGGTGTAACACGCACCTGTCAATGTCCATAGTCCACATTGAATCTAATCAAGATAGTTCGCCCTCGTATGAAATAACCTGAAAAATGGATCAACACAAAGGGGAATTTTGCATGTCAAGCAACCATACTTAGTTTGAGCGGGCCTCTTTCCAGGTTCATCATCTTTTATACGTTTATCTCTGCAAACCTTACAGTAGGATTTACGGCCAAGAAATTCAATGAAACATCTACTTTTTAGACGGTTGATGCTGGGAGTGGGGGGAATAGTAGTGTCTGTGCTTTTGTTAATTTCCTGGACGAGGCTGAGGGTAAATTCGAACAGAGACATCTTCTTTTCTTCCGCACTTCTAGTGTTGTACAGAATTTGAGCATTTGATTTTAATACCTCCATAACAAAGAAAAAGATTTTTTTTGTCCATTTCTGGCTTTTACGCCCATACCCGTAGTATTGTATCATTTGGTCGGCCAAATCTACCCCTCCCATGTTTCTACAGTATGATTTAATCGTCTCTGGACATGGTATTTCTTTTTTATCGAATTTACCCAGCTTGTTCCAGAGAGTTCTCCTCGTAGTTGACATTTCAGACCCATGAATACTCGATAAAACCCTGATCAACTTCGATCTAACCACAACGTTAATAGTAAATTACCACAACGGGAAAATATACAATCGCCTTTGATTCGAAGGGATGGGTGGTTTTTTTTCATCATTCTTGGTGGTAGCTCTCGTCTATTTGCTCGTACTGTACCACAAGCATAAGTTCTTAGGGCGGCCAGTTTTTCGAATATGTTGACACCCGTGTAAAAGTTGTCCATATATACATGGTACCCCTTGTTCAATAGATTTGCACCTTTCATCAATGCCATAATGATTGCCTCTGTAGTTGTCTTCTTCCCTGAATCAGTTCGACCATAAAAAAGGAATCAAATGCAGGATATAACCAGTAGCAGACTCAGCAAGAACCCAACATTTGAGGCCCCATTTTACAGGCTTATTAGGCATATATTGCCAATGGCAAGTTTGACCCTTATGCTTCACCATACTTTCATCTATGGACAACTCCTTCCTTGGTACATACACATTAGTAAATATATTATTCGCATGTTCGAAAATCCAACAGACCATAGGGACTGGATCTCGTCTTGTCGTCCCGGCAATCGTCTCCGCTGCTGCTACACTCGCTCCGGCGGCGGGTGCGGTGTTGGCCGTGGTGTGGGTGCCCTTCGCATCTGGAGCGAAATGGATATACCTGGCCAAAAAAAATAGTTTTCTGCATTAGTAATGTATTTTAGATTATCATACGTGGCAATTTAGAATAATGTATAATACCGTTAACCCAACATTTGTGCCAAAACAGTGAATCTATTTCGGGCTGGCCTCGATTTGAAACGGAACTTCCCTTTGTGGATCATGTTGACACTATGATTGAAATAAACGCATATTTACCTTAGAATGGCAATAAACGAGTCATCATAGAACAAATTCCTGGTGTGCAGAATTCTTTTATACTCGACCAGTAGTGGTGGAGTTGCGGCTTCCTCAAAATTCCCATTAGAAATGTCAAACTTATAAAGCTTAGCATCTCGGTCAGAGCGACGTTGACCCAAGCAGATGATTTTTTTCGACTTCTTAGTGGCACTCTTGCTGGCGGTGTAGTCCTTGGTATATTTAACCAGGTTCTCTAGGAATCCAATAGTAAAAAAACATGGAAGAAGTCAGAAATCGTCTTTGAAGCAGTCAAATCAACTGTGGGGGTGGGTCCGGGTCGTTCTTCAAACTCTGTCAGACCGTGGGGCTTAGCCTTGTCTTTACCTTCACGCACCCATCGGCGCCCGCACTGAGTCGTACTCATTACAAAGTCCACCAGGCAGTGTCATGTACAGTAGCTAAGGCCTAATCCTATAGACTAGCTAACCCAGTGACAAGAAAAGAGAAATCAGAATATCTTCTATACTAAATGAAGAAGACAGATAACCATACACAGATATGTATTAATAACATATATTATAACAAAGTATACAGTTACATAGCAATTCTCATCAACATACAAAATCATGTACACTTCTGTAGTGTTCATATAATATAAGTCCTCTTGTTCAAAGCAGTACTCACAATCTATCACTCTCAGCTATTGTTCAATGTCTCCTTGACTTGTGGATATAGATGATCCAAGTAGTGGTAGCAGTCATCAATGTCTTTTCCTCCAGTGCTGGGGTGATAGTAGCTTATGGAGAAGCCCAATCCTTAGTAAAGGCCTCTGTAGCATAGAGTCCTATGGTGTTTCAAGCCTGACACTGCAGTGGTGGTAATGCTGATCAGCATGGAGATGTTGACGCCACGGTGTCTGGGTTCCAAGTGAGCTGTGAGTGCAAATCTGCCTCCTTATATACCCTATCGGGGGGTCAGTCCAAACGAAGACAGGGGATGGTTCAAACGCTGGGGGTGGCAGTCCAAACGGTTAGGCCTTAACCTCTATCTGGAGCGAGGACCTGTTGGGAAGCACCCTGTGATATTCTCAATACATACATCACAGGCAGGTATCATCCTCAGAATCAGAATTATTGTCAGATTTGCTATCCGATATGTTTTTCTCATCCTCAAACTGCAACTCGTTATCGAATTTGTTACCCAAATTTTCTAACAGATGTAATTCTGTTATAGGAATGTCATCCTCATAGTCTGAGTCCGCCATGGTGGAGGCGACTGCGATGACTGTCAGATTCACGCCAATTTGCGCCTTATATAGTCGGGTATAAACATCACCATGGCAACACTATCATATCAATTCCGCCCTAATTATTAGATTAATATTGTTTTCTACAGATACTGAAGTTTTTTTTTTAATCTGACCATTATTTATTGAAATATCATATAAAATGCATAATGATAAGAATAAGCTGCCTCAGGGCAGCATCGGTATTCCCATGGTGCTGCCTCAGGGCAGCATCGGTATTCCCGTGGTGCTGCCTCAGGGCAGCATCGGTATTCCCGTGGTGCTGCGTCAAGGCAGCACCGGTAAGGAAAGGGTTAAAAGGTTTGAGTGAGATTTAGCCTATGGATAGTTTTCTGTAACCCACCTGCACCCAGTCAACTTGTCATTTCTCCAACTAGGATCAAAACATCAAGCAGCAGTGGGTCAATGAGGTATTTCGGTCTTGAGTGATTAGTCATGGTCAGCTGGGCACACTTCTAAGACCCTGAGACACTGGCTCCCTGCTCTGTTCTCACTATCACAGTGAACAGCATGCAAATAGTAAAGGGATAGTTTTTTGGAAGCACACTGAAAGTTCAATGTGACCACTCTAACTCTGACTCTAACTCTGACTCTAACCCTGACTCTAACCTCTAGATGATGTATTTTGCACGTGCAAGCACGCTCTAATAATGTATATCACAGCGATGGTGTTTCCAATACACAGATTTACAATAGAACCTCGTTATGACAAACTTCTAGCTATACTAGAAAAGTTACTTTATTTCACTGAGGACATGTCAAATCACTGGGTATAGATTACAACGGTTTATCACACCCCTGGTACTTTTTCCCCATATATTTATGATAAGGAAATCGTATCCAACGCCAGTGGATTATCTTAAAAAATACTCAATGGGGATCACAAATATTAGCTAATCAGTCAATGGGAAGGGTGAGATAAATTCAAGAACTTATTCATGTTTACGTTCAGACCTCGATCCCACCTTCGCCTTGTGAAGCACTACACGATTCAAACCCGATGGGATACGAGCCCTGACCCTAATTTTTCTTAGGTTTCCTCTATAGTGTCATGAGTTTTGCAAAAAAATGTTTTGCTATAACAGAGATTCCTTACTATAGAAAAGATGGGAGCAGCCAGATTACATTCCTGTAACACAAGGAGATAAGGGGGCTTCCGTTGGCAAACGTTTAGCATTGGTTATTTTATTTTTGTATTCAAGAATAAGACATACAATTCACCCTAAGGTGGGCGTTTTTAATGTAGTTTAAGATGACTTACACGTTTCTGGATCTCTATGTATGATATTGTATAGGTTAAATGAAAAAGATGATCAAAGGACAGTACACAGTATGGAGAAGACGTAATACAGGGGAGGGTTTGGGGGGAAGATTCAGCCGAGTGGGTGCTTCCGGTGGCAAACGTTTAGCATTGGGTATTTTATTTTTGTATTCAAGAATAAGACATACAATTCACCCTCAGGTGGGCGTTTGTTAATGTAGTTTAAGATGACTTACACGTTTCTGGATCTCTATGTATGATATTGTATAGGTTAAATGAAAAAGATGATCAAAGGACAGTACACAGTATGGAGAAGACGTAATACAGGGGAGGGTTTGGGGGGAAGATTCAGCCGAGTGGATGCCAAAATGTTGCTACCAAATTCGTTATACTGGTAAATACATGTAAATACTAATGTATGTATTCATGCATAACTGATTTAATGTCATGTTCTCCTACTCTTATTGTATTTATAACATATGACATACCTGTAAATATGTTGGTATAACTGAAAATGACTAAGATAAAGTTGAATTTGTTACTGGCCACTGGAGCCTACTGAAAACAGGGTTCTACCCTAGTAGACCCTCCAGTCTAAATAAAAGATCTTTAAAAAAAATTAAAAAAAGTCCAAAGTATCCTCTCTGTGTTCTCTCCCATTGAGAGTTAGTTTACACGTCGGTCTGTAAGTAAGGGAATATTGTGTGTTCACAATCACCGAATTCGGCTATAGGGCCGTTCTTCCACTCGGCCCCTTGCCCCATCTCCTTATTCTAATGGCGGGTGTTAAACCGAATGGGCAGTGGGTACCATTTTTGTGTAAGTCTTTGGGGTTGAACCCACGACCTCCCATGCTCAAGCCGAACACTCCTACCACTTGGCCACCAAGCTTGGTGGTAGGGGTTACTCACAGAGATGATGGTTTTCATGCAATAATCGTCCACAGTAGGCGACTCCACTCCAGGCAGAGCGAAGCCTCCAGTGCCTAGAATCAAACCCGTCCTGCAGCGAGGAGCGGCTTTGCTCAGTTCGCTGCTAGATCTTATCCTTGTACTGAAGTGCTGCTCTCTGCAGCGACCATGGAGGTATACTCCTCTGCTGCTTACATCAGCAACTCACATGATCATTCACTTCCTTATATAGACAACCTATTCTAAGTCTTACTTCCGGCTATCGCCATCTTGCTTCAAATTCAGCAGTTCTATGCACACATGTTAAACTTTATAGCGATATCTAAGTCGAAACTCTCGTTGTTTGGAATCATAACATAATCTCGGACGAGCATGTAGTGCAATACAATAGTAGTCAGTAATTTCTAGTAGTTGAGTATAAAATTCTTCACAAAGGATTTAAAGGCAGGAGGGTTGCTACTCTGCTGGACTTCAAGCAGCAACTTGTTCCAGATGTTATTTCCAATGTATAGAGGAAATTTCCTGTAACGTTCTTTAAGGGACCTATCGACATTCAACTGTACTTTATATTGTTGTCGACCTCTTATCATATCATTATTTACAATGTGCTCTGGGTCATGTGACCACTTATAGATCTGCATTAGCAGATGACACAATCATCGGTACCATAGAGGTCTTGAATTTTGAGTAGGATCATTTGTCTAAAAGTTTTAATAAGGGCTGTTTTTAGAAGCATATTCTTCATAAATCTGATCCTATTTAACTTTTGTCATACGTCGAGTATAGGTTTGTCCACCTGAGGTTTGTATGTTGATGATTTGTCAATGGCTATCCCAAGATAATTTATGTGATTTAACTGCATAAAGTTGCTCTTCTTTGTAGGACACACCGGGATCCCGCACTTTCCTTGTTATCTTTCCCAACCCACATTAAATGTGACTTTTTGCATTTATCAACAACCTATGCGTATTGCACCGTTCACTTATAAATGCTGTAAAGATCTCGTTGCATATATACTGTTGCTTCTAGTGGAGTGTGTTCCGATACACTAAGCACAAGGTCATCTGCATACATTATGCCAGATGTATATTTGATAACGCTGAAAATTCTATCCAAGAAAACTATGAAAAGCGATAAATCTATTGGTAGTCACCGACAGATTGTACTTTATACAGAATACAAATAAATGGGATAGTTTGCAATACCGACTGACAAAATACAGACTACCAAATCAAAGTTGGCTGACTTAGATTTCAAAGAAATGATTCATGGTTCTAAAAAGTAGTCAAGCAGGACTGCCTGGATTACAATAACAATTTCTGTTCTGACTTTCGGAGGTCCCAGTGTCAATCTAGGTGCCACCCAGATTTTGTTTTGTCTTGTCGTTCTTCCTTAATTTAATCCCTGCACCCCCTCCTACTCCATCCTATATACAATAGATTGGAAGGGTGGTGTATGTAAATTTTCCGAAATTTTAGACCTGCTACCTATCCTCAATGCGGAGAAAATAAACTCAGGTTGATTTTGTCGTGTTTTGTCAGTTGGTAGTTACTTAAAACGAAAAGGAATGGAATATATATATATATATATATATATATATATATATATATATATATATATATATATATATATATATATATAAGCATGACAGCCAGGGGAAACCCGTAGTTCCGCAAGCAGCCACGAGGGCGCGCGGGCATCGCGTCAGGATCCGATGTCCTCTGAGTAAAGGCGGGAGGGGGACAGCAGATCACAATGATGCCCGCTCCCAATCAGCATGGACTCCGACCGATGATCAATGATCGGCCGCGGATAAAGCGCGATCCCGTCCAGGGATCAGACCAAAGGCCAAGCGGGGATCGGCACACATACACCTGCCTGCCACCCTGCACACCTACCTGTATGTGAATGTCGGCACGATACACAGAGAGGTATTAACTACCACGAGAGAGGATTCAGTGGGAGATGCTCGTGAAACTACCAACGAAAAAAAGATGCAAGCATTGCAGTCACTCACCCGGTAAGTAGCACACGAGGACTTCATTTTATACGACCAAATATTTTAGTTCATCAAGATAATATACATGTTAAAAAAGAATTGCGCATCATCTGGATAAGAAATGAGATCAATATAAATATGAGCAATATGAATACCTACATAGAGGACATAGAGTACGGTAGAGGGGATGGGGTAGTACTCCCCCACCCCCTCTCAATTTTGTACGCAATAGAAAAGTAGGAGCATACGCAAAATTTCCCAATTTGTTAACCCCCAACCCCCACCGCCTCCCCTCAGTGCGCAATTACTTTATGGCTTTCCCCACATGAATGTGTGATACAGGTGAATATAAACATTATAAATACGGCATCAATCAAAGGGGAGATTCTTTTGATCACATGGATACAAAATGTGCATATAAAAAAGAAAATCCGGAGTGAATCAATCTGGCATTTATTCCGCTAAATATCGTAAAATACATGTACTGCTATAATATTATGTTTCGTATGTTTAGTTTCCCTAACTAAAACAAAAGAAATGCCCATGAGAGCACGCAGTGACTGTCATGGTGGAAATGTGTAATGCTGCATATTTTAAAGGTTTACGGTAGTACACTTGTACTAGGAGAATGACAATGAGCCTGTATAAAGGTCAATAAGCAGTACTTACATCATTCCTTATCGATCAACCTGAGCTACTGACGTATGGTGCCTATAACATGTCAATTGGGGATCCATTGTTTAATCCAGGGACAGGGTGCCTCTCTATTTCGTTTGATTTTTATTGGCACGATTTATAAGACTTTATATAACTATGAAATAAATTTTGTGGGACTCAGTAGTCATTTAAATTAATAATATGTGAAGGACGATAGTGCAGACCAAATCTAGCCATCAGATACATTGAGGTGGTCGGTGGAGGCTGAGGGGTGCGATACATTTGTTACGGAGGGTAGAATAAATAATTTATGAAAAATTTAGATGGAATGCCCCTGTAAAGTGCATGTACACTTCACTGGAAAGGACAAGACACGTTATGAGCGATATCCTGATATGGGAATAACTTAGAAATTGCAAGTATTAAGTCTAGAATATTATCGTATACTTTGTTTTCTAAGAAGGTCAATGATTTTCTATGTGAACCTGAAGCCTGATGGGTAAAAAGGTTACACATTGTATCACTTACTACCTTAGAACATATAAGATTTCTAGTGGCATAGATACGCACCCGGATACACCTCAATACTGGTGGATGTTGTTGTTACTCTTTGGAGTACATGCGCACCACTTACCATGATCGTCCCACGACAAACCACGGATCTCATGACAGAGGCCCGCCACAACTGTCATATGATAGTGACAGGTTAGAGAAGATAAAAAAGGTATTAAACAGCTCATACAAAGGGACTGCATTTCCCTGGCTGTGGAAAGTCTAAACCAATAAACAAGTTATAGGGCAACAGGTAAAAATGATAGGTACTCGTTCTGTGACCCACTCTAGCTGTCCTAAATCTGAGAAGTGGTACATTTTCATTATCCTGAACGAAATAGAGAGGTCTCAAATAACAACAAACTGCAATGTCAAGTACGAGGAGAGGGACCGCCTTCCTATGCATGTATGGAAATTAATTGATATCTTGTGTATTTACTCTCAGGGAATAAATGTACTTTGTAATCCTCAGTTTCATGAACCAATGTACGATGAAGACGTGGAATAGCGTACATGTGTCGCGGGTGAAGAGTGTATTTACTCATTGTTATCATGTAGGTAGTAAAGTTGAGGGCGGGCTTTTACTATCGGACTTTGTTCAGATATTGATTTTCGTTTATCACGTTTCTCGCTAGGATAGTTTCCTCATGTCCGCGGACTGTGATATCATCTGTGAAAGGTCTAGAATCCAATTCTACGTAGTGTAGAGCGAAGTACAATTCCATAAGCTATTTCTGCAAAATACATATATTTCTATTGGATTGTATCTATTTGGGTTAAATCATGGGGGAATAATGGAGCTTTTGGGTCCCCTCTGGGTGTAGGGGTCCCTTCAATTTCCAGCCACCTGGCTTGACTATCTGGCTATTTCTGCTAATAGTTTTCCTATTTTAATGATATTAGTATGTGCACTTTTTATCGGTTATCTATGTACAGTGGCGTTAACACCAGTAGATCTCTGATACCACGGACCTGTGGTCCTCCATATCTGTGCCAATACCGAGGATTTGTCACCAATCCGTTAGAGTTTGAAACATCCACGTCTTTTAAATTATGTAAAGAAATGCACGACTAATTACAACACTGCTGGCGCCAGATGGAAATTTGCAAACAAAATAATTAGGTCCATGTACCTGCAAGGAACTACAGGATGTTCACCTCTTGTTTTAACCGATTGTGCCAAAACCATGAGTGCGCAGTTGATACTCCAGGTGACGCCAACATTACAATATAGATTATATAAAGGTCACTGGCCTCAACCAATTGGGCCAAAACAAGCTCCCATCTTTCTTTCTTTTTTATTATTATTATTATTATTATTATTATTATTATTATTATTATTAGGTAAAGAGTATTTCTCACATAGGTGGGTTTCTCAGACCATTTACATTTCAAGTATTCAGCAATTGTTTAAGAAACTCATCGGACGATAAATTAATTGCCTCTGTTTTTCCCTGTAAAAGATCGTTTTTTATTCGTTCAGTTTTTCCTATAGATTTCTATTTACATAGAGATAATTGTAAGAGTATATTGTTTATTTTCAGTCACCAATTGGTGATGGACTCGTTCGCCCTCGACCATGACTCGGTCTCAGAGCCCGGGGATTCCCCAGCGGTGTTGTCCCGGTCCTCCTTCACGCCAACTTTTCGTCGCCGGTCCCTGCTCTGTCTGCGGCGTACCCAGAGCCTACAGGAGGGCCTCAATCACCAGCACAGCACGCCGACCCACCTGAACTCGCTGTCTCGCAGCTCCTCGCCGTTCGATCTGTGCCGCACAGAGACTCAGCATATCACCAGCTGGTCAGAGTACACCGCGCGCAAGACGCTTGTTCGCTTCCGGACGCGCAGGTCCGTGGTTTCGCGGCACTCAGTGCGCAGACTCAGCGGGCAGCGCCGAGTTCCGGCCCCGACGATCAAGGAGGCGCTGGACCACGAGTATGAGGTGTGTAAGTCTGAGGAGACTGGGCTGGCCGAGAGGCTTATTGCCGTCTTCTTCTGCTGGTTCTATCGATGGATCATGGACGTTTACTACCACTTCACGGACGACGGAACAGAACGCTCTTTCTTCAAATGGGTGCTGGCCACTCTGTTAGTAACCACCGGCGCCATTGCCGTGATCGCGCTTGCTTGTTTCACCCTGCACCAAGTGAACTGCTTTATTTTCCTTCTACTGAACTCAAGTGTTCTCTACCTGACCTTGCTAGCAGGGTTCCTAGTCTGTATACTAGGCTCGTTGGCTATCGTGAATTTCGACTGATTGTCCGCCCGTGATGGGATATTTAGGACGGATTGGTTTTCGTCTTGTGATAAAGAAACAGTATCCTGCAAGGGGATGAATGAGTGCTTAATGATAACATCGCTGCAAATGTATCCACTGATGGGCCTTTTGGCCTTAAGACTGTGGTCCACCGTGATGGCATTTATACGTTCTGTATTATACAACACATATCATGTTCCATGTGCCTGGATATTTATTTATGCACCGCACCTTATATACGTTATTTTAAGATACCATATACTCTCTCATATGGAGGTATAGAATGCCTCTTATATAGAACAGACGACTCACAATGTATTCGTGAGATACACAGTGGTAGGCCTTTCAGAAAGAGCATTTCACATGAAAGAGGGAATTTTATCAGGAAGTATTACTTTAATAAGTTGTCTCATATTACCACAGTGCTTCCTTATCCTTCATACCGGGAAGATGATATATGTATATACCTTCAGATGTATACCTACTCTTATATATCCGTTTAAACACTGCAAAATGTCAGTAATGTACATTTATTTATTGATTACAACTGTTATGTATTGGAGGTGCTGAAGACTTGCAACAGTTCTCATTTTTGATAATAAAATATAGTGTTATACCATATCTGCTCCCTGTCTGTACATTCATTACAATTGCTTTTGTTTGGTGAATTATGTATGCGCAGCAAGCGGAAAATTAATTATTCACCTTCTTTTATATGTGCTTCCATTTTAAAATAGTCAAGGATGATATTATTTTCGTATATACCAAATGTGAAATAACATTTAATTCTAGAAAGATATCCAGAATTCTTACTGTCAGGCATTATTTCATTTAGTTACCTGAGGGAGATTTCTAGTTGAGTGATTAACTCCTTTGGTTACTGTGTTTTCAAGATCTAGAAACCATATCTCATAATTTTTAATGATCGTCAATGAAGAAACAGACTAGGAAGAAATAGTATGTTCAGTGATGAAAGAGCATGTGAATAAAAAGAAATATAGCAATTATAACAAGTTCAAATACGTGGAGCACCAGAGGGTCAATAACGTCGTTCAGTCTGTAGTGGTTAATCATCGTCAGCTGGGCACGCATCTATGACACTAAGACTTTGGTCTTCTGCATCTTACCAATATCACAGAGTTGGTATGTAAATAGTTAAGGAGTAGTTTTCGCAGTACACTAAATGACTCTATAACGTCTCCCTAACCTAGGCAGCATATCTGACTGTGATCCACACTCAATAACAGTTTAAATGCTACACAGCTCAAATCTGCCCCATCAGATCTGGCAGTTTGAAATGTACATGTTAATTTCTTGGAAAAAGGTGTTCTAATTCTTATTACTCTGGAATGTGTAAATATATGTAGTAGCCGCAGGTTGAATCTACTAAAGCCCTGGATGACTGTAAACCTTTCCGATTGGATATATTACCCTGTAAGTGTGTTAACCCATGGGTCAGCTCGTCTTGTAAGTGAAAACCAGTTGATCTGGTAGCAACACAGCATCTTCAATAAAACAAAGTTTTATTAAAAGGTAAAAATGTCTAGTTGCCCACCATTCTTACTAGAGGTTCTATTGGTGAGGGTAAAAAGTCCTCACCTTAGGGTGAATTGTATGTCATACACAACCTGCCTGTCGTTGCATAAAAACTAGTCAGACTAACTCTCGTTCAGTTCTATTTAATTGTTGATTCCTCAATGATTTAAAGGCATCAGTGTTCCTCATGTCCTCACAACCACAGCTTCTACCCATAACTTATATATATGTCAGGGACTCTATCAGAACCAATGCAGTCCACAGGCTGAGGGGTTTCATGACGGGGCCCTATCTGGACTACCACCTTCAGCCATCACTACAACAATCCAAATGCATGGTTTTCCATAGCCCAACTCAGGATCACTTATCCACCCAGCCTAACTCTTTTACAAAACCCTACACCTCCCAGTGACCTGCGTGGGTCCCTATAATAATTGAAATCACCGTTCAGAGAGAGGCTAGGTGCCTTAATCACCTCTCATCCAATTTTCTCAGATGAAAGGATAAGGTATCCCCATATATGAGTTAGCATAGTTAAGACATCAGGAGCTATGTAATCACTTACCTCACCCAGCATAGGCCGAATGAAGTAACATTTCACTCATCTATCTTAGAACATCCAGTCCCAGAAAATATGTCCATACCTAGGAACCCTACCTACCTTCCAAGTCCAGGTCTGGAAGGTTTTGCTCCCACAAGCTCTGTACATAAGTGATCCTGTAAGTGGTTGCAAACCATTCGTGCCTGATCAGCTTCAGATCAATCTGTTAAGATAGACCCTAGTCTTCACTGGTCCCCTGTGGGAGCTAAATACCCTCCTGGCTCCGGCTCGACAGAGGGCTCACTGCGCCCCTTTCAACCAAACATCCCCCAATCAATTGTGCTTCGAGGCACTAGGCCTACTTGAGAGGACTGTACTTCCTCCATAGGCTGCGCTATACAGACTGGAGTCTGACTGCTTTCCTCCCAGAGCCGGAATGAGCTTATGTGGTCATGGACATGCATATGCAGCATTATGCTCTGCAAGGAGGGAGACCCAGTGGACCCAGAGATGTTTCCAACTCCGATGGTACAATCAGAGGTGTTGTGGATCAGAGGGGGCGTGGGACGTGCAGCTGCCAAGGCTGCCTGGGAAGGAGATGACGAAGCTGCAAGAGCCTTGTCTCACTATCCTGGTTACCCTCGGTGGCACAGGCGTGTTAGCATCCAAAGGGGACACTGCTGGTGCCTGGGTCGGTATCAGGGCAGCAGGTGGTGCTGTCCTGACAGGTCTGGGCTCGGGCTCAATTTCCAAAGGTTGAGACAGCACCAGGAGGGTGGTTGTGGCCCATTAGATTTTAGGTCAACTCTCGACTGTAGAACAGTCCCAATGCGCTATAAATATCATGTAAGGAGGTCAGGGTGAAGGTCGTGGTTTGCTCCGAATGCAGTCAATGGCTACTGGAAGTACTCTATTCCTTATTACCTACCACATATAAAACTTTAGAATTTTGTCGAATCTGCTTGAAGTTGCTGCCGTACATAGAGACAGAGTGAACCAGACCTAGGCGTGGAGACTGAAGGGCCACGAGAGTGAGAATCTCGTGGAGGGAAAAACTAGAATCTGTTCTTCTTTTTTGTAGATCTATTGGCAGAAATACCTTTTCTCTTATGATTTATTTCGAGCCATGCCGGAATCAAAGTTTAGTAATGTCGTTTTTTTATCTGCTAGTCTCGAGAGAAAGCAATTAGACCACTACACTGGTAGTCGGTAAAATCGGTGTCACATGAAATGATGCTTGGGATCGTTGATAGTTTCCGGTATCAATAATAGGGGGTGCCACTAAGGCCTCACCCTATCAAATACGATGCGACGAAGTCGCTAGTATGGTAGTTAATACAGGGGGGCAACTCCATGCAGCCACAGGGAACGCTCACCCGATACGAAAGCGGTCTGGTCCCTAGTCTTTTGGGGTTTTTTTTAAACTCTTTTATTGGGTCGATTAAGCATACAATACTCAAGTTATCCGGACTCGGCTGGGCCGATCTTCCGTCTGGTCCCCTTATGAAACTGAGACAACCTATGTATTTTATCGCAACAGCAACTATGATTGCAATGATGATAATTGATGACACAAAAATGATACAGCCCCCCCCCCCCCCCCGAGCTTTTAGCTTCACTTTCAAACAAAGCTAACAATTGATTCCAACATCGATAGCAAGGGAGTAACTAACATATATATACAAACCAAAAAAAGAGTATAAAGTACATTCAACTTCACTCTTTCCGATAAATCCCCATAGTATCCATTATTGTTATACACCTATGTATAAATATAAGTATATGCGGTGGATAAAATGGTTGTTCAAAACTGAAGTATAGAAACCTCCTACGCTTCTGCTGGATTTCTAGCCATGAAGCCTTATGGGCCTCAAACTTTTCTCCCGGTGGTATAATCTTTTCCTAGAAAAACGGAAAAACGTAACATGTGGAATTGCTTAAGGCTCTGGTAATTGGCCCGCATGACTTCTTCGAGATTCCTAGCTGTGTCCAGCCTATCCTCTGTGCACTGTGCAACGACGTTCTGGCTATGTCATGTAGCCAAGCGAGAAACTTTCCCTGGTAGTGTTCTGCTCCCTTACAGATATTAATTAGGCAGGTCCCTATTTGCTTATGCTTCCGGTCAGATTTTTGGAAAGGGGCAACATTCCAGGGAAGAAAAGCAAATGATTGCCGCAGCCAGGGGGATGGATTACCTTTTAGGTCTCCACTCAAGCAGGTGAAGTCAGAGCAGAGGGGGAAGAGTACCTATAGCAGGAGTAGTCCAAGTGTGTGATGGCTGCAGACCAGTGGTGCTTGACTTAAGGGGAGCCCCAGATGAAACTACTGTCTCAGAAGACCCGCTCAAGGATTTCTCCCTCTGCGAGGTCCATGTTTCATCAGCCTTAGTTCGGGGTTTCCGCACCACATCCACTTTGTTGGCTGACTTTAGAACGAGTGCAGGGGAGCGGTGTTAGTCGGTCGATAGCCAAGATCGTCAAATTCTGAAGCTCTACTGCATTTACACTGCAGCCGACGGCCATTTACTGAACCGCCTCAAAAGAGCAAAGCATGACCGTCATGTGAGCCCATCAGTGTGACCGGCGGAACTGGCATTGAATTGGGCAGACCATTGATGTTCCTCTCCTACGATGTCAGACGGTGTGGTATTATACTAGTAATTATTGTTCTATTGAAATAGAGCAGGGTTTTTAATTACCGACTGACTTAAGGAGCCATGACTCGTTTCATCAATGACAGAATCAAGTCGAATCTGTTGAAGGTGTATCTTATCGGTTGGTGGCGCCAAATTAACGAGCTATCTGTTCTGATATTGTTCGGCATGTCACAATGATGAATACAAATACAAATTCATTTGTTTCAAAAGTGAATTACTACGAGCAAAGATGTGTGATGCTCCTGTAGAAAATCAAAATATAAGTATGCTTGTAATGTCTACCTTATCGCGGTTTTATCACTAACCTGACAATACCATATCTCGAGTACGTAATACACGTTTTGGCAAAGTGTATGCAGGTTTACAGTTGCATTGTATATAATGTCTCTATCTTGCTTATCTGGCCGTGGCATATTTAAGATTCCCGTGTGTATGATATTCTATCTTGTTTTCGATACTGAATCAGAGACCAGAAACCATGCTAGAAAGCATTACAAAGAGAGCACAAGTAAAAGATAGTTGGTTATGAGAACTTGGCCTGTGCTCAGCAAAATAAATTGTAGGTTAATAAGACTGGGTCCTCTCCTCAATAAAAGGTATAAGTAAAATGAGCGTTTGCTCATCAGAATAGGTGTAAACATGACATTTCCGCTCAAATCGTGTCTATCCTAATAATATGGTTGTTACATGAGAGATGATAGCACTGGAGGTCACACAATATATAGCAACTGACAGGGTGGCATCAGAACCAGAATTCCGAAAGTGGAGAACACACTGTACGATTTTGTTTCCACTGATTAACTCCCTTAACCGTAAGCTAGTCTTAACGTGTCTCAGGCATCGACCATCACAGCGGGATTTATAGAGGTGTGGGGGGGGGGGTTTATTTAGTGGGAATTAATCCTACGAAAATGCACTGCAATAAGTTACTATAATGACTATGATGCTCCTAGTCTCAATAGTTGTAAGATTCTGCTAATGATCTAACCCAAAATCAGTAATGCAGTCCCTTCTTTTAAACGCAGAACCCCTTCAAGTATTCGATGTAGAGTTACCTTGTACATTGATTATTACAATAGTAGTGCAACTGAGCTGGTTTCTTGTTCCTTCCTAATGATTTACTTCGATTCTTGGTCCTTTTTTTATCAGAAAGCGACGCTGAGCAGTCGCTTCAACGATATCGTAGCTTATCTTTATGTGCGCAATACATTGCAATCTCTTTGTCAATATTTCCCTGAATGCATGAGTAAACTTTACTGACTATATCTAACTCTGGGGTCATTCCTCCCACATCTTGGTGATTTTATCTGTATCAAGTATGTCATCATGGCCTGTAAGAATATTCTCCAGATAACATTCAACATCTCAATTGAGATTGAAAACTAAATGATTTCTCTTAAGAAGGTATATGATAACACGACGGAAACCTGGATGTCCAGTGATAAGCCTCGACAATAGAAGTGCGGTGCCAACCATAGTAGGATAGTTCCCCCCTCCACCCTGCAAACCCTAGACACAAGGGCTTTATAAACAAAGAAAATGCGTTTGAATTGCTTCGTAATCCTTTTGGCTTCGCCTTGTGAATTATTACGCGATTAAAACTTGATGGGATACGAGCTCTGACCCTAAACTTTCATAGGTTCCCGCTATAGTACGATGTAGTAACGTACACTGTAGGGTATTTTTTCAGATAAGACCGTGCTAACTCGGAGCACAATGGACACAACTGCAGCCGTCTTGTCTGTACCTTGCACTACATTGTCGACAAAATATACAGATTTGCAGATCATTTTGGATTAATATGGAATATTCACCCACACATGCAAATAAATGACAAAAACACAACAATGTTATAATAACCACTGATGTGTGTCAATCAAAAAAATAGTATCGTCTAGAGACTGGAATAAGAAGGTTCTGCTACTCCTTTCGTTGATATCCAGCTCCTCATAATAATCTCTCGTGGACATGTCATGGTTAATCTCTACAGGGATGCAAGGAAAGAAGAATACATTGCCGTACAGCTAAACTGGGTGGTTATATCATAATTTAGCACCTCACACAGTGTCCGTCCATGCTTCCCTAACTGTTTGAATACATTTTGCTAAATCAGTCTATAAACATTTCACACTATCACCTGAAAACCTTGATGTAACGAGCGTGACGGTGAATACATGGCGCGAAACATTGCCGGGTAACTACCGGAAACAGTAGGCGCCTCCCAGCTTTTTTTTACCAGAACTGGCTGACGAGCATTCATGGGTGAGGAGAGATTGTTGTTTCAGTGAGTACTCCTTTTAAAATTCAAATTTATTGATGATGTGAACGTGAAAATTTGTGATGTCTTGTTACTACATAGCATATAGATCATGGAGGAAACATGATTTTGTATGTATTCTCGCTCGATAACCTGTAAAAGAAGTTTTTGAAACTTTCATACCAGCTCCCGCACTTTGCCGGCCGCAATCTAGGCGTCCATCAATCGTACCAAACCTAGAGTGACGGTAACGTGACAGTAAATACAGAAACCAACCTGTACCTTTTATATCCGATATTCTTGAATGAAACTTTCAGCTATTCTAAATGTTTTCATTGTTAACTCTAGGTGGAAGGTGTATAATTATGAATTTTCTAACTTTTGATCACTTTATTGAGGCCTAGTACCATGCACAACGGTTTTACTCCGTGACGGTGAATACATTTTCTAGTGAAATTATGGAAACGAGTTTAAAATTATATAATATATACAAATGACGGTGGCTTTTTCACTTCTCAAATAAGGAGGGTTCTGCAGTGAATACATTGAAAACGCTCTTTGTAATAATCAACATAGATATACATGTTTAATGGCACTTACAAAATTTCGTGACGGTGAATACATTTAAGAAGATTTTTGTTTGCTATATTCCGTATGGTGCTCTCAGTCATAGACTGTATACATATTATTTAATCCATAATAATGTCCAATTTATATTTGTATGATTTTTGAACATATATTGCTAATTTATTTGCAATGTACTAGAAAGGGTGCATGATGGTGCATACATTAATTAACCGTTTTATCTGTAATTCATTTTCATTGACAATACCTGCAGTATTTCCATATGAAATTCATAGCCTACAATGATGTACATAGTTTCCATGTTTTTTTAAAATTGTAGGATGCCTCTTTATTTAAATAAGGACTACATGTAGAATTTTTATGATGCATCTACATAAAAATCTTTAAAATTTATAAAAGTAATAAGAGTTCTTATTTACCTAACAAATGATGATATATATGTTATAGTTATTTGCTTAAGCTGTTTTTCTTCTTCTAATCTTTAAAAGTCATCAGGTCTAGTCGCCATGCCACCGCAGACTCCAGCGGAGCGTGCCCGACTTTACAGGGCCCGCCATCGGGAGGATCCGACATATCCTCAGAGAGAATGGCGCTGGTGCCGTGGGAAGTATGTGAAGCATGAGGATATGGAGAGGGAGAACGAGGAGAAAGCAACATTAGAAAGGGAGAGGGTGCGAATCAACACCGCCCTGCACCAGCTGCGGAAACGCTCCGCTGGGAGACCTGATGGCGAACCCACTCAGGCAACAGCATCTGCAAGTAAGTGTTTTACAATTTTTCACCTTACTAATAGATACATTTAGCAAAACATTTATTGAGTGATGCACATTTTCTGACTATTAATAGAATTCTGACAATTCTTATACACCAGGAATATTCGCAGTGTTAGTATATTCATTGCAAAGAGTAATTCTATTCCAAAATGATAATGTTATAAATGATACTTTATCATAAAATAGGTGCTTTATTCTCCAATTTTTTCCTCACTCCCAACTTTCATTCCTGCTTAAAGAAAAGGAAAGATTTAAATTTCAATCATTAAAGACATTATTTGGCAATGAGAACTTATTGCATGCAAGCTTGCTTTATTTCCAACAGGACACCAGAGGTATGCAGCAAGGGCTTCCAAGTCGGCAGCGGAGGACCCGCAACCCCCGCATGTTGATGACAGCCTCTCCTCGTCCCAGGAGCCTCTCCCCTCCCTGGACTCCACATCCACAGAGGAGGAAAGTCAGCCACAGATGTTGACGCGGTAAGTGTTAATTGTTTTAACCCTTTCCTTACCAATGCTGCCTTGAGGCAGCACCGCAAGAATACCGATGCTGCCTTGAGGCAGCACCACGGGAATACCAATGTCAAGGCAGCTTATTTATATTATTACACATTTCATATTATTTCAATAGATAATAGACAGATCTTTACAAAGAAAATTAGTATATATAGAAAATTTTGACGAATGGGTTGCTATGGCGATGTTAATGTTTGACTATATAAGACATAAGTCTAAGCTCTAGCAGAGTGTGGCTGGCCTCACCTACCAGGCATATAGCATTTTCTTGATTTTTCCATAACTTATTAATTCTAAATACAAAAAAAACTTCAGTGATGTGATATCCATATCTTTTTATTATTATTTAAGTTAAAAAATATATAATGTCATCGCGATGTACCCCTTAGTCGCTGTTAGTGTCTTACCACTTCCAGTGATCGACAACCAACCAAGGGTTTCGAGACTCAGTCGCTACCCTGTACTTACCGTGCCAGTACAGACTCCAGACTGTTTCAGTGTACCAAGCTTTATTTCGGTACTTAAGTTACAATCGGTTGGTGCTTCGGGGCACCAACTAGCGCGGGAAGAAATTCTGGTCTCTTCAACGTTGAAAGGTGTTCAATGCAACCTTACCAACACATGAGGCTCCAGGCGTTCACTCTGTAGAGAGGCACTGCGAGAAGTCCTGTCAACCCACCGTGGACTCAGCCTTATATAGTGACTGAGTTACGTAATGTGGGTGACCCCGTAGCATTTGCATACCACGGGTCCACCAGCCTTACCGCACGGCAGGGATCGGCACTCGCGCCATCTAGCGTGAAGTGAAATAATGCTGCTCGACTACCCTGACCCCTACATTACCCCTCCCAGCTTTTACAGGGGGGGGGGACCAGGCAACCATTCTGTTGCAGGGGGACTTCCCGAAAATGTTTACAACTAAGTCGAGCAGTTCTGGAAACGCATCTAACCTTTCAACGTTCACAAAGAATTTTTCACTGATACCATAGTGTAAAAGTGAGATGGGAAATAAAATATATATTTTATAACACATTCAGTGCTGAAAAAGGAAGACATATTTAACAGGGTGATAAGGAGGAGTAGCCTGGCTACCACCTTCCGGAGTATAGTTAAAACATATCACCCGTCTCGTAGATCTTCAATGATGACTCCCTGGCTTCCTTGGACATCGGGCGAGGAGGACTCACTGGCCCGGACGTACTTGGTTCAGCCCAGACCAGCGAGCACCCCGCCTCCCATCGTTCCGGAGTTATGAGCCAGGGATGAAGAAAATTGTAAGCGTTGAGCCCGGCAGACCAGTCAGCGTGTGGACCTCCTTGATCCAGCTCTATCCTGCTTCCGGGCGCCAGGCTTCCAGCTGTCTTCCTCCTAGGTCAGCTCCATCATTATTAGGGGGAGCAATACCACGAACCCCCCCACCTTGTTGACATCACGAAGGCCCGTCCCGCGGGTAGTTCTCGTGATGAGAGAGGATGAAGATTATAGAAGGGAAAAGAAAAAGATAGATCGCACTTTCTATTTCCCATGTAGGAGTTCCCATCTCCGTAAAAGTTGGTATCAGCGTCCTTATAGCGTGGCACGCTATATCCGTCTCCACGAATAGGAGTTGCAGGAACCACTGAAGGCCCCAACCCCTATCCACACAGTGATTGACACTTCCCTCACTGGCAAAAGACAGCGTCCAATCCACGGAGAGTACCCGCAGGCCGGAGTGTTTCGCAATGGGGCCCTGCAACGGGGCTACCATTGAGAGACCCTTCAGCCCTCTGAAACTCAAGTTGTGCAGCAAAAATTCACCCGAGGGTGATTCTCCGCGGCCCAACTGGAGATCGCTTTTCTATCTTGATCCCCCTGTACTACCCCTCCCAGCGACCACGAGGGCCGCTGGTCGAAACACCACATTGATGGGAGACCAAGCCAGTCACCCTCTCCACCTGAAAATGAATTCAGGTGTGGGTGATCCCCAGGTAAGAACTGTGCGAGTTGATACCTGAGAGGCCGGCAGACGGAGAGGCACAAACAACAAAGGTTGAATGTGTCTCGCCACCCTCTGCGGCAGGAGGTGTCCTGCCATCTCCATCCCGCATTGATACCGGGGAGCTTTTTACAGCCTCTCTAGATTCAACGTAGGATGGACCAATGCGGCCTCCCTACAGGCCTCAGCCAGCTGGCCGGGTTGTTCTACGGCGGGGTCATCAGCTGGAAGGGCGTCTGTAGTGGACAGGGGAGCGGGCCCCATCGCGGCAGCCTGCTGACCAATGTTAGGTGGTGGACTGAGAGGGTCTGTGACCCTGAACCTTGCCATCACCGCGTTCAGGTCAGCCGTGCTGATGTCATCAGCGATCCCGGGAGAATCCCAAGTCACCGTCGAATTGAACGGCAACCGGGGGAACACACCCCTGACATCTCCAAGCTCCACACCAAACAGGACCTGCTGCTCTCTTGGTGGCACGAAAGAGGGTCTCGCTGTAGTGCGATACCTGTGGAGATTCCGAGGAGGACTCTGAGGACAGTCTCCATAGCCGAAGCCTGGGACGACTGTCCCTCTAGGGCCTAATCCCTCTCCGGATCCCACTCTAACAACGTAGCAGCTTGCTGCATTTGTCAGGTTTGGGGTATCAACGAAGTCCAGATACCGCCCTCTGCGACGTTGATGCAACAACCAGGCCGACTCCGCGTCTGCGATGTTGGACGGTTCAACGTTGAACATGCTTACTCCCAGCTTAGTATGACACTTGTAGTCGTACTGCTGTAGAGCGAGCTCTGACTGCGCCAGTCACGACTCAACCCCTGCCAGCTTAGCTGCCATATTCTCTAAGGGAATCTGCAGCAATCCGGTTGTGGGCGATGACGCACTCGTACTCCACTACCCGCATTTGAGCAATCCTAAACTTGTTAGCGTTGATGATCAACTGAGCATCCACGCGTCCCAAGTAGGTCTCAATGTGGGCCGAGACTCAACCTTCGGGGCAGGGCGCTTTGGTGGGGGCAGAGAAGGAAAGTCCTCTTCTCCACCAACCGCACCACTATCCTCCTTAGGCTCGGGGTCCTTTGGACGTTCTTTGGGTCGAGCCCCAGCAGTGCTTGTCGACGCCAAAGCATCAGACGAGACCGCTGTCTCCGCGGAACCGTTTCTCCCCTTTAGGCGCACTCGACCCCTTCTGGCTTGGTTTTGCCTTAGCCGGGCCTGTCTTCAAGGAACGCAGAACGTCCCCCAAAGTTACAGACCCAGGCGTCTGGCTCTGCCCTGACCGGCTAGACCTCGAGTCGTCGTCTGAGTCACTGGACTTAGACGAGCTCTTGGTCTTCTTTGGGGCAGGTTTACGGTTCACGGAGTCGTTACTCCGGTCCCGCTTCATGCTACCCCAACGCGTCTCATGCATCTCTTCCATCCGGTCAAAGTCCGCTGTGCTTAGTCGCAGAGTTGCACAGAAGTTGCGATTCCGCTTTCAAGACACGGAGTACTTGCCGTCTACTGCCTTGCACACAGGCTCGCTTCCCTTGGTTCGGGCCTCGGAAGCTAACCCTACGAACTTATTGAAAAGCTGCATGGTCCTCTCCCTACCACGAACCGCACCGATCCCATGTTCGTCTAACATATGACGAATCATCCAAGACCGGCGGGACAAGCCAGAATCAGCCGAGCACCGCTTCCCGTTGCAACGGAACCAGGGAAACTTGGCCAAATGCATCTCTACGAGATGCCGCGCGTACAACCTTCCAGTTGCGTAGGTTGGAGACGTTTTCACATCCCCACCGTGGCAGCCCTGGAAGACGCAATGCCCGTAAACGTGCTCTTCTCTTTCTGGAGGATGCCGCACTTCTGATAAGAAGCGGATTTAACTCTGGTAGCCAATGGCGGTCTTTGACGCGGAGGTCCTCCAGACAAGTCGCCTTGCGCCCAACCAGACAGCTAGGCAGCATGCGAGCTACCTTGCGCTTCTGGGCTTGGCACCGGGAACGAATTCACCGGCGTCCCTGTCAGGGTCGGAGCCCCGGGCAAGACGCTTTGCATCGTCTAGATCCATGATCTCGCCCCAGTCTCCTACTCGACCACAGTTATCCACCACAGCGGATTCAGATTGTGAGTCTGAATCATGTGGGGAATCTACATCAGGCTGTCCAGCTGACGTGGACGCGGGTTTGTCCGAGCCCGAAGACCCGGCCCCCTTCGCCACTCCGCTACCTCCGGGTTTAGGATCTGAAGACCCCTTGCCCTTAGCAACGGTCGCCCCTGCGCTGGACTTACTTACCCCCTTTCCCTTTCCACCTTTGGAGGTGGAAGAACTGGAACGCGAACGCTCCTCATGGGCCGCTTTGTCTACTACGGCTTTCGCCAAAGCAGCTTCCCTGGCCGCTCGAGTCTTACGTCTGCTACGTCAAGATTGGGAGCTACTCGCAGGCTTTTCAGCCTGCAACTCCTCCACGGAGGTAGACTTCCCAGGCTTTGCAGTCGGTTTTGTCTTCTCAGCAGCACGCCCTTCAGCAGCCTCTGCTGCTTCCGAGGAAGTAGCCGGCTCCATTGTCTCCACGGGGGACTTGCCAGGAGTTGAATCAACCTCCATAGCAGTCTCCTTCAAGGCGGTCGTAACGGGGTTAGTAGCCAGGGCGGGAGATGCAGCAACCTGGGTCTCAACCCTCGAGGGGGAAACCAGGGGTGCAACAGTCTCCGGGCCCTGACTAGCAACCCAGCGATAATCAGACCCTTCATGGCCATTTCGCACATGGCCGGGTCCAAGATACACTTCAACTCCGCGACCAGCGATCCCATTGATCTTCCTGGCCGCCTCCGGGAGCTGCAGGATCCGGCTTGTGGATCAACTTCCCGCGGCCACGGCCAATGGGAGTTAACTCCACTTGCAAGGTTCCCCCACTTGAAGCACTTTCTTCCCCGTCTCCTTCCGCGGTGAGAACACCGGCTTCGGAAGACGGGAAGCTTTAGGTTTAGCAGGAGTAGCCGAAGCTGACTTCTGCCCGTACTCTTCACATGGGAAAGGAAGCGATCCGCCCAGAGCCTTCAGCCGGAACTGATGTCTTGGGTTTCTCGGGTCAAGCCTCTGCCACCGAAGTAGCAGGGCCGGACTCTCCGTGCAGTGATGACCGGGTGTCGTCTGGACCGGAGTCCAGAGCACCCGAGTCGTCACTGTGGCAATCCCCGAGGGAATCACCACTGCCCAGGCCGACAGACGCACTGACTTCTGAGCCCTCAGGGGTCTGGGATGGAGCTGGGTCCTGCGGGGCGGGTTCCTCCCCCGGTGGAAGGGCCTGCAGCTCTCCGCACTGCTCAGCCAGGCTGACGGCAGTACCGCACTCCAGGGGCGTCCGGGGACGCCACTTGGCCAGAGTGACCTGTCTCCCGAAGACAAGGCCTTATATACGGCCAGTTGACCCCAATTAAAAGAGGTCATGTCCTCGACTAATGAGAGGTGTTGAGACGTTCAACATCCAAGCGACTCCACGCCCCTCGACTGCGAAATCATCAAAGACGCCGTTACACATCATTTGATTTGTTCCGCCTCACCCTCCCAGCGGGTGCGAACACCGGCCACGCTTCACCTGCGCCAAGCCGAGTCTGTGCCTGTGGGGGTTTCCAATTCTATCTGACCACCATTACGTACCACAGGTACAGATTGATGATCGAGAGAGATTAAACTATTAAATTGAATGCTATAGCAAGTAACGCAGCCTCTGGAGGGCCCTCTATGGGAATTCCCTTCGAGCAAAGTCGGGGCTGCCGCCATAAGTCCGTCTTTAATCGAGTTCAACCGTCATCTCGTTAGATCAACCAACCCTAGGATACGCAGGTTTGGTCAGCGGCCTTCTCGTTGTGTTTTTTCGACAACAATTCCGCACCACTACTGCTTGTAGTTGACCGCAGCCTTGCCCCGTATTCGGGCGCTGCGGCGGTTTTTGGAATTTTCATTCCGATTCTATTTTCTTCCTCACTGTAGTCCCATGTTTTGTGTTCATAGAACGATCAGTGGGGCCTCTGTAGTCCTCCGCTTCGGGCTTCAAATCCTCCCAATCTTCCTCTCTCGAGTCAGACGGGGGTATCTTCACCTTACACAGACGAGCCAGCTCTTTCGCATGTACAGTGCCATGCTCGCAAGCGAGCAACATGCGACTTATAGCGCTTCCGTGTCCATTCATCTTCGATGACTACTGTCACGTCTGACAGCACTTCAACTATGGTGAATGGACCATCCCAGTTTGGGGCGAGTTTTACGGTCACCAAAGGTGTGTGATACCGTACCACTCTATCTCCAATCTGGAACTTTCTCGGCTTCAGTCTGACATCATGTCCAGACTTCTGCCACTCCACGGCTTTCTCTAGGCCTCAACTTGCTCGGTAGTAAGTCTCCACAAGGCGTTCCCGAAGTCTTTCCACAAATCCTATAGGGCACGGTATCTCCGCGGATATCCCGGGTACCCCATAGACAATGTCTGTGGGCATCACAATCTCTTCTCCAAAGACAAGTAGATTGGGAGAACACCCCGTACTAGAATGAATAGTCCCAGTGTATGCATGTGCAATAGATGGTGCTAACTCATCCCAGTTACTACGGCTCTCATTGACCATAGTGCGTAAGCACTCTATCAACATTCTGTTGAAACTCTCTACCATCCCATCTGACTGCGGACGGTACGGGTTGGTGCGTGTTTTCTTTATCTCCAGTACTCTACACATTTCCTGCCAGATTTGAGACCCAAATTCTCGTCCCTGGTCGGAATGCAAAATACTCGGAGTGCCGAAAGGTGGCACCCAATTCTTCACAAGTGCTTCCGCACAGGTAGCTGCCTTGTGATCTTTCATGGGATAGATCTTCACATATTTTGTGTAGTAATCCATCACCACCATCATACGACCAGATGTCATGGATCATCGTCAAATGGACTGGGACAGGGGTAAAAAATAAAGTTAGGAGTATGGTGAAAACCTTTTGTATGTGAATAGTACAGTGGATGGGGAATATGTTGGATGTATGAGGGTAGGTTAAATACCTATAATAAACATACACTACAGAGTCAAATATTGGTAGTACATTTACTATGTGGAAATGATTGACTCCCTCTTTCTGTACACGCTGATATAATACTGATAGATACAATTTTGAGGGCTAATTGTCCAATATATCTTTAAGCTCCATGACTAGTTTGAGTAGGTATTCTTTTTTTTTGTTTTAAACCTTGCTAAGGGTAATATCAGCTAGGGGGTCAATCGTTTCCACAGGGAGTCAATCGTTTCCACATTCTAAGGTATGGGGTCATGATTATGCACAGAAAAGGAGTACAAGAAAGCTGGTACCATGTGAAGCTACCTTGATATTAGGGGGTATTTATATGAAATGGGCAATAGTTAAATATAACATACATGTTAGCTATCACTGTAGGGTGGGAGTCAATCGTTTCCACACAAAAACTACACAAACTAAGTGAATAGGCTCCCAATACTATCATAATATAGTTAGATATAATCTTTTTTCATATATACATAGGCACATGTCAAGGCTTACCAGGATATATTTTATTCCTGTCTGTGCTATATGTAAATATTTGGAGGGCTCCTTCTTTAGGGAGTCAATCGTTTCCACACTAAAACTACACATGAACATTTTGCTATGCAAAGAGTACACTAGCTTGCCAATAAATGCTTAAATGGTCCCAACAAATTCCTTAGCCTATGGGGTCTCAGTTAAGAACGATAATTGTCAATATTATTATCTTTTCCCACTAATGCTGACAATTGCACGAATGGTATTAGTATTTTATTATGAAAAAACCCTCCTTTTGGGTAGTTTGGGCCTCCTAGCGCTGTTATTTATGATCCCACATAGGCAAAACTATGGTTCCCCTTCAAGATCTTAGCAGGCCCGACCAGAATACACAATAAAATCCTAGGTATCTATTAAATTTAACTTTTTATTGATTGGAGAAGCAATAATGGTCATTTGACGACGATCCGTGACATATGGCCATACACGTGTTGCCGACATCGGACCAGAGATGATATCGAGAGCAATGTGTGCAAACCGAACTCCAAATAGCTCCTGTTGTAATGGTATCTTCCCTAGACCTTCGCCGGGCTGAATCCTACAACAGATTGAGCATTCTAGAACCCATCGCTGTATGTCTGCGCTCATTCCGGGCCAGTAGTAGTGTCGCTTTACCTTAGCGGCAGTCCTACGTTTGCCAAAATGTGCCGAACTTCTATGTTCATGGCATAGAGTCAAAAGCCCAGGACACAGTGAAATGGGTACAACCAGCTGTAAGTGTTTCCGTACAGGACACACAGTGATTCTCACCCTATATAACACATTATCCCTCACAGTTAACTCCGTCCACTGACTACAGAGTGTCTGGAATTCCCGGTTTTCAATTGAGAGTTCTGATCCTCTAGGTCTGTGGAGGCCATTCCCTACCAGCTTAATCAACCGGGACATCTCCAGATCACTCTGTTGAGCTTCACGGATTTGTTCCAGCATCCACTGATAGAACGCGGGATCAGGACTGCCCATCTGGTGCAACTCAGCCAAAATAGCATCATGTTCCCCACAATCTACACAATCCGGCCGCCCACACTTACGTAATGGCTCCGGGAGAGACTATCCACATTGATGTGTGCTTAACCGGGTTTGTGCTCTATCTGGCAGTTCTTAAGTCCGGACTCAGACAGAGCTGACAGCCATCTTCTGATCATTCACTCGGCGTCTTTAAAGTTAAAGAGCCATTTCAATGAGGAATGATCCATACGTAAGGTGAAATCTCCGCCTCCAAGGAAGTGTCGATATTTCCTTACATACACCACCACGGCTAAGAGTTCCCTCTTCGTGGTACAGTAGTTCCGTTGCGCCTTATTCAAGCTGTTGCTTGCAAAGGCTATAGGAACCTCTACTCCGTTCTGTATCTGAGACAGTGCCTCTCCTATACTGTCATTGCTCGCATAGGTATCAAGGATGAACCGGCCTTGGGCAACGGGTAATGGAGGACCGGAGTTTCCTTAAACTTTCTCTTTAGTCCCAAGAAAGCATCTTCAGCCGCAGGGTTCCATAGGATCTCGGTTGACTTTCCTGCTTTATCTTGAACTACATACTGTCGCACCGCGTGAGCAGTTTCGGAAAAACCTGGGATAAAGTCACGGTAATATGAACAGAATCTGAGGAAAGATCTTACTTCTTTTATATTCCGGGGTCGGGGCCATTTGGCCACTACATGCAACTTAGATGGGTCAGCGCGGATTCCATCACCCGCGACTATCCTACCTAAGTACTCCACAGAGCGTTTAAACAGCCGACACTTCTGAGGTTTGAGTTTCAAGCCGCAAGACTCTATACGTTCAAATACCTCAGCAAGGTTATTCAGACATTGTTCTATGGTCTTCCCGAAAACAATGAAATAAACCAAGCACTTCTTCCACTGCAATCCTTTCAACATTTGATCCATCATGGATTCAAACTTCGCTGGGGCATTGCAGAGGCCAAAGGGCATTACTGTAAATTCATACAGCCCCTCATGGGTAGTGAAAGCCGTTTTCGGCTGATCTTCACTAGTCATCATCACCTGCCAATACCCGGACTGGAGATCCAAGGTACAAAACCATTGGTTCCAACCCAAAGAGTCGAGACCCTCATCGATCCGCGGTATAGGATAGGCATTCTTCCGGGTGATACCGTTCAGTTTTCTGTAGTCAAGTACCATCCTTCTTCATAACCATGACCACAGGGCTGGCCCAAGGGCTTTCACTGGGCACGATTACTTCTAGAGAAAGCATTTTCCGTAACTCCTCCTCCAAAGTTTCCCGCTTGATAGGCGGTAGTCTTCGGTAGGGTAGTCTAAATGGAATGTTTCCCTCTGTATCTATGTGGTGCTCCGCATGATCAGTTCTACCCAAGGGGTCTCCTGGTCGTGCAAAGATCTTACACCACCTTCCTAGCATACTCCTTAATTCACCCAATGCGCCCAACCAGACAGCTAGGCAGCATGCGAGCTACCTTGCGCTTCTGGGCTTGGCACCGGGAACGAATTCACCGGCGTCCCTGTCAGGGTCGGAGCCCCGGGCAAGACGCTTTGCATCGTCTAGATCCATGATCTCGCCCCAGTCTCCTACTCGACCACAGTTATCCACCACAGCGGATTCAGATTGTGAGTCCATTCATCTTCGATGACTACTGTCACGTCTGACAGCACTTCAACTATGGTGAATGGACCATCCCAGTTTGGGGCGAGTTTTACGGTCACCAAAGGTGTGTGATACCGTACCACTCTATCTCCAATCTGGAACTTTCTCGGCTTCAGTCTGACATCATGTCCAGACTTCTGCCACTCCACGGCTTTCTCTAGGCCTCAACTTGCTCGGTAGTAAGTCTCCACAAGGCGTTCCCGAAGTCTTTCCACAAATCCTATAGGGCACGGTATCTCCGCGGATATCCCGGGTACCCCATAGACAATGTCTGTGGGCATCACAATCTCTTCTCCAAAGACAAGTAGATTGGGAGAACACCCCGTACTAGAATGAATAGTCCCAGTGTATGCATGTGCAATAGATGGTGCTAACTCATCCCAGTTACTACGGCTCTCATTGACCATAGTGCGTAAGCACTCTATCAACATTCTGTTGAAACTCTCTACCATCCCATCTGACTGCGGACGGTACGGGTTGGTGCGTGTTTTCTTTATCTCCAGTACTCTACACATTTCCTGCCAGATTTGAGACCCAAATTCTCGTCCCTGGTCGGAATGCAAAATACTCGGAGTGCCGAAAGGTAGCACCCAATTCTTCACAAGTGCTTCCGCACAGGTAGCTGCCTTGTGATCTTTCATGGGATAGATCTTCACATATTTTGTGTAGTAATCCATCACCACCATCATACGACCAGATGTCATGGATCATCGTCAAATGGACTGGGACAGGGGTAAAAAATAAAGTTAGGAGTATGGTGAAAACCTTTTGTATGTGAATAGTACAGTGGATGGGGAATATGTTGGATGTATGAGGGTAGGTTAAATACCTATAATAAACATACACTACAGAGTCAAATATTGGTAGTACATTTACTATGTGGAAACGATTGACTCCCTCTTTCTGTACACTGCTGATATAATACTGATAGATACAATTTTGAGGGCTAATTGTCCAATATATCTTTAAGCTCCATGACTAGTTTGAGTAGGTATTCTTTTTTTTTGTTTTAAACCTTGCTAAGGGTAATATCAGCTAGGGGGTCAATCGTTTCCACAGGGAGTCAATCGTTTCCACATTCTAAGGTATGGGGTCATGATTATGCACAGAAAAGGAGTACAAGAAAGCTGGTACCATGTGAAGCTACCTTGATATTAGGGGGTATTTATATGAAATGGGCAATAGTTAAATATAACATACATGTTAGCTATCACTGTAGGGTGGGAGTCAATCGTTTCCACACAAAAACTACACAAACTAAGTGAATAGGCTCCCAATACTATCATAATATAGTTAGATATAATCTTTTTTCATATATACATAGGCACATGTCAAGGCTTACCAGGATATATTTTATTCCTGTCTGTGCTATATGTAAATATTTGGAGGGCTCCTTCTTTAGGGAGTCAATCGTTTCCACACTAAAACTACACATGAACATTTTGCTATGCAAAGAGTACACTAGCTTGCCAATAAATGCTTAAATGGTCCCAACAAATTCCTTAGCCTATGGGGTCTCAGTTAAGAACGATAATTGTCAATATTATTATCTTTTCCCACTAATGCTGACAATTGCACGAATGGTATTAGTATTTTATTATGAAAAAACCCTCCTTTTGGGTAGTTTGGGCCTCCTAGCGCTGTTATTTATGATCCCACATAGGCAAAACTATGGTTCCCCTTCAAGATCTTAGCAGGCCCGACCAGAATACACAATAAAATCCTAGGTATCTATTAAATTTAACTTTTTATTGATTGGAGAAGCAATAATGGTCATTTGACGACGATCCGTGACATATGGCCATACACGTGTTGCCGACATCGGACCAGAGATGCTATCGAGAGCAATGTGTGCAAACCGAACTCCAAATAGCTCCTGTTGTAATGGTATCTTCCCTAGACCTTCGCCGGGCTGAATCCTACAACAGATTGAGCATTCTAGAACCCATCGCTGTATGTCTGCGCTCATTCCGGGCCAGTAGTAGTGTCGCTTTACCTTAGCGGCAGTCCTACGTTTGCCAAAATGTGCCGAACTTCTATGTTCATGGCATAGAGTCAAAAGCCCAGGACACAGTGAAATGGGTACAACCAGCTGTAAGTGTTTCCGTACAGGACACACAGTGATTCTCACCCTATATAACACATTATCCCTCACAGTTAACTCCGTCCACTGACTACAGAGTGTCTGGAATTCCCGGTTTTCAATTGAGAGTTCTGATCCTCTAGGTCTGTGGAGGCCATTCCCTACCAGCTTAATCAACCGGGACATCTCCAGATCACTCTGTTGAGCTTCACGGATTTGTTCCAGCATCCACTGATAGAACGCGGGATCAGGACTGCCCATCTGGTGCAACTCAGCCAAAATAGCATCATGTTCCCCACAATCTACACAATCCGGCCGCCCACACTTACGTAATGGCTCCGGGAGAGACTATCCACATTGATGTGTGCTTAACCGGGTTTGTGCTCTATCTGGCAGTTCTTAAGTCCGGACTCAGACAGAGCTGCCAGCCATCTTCTGATCATTCCCTCGGCGTCTTTAAAGTTAAAGAGCCATTTCAATGAGGAATGATCCATACGTAAGGTGAAATCTCCGCCTCCAAGGAAGTGTCGATATTTCCTTACATACACCACCATGGCTAAGAGTTCCCTCTTCGTGGTACAGTAGTTCCGTTGCGCCTTATTCAAGCTGTTGCTTGCAAAGGCTATAGGAACCTCTACTCCGTTTTGTATCTGAGACAGTGCCTCTCCTATACTGTCATTGCTCGCATAGGTATCAAGGATGAACCGGCCTTGGGCAACGGGTAATGGAGGACCGGAGTTTCCTTAAACTTTCTCTTTAGTCCCAAGAAAGCATCTTCAGCCGCAGGGTTCCATAGGATCTCGGTTGACTTTCCTGCTTTATCTTGAACTACATACTGTCGCACCGCGTGAGCAGTTTCGGAAAAACCTGGGATAAAGTCACGGTAATATGAACAGAATCTGAGGAAAGATCTTACTTCTTTTATATTCCGGGGTCGGGGCCATTTGGCCACTACATGCAACTTAGATGGGTCAGCGCGGATTCCATCACCCGCGACTATCCTACCTAAGTACTCCACAGAGCGTTTAAACAGCCGACACTTCTGAGGTTTGAGTTTCAAGCCGCAAGACTCTATACGTTCAAATACCTCAGCAAGGTTATTCAGACATTGTTCTATGGTCTTCCTGAAAACAATGAAATAAACCAAGCACTTCTTCCACTGCAATCCTTTCAACATTTGATCCATCATGGATTCAAACTTCGCTGGGGCATTGCAGAGGCCAAAGGGCATTACTGTAAATTCATACAGCCCCTCATGGGTAGTGAAAGCCGTTTTCGGCTGATCTTCACTAGTCATCTTCACCTGCCAATACCCGGACTGGAGATCCAAGGTACAAAACCATTGGTTCCAACCCAAAGAGTCGAGACCCTCATCGATCCGCGGTATAGGATAGGCATTCTTCCGGGTGATACCGTTCAGTTTTCTGTAGTCAAGTACCATCCTTCTTCATAACCATGACCACAGGGCTGGCCCAAGGGCTTTCACTGGGCACGATTACTTCTAGAGAAAGCATTTTCCGTAACTCCTCCTCCAAAGTTTCCCGCTTGATAGGCGGTAGTCTTCGGTAGGGTAGTCTAAATGGAATGTTTCCCTCTGTATCTATGTGGTGCTCCGCATGATCAGTTCTACCCAAGGGGTCTCCTGGTCGTGCAAAGATCTTACACCACCTTCCTAGCATACTCCTTAATTCACTCCGCTCCGCGTCAGTTAACGCGTCCGCAACAGTGATCAGAGTTTCTAGGGTCTCATGCAGAACTACAGACCCGGGATTACTTTCCAAGTTTGCGTTCACGCTTCCAATCCTTACCTCTCCCGGGTCATTGTTGGATTCCCGTGAACCTGACCAGTTACCTGTCGTGGTATTGGGAATAGGCGCAGCACCTAGAGGACAAGCCTCCACTGTATCTACCACGTTAGCCAATATAACTTGGCCAATGACGTCGCCTTTTCTCAACGCTATCCTCCCCGTCGTATGATTACTAACGGGTATGGCTCCGATACGGGCGCTACCCATAAGGGTATCCCAAGCCTGCAGTCCTCTGTCTAGGAACAACATTGGATCAGGCTCGAACATAGCATCCGCCAGCGGTAAGTCACCTTCCCCAGCTATTAGTACATTCACCATCTGCTGAGGGGCAATGCTCACATCCTGCCTGACAGAGACCACTGATGATATCCGTCTACAGGAACACTCTACTTCCAGTTGTTTCGGGTGTTTAATCCGGAGCAGGCCTTGCTGAAGGTCCAACGACACTCCATAAAGCGCCTGGAAGTCTATACCTGTTATTCCACTCTCCTCGATATCACTGAGTATGGGACTCCATACTAATTCAGTGTTACCTACCGAGATCGGAATAATCACCTTGCCGTAACATCTCAACAGAGTACCATCAGCAGCCCGTGCACTGGCTTCCGAAACCTTACATTCCGGATCAAACCCAAAGGTTTTATATAGATCGTGATTTAACACAGAGCGACTTGGTCCGGTATCAACCAACAGGTCTACTTTCAACCCTTGAATCCTTACGGGTACATACCATCATCTCCCACCTAAGGGAGATGGCTGCTGGATAAACCGGGAAATACCATCGAGGGTGCCGAGATCCCATCCACATTGGCGTAGCCATTGCAGACAGGGGTGCTTCGGAGTTAGATACTGAGAACAGATTGTAGCAACCTGATTCAATACCTCTTCCTCTTTGGCTTGAGTAGGATTCCTCCTGTTCTCAAGTTCCGCGGTTTGCTTACAGTTGCTTGGGCCACTGTCTCGCCACCTACCGCAGCCCTTTCTAGTTTATCGGATCCTCATACGGGGAGGGTAAAGCTAGCGGGCCATCTGGACTCCACAGCAGCCAACTTCTGGGGACATTCCGGAGAAATGTGCCCAGTCTTGCCGCACTGCCAACAACGCCGGTTATCTTCCTGGTTTCTTTCCAGCTGAGAGAATCGCTCATTGATCAGCAGCAATATTTCTGCCACAGTAGGAGGTTCCTCCGAACCTTTCCCCACAGCTTGATCTTGCACCTGGGGATTCCCATTTCTGAGCCTCCCTGGATTCAGTCGGCCACGGCCCCTACAGCAGAAACCACAACGTCCAAGCACCATTGACCTCACTGCAGAAAGTATATCTACTACTTCGGGGTCGCTGGTCTCTCCCGTCGCCAACTCATCCTGTTCCCAGGATGGACTCAGCATAGCTACCCGGGTTTTATCCACAGGCTTGCCATACTCTCCGCTCAGAGCACACCTTTGTTCATAGGCGTCCACTATTCTCAACACCTGTATGAGGCTCATTCCGGGTTCCCATTTCGAGACCACCTCTGTTCGGATGTCCTCGTCTCTGAGACCCTTCACAAACTGCGTTTGCAGATCCTCATGCAGTGCCGGCGAGTCCAATCGAGTACCAGGGTAAACCTCCATCAGCAATTGCTGTAGGGCTAGCCCATAGGCATGGGCGGACTCATCCTTCCCCTGAACTCAGCTTAAGAAAGTCGAGCAAGGATTCAGCGTCACTAGCTGCCCACAGTAATAAGACGCCACTTCCACCAGGGCATCCCATCCATGCGTAGCTGAACGCCGGTAGGCGTGTAAAGCAACCTCTGCGGGTCCATCGCGCAACGCTCTCATGAGGTATGGCAGCACATCAGTGGTACTCCACCTGTTGCACTGTACATCCTCACAGAACCCGGCAAACCAGTGCTCCCACACCATTCCTTTACCGAAAGGCTTTGGAATGATGGCGTTGCATCTGGTGGTTTCTGCCGGTCTTACGATCGGGACATCTCTAGCCTGGGCCAGAGATTGATTGAACACCCAATCAGCGTGACTCTCCGCGTGCACAGGGTTTAGTCCTAGTTCTGCTATCGCGGAGCTGGACGGCACTCCCCTATCGCTGTTACACGTAGAGTCTCTCAGAGAACCCAGCGGGGAAGCAAAATTCACCGTTGGGGGTCTCCTGTCGGTCTGCAGTGGTGTAAATGCCTAAGGACCGCCGGTATTCCCTAGTGGGGAGTACACATGGTCCTTAGTCACGCCCTGCCAACCTGGCAAAGGAGTCCTATACTTCTGAGTATAGTCTGCCTCCGCGCGCTGGGTGTGTTCTACAACCGCCTTCTCTTACTCATTCGCCAAAGCGAGCTGTTCCTGCTGCACGTGCAGAGTCTCAGCCATTCGCTTTGAGCGGGTGTACAAGTCTTGTGCTGAGCATTCTGCTCTTCCTCGAGCAGACGCTGCCGTCGTTGTTGCTGCTCGGCCCCATGATCGATCCGAGGATCAGTCATGGGCCGGTCTAACAGGGTTTCTCGTTCCCCGCCTTCGGGTCCCTCCTCGGAGTCGCCTATTCAGCTTACCCCTACCAGGTCCCGTTCTTCCATGGCGGGCGCTCTGGGCGTCCCCATGTAAAACACGGTTGAGCTCAACTGCTCAGCCACGTTTACCGCCTTCCCCGCAGTTGGCTTTCAGCCTCCTGCGGAGTACGGACATCTTGTGTCCTCTCTGGGCCAGCTGCGTCTTCTGCGGCAGGACTCCGTGTGGTGGCCTTTGACCGGGTTTTTATCCCCGGCTTATCCGCCATCGCTCCTTTCCAGAGATCTTCGGCTGTGCAAGCAGCCAAAGATCCTGGTCACGGCACCAATGTAGCGTACCCCTTAGTTGCTGTTAGTGTCTTACCTCTTTCCGTGATCGACAGCCGACCAAGGGTTCCGAGACTCAGTCGCTACCCTGTACTTACCGTGCCAGTACAGGTGGGTTCGGCTTTACCCACTGGAAAGGGCAGGGAGATGCGGAATCTACCACCTACCGCTTAACTAGGAAGACAAAACCAGACTCCGGACTGTTTCAGTGTACCAAGCTTTATTTCGGTACTTAAGTTACAATCGGTTGGTGCTTCGGGGCACCAACTAGCGCGGGAAGAGATTCTGGTCTCTTCAACGTTGGAAGTATTCAATGCAACCTTACCAACACATGATGCTCCAGGCATTCACTCTGTAGAGAGGCACCGCGAGAAGTCCTGTCAACCCGCTGTGGACTCAGCCTTATATAGTGACTGAGTTACGTAATGCGGGTGACCCCGTAGCATTTGCATACCACGGGTCCACCGGCCTTACCGCACGGCAGGGATCGGCACTCGCGCCATCTAGCGTGAAGTGAAATAACGCTGCTTGACTACCCCTACATAACTATTAAATATCAATCTAATTCATAATTAATGGTGTGAAAATAAAGCCTGAAGTCTCTTCTTTATTTCGGTATCATTCAAATTATCTAATTATTTCTCTAAGTTATTCAAATTTGCTAATTTGTGAAGCACCCCTCTGCACTTTGAGCCATTTTCTATGACTTGCAGAATAGGCCAGTATTCTGACATCTGTACAACGTGCGACGTGCGGTGGTGGTGGAATAGTTCACCACAGGGGGCGCGGTCGTTAACGCACTATGCGCTACACTAGGCGCGGTAGGGAAAGGGTTAAGTTATGAGTGTTATTCTGTGCATAACATTTTTTTCCCATGTTTTCTCTTTCATGAATAAAATTCCACATGAAATATATTTCCTGTCTTTCGTTTTTCATAACCACAACTCACATCACTCTTTCTATGTTTCTATTTTATAATACATGTTCTGTAAAATTTGCAAGTTGTTCTTTTTTTTATGTTTAAAGTTCAAGGGTGAAGCGCAGGAAGACAACCATGGAGGAGGGGTCTTGCAAGTCACACAACGTTCTTTGGAGAAGACCGGCTGGGCCACTTAAAATTTTGTTGTTACAAGTTCATTGATCATCTGTGATTTTCCTTTTCATGTAACAATCTTCTACATTTTCAGATCTTTTTCAACCAATGAAGCTGGCCTTTCATGAATTGACATTCTTTACATGTTTCCACATTTTATCCATCAGTTTTTATGAATGTTCTTTGCATGTATCCTAGGGAACCCATGAAAGTCAGAATGTCATTTGCTAGTCATAGACGAGTGAACCGCCAAGTCAGCTGTACATTTAGGTAGCTTAAGAAAGAGAGGGCGGGGAACAGTCGTCTACGCTTAGAGTTGTGGCAAATGAAAAAGAACCTTCATAGAACTAGGGCTGTGAGAAAGTCTAAGGTTGCAGATGGTGATTTGTGTGTTGAGGTTGATACAGAAATCGGGTCAGAGATCTAAATGATTCTTTCTTGGGGGCTGAAGCAATAATCAGGTCAGATGGGCTCAGCCCAAGTAAAGTTCCCAAAAGATTATGAAGTCTATGTCTGCTCAAAATCTCCTTGTTTCAGCAATAAAAACAAGTACCGGTATCAGTAAAACTGTCCGAAAGGATTTGTTGGCAAGTGAGCCTGTTCAAAGTAGTCGTTTGACAATCGAGATAAGCTGTCAGCTTGATGTTGACCGGCGGTTACCGACGAAAAGTGAAAAGACCCGGCGTTGTACTTTGTCAGCCGAAAAGATGGCCTGTGTCTTAGAGTTTCTTCTCAGGCCTGAGAACTCGGTGACCCTTCCTGGTAACAAGGATTGTATGACTGTTAATAAAGAGAAGTTACAAATTTCTGTACTGCTTGACTTTATGTCAAAAAGTATGTGTCTGAGTTTCCTGATCAAATGATCTGTTTGGCATTGTTTCTTCGTGCTAGGCCCCGCAATATTCATCTTGTTCATTACATGAACCGCATGGTCTGTCTTTATAAAAGACAGCAAAACATGGCTCTTTTTTTAAGGCTGTGAAGCCTCTAGGATTCGTGCAAAATCCCGACAAATTCATTGAGGTTGGGCATAACATTCCCACCTTGGAAGCCAAACTTCAGGAATCTTTACAGGTTGTAACAACAGAACAGTGGAAGCGCTGTGAAGTGACGTATGGCGAAGGCCAAGTCACAAAGAAATTGAAGCTTGTTACTGAAGTTCATGAGAAGTCCAAACTGTTCATCCTATTGTGGTTAGTTATATGCAGGATGAGAAGCTTCACGGTATCTGACGAACGAAGCCACATGGCAGGCACTGTTTTAGCATTTTTGCGTGCCGCGATCCCCAGACTCCAGATTGACATCCCTGGGGTAGAGTTCATTCACTACTTCAGTGACTCCCCTACATTACAATACAGAAATATTAACATGTTTGCCTTACTGAGCAAACATGCTGAAATATTTGTCATACCAGTGAGCTGGACTTATTTTGAGTCAGGCCACAGGAAGAGCCCCTGCGATGGGGTGGGTGCAGCTTCAAACCAAACAGCCGATTTGGCAGTGAAACGCAGGGCCAAAATCCAATCAGCCACAGAATATGTGGCTTGTGTACAGTCAGACACATCAGCAATGAAGCACATTATTGTGACATGTGCAGAAGTCACCATTTGTGCAAGTCAGCTAAAGGAATCTCTTGTCCCAACTGGGAAAGTGAAGGGCATTATGTCAATGCATGCAGCTGTGTCAAAACAGCCTGGGGACTGTCTCCCTACATGCAACTTCATGTTTCAAATACTGCTGTTTTTTAAACGGCCTGTTCACATTGCACTGTGAGGGGTGGAAAGAGTATGAGCTGTTTGAACATCCTCAGCCTCAAACCGAGCCTGAGGAGGTTGAAGCCTCAAGCTGAGACTGAGGATATTGAAATACCTGGCCGTTCTTGTATAGAAGGATTGGAACCTGATGACTTTGTAGCTGTTCTTTATTCAGAGAAGTGGTTTATGGCACAAATTCTGAATATCTCTGACCTTGTGACAGTCACTTTCATGTGGCCGACAAGTAGCCAATTTGTTGTGTTCAAGTGGCCCAAAGGAAAGAGTGATGTGATGTATATTGAGACATCATCAATACTCATGAAGGTTCCGGTCCCAGTAGAGATTCACCGGAGGAAGGGATGTTTTAGCATCTCTCCAGAGACAAGGTGGTCCATAATTGGGGCGTTTAAATCTTTCAAGTAGTGTTGATAGTCAGAAAGTGAAACTATGGGTATTTTATAAATGTATGAAGCAAAAAGAGATTTCACCCCTTCCCCTGCCCTGACCCAAAAGGATTTTATATATACGATTTAAAGACATGCAATCTTGTGCATGCATCTAGTATCCTAAGTGTTAAATGTGGTTAAATGTTTCAGCTTCGACTGTTTAAAACAAAGGTTCATATCAGAGGCGACCCACCACAGATTATCTAGTCTGTGGTGGGTGGCCTCTGATATAAAGTATTGGCAAAATATTAATACCAGAGGCCACCCACCACAGATGCACTAATCTAGTTTGTGGTGGGTGCCTTCTGGTCAACAGTATTGGGTATAGCACAAAGTGCAAAGACAGAGTTCACTGATTTAAAAAGTATTAATATTATGCATTTATATCAGAGGGCCCCCACCACAGATTATTTAGTCTGTGGTGGGTGCATGTGAGTACATGTGCATGTGCACGTAAATGTTGTTATCTAACCCTTTCAGAGCGAGAATGACTGTAGGCATTCTATACGCGAGGGGCAAAAATGCCTGTAGGCATTTTGTATGTGGGGGGCGAGAATGCCTGTAGGCATTATGTACATGGGGGGGCGAGAATGCCTGTAGCCATTTTTTTCCCGAAATTCTGTAAAAGCACTGCTATTAATATGAATACAACACAGAATTTAAAGATTTTTGGCAGAAAGTTAGAAAAGCATATAAAAATTAATTTCCAGGTTGAATTTAGTTGTAACAGGAAGGAAAATATATTCGAAAGGATCTGCCATGTCCTAATGCTATCAGAGAATATTCAAAGTACATGGGTGGGGTCGATTTGGCCGATCAACTGTGGTAATATTACTCTTTTGGTCGTAAATCTTGTAAATGGACAAAGAAATTGTTTTTTTATTGTCTGGAATTAATGAAACTTAACGCCTCCGTCATGTACAATTCTCAAGTTGAAAAGAAAAAGCCATTATATGATTTTACACTTGTTCCAGTAAAGCAGTAAATCGGCCAACTCGACTCTGAAATCATAAACAAATATACCCTGCCTGGCGATAACCACCCCTCTGGATTAACGAATCGATGCATGCCCGTATATATGGGAAAATCATTTTGTAAGGTCTGTGCCGATTGAGTTAAGGCTGGATTGAAACAGAAAAAAAACCAAAGCAACTATGGATGTAATTTGTGCGGTAAACATCTTTGTCTCCCACACTGCTACCAGGTTTATCACAGGGTCGCCGATTACTGTCGTCAAGCAGTCATCATAGAGCAGATATCGTTGTACATATTGCATATACGAGCACAAGAAGATCAGTATCGGAACCCCACATATTAAAGATATCCCTACCTGAATACGATGTCTTGTGTTCTTTGTCACAGACTATGTAAGTCCAAGTTAGTAGCTGTCCACAAGTAGAACTCATTCCATAGGTTTAGCACTAAGAGGCTGAGACTGACAGCTCCGATAGCACATATTTAATATTTTTGCTGTGGTTAAATCCCAACGTTGAAATATATGTGACTACCACAGTTATGATGGGAAGAGATTGTAGATTCATAATTTCCAGGTCTCCAGTCGTAATTCTGTCGAATATCAGAGAAATCCATGATCTTCCTTGTTGTGCTTTGAGTTGGTTTTTGACATCGTAGACTGCAGAATGCTTGCTTTGGTGGCCAGTGTCACAGGTTCGTAGGGTTGGTTGAGATGGCCTATTCCCATCTCCGTAGTATGAAAATAAAAGAAGAATAAGTATTAATACTATGATATACAGATGTTAATGTACATAGAGGTTTATTAGGGTTAATATTTTCAAATCAGATCATATCTATTTGTGCGAAAGTGTGATCAGCCTCGTGCTAGCCTAAGCCTATGTAAGGTAGACAAGCCTGTCCATGTTTGTTTCTCCGATGTATATTTTGAAACAAAAATAAACTGAAAAACAAATTTGGCATCCACTGAGGCTTAGCAACATTACCAGCATTATATATATTATATTCACGTATTATTCTAGTGGTCAGATTCCATCCCTACCTTATAAAATATCCTGGATATTGTCCACAAAGTATGGCACATTTGCAGCAGTACTCCATTGACATTTTCCGCTCACGAAGAGGTACGGTGGTCCAATGGTTATTGCGATACCTTGTATTGTAAAATCTTATGGAATACCAAAACAAATTCTCATTATACTAATTGTAGTTCTCTGATGGCTTAGTATTGATCATTGTTATTATTATCAATAAGAAAAACATGTTTTTTTTGTTTCAAATGGCATCACATTTATAAACTGCCTGGGAGCCGCCATCTTGGATTTCGATATCATTCACACTTCCAGCCCACTTTTCACACAGAAATACTTAAATACCAACACTGAAACTTGGTGAATACTTCAGAAAATATCTTTTATTCATCGTATCATACATATATTAGATTGTCATCTTTTAATATTTCCATATCGGGTTATTCGCATGTGACCATCACTTTGGTTGGCAAAGACGCCGCTTTTAGCGACAAATCTCGCCCGTGGCGGTAAAACTGACGTACTGCGGCTCGCCGCGTTAACGTTAGGTGCCGCCAGCACGGCTTGGCTGTGCGAGGCTTCGCGGTGCAGCGTGGCTCACCTGCAAAGGGCTAAGGAACATGATAGTATTAGTAAATACTATCATGTTGCTTAGATAACAACATTTATAAATGTGCACATGTTCATATACTCTAGTATAATACTTTTCAATGTATTACCGACCTGATTTTGCTCAGCCCTCCACACTTCAGGTCAAATTAGAAGGAAAACCCCTCAAAGATTAAACATTATTAATCTCTGATGGGTTTTCCTTCTTATTTGACCCATTTTTTCTGTGCATAGCACAACAAAATTATAACATTTTAGAAAAAGTAAGAGTAAAGCAAAGAAAATGTAATACAAGTCCTGTGTCAGCCTGTGTAAGCCTTTTTTAAGTGGCAGATCAGAAGGGCCACCCATGAAAGACTAAATATATGTTTAATCTCTCATGAGTGGCCCTTCATATTTGACTTTGTTTTTCTGTGCCTTGCACAACAAAAGTAAAGATTTCAAAAAGTAACTAAGTAAGAGTAAAGCAAAGAAAATGTAGTACAAGTGCCTCCTTGTGTCATAATCTTTCAGCTTTTTTTAACCCTATCACGCCGGGTAACCGCAGCAGGGCTACAGTCATGGAGCCGGGTACTAGTGCCAATGTATGCCGCTAGAGGCCGGGTACATAGGCCTATTGTGAAATTTTGGTTTTTGGATCACGTGACATGACACGTGATAGTTATCATTATTTTTCATTTCACTTAGAAAAATCAAATATGATGTTATATCTACATTCTCTGAAAGTTTCAAATTTATAAAGCCATTATTTTCAATTTTATTAAATAAAACGTATATTTTGTAAATGATGCCCCAATGCATCACCCGGCCAGCCCTCGTTGATGCCTCAAGGCATCACCCGGCTTGAATGGGTTAAAGTGGCAAATCAGAAGGGCCACCCATCAAAGATTAAATATTTTCAATCTTTGATGAGTGGCCCTTCTTATTTGACTTTATATTTGTGTTAAGTAACACACAATGCTAGTGTTTGTGAGTGACTGTGTGAGCCACACAGTTAATGCAAGTGCAAAAACCACACATCAGGTTTATATCTGTTAAATATTTGCATGGCGTTACGGTAAATACATGCTTATTATATTCACCGTAACGCCACTTTTACTGATATTAGTGATAGCAAGGATTATCAAATACAGTCAAAATAAGTGCCTTTGATTAGGTGGAATTGCACCTATTTACTACAGTACAAATAAGCTGTTCCAGTTGTGTATTGGTGTTTTAATAAAACTATGATAATAATACAAATGAACCACACAATCGTCTGTTGTACAAAGTTTTAATAAGATTTGCCTTACTGTACAAATATGTGGTTTCTAGTTATGCTTCATTGTGTTATCACAGAGAAAAAGGCATTTATTTGTTTCACATTCCAAATTATGTCTTCAGTAACTTGAACTTGTTCGGCTGTGTGTGGTGTGTATTCACCGTCACATTTCAAGTATTCACCGTAACATGATGTCTGTGGACATTCAAACCATGTCAAATGCTGCAAACTCTTTCCTTTTATAATGTATCAGGAAGGTGAATGTCTATAGTATCTTTTCAGACTGAAATATTAAGGTTTCAATGTATTTTCCTTTTAGCTTGTGGTTTGTGAAAGGTGGTGAAATGTAAAATTTCAACTTTTCAGTCTAAATTGAGAAAAAAAAATCCAAATTCATACCAATTTGCTGCCTCCTCAGGTTCTTCATTGTGTTATCACAGAGAAAAAGGTGTTTATTTGTTTCAAAATATCATTGTGTCTCTAGAAGTTTCTTCAAAAGCGAACCTACTGTTTCTGTATCTTCCATCACACTTTATGTATTCACCGTAACGAAGTAATTTCGCATGTCAGATAAACAATATGGGTGTTTTTTTTCTATAAAGTCAATATTAATGCAGCCAGAACAATAAAAAGATTATTTTTATTTACAAATATAGGTGTTTGATTAATTCTTTTTGGAAATGTAGTTGATATTGCTATTTCACGACTTTTCCTAGATAGAACTGTGTGTACATAAGTACAGACTTGCTCTTGGGGATTTTTTTTCTGAACGTACACATGCTTAAGTTAATGGACAAGAGTAAATAAATATCTAGAACTCCCTGATACTTTTTTTATCTGTTCTGACAATAGAATACAGAATTTAAGTCCAGAAATACCAGAATTTATTTTGAAATAAATAGAAATGGTATTGAACTTTTGGGAAATGTACTAGGAGTAATGACTAAAAAATAGTTTTCCCCTAAGGACATTTGCCTTTGCTATTAGAGTCCATTGGAAAATTGAAGTTAGATACTAGGGATATTTTGATATAGCCAACCATTGCTTGCCAGGCCCAAACGTGACAGTGAATACATGTGCTCTGAGAACCATTTCTTTAGAAAATTCTCCTGAGACAACCATATTAGAAAGGATGAGGAGATTTCAGGTATGTATACTTGAGACCCTTCTCTACCAGGAAAAAAATAAAAGAAATCATTTTTAAAATTTTTTCTTTTCTAAAATACCCAATTGTACAATTTTCGTGCAGGTGGCCCATATGTTACAATATCATTTTCCTACTGTCTATAAAACCGGAAGCATGTCACATGACAGCGGTGATGAGTAGGTCTCCCTGTACCAACAGTCCTGTTCTGTAAAGCGGCTTTTCCACCAAATATGCTCTCAGCAGGCGGGTTTTTACCCTCCAGCCGATGTCTGCCAGCGGGGCCCACTGCCCAGCCGCCCCAAATCCTCTAAATTCTCTGAGCTGTTCCACCAAATCGATCCCCCGACGACCAACAGGCACCCAGTGGGCGCCCTGAGGGCAGCTCCACAAAGTGCCGCGGCCGGCCGGACCCGACAAGGTGATGAACACACCCCAGTTTTGCTACTGACGTCTGGTGGACATTCGCCACACTAACGTGCAAGCCAGGTTTTCCATTGAACTGATAGGCAGAGTGGCAAGCGGTTCTCTATACACTGCGCCGCTCTGGATCCGCGAAAGCTGCTTATCGAGTGGAGCAGTGTGCCGCCTCATTAGGATTTGTTTGGGAATGCTCATAGCTCGTCAATTTTGTGCTGGATTCTTCGTGAAACCGAACAACCATTCAACTATGGTGCTTATATTCTGCCCAACTGCCGGAACTGTCCGAAATTTCGGTCTCCGTGTATAGGGATACGGCCACGGGCCCGCCCGCTCCATGTTGATGGTCTGGGTGGCGGTATATGCGAGCAACCATTCAACGCATAGCCCTGGAACAGCTCTCGGCGTGCTCTCAGTGTCACTCTCGGCGTAGCTCATGGCACGCCGGCGAGGCGGGCTGGGCACTAGAAATTAAATGAAACAGTTTTCCGCCGGCGGTGCTCTGCGGGGGATATAAGGTTGCGCTCATAAGAACATTGTGCATGTGATAGTTTCACGGTTTCGTACAAACAAACATCAACCGATGACATACGCCCCAGTATTTATAATAATAATTAAAAGTGGTTGATGTTTCCTGCACATTTTATCCTCTTTTTTTCCTTTGATCTATGCAGAAATCTAAGAAATTCACATAAACAGGTATTGCACAAGCCAGTATATATCTCAAATAAGACATACTACATATTGTTGAGCATTACAATGTATTATTTGTAGTACTTCAAGAAGACATATTGTTTTATGAAGACAATTACTATAAAATCCCCCTCTGAACTTAACGTAAAACATACGAAATAGATTGTTTTGTATTTGTTGAGCTATGTTCCCCTTTGTAATATTGACATTTGACCATATGACAAATGACTGTATGGTTATGCCATACTCACAGATAATGCATTACCTATATTCTGTTGGCCGTAAGAACAACCATTGTGTTTACTAGATGTAAGATTAATCTTTGCGGGGGTCGTCCCTGCGGCCGTATATTCATATCAGGTGATAGTCTTTGTTTGATAAAACTATCATTGATAGGTCCACCCCACACTATAGTTGTGCATGTAGTTTAGAATTCAAATGATCTAATCTGACCATACATGCAATTTAGTTGTACATTGTAGAATTACGAATATGACACTTTTCATTTGTGAATCCTTTGTCCCCAAAAATCGGGTCAGTAGTAGGGTAGGGGCATGGTCAGACAGGGATACTGGGCACGTGGCCAGTTTACCAAGCCTTTATATAGTTGGTGCATGGATAGTGAAAGGTTAGATTCTTTATAGCAAGCGGAAAGCCTGTGAGAGCATTCTAACCTCTAGGTGATGTATATCAGCGTATTTTCCTGCACTCAATAAGTAGCTGAACCTCTTCTAATTTCAAAACAGTACCAGTACTGTACTGTAACAAAACGAGTATAGTAATATCGCCAGATGGCTTCAGGTCGTGCGTACTGATAACCGAAAGGAATTCCTAAGGGCGTTCTGTTTCAATCTTTAGGTTTAGTCTTTATAGAAAACTATTGCTCAACTTTGTAAACCCACTAGATGGGTACCTGAGGAATTAGTTTGCTGGAGGGAGTGGCAGATAGGTGCTAGTTGCCTAACTCGAACACAAGAATAAATAGAAACCTTTAAAAAAAGTTTCCCTTGTAGATACTCTATCACTAGACAGGTTTTACCTTAGATAGGTATGCCTCTGTGAGATTAAAAAAAAACGGAACTAGAAATAATTCAAAGAGAGAAAAAATGACAAATTAACATTGGCAATTGTATGCAGCAACTACAATTGTAAAAATTCCATTAATTGAATATGGATGCCTCTGTAAGATTTAAAATTTGAAATAATTCAAAAAGAAAAAAAATTACAATTCATAATGGCAATTATATGCAATAACTAGTGTGGTAGAACTTGCATTAGTTCCTAATGAAATATTTATGACTCTGAAAGAAAAAGAAAAGTTCTGAATGGAGGGGATTTGAAGTCTCAACCTGGGGTTCCCCTTCCAGGCACTCTACCTCTAGACTACTGAGACTAACATGTAGGGGGAAACGTTTAAGAGGCTTATGAATGCATGGAAGAATCTGGTTCCTCATAATACACCAGGTGGCAGGCACTGTCAATGAAAATACTAGTTCTTTTCATATCCACCACCTGTCAGTGCTGAGATTAGACTAAACTGGTGCAGCCAAGCGATAAGATCAATAGATAACTCTACTTTTTGGCATTTCCAAACCGTGTCAGTGCTGTACAGTGATAAGGCAGGTGACATAATATGACAAGATGGTTTCAGCTTGTGCATACAAAATACAAATTTCCTGACTGCATTCTTTTACCAGTATGTAAAACTTGTAGCTTTCTTGCCTATATTATACACCCTATTATTAGAGATTATTCTATTAATTGTGTTGTAGAACTGTCATTACTTCCTAAAAGAATCTTAAAACATTTAAGAGGCTTATGAATGCATGAAAGAATCTAGTTTCTCACAATTCACCACAAATAGGAAAAGGAAACAGTTTGCAAAGAAAAATTGGGATTATTCTATGAAGAGTCTAGTGTGGTAGAACTGTTGCTACCTCTAAAAATAATCTTTATGACTGTCAAAAAAGAAGGAAACGTTCTGGGCTATGGGAATTTGAACTCTCAACCTTAGGTTCCCTATGCAGGTGTTCTACCTCTAGACTACAGAAACCTATATGCAGAGACAACGCTTCAGTAGGTATGTCTCTCTAAGGCTCAGAACCGGAAATAGAAATAATTCAGAAGAAATATTGATCAATTTAGAATAGCAATTATACAGCAGCTAGTCTTGTAGAACTATAATTGGTTCTTAAATGACTCTGAGAAAAAGAAAGCTAAAAACTTCTGGATGGAGGGGATTTGAACTCTCAAACTGATCTTTCCATTGCAGACACTCTACCTCCATACTACTGAGACTGACATGTAGGGGGAAACGTTTGAGAGGCTTATGAATGCATGGAAGAATCAGGGCCCTGTTTTTCAGTCAAGACATGATCGCCCACTGATAGCCTAAGATCGTCCCGCGAATGGCCGACATTCTGGGCGACAAAAGATGGCGGGTGTTCTATAGTCACGATCGTAGGGCGGCACGGAAGATCGCCGCTAAAAGTATCGGCCGTAACGACATGTATAGAACTGTCGTTGGTTCTATACTTCCCTACTGCCGGTAATCAGTTAAGATAGAGGAGGTGGCGATTATCACCTATTGTCGCCCAACCACGCTGCTTTTGCGAACAGAGACACACACTTTTCTCCCGGTAAGTAAGCGTGATGATTACATGGCTAGATAGCATAATCGAAATGTAAATACACAAAGTTAGCCCACAAAACATCCTATTTTATTATAATATGTTTCTTTATCCAATCTGAGTATGTTCCAGTGTTTATTTCTGACATTTCTACCTATTATCGCCCACCGTACTTTTCCTACCCTCCGTACTGAATAGAATGTTAAACCAGCACCTATTAAATCACTTTCCAGGCACTTCTTTAGTAATATGGAACCCGAAACATCAAAGAAAGATGCTGATGAATACTCTCGCCGGCCGTGTTGGTCTCCCGCGGAGACACACGCCTTGCTTACGGGGGCTAATGAAGAAAAGCCAATTCTTAAAAGTTCACATACTGGTATTGGCGGCAGCCGGAGGGAGAAGGCTGAAGCCTGGGCCCGTATCCATGGTAAGATTGGAGAAAACTCTCTCAAAATGCCTCCTGTATTTGCCATTTTTAAATACGCTTGCCGATTGTTAGAATATTAAATAGAAATTACAGTGTTACATTATCGGAAGTGGAGGTAAATATTAAAATTCACCAGTAAAACGTTTAATTTCAGCTCTTGTGAAATTGGTTTCATTCAAAAAACGATCAGAGGCGGAATGTAAAAAAAAGTTGATATGTTTCGTGTCTGAGGCCCGTGCACGTGTGAGTAACTAAGTAATATTTTGCATTAATGAATACAATACCATGTACTATAAACTATGTATTGCTCAACTTACTTACTGCATCCTAACATAGTTTTTTTTTAATTTTTAGGTTCCTCTATCTAGGATGTAAAACTATAAACACTTGTGTTTTACAATATGCCCTTGATATATAACGACTTTTGACTTTTAGTTATAATCATTTCCCCTAATATGATCGATTTTCAAGCTAACACATTAGTGTATTCATTCCGTAATAAAAATTTAGACATAAGTTATGTCCTATGATGTGCTGTAAGAAAGTTCAGTCTCCTATAGCAATATATCTTAATATTCTCTGTGTTAAAATTATTTTATATATATGTCTGTAGTTGTAAACATCCATGTTTAAATATTTATAAATTAGGTATAATCCGGGGTTATCCCCAGAAAATTATGAATAGTGCATCGTCTCTTTGGACCCATTAGTGCGGCAAAGTGAGTTCTGCGACTCATTTCATTCTCCAGTTGGCAATTAGTCTCTGTCGGTGGAGTGTCGGTATTCATATCTTATCCTGTCTTCCTTGCTCGAGTGCTGATAGGCTGAAAAAGAAAAGTATATTGTGTGCCTCTCATTTCCTTGTATGGTTTTTGTACTGCAAACTTAAAAATCATTAGTTAGTATATGCCAAACTGGCAATGTGACTTAGTATTTGATATGTAGTAACAAGGACATATGGTGTCCTACAAATCCTCTCTGAGTGATTCACAAGGCGTTTTGCAAAAAAAAAATTTATAGTTGCAAGCCAAGGGAATCCTTTTTGTTAAAAGAAAAACACCCACCGATTTTAATACCGTTTATTTATTTTTTATTCATAGACTGTAATTTGGACGAACCGGATTGAAATATAGTTGTAAGGCTGAGGCTTGGATCTCCGGTTATTTCCTTTGCCTTTGCCCTTAATGTAGGATGGCAGCACATGCGCCTCAAATTCCTGCTGCAACTTCTCTGTTAAGAGGGGGCCCAGTTTCATCTTCTATTCTGGCTTGTCCTTATTCTCTACTGAATTTCCGGCATCCGGTTCTCCTGCTTAAGTAATAACATAAAAGTTGAGCTTAAACTATAACTCATAATACTGAAGCATTGTGTAAGAGGCAATTTATTGGAGGAAATGTTGCTTGTATACCTGTACCAGAATATGGATTTGGCATAAAATTACAAATAGGGATTATTAGCTAATATGTCTCCTGTTGTTTCTATAAAACTTTTATATGGTGATAGAACAACTTGGTATGCACCCCTAATGATGTGTATACCATTTTAGTCGATACTATATTGTGGTTTGAATGTAGAATTGCTGTTTTGCGGCGACAAACATTCGTTTTTTTTCGAATTATTGCCATTTCGCCTATTTTCCTTGTAGCCCTTTCTTCCGTCTGAATAGGGGTAAAATTAGACTCTTACTCTGCAAGGTCAGCCATTTATTTTGCCTTGTGATGCATATTTGTGGTTACTAATGATTTGTATGAAACAATGTAAATAGAAAAATAATAACTTTATACAAAATTTTTTTCATCTTTATAACAACTTCACTTCATCCGTAAATGTTAATAACACCTGTAGAAACGTCATTGACTTTTAACCGTTTGCCGTTACAAATATGCCTTCTTTAAAACAAGAAACTATACTTTAACAAAAATTGGTCATTTCCTATACAAACTTATGTGAGAAATTTTCTTCTCTCCTGGTAAATGTTATCGTTCTTTTGTAGTGCATAACATTACCTTGGATTCGCCCCTGTGCGGTTCATTTCCCTCCTTTAAGCTAGAGTTTTTGTATGGCATTCTATCTTGTCACGTTAATAAAATATAATTTATTTGTACACATTGTCCGTGTGTGTTTCGGCCTATAGGATACACGTGCTTCTCTTATTATAGCATACTGTTCAGTATTAGGTTTAATGATATCTCGCTCATGCGGATAGTCTTTTATGTATCATGGTCCTGATGGCGTAGGGAACATTGTAATATATAAAAGGAAGATTTAAAACTTAGTATGGAATGAACCTGCTATAGATTGATCTATACTATGCAGGCAATATCTGGCGCCCATGTCCTCCACTAGCACCAACGCTGGGTAAAAACCACTTTAATCACGATACTATGTCATTCAGTGGTCTATATAGAAATAGATGTAGTTATTGCATACACATTTCATTTAAAACTATAAACACAGTAATAATTACATTCTTTATCGGTATGAGAGACCAGCTTACCGGTTTTGGACGTGCACGTCCTTGTCAATGCGGCCTCTAAAGTCAACCCCTGCTATTTATTCTTTTACTACGCTTGGTGTCGACTGTGATGTATTTCGTACATATTACCGCTAAAGGGGTGCCAACCACCGCCACAGTTCTATACTACTCTAAACTAGCATACCCTTCTATCAATTGGTTAGGCACTATAACCTTTACTGTTATGTATTGTTGCTTTTTAAGTATTCAAAGGATACTAGAAATGTTATTCCATAATAAGGAAAGTCTAGTTTCCTCATCTGAAGGCGCTTTATAGACTATTCTACTTTATAGCCAGTATCCTTTGGTGGAATCGTTTAATAAATTGAATATTATTTACATGTTAGCATTCACCGTTCGGATTTGGTATCTTGATTAAACCTGTATTTGGTTAAATAACAGAGTTATATTTTGGTGGTTACAGGCCCGCAAGAGGAACACTCACTTCAAACAAACAGGCAATGGAGCGTTACTATTTCGTCTCAGGGAAACCGCACTAGATCTACTTGCATTACAATACAGTTCCCAGCAGACTATTACAGGTAATGTTTATAATCTATACAGTATATCTTTTTTATATATAAAGTATTAGTTATTTACCGGTTTTCACTTTTAAAATTTTTTCTAATAACAAATAAAGGGAATATAACCTGATTTATGCACCGACATGAAGCGATAATAATTTTTCTTAATTCATCACCATCTGACTTTAACTTGCTTTGCTCAATTTGCCGTGACTATTCTGGTGCGACTAGCGTGTGTAGGTATACGTTGAACTACTATTGTGTATTACATGAGGAACAATTTGACATATTAACTGACTTTAAATATTCAGAAATCCTGTACTGCACGTGAAAATAGATAGAATTGTAGTTATTTAAGATAGCTCTGTTCCTTTTTTGTGGGTTTCCAGTATTATCCAAAGGTGTAGGAGACTAGCTTTTTAGGTGAAAGCGTGCATGTGTTATCACCCTCCGTATTCCCCTGTTAGGAGTGGAAAACCGATAAAACACATTTTCTGGGCTTGAATATATATCGACTTCTTAATGCAACTAAGTTGTACCGTTCTAATTTCTGTACTATTTTTTCCATTACGGGATCCATAGAGATAAACATTATTTTATATTTAGAGACAGATATATACCTTGACTGATCAGTACGACTTCATAAGTTATACATCTATAGTCTCTTATTTGCTAATTCCTATAAATAGTAGTATTAAACCAATTGGTGTTATTTTTAGGTATCCCGGGATCGCGCCCAGTTGGGAAAGGAAAGAAACCTGCCGCTCCCAATGAGAGTTCTGAAAGCAATTCCGACGCACTTTCACTACCACCCAGTCCTATATTCAATAAGAAGCCAACTAAAAAGTGCATTACCGCAGCATCGTCTTCAAAATCGATCACTTCTGCAGCGGGAATAAATCCGGTAAATCTGGTGTCTACCATCTCTAAACCTCCAGAATCGGACAGTTCTTCTGCAATTACTTCGTGTCCATCTCCGATTTCTGGTATTTCTTCAGATGCCACACCATCCAATACGATTGTGGGACCCTCTTCAACTGATGGTTCCTCTTGTGCTTCACCAATATCAGATCTTCCATTAGCTCTACTGCGCCCAATCCCTTACTTTCAAGGAACCAACAAATCAATGCTGAACATAGATCGTCAAACCAGAGTGCAGCAAGTACGACAGTGGCTAAAAGAAGCTGATCGCGAAGAAGAAGAAAGCCGAAAAGAAGCACAAAATGAGAGAGATAGAAAAAAAGATCTAGCAACACGTGCCACGTTGCCGAAGACAATAGACTGTGTGAACACAAGAAAAAGTTCAAACAGTTAGACATTTATTTCCCTTTTTAATAAAATATACCTACATAACCATGTAAATGGATCACGAAATTAGATTAATTATTAAAGAACGATTTAAATATAGAATAAACAATCTATAATGCATTTACTTAGCAAAGAATAGTGTTTGCATAAATGAATCGCATGACATAGACAAAATCAACAGATTTCTCATATAAACGAAATATTTTTACAGGCTATCATGAGTCTGCCGCAAAACGTCAACTTCTTATCCCGTTATCACCCAACATCGAAGCCGACCCTTTCACACCAGGCTGTAACGAAAGACTTTCTACCATACCATTCCAATCACTCTCCTTCAGTAAGTGGGAAAATACTACAATTGTAAGTTTTTGCATAATCCAAATAATTTGGCGCTATCTCGGAGTGAGGTTTATAAACCATATTTGTGATTGCTTGGCTTGCGTTGTCCTAAGTTGGAGGGGGTGACAAGGAAATAATTAATTATAATTCATTGAATAAAAAAGATGTGGATAATTTTGTATTTTATTTGTAATTCTCTAGATATTGTGCCTATACTGACGTTTGTTATTGATGTCATTAACAGGAAATATAATGAATGGTCAAGACTGCACGGAACACGCGGTTATGACAGACAGTTCGGAGATCAGTTCCATTCTGCCGCAATTTACATTTGAGGTTGTCCCATCACCTGGACAAGCTAGTTCGATGAGTCATGACAGTTCCAACTTCCTAGGTTGCCCAGGAGTGAATGTGGTGGCCACACATGAAAACCCTGTCTTAAATTTTCAGAGTAAGTTAATTTTTTACATTCATTATAAATATAGTGATAGTTATTCTTCTTGTAGACACTGCAGAGAGTAACTCTACAGTACTTTTATGCGCATTATGAGAACAGCTAACTGAAATTTAAGAAACATGACTAGTGACCGTTTCAACACTAGGGTAAACTGGCATAGTGAGACCCGCTGCCAAAAGTGAGACTTGTTCCAACCTCCTCATTGAGAAAATGGATGAAACACAAAATTGGTATTTACACTGTTGGTGTCGCTGTTCATGACACTGTAGCAGTCATACCTCTCGCCTAGACCTCTGTAATAGCGATATATCCCCCTTTTTACACCTTTCCACATACATCCATGTCATGATTGGCGACGCAAATTGTAAGACAAATTAAAATTAAATTTTATGTACCTATCTAAAATAAGGTATAACTTTATTTCAGCAATCTCTATATTGGACGGTGCAGTAACAGATATAAGTGAAACAGATCCATTGCCTACTTCGCTGAAGAAAGAAACAGTAGACAAGTCCTCAGAGGGAAAGACTTGCAATGACAACCAAGTCCATGTGCTGGCAAAAGAAATAGCAAAACTTTCCAGTTGCTTGGAAAATGTTTCACTGGCGCAAACGGAGCCCTCCTTTGCTCAAATGAACCTGGAAGTGGTAAATATGCGAGAACAGATAAACGAAATAAAGAAAAGAATGGATAAAATGACTGAAGAAATGGCCAATATCAAAAACAAAATGACAGTGAGACAAGACAATAATGAAAAACCATCTTCTACGATTACCAAGGGGAAAGAGGTTCTGGCAACAACCGATAGTGAACTGACAGAATTCATCCCTAACACCCAAGGTAGGTCTAACATGTTAGATTAAAACAAAATAAATTACATAATTACAATAACAATATAATGCAGAAGAACCTTTTTTGATTCTATATGAGTCGATAATAAGGCCTGTATTAGAAATAAAGGCACGGCGTTATACCTTATTGTACAAATTTCTGTAGGAAATACGAACAAACGGCCGACTACCCATGGCCATAATATTTACCCTAAAGGGACTGTGTACAAGACCACCATCAATTGCTACGTGGACTCCTACGGACAACTTATATTATTAATACCTAATTACGCGTAAACCTTTTCTTAAAGTTATCTACATAAAATGGGATTTTGAAGGCTATCTGGACATAATCCAGTAGGTGTTATAGAGGGAAACTATATTCCCGTGAAAGTAAATGAAAATTACGAGGTAAGGCTTTGAAAAATTACTACCCAAGTCCTTGACCGTGGCCAGTAGTTTTCCCAAGCCTTATCAACTAATTTTTACTCCCTTTAACGGGTACATCATTTCACTATTCCTATTTACCTTCGACAATGGTTTAATAACAATAATTTTCGTTATTTGCTCATCCACCTTCAAACCAGACTCCAGAACAAACCTTATAGAGTAACTTGACACTTTATGTTAACTCCCCACTGCGCTTTTATTGTTAATTTTTTAAGAGACAATCTGATTGGTCTAATTGTCTAACTTTGGTAGTATACGGCAACCTTGTGTAGTATACGGCAACCTTGGGTAGTATCCAAAAGTTACTCAAACCCCCAAAACGTGGTGTAAGAATAGAGTATACCGCCATAGGTTTGTAGGAATATACTATACCGACTGTACGACTTTTTTCTTCTCCAAATAACCGATATTATTAACGGCAGTCTACCAAGACATACGTCTACGTCAAATGAATATAGACTGTAACTACTAGTAAACTTTACTTACAGGGGCCATGCCAGCGAAACCAAAGTTCTATGGAAAGGGAGCAGAATTGGAAGTACGCAAATCTACCCGGCCACGTCTCCCAAAACAACAGTTCGACATTTAGAGGAACAGCCATAACATTGTATTGGTAGAATACCGAACCCTATGCGTACTAGGGTGTCACACTTAAAAAGCTCAGTGGCACTAGCACTAAAATTTAGTTAAGTCTTTAATGTCCTATGTTTTTCACTTTAAGATGCGCTTAACTACGGTTTCTAACTGGCTTAGAAACTGTGCTACCTCAGTAAGTGCCTACTATAGTTCTGAAATTATACTCAGAAATGTAACCTTTTCTTTTCTTTCCTACATACTATAAATAAACAAATAAATGTGTTTAGAATCCCAAGGTAGTAGACACTGTTTATTTAACTCACCAATGGACATGTAAGCTCTGTAATCAACAGTATATAAGTGGCCAGAACGTACAAATGGCAGATTATCAAATGATTATTATTAAGATTAACGTTGTTTTTTTTCTATGCAATGTGAGCTTTTATATACAATAATACGAAAAATACCTTGTTTTATTTAAATATCTCGTGAATATCTATTGTCAGGCGCAACGGAAGCCAACAATTTATAAACAAATTAGAATGAAATCGTTTTGTTTCCTTTACCATACACTACTTAGTTAACAAACAGGTCAAGATTTTACTTAAGATGTAGTTCCTTTGATTTCACACAGTAGGTCACTTATGTAAAGTGGGTTAGGATAAAGTCTTCTCTCCGAGCACGGCCTTCTGCGTGTAAGGTAGGACGGTTGGGTGGAGGCTGTGGCGCGTTGCCAGGTGGGACGTGTTGTGGTCGAAGTGGGGGGACAGGTTCCTCATCCTCGGCTAGGGGAACAGGTACTCCACCCTCGATACACAAGTTGTGAAGGGCTACACAGACATTCACAATGCGTGTACAATCTAGCGGTCTGTGGTAGAGATACCCCCCGTGTCGGTCGAGGCACCTTAAAAAAGTATTATTTGTCTTAGTCTTTATCTACATTTTCGAGTAATTGATTTCAAGTATGTGGTCATAATATAATTTAGGAGCAAGACATAAAGAAAGTGAAAGCAAGATGTACAATTTTATATTATATACGGAAAAGTATGATACTCCAAGTTAGTCCAGTTTATCATATAAGACTTGTCTGTACTGATTTATTACTGTATGTGGCAGTCGAGAGTTATAGAAGCGGAAATAACATTGCAGGCGAATATTATAACTTGACGGAACACAACAACACTAAGAAATATAAGAAAAAACATTAACAAATAAAATTTACAAAAGAAATCATTGTTTATATTTGGTGTTACTTTCTTGTGTTACATACTCAAAGTGGCTCTTTTTCGTATAGTATGACTTGTCAGATGAAGTAAAAGTAAGTCCCATACCTAAATCGTTGCTTGATCATCCCGATGGTTTGTTCCACAACAACACGTGCACCCATATGCCACCGGTTATATCTCTCTTCCCCAGGTGTGCGCGGATGTAGAATGGGAGTGAAGATGAATGGGGTAAGGGGGTAACTGAAACATAACGCACGCATTACAATTAGACTACACCGACATGAAGAAAGTTTAAGTGCTGACGACCATTAGGTTTATATGCAACTCGTAGAAAAACACATCTAGTGGCACACCTTCTTAGACCGGAGCATAACAATTTATATTACCTAATACGCATTTCTTATTATTAGTTAAATTTAGTCGTATAGAATATACAGTTTTTTACCCACCCTGAATCACCAAGCATGAAGTAATCGCCAAGGTCCCCAGCCTCTGCATCAATCCACACGTCTGACTGCTGGAGGATAAAGCTGTCGTGGACAGCTCCAGGAAAAGATGGGTCCACGTGGTAGACTTTCCTATCCGCTCCACATATAATCTGAAAAAGAAAGTACCAACTAATAACTTATTAAACAATTACTTTTATAGGTCTATGTTATTTGGCCCATAAAATTTAAACCTGTAGTGGGTCGTTTATCAACTGCATGAAATGTTTTGAAAACACTTTGCCGGGATAACCTGTAATAATCGAATAATTAAATAATAGACTTTATGTAAATAGTACTGTTAGAACCGTCGTAGAACACGTATGTTACGTAAAGTGATAAAGGCTAACACGCATAGTATGTGGTTCGTACATTACATTAGTAAAAAGGAATTATTTTGCTCAATGTTAAAGGTACAATAGCAATATGGAAAAACATTAATTAAATTATTACCATCGTATTGAGGTTGTGGAAACCCTTCCTATTTACAAAGTCCACCTCGTTGTCTTTGGGGGCGAGTATGGGGATATGAGTCCCGTCAATACATGCAAGGCATAACGGTTTACGGCCGTACTTGTCAAAGAAGAGTCGAGAGGCATCTTGAAGTGCTAGGAGAGTTTGGGGGAATCCAATGTAGTTGTCAATGACTTCGTCAAAAAGACCTCATGGAGACACTTACTGACCGTACTTTTGGCCACACCTTGGTAATCTCCAATAATACTATAGTTTGCTCCAATAGCTAGGTATCGCAATGCCAAACACATCTGCAAGTAAAAAGAGTTATAACTATAAAATTTTAGTGCCAATAACAAATAAATGTAGGCGGTTGATTTATAGGCTGGTAGGAAATACAATATAGTTTAATCGACAGCAACAGAGACGTGAAAGATCCAATACAAGGGGTAAATTAGATTAAATAAATGAACCTGGGCCTACTTGTAATTAAATCCTATATTGTTTAGAAAGACCAAATTATGTTATAATATTTTTATATTATAGAAGGAACAAACGTTAACTGTTTACTGGTTTTAACGAGATAATTAGTGCAAATATTTAAGCCACTTTGTAGGGAACACTACTTATAACTGTTGACGTCTTATCAGCCCAATGTTTTGTCTCGAGCACGCAAAACCAACACCCCCCCCCCCCCCAGGGACCGGTAAGAACGCGAACAGGATCCGATTTTTAACAAAACTACATATATTGTAGAGGTGTATGGATCGTCAGCGCAAATAAACAAAACATTACACTCACCCTCTCTTCTGCTGAAATCCCTTGACCCCTCCGGGTATGGCCAGGGTTACCGCAGAATCCGGACACACGGAAGGTTTCAGCGAGTTCGCGTGCGATATTCTTTGAAACACGATATCGCCGAATAAACATGTTGTCATCGAATTCATCCAGCGGATTCCTACGTGTACAATACTCCTTGACTTTCTGTTGAGGACGCATAAAGTTTGCCATTTTCACCTGTCTGGCTTACTGTCAGAGGCAGCAACGACATGTGTTTTGGTGTCGTGGGTTTACGACACTTTGGGCGATCGTTGGCGTCACGTGACCTAACGAATGTCGTGACTATAGCACACTATCAACCACCCTACGAGTCGTAGAACGGTGACGAAGGCCCAAACCTCTAAGATCGTACGTCTATAGGACACTGGCACCAAAAAGATGTCGTTCATGACGAATGTCGTGTCTGAAAAACAGGGCCCTGGTTCCTTATAATACACTAGGTGCTGCCAGGGTGGCGTTGCACAAAAAATTATCGTACGTACTAACGCACGTACGTATACGTATGTGCGTTAGCGTCGCACAAAACCAAGCTTAGCCTTAAGAGAAAAGCCGTACGTACGATAATGGGTGTACGTGCGATCGATCAAACCCGTTGCACAAAACCATTAACGCACGTAGACCTCACGTAGTGTGCATTTTTTTATCGCACGTAGCTATTAGAGGGGTGTTGCACAAAACCAGTACGTACGATATTCGATTAACGCACGTGGTTCTGCGTGAGTTAGCGTTGCACAAATGGCCCACTACGTACGATAAACGTACCTCCGAGCGTTTTATCGCACGTACTGCTACGACAACCCATGTAGGTCTCGTAGGGTTTGCAAATTGACTAAGTTATCGCGTTATCGTTACCGCTGTGCGGCCCATCCGCCACCTATGCTGTCCCTCCACCATACTGGCGTTACACAAATAACACACGTACTGGCTTCAGTACGTGCGTTAAATGTAGTATGCTTACGTGAGATGCTGCGTGCGATAATTTTCAGTGTTGCACAAAACCGCTCGTAGACATCACGTAGTAGTACGTGCGATAACAGTATACTACGTGCGATACTACGTACTTACGCAGGAAAACACGGCCGGGTACCCGTAAATTCGCATAATATCGCTCACATATGCGAGAGGTCATGATAGGTCACAATGGTACCAGACACATTTCGGACGATTACTACGTTGATAATGGTCGTAGAAACACGAAATAAAAAACGGAGGATAGGTTTCAACCTCCCACACACATCTTTGATTTTTTTTTTTCTCAAGATTTCAATTTTTCGACAATACATAATATATACGGTACCCGGTATAGACTTGCATACATATTACACTTGATCACATATTACCGTACGTATTCAATACCTACTCAGCTCATAACCCTTCTCATAACTTATCGATGTCAATATAAGGAACAATATTAATTACAAATCACACTTACAACTATGATTAAAAATGATTCAATTATATTTGTTGGAGTTTCCTCCACCATGCTGCCCCTCTACCATACTTTCCCTCAACCATACTGCTACACTGCCCCTCTACTACACTGTCCGTCCACCATACTGCCCCTCTCCCATACTGCCCCTCTACTACACTGCCCCTCCACCATTCTGCCCCTCCACCATACTGTACCTCCACCATATTGCCCCTCTCCAATACTGCCCCTCTACTAAACTGCCCCTCCACTATACTGTCCCTCAACCATACTGCCTCTCCACCATACTGCCCCTCCACCATACTGTCCCTCCACTATTCTGTCCCCTCCACCATACTGTCCCTCAACCATACTGCCTCTCCACCATACTGCCCTTCTACTTCACTGCCCCTCTACAATACTGCCCCTCTATCATACTGCCCCTCCACGATACTGCCCCTCTACTATACTGCCCCTCCACCATACTGCCCCTCCACCATACTGCCCCTCTATCATACTGCCCCTATATCATACTGCCCCTCAACCATTCTGTCCCTCCACCATACTGTCCCTCCACCATACTGCCCCTCTCAAATACTGCCCCTCTACTCAACTGCCCCTCCACCATACTGTCCCTCAACCATACTGCCTCTTCACTATACTGCCCCTCTCCAATACTGCCCCTCCACCATACTGCCCCTCTCCAATACTGCCCCTCTACTAAACTGCCCCTCCACCATACTGTCCCTCCACCATACTGCCTCTCCACCATACTGCCCCTCTCCAATACTGCCCCTCTACTAAACTGCCCTTCCACCATACTGTCCCTCCACCATACTGCCTCTCCACCATACTGCCCCTCCACCATACTGTCCCTCCACTATACTGTCCCTCCACCATACTGTCCCTCCACCATACTGCCTCTCCACCATACTGCCCCTCTCCAATACTGCCCCTCTACTAAACTGCCCCTCCACCATACTGCCCCTCCACCATACTGCCTCACCACCATACTGCCCCTCCACCATACTGTCCCTCCACTATTCTGTCCCCTCCACCATACTGTCCCTCAACCATACTGCCTCTCCACCATACTGCCCTTCTACTACACTGCCCCTCTACAATACTGCCCCTCTATCATACTGCCCCTCCACGATACTGCCCCTCTACTATACTGCCCCTCCACCATACTGCCCCTCCACCATACTGCCCCTCTATCATACTGCCCCTATATCATACTGCCCCTCAACCATTCTGTCCCTCCACCATACTGTCCCTCCACCATACTGCCCCTCTCAAATACTGCCCCTCTACTCAACTGCCCCTCCACCATACTGTCCCTCAACCATACTGCCTCTTCACTATACTGCCCCTCTCCAATACTGCCCCTCCACCATACTGCCCCTCTCCAATACTGCCCCTCTACTAAACTGCCCCTCCACCATACTGTCCCTCCACCATACTGCCTCTCCACCATACTGCCCCTCTCCAATACTGCCCCTCTACTAAACTGCCCTTCCACCATACTGTCCCTCCACCATACTGCCTCTCCACCATACTGCCCCTCCACCATACTGTCCCTCCACTATACTGTCCCTCCACCATACTGTCCCTCCACCATACTGCCTCTCCACCATACTGCCCCTCTCCAATACTGCCCCTCTACTAAACTGCCCCTCCACCATACTGCCCCTCCACCATACTGCCTCACCACCATACTGCCCCTCCACCATACTGTCCCTCCACTTACTGTCCCTCCACCATACTGTCCCTCAACCATACTGCCTCTCCACCATACTGCCCTTCTACTACACTGCCCCTCCACAATACTGCCCCTCTACCATACTGCCCCTCCATCATACTGCCCCTCTCCCATACTGCCCCTCCACTATACTTAACCTCCACCATACCGCCCTCTGTTGTATATTTAGAGACCCAGTGTGGAAACCTGAAGAACTACCCCTCAGGGTAAGCCTTATAGGCCTGTGTGATCCGATAGTGACTCAGTCTGTGTTGCGCCTTGGTCTTGTGTAGAAGTAGAGCCAGTTGCTCCTCCTCCAGACCTAGGATTACAGACCACCACAGCCCTCTGACTGGTAAGCATACAATACTACTAAATATTACATTGGTGCCAGGAGTACTTATCCATGCGGATGTTCCCATTGAGTATTCTGTTCAGTGGTCTTGTTTGGTCGTTCCTGAGTGGTTTCCCTCTTTCCATTCATTTTCATTCACTCAGGATCTCTTTGGTCTTTGTCTAATAGGGGAGAGAGTGTGCTGATCACCATCACCACGTGGTGTGGCTGTAGCTCAATCCCCATCCTTTGTTCTTTTAGCCATATGGTCTTGTAGTGATTTCCCAAACGGAATTTGTACATGTTTCCTACTGGTTTTATGTTATAATTGATGCCTACTTGCTCTGACTCCAGTCTGAGCACGTAGTGGCAGGCTCAGGATTATATGCTGCTTTATCCACCAGGCCTCCTAGCACACAGCTTACAACCAAAAGTTCAATCAACAAAATATTCTTCATATAAAACACCTGGCGAGACTGACATGCAATGATACATATTCTGTGGATTTGTCTGAAGACCTATTCTATACACTGAGCACGTGGTGAAAGACACAGAAACCTGAGTCTACTTTGACTCATTGACTCCATTCACTCAGCCATTCATTAACTCTCTATTCATTCGCTTATATTTTAATACAATCTGTGGATTTACCCATGACTTTTGTATCATTGGGGAGGGAGTGTGCTGATCACCACGTGGTGTGGCTGTAGCTCAATCCCCATCCATTATAGCCTTTTCTACTCACTGAGCACGTGGTGAGCTACTTACCACGTGGTGCTGTCATCGAATCCTTTGCTTGGGTAGCTCAGCCTAATTTAGGCACATGGTTTCCCAGTTTACATTCAAATGTCTGTAGTATCATAGTCTTAATACTCTCGGTACTGCCTTGATATTTCCCTTTTCATTGGCCTAAAATCACAATATATACACTGGTATATATTTCTATGCGGCAAGCACGTTTTTGGATCTTTATAAGGACGTTTTGGGAACTATCTGTATATACTTTAATATCATAGGATTGTCTACTGTTTTGATATCAAAAGCAAAATCTTGAGATTGAGATTCTCTTCAAAAGCTAGTCTACAAGCACAAGGTCTGGTCATTTCTTGTATATCCTGTTCTACTTAAAATGGTCACGGAATGAACCCTTGTGAGAGCATTTGTGTGCACTTCCTCCTTCTTGGAAAGGCATTGAGTCACTCAGGTTACCCTAACCCTGCCGCTGTTCTTCCACCAAATGCCACATGGGCCATTAATCAACACCCTATTGGCACCTCTACACGTTCCTCTACTCCTTTACCCATTCCTACTGTATTGTATAGGAGAAAACGTGAACAGAGATTTATGTGTATTAGGTATTCTGTTCACTACTTTTATTTGGTCGTTCCGGAGTTGTTTCCCTCATTCTACTCATTTTCATTCACTGAGGATCTCTTTGGTCTTTGTTTGATAGGGGGATAGAGTGTGCTGATCACCACTTGGTGTGGCTATAGCTCAATCCCCATCCATTGTTCTTTGAACCATATTGATTTCCCAACTGGAATCTGTGCGTTTTTCTTCCTGATTCTGTGTTATAATTTATGCCTACTTGCTCTGAGCACGTGGTGACAGGCTCAAGAGTCGGATCCTGCTTTGTCAGTCAATCCCCATGTGGTTTATTGAGCTGGGCATCCTTCTCTTTGCTGTATATATTTCAATCTGGATCATTTATCATATTAGCCCTTCAATCCGGATCATTTATCATATTAGCCCTTCAGGACTCACTCTGATCTTGGTCATTCATAATTTCCCCTGATTGCCGGTCTCAAAGCATTTTACTCTGTACATTTGAGTCATTCTGTCACTGAGCACATGCTGAAAGGCTAAGACACCTGAGTCTGCTTCGTTTGTCAATGTCCACATGGTCTCCATGTACTTGACTTTAGATATATTCACTGAGCACATGGGATCTACTTCTCACGTGGTGCTGTTATCGGATCCTTTGCCTAAGTAGCTCAGGAAAGAGCAGAATTCTATATACATTCCACTGTATTGTATGAACATGTGGTGAATAGCTCAGGAACTTGAGTCTACTTTTACTATTTGGTATTTCTTTGTGAATATCTAAACAAATTCATCTATGGGGATCGTAAGGTTCGTGGAGTCACCATTTCAAATGAAGATGAAATAGTTACAGTGGCTAGAATTGAGCGCCCCCCTGATGAGCTTGAGGAGACAGTTAAGAGGCTGTTGGCCAAGTACTTGGAAGAAGTAAAACTCCCTAGGTCATCAAGCCCTCACCCCAATAAACCTCCATCTAGGAGCCCCAATCATAGTCCTGGCCTTAGCCCAGGGCGTTCAAGTGGCCCATGCTTCAACTGCCAAAAGTATGGGCGCATAGCTAGAGACTGTCCAGACAAGAAACCACAGTCCCCTGCCCTAGATACACCAAAGAAACAGGAAAACTAGAAAGGGATGGATGTAATGGCCAACGTCCATCCCCATATCACTTTGGCCGACCACCAGATATATCGCCGACCTGAGCAGCCATTCTCATTCAGAATCGTCCACAGGAACGGGTGCTCAGGTCAGCCTTGCTGAGTTCAGAACAGGAAACACTGCTACTGATTCACCTCCTGATATTACCAATCAAAATCAATGGCACTCAAGTAGAGCGCGCTTGTTAAGTGTGCTGTGCTGCCTTCCCAAACTCCTGCAATAGGATACCCTGTCTTATGTGCCATGAACCCAGGCACATGGGATGCAACAAAGCTATAACCACTCTAGATAAGCAGTGCAACAGCTTCAAGGGTTCAGCCTTCTGGGGGAGACATAAAATATCATCTCCAAGTTCTCCCCAGCAAAGTGCTTTCCTGAACATCAGTAAAAATGGAAAGCTGTCCATCATTGCTGGAGGAGTCACCCGGACCATCATGGTGCGCCTCACTGGAGGAGTCACCTAGACCATCACCACGCACATTGCTGGAGGAGTCACCTAGACCATCACCGCGCACATCGCTGGAGGAGTCACCTAGACCATCACCCCGCACATTGCTGGAGGAGTCACCTAGATCATCACTGTGTACATCACTGGAGGAGTCACCTGGGTCACTATGAACATAACAAAGCCCATCAAAATAGAACAGGGTGGAATGTTGTATATTTAGAGACCCAGTGTGGAAACCTGAAGAACTACCCCTCAGGGTAAGCCTTATAGGCCTGTGTGATCCGATAGTGACTTAGTCTGTGTTGCGCCTTGGTCTTGTGTAGAAGTAGAGCCAGTTGCTCCTCCTCCAGACCTAGGATTACAGACCACCACAGCCCTCTGACTGGTAAGCATACAATACTACTAAATATTTCACCTCCACCATACTGTCTCTCCACCATACTAACCCTCTACCAAACAACCCCTCCACCATACTGCCCCTCCACCATACTGTCCCTCAACCATACTGCCCCTCCACCATACTGTCCCTTAACCATACTGCCCCTCCACCATACTGCCCCTCCACCATACTGTCCCTCAACCATACTGTCCTCTACCATACTGCCCCTCTATCATACTGCCCCTCCACCATACTACCCCTTTCCCATACTGCCCCTCTACTACACCGCCCCTCCACCATACTGCCCCTCTACTATACCGCCCCTCCACCATACTGCTCCTCTCCCATACTGCCCCTCCACCATACTGCCCCTTTCCCATACTGCCCCTCTACTACACTGCCCCTCCACTATACTGCCCCTTCGCCATACTGTCCCTCAACCATACTGTCCTCTACCTTACTATAAACCCATGCGGTATTTATTGTAAATACATACCGTTTTGGCATATGACGTAAAAATACTGTACGGACCGCCGGTCCGTACACTATAATACGGACCACCTTGCCATGCACATTTATTAAAAAATTGGTTGTTAAGCCAAATGAAATATATTTTTTTTTTAATTTCGGGTATATAGTAAATATATAACGTCCAACCATGCTTGTACAATTTACAGAACTCGATGATAATTTACCATTTGTACGGAACTCGGCATAAATGCCTCGGTCCGTACAAACCGTAAATTACCATCTCGTTCTGTGAATTGTACAGCATGGTCAGGACGTTCTATATAAATACTGCCCCGTTTTTATCGATATTAGCCGACAATTGAAGGTATATAGGAATAGGGAAACCACGAACCAGTGGAAATAAGGCTTGGAAAAATTACTGCCCACGGCTATGCCTTGGGCAGTAATTTTTCCAAGCCTTACCTCGTCACTTTGACTTATTCCCACCGGAACATAGTTTCCCTCTATTCCGTATTGTCGAAAAATTGAAATCTTGAAGAATTATTAAAAAAAAATCTCAGATGTGTGTGGGAGGTTGAAACCTATCCTGTTTTTTATCTCGTGTTTCTACGACCATTATTAATGTAGTAATCATCCGAAACGTGTCTGGTACCATTGTGGCCTCTCGCATATGTGAGCGATATTATGTGAATTGACGGGTACCCGGCCGTGTTTTCCTACGTAAGTGCGTAGTATCGCACGTAGTATGCTGTTATCGCACGTACTACTACGTGACGTCTACGAGCGGTTTTGTGCAACACTGAAAATTATCGCACGCAGCATCTCACGTAAGCATACTAAATTTAACGCACGTACTGAAGCCAGTACGTGCGTTATTTGAGAAACGACCCCCTGGCAGGCACTCTCAATGAAAACACTACTTCTTTTCATATCCACCAATGGTAAGTGCTGTGCTTAGACTATACTCAGAGGAGGTGTGAAGCGCAGCGCCCCCTATACACGGTCGCGTTTATACGGTCGCGGCTGCCTCACCTGACAGCAGAGAGGGAGGAGCTCTGAGAAGAGCTTTTTTTACCACAGAGTATCTATTTTTACTCTGTGGTTCTACTGGCTAGTAAGCCCTGGATTAGTGATATTTGTAGGAAATAAGGTTGTGTTCTACAACCCAAATCAGGCATAAAACGTGGAGCTCTATTGAGCTCTATTGTGGTTTGGAATACATTAGATGTCACTCTATCAATATTTGAAAAGATTTTTGATAGAACTCGAACAGTTTATATGTAGTAGCTGTTCTTAATTAGCCCATTTTTGTAATATTTTCGTATAGGAATCTGCATCAGCTGCCATTTGAGTCCAGGGAACCGTTTCAATAGAAAGCGCCACTAAGCCACTTAGTGACATGACTAGTGACAGGAACAGTGACAGGAATAGTGACAAAATTTAATTCTCGTTTCAAAAGGCATGTCACTATTGGGGTGGTGTGTCAGTTCACTGTTGGTGACATAGTGACATTGCTGCCTGGGCCTTACAATGGATGGTGTTAGTGCTATCGGGAACAAGTGGTGTCAACGTAAAGATCACCGGATAAATTAGTGACTGCGCTTGAGTAATTCTACACTGGACACCAGAGCATCATTTTCTATGACAAAATTCAAATGCGAATATCGTTGGATTGCATGGGCTGATATCCTTCATATTTGGCATGTTTATAAGTTGTATGTGTCCCTAACTGGGGAAAAGGTTTGATAGCTTAATTCCTACGGGAAGTAAAGTTACGCATTTGTGACAATAGAAGTGAGAGGGTATACCCTCTCGCTATTTGGGACCCCGGTAGTGACCGGACATCGCACTTATGAAATAGTCAAGCCACTATTAGCGCCTGTCTGTAACAAGGACTCCCGGAATGGCTTGTCACTAAACTACTGCAACGCAACTTGTCGCTATCATGTCACTACACCCAATAACGGACGTCCTACAGGCTATTGAAACGGGCCCCAGGTCGATTTACATAATTTCTAAATAATGACACTCCTTAAACACTCTAAAACGTCTGTATAACTGATTCTGTGTGAGTTACATAGCAGCCTGTCAGATCAATCGTGGTGCTTTGTTTTGGTTCTGTATTATCGCTCAAAAACATATAGTAGAGGAGCAAATGGCCTAAAAATGGGTAAAATTGACCCCCGAAAGTCTACTGGCTGAAACTTGCCATATTAGTCAATTATGACCTCAGGAATCTGAATCTGATACTCGTTTGTTCCAAAAAGTGTAGCATCATACTCGTTTCCATGGTAACAGAAGGAAAACAAAATTTAATACATACTGACACATAATATATACTTTTATCAGAAAAGGTGAAAAAATGCATTTTTTCTGTCGGTAAAATTGATCATTCTTTGGCCAAAAGTGTACAGTATGGAAATATGCCCTTTTCTGTTTTCTTGGAAGAATTGTTGCCATGGTAACATTCCAATTTGTGGGGGAACCGCAATTTTTGGTTTTCTCATGGTTATTAATGTTGGATAAAAAGAATAATTTTATGAATGACACATACAAATTGATAAATTTAGCAATAACACACAGCATTGATAGGTACCACCATTTTTTGAAGTCATTCAATTGTTCCCATGGCAACCATAACAAGGTTTTTTCTATGACCAAAGCAGCCAGATAATGATACACTAACTGGACATTTGTATGGCAAATCTGCATGGCATGGCAACTAGTAGAAGAGTAAAGTCTCAAAAAGGCCATTAGAGAGTCTACTGCATGAAATGTGCCATGTTGGTCAATCATTACATGGGGAATCTGATTCTGCCACTCTTTTGACCAAAAGAATGTAGCATCACTTTCGTTTCCATGGCAACCTTAATGCATAATAATCTACTTAGAAACCACCAATTTCCTGCAAATATGAATAATAGATGTAAGAAATAGGAGCTAAACACCTACTCATGAGATTTCATTTTCATGATGTATACATCTGGGACATAATGTGGAGTTGTTCTCTTCATTCCCTTAGAATTTGATTGCCATGGCAACCAGTTTAGCACAAAACAGCCACTGCAGTAGCCAGCTCTGATTGTTGTCAAAGCAAATTACTAGTTTTTTAGCCATTGATGATAGAGAACTAGTGAAAGTATTTGTCCTAGTACTTGGAGAGTCTACTGCATGAAAATCACCATGTTGGTCAATCATTACATGGGGAATATGATTCTGCCACTATTTTGACCAAAAGAATGTAGCATCACTTTTGTTTCCATGACAACATGGTTGTATAGTGATTTACTCAGAAATTACCATTTTCTTACACATGAATAGTAAGTGTCTGAAAAATAGCCATAAAACATCTTCTCATGAGGTTTCATGAGCTTTTTTTGCATTCATTTAAGATATCATGTGTCATTGATATTCCCTAAGAATTTGGTTGTCATAGCAACCAATGCAGCAGTGAGCATCCATTACAGGAACCAACTGTGATTGTTATCTAAACAAACGGCTATAATCTTTTAGCCATTAAAAATAGAGACATAAAGTAAGTATTTATTCTTGGAAATTTTAGTATGCAGAATCCAATGGGATGCATCTGCAATCCCAGAATGCAATATTTGGGCTCTCATATTGGATCTAATTACCTTGAAATTAATGAAGATATGACACTTAGCATATAACACTATTTGGTACATGGTCTATATGATGCATTTAATATAAGATTAAGATGTCATCAAAATATCTGTGACATGATCTAGTCGTGCATGATTTATAGTTTAGCGATGTAAACACATGACACAGAGAATTACCAAGTCACACTAGGTGATGACTAGAGAGATCAAGCATGGCTGGATGATGCTTGGAGGCATCACCATGCATGACTGGGTGATGCCTTGAGTTATTATTATTCATGGAATACTTGTTTTATGAAACAATTTAGTTTATGATAGATCAAGAAAGGTGAAATTTCCTTAGAATGTAGGTATGATATATTTTGGAATTTTAGACAAAAAGAAACATTATATCAAGGTTCATGTATTATTTGACGTTATGAACTGTGTTACATGACATTTCTGCAATTGGCCTTTCAGAACTTGCCCCAGTGGGCATTTATACTGACACTGCTACCTGTCCTGATGCTGCAGGTACCTGGCAGGAAAGGCATAAGCAAGGTGCCAAATTAAGAATATATAGTCTGTATATTCTGGAAATGAGAGTCATCAACAGAACTAGAGGGTAACATATCCACAAAAGGTTGAGTGGGGCATGTCTAGGATCAGAGTTGACCATGGCAAATCAGAATGTCAGAATGGGTGATGCATACCCTAAAAAAGGAGACAAAAAGGCACCACATGGTGTTATGTTCCCCTCTATATGGTGTCATCTGGCACCATACACTTTCTGGTGTATGCCCACCAGAACCCCCAGGGGAGGGGAATTGCTGCATGTTTAAGATGCCTTTGTAGATCATAGAATAGTGATCCAAGGGCGTAAACGTTTCTCCAGAAAATTAGTGGATTGAATTGGAATTGCACCACCACCTAAAATATGGCTTTCATCGATACTTTTTATGCAGACCCTCACATCAGGGCAGATGCCTGCATATTGCATTACTTTGGTTAGAAATGGCCTTGTCTGATATTCTCAATAATGATCCATGGTGGCACTACCACCCCCGCCCATTGTTCATCTACCTATAGGAGATAGCGATCCATATAACCAGGTGTCCGATCAGTTTTAACTATTGTACCATCTGTATCTAACCCTATTGCGCTGGATACTCACCATAGTAGTACAGGTATGGAGCCAGGTACTAGTGCCAGTGAATACCGCTAGAGGCCGGACATATAACCCTAATTGTGATACTTTTATCTTAACATCACATGACATCTTAAATGATACTAAATGCTATGCTTTATTTCACCTAAAAATATCAAATATGATGTTATACATACATACTGTGAACATTTCAGGTTGATTGAGCAAATATTTCCAATTTTATTCACAAAAACGAATATTTGTAAATGATGCCTCAAGGTATCACCCAGCCATCCCTGGATGTATCTTGCCCTGTCTCATTCAATATGTGCCCCATAATTGTTGTATAGCTATCGCAAAATGTGCCAAAAGACAGAATTGCGGGCTAGAAGTGGCAGGTGGAAACACTGCATTACTTTAATTTTATACGCATACTTATAAATGTCCTTACTTATTTGATGATATCCTGACTAGACAGAGAAGCCAGAAGGTTCCTGCTGATTCCACCTTTTTTTTTGTTTCTTTTTTTTTATTGACACAGAAAATAGTGTACATACTATTTTCTGTGTCAATAAAAAAAAGGAAAAAAAAGGTGGTAGTAGTCTAAACCACTGACATCCGTCACTATTCTGGCACCTCCATTCTGTTCTGGCCTCTGCTGTTCCTTGGTTATTCTCATGCATAGAAGAATAGGATGCCCAATACAGTCTGACCATCAGGGCATATGCTAGCAATATAAGTCACTGAAACCCACTATTATGACCTCTATTATGACCTCTCCCAACCTTCATCTAGTGTTTTGTTTTCTCCCAATGCTAGCCCCATAACATATGAAATGCACCATCATCAAGCAAGAGAGTTACCTCCCATTTTCTCCTGTATTGGGCACAGGGAGATATGGAGCTACTAACAGGAGAGGCAATAATGATAAGGCCCCTCCTTTCAGAGTCATGAGGGGAACATAGCTTTTTCAGGACAGACACACTAGTGTCTTAAAGGCTCAAAGACAGAGTATTCCTCTCTTGGAGAGGCATCGAGAAGTGGATTAGATGGAGGCAGCATTTGCAGCAAAACATTCAGGGATCCCCTGTGTTTTCTTTTTAATATGATCTCTAATATATTTCCTCTATGGCCCTCTTAGGCAGGATGAGTGATGCAAGGCCCCTTTGGTTGACTTTTCTACTCAGAAGGACACTTTAGGGTCTCTCCCTCCCATGTCTCCTCCCCTTCTTGCTCCTCTAGTTCAGAGGTGGTCTCATTATCCTGCCCTTCAGGCTACCTCTCCTCTGGCTACCTCTCCTCCTCCTTGCTGGCCTACCTTACTTACTGAGAAGTAGCATGTGCAACACTCAAACTGTGACATCCTGGGAAAGGTATCAGGGCTCAAGGGCACTATGGGCACCAACAGCAAGGCCATATAACCTTCACAATATGGGGAGAGAAAACCAGCAAGAGTAAGCCAGGAATCGAAACCAAGTGGTGTCACATTTTTTGGTCTGAGATTCTGACATGCAATGGTCAGCTCTGATCCATACCTTAACCTTCTAAACCTTTTGATATGTTAGCTATAGTTAATAGTAACAGGTAGAGCATGACACAAGTATGTGACAGATAAATACAAGCAGGAGGTATAGATACTGTATGGAACAGGGTTCCATATGGCAAAATATGCATCAACTAAAACTAGGATAAGTGTCCAGCTTTGTCTTGAGGGAGCCAGAGGAAAGAAACCTGGAGTATTCTGGGCATCCCCCCAAGAACTTATAGCAATTTGTTTATATGAGAATCAAAGGGGGTAACTGCACTGATTATTTTCTACCTGCATTGGTTGCCATGGTAACAAGATTCTAAAGACATAGAAGCTAGAGTTACCCATTACATCCAAAATATAAACATATAAAAACAATTAATGAGTTTGAAACCCTATGAGTTTTCTTGTTTTTCTGGGACTTACTCTTCAAATGTGTAAGAAATTGGTGGTTTCTAAGTAGATTACTATAAATTAAGGTTGTCATGGAAACAAAAGTGATGCTACATTCTTTTGGTCAAAATAGTGGCAGAATCTTATTCCCCATGTAATGATTGACCAACATGGTGATTTTCATGCAGTAGACTCTCCAAGTACTAGGACAAATACTTTCATTAGTTCTCTATCATCAATGGCTAAAAAACTAGTTATTTGCTTTGACAACAATCACAGCTGGCTACTGCAGTGGCTGTTTTGTGCCAATCTGGTTGCCATGGCAATCAAATTCTAAGGGAATGAAGAGAACAACTCCACATTATGTCCCAAATGTATATATCATGAAAATAAAATCTCATGAGTAGGTGTTTAGCTCCTATTTCTTACATCTATTATCCATATTTGCAGGAAATTGGTGGTTTCTAAGTAGATTATTATACATTAAGGTTGCCATGGAAACGAAAGTGATGCTACATTCTTTTGGTCAAAAGAGTGGCAGAATCATATTCCCCATGTAATGATTGACCAACATGGTGATTTTCATGCAGTAGACTCTCCAAGTACTAGGACAAATACTTTCACTAGTTCTCTATCATCAATGGCTAAAAAACTAGTAATTTGCTTTGACAACAATCAGAGCTGGCTACTGCAGTGGCTGTTTTGTGCTAAACTGGTTGCCATGGCAATCAAATTCTAAGGGAATGAAGAGAACAACTCCACATTATGTCCCAGATGTATACATCATGAAAATGAAATCTCATGAGTAGGTGTTTAGCTCCTATTTCTTACATCTATTATTCATATTTGCAGGAAATTGGTGGTTTCTAAGTAGATTATTATGCATTAAGGTTGCCATGGAAACGAAAGTGATGCTACATTCTTTTGGTCAAAAGAGTGGCAGAATCAGATTCCCCATGTAATGATTGACCAACATGGCACATTTCATGCAGTAGACTCTCTAATGGCCTTTTTGAGACTTTACTCTTCTACTAGTTGCCATGCCATGCAGATTTGCCATACAAATGTCCAGTTAGTGTATCATTATCTGGCTGCTTTGGTCATAGAAAAAACCTTGTTATGGTTGCCATGGGAACAATTGAATGACTTCAAAAAATGGTGGTACCTATCAATGCTGTGTGTTATTGCTAAATTTATCAATTTGTATGTGTCATTCATAAAATTATTCTTTTTATCCAACATTAATAACCATGAGAAAACCAAAAATTGCGGTTCCCCCACAAATTGGAATGTTACCATGGCAACAATTCTTCCAAGAAAACAGAAAAGGGCATATTTCCATACTGTACACTTTTGGCCAAAGAATGATCAATTTTACCGACAGAAAAAATGCATTTTTTCACCTTTTCTGATAAAAGTATATATTATGTGTCAGTATGTATTAAATTTTGTTTTCCTTCTGTTACCATGGAAACGAGTATGATGCTACACTTTTTGGAACAAACGAGTATCAGATTCAGATTCCTGAGGTCATAATTGACTAATATGGCAAGTTTCAGCCAGTAGACTTTCGGGGGTCAATTTTACCCATTTTTAGGCCATTTGCTCCTCTACTAATAGGGGGCGCTGCGCTTCTCACCTCCTCTGGACTATACTGGTGCAGCCAAGCGATAAGATCAATAGATGACTCTACTTTTTGGCATTTCCAGTGATAAGGCGGGTGAAATAATATGAAAAGATGGCTTCAGCTTGTGCATACTTTTAAGAGAACGAAATAGTCAATGATAACTCTTTGTGATAGTCTCTGTTAAATTCACAAAACATAAATAGAAACTGTTTATATGGAGAAAAATGGATTATTCTATTCTAAGATAAAAATAAGATTTAAAAATAACTTTTTTAACTGTAAAAAAGAAGAGAAATATTTCTTGGTTCGGGGGATTTGAACTCTCAACCCTCGGTTCCCTGTGCAGGTGTTCTACCTCCAGACTACAGAGACTACTTTGCAGAGAGAACGCTTAAAGGCTGTATTCCATATAGCCGATTTTACTCACGATCTTGTACTGGAGTGGGGCTGGGGTGGGACTTGACTGGTACTGGAGCCTACCTGGTGTGTGTCCGCTGACTCCCGGCTGAAGGTGGTCTGGGCCTAGTCTGTACATAGACTGGTAGTATGGTCCATATAGCCGACATGGTGCAGTCACCATCCGCCCCTAAGTGGTAAGGCATCGGGTGAATAGACTGGTGTGCTCATCCACTAGTAGGGACACGCTTCCACTGCATAACAACCAACCCCCTCCCAACTCCCTCCAGCTCATGCTCACAACCTTCCACCCGATGTAGGTCATACCCTCCTCCAGTCACACCCCCGATGCAGTTGATTGCTTAAAATAGACCTGACTGAGCTCTTTGTTGCCTTGATGTTTCCCGCGCATCGGGACATTTCCCCGCGCATCTTCCGTCCCAGGACAAGTAGACTTGCAGTCAGTCAGAAAGGGTCAGAGAGGGTTACTCATTGTGTCACTAAGTATGTGTCATTTAGTGTGTGTCACTTAGTGTGTGTCACTTAGTGTGTGTCACCTAGTGTATGTCACTTAGTGTGTGTCACTTGGTGTGTGCCACCATACTGCCTCTCCACCATACTGCCCTTCTACTACACTGCCCCTCCACAATACTGCCCCTCTATCATACTGCCCCTCCACCATACTGCCCCTCTCCCATACTGCCCCTCTACTATACTGTCCCTCCGCCATACTGCCCCTCTACTATATTGCCCCTCCACCATACTGCTCCTCCACCATGCTGCCCCTCCACCATAATGCCCCTCCACCAAGCTGCCCTTCTACCATACTTTCTCTCAACCATACTGCCCCTCTACCATACCTTCCTTTAACCATACTGCCCCTCCAACATGCTGCCCCTCCACTATACTGCCCCTTTCCCACACTGCCCCTCCACCATACTGCCCCTCTACTACACTGCCCCTCCACCATACTGGCCCTGTCCCATACTGCCCCTCTTCTACACTGCCCCTCTACTACACTGCCCCTCCACCATACTGCCCCTCCACCATACTGTCCCTCCACCATACTGCCCCTCTCCAATACTGCCCCTCTACTACCCTGCCCCTCCACCATACTGTGCCTCAACCATACTGCCTCTTTCCCACACTGTCCCTCCACCATACTGCCCCTCGACTATACTGTCCCTCCACCATACTGCCTCTCCACCATACTGCCCTTCTACTACACTGCCCCTCCACAATACTGCCCCTCTATCATACTGCCCCTCCACCATGCTGCCCCTCTCCCATACTGCCCCTCTACTATACTGCCCCTCCACCATACTGACCCTCCATCATACTGTCCCTCTGCCATACTGCCCCTCTACTATATTGCCCCTCCACCATACTGCCCCTCCACCATGCTGTCCCTCCACCATACTGCCCCTCCACCAAGCTATGGGAGAGGGGCAGTATGGTGGAGGGGCAGTATAGTGGAGAGGCGGTGTAGTACTTAGAGGGGCAATATGGGAAAGGGGCAGTATTGTGTAGTACTTAGAGGGGAAATATGGGAAAGGGGCAGTATTTATATAGAACGTCCTGACCATGCTGTACAAGTCACAGAACGAGATGACAATTTACGGTTTGTACGGAACGAGGCGTTTACGCCGAGTTCCGTACAAACCGTGAATTGTCGTCGAATTTGGGGAAAGGGGCAGTATTGTGTAGGGGCAGTATGGGAGAGGGGCAGTATGGTGGAGGGGCAGTATAGTGGAGGAGCAGCCTAGTAGAGGGGCAGTATGGGAAAGGGGCAGTATGGTGGAGGGACAGTATGATAGAGGGGCAGTATGGTGGAGGGACAGTATGGTGGAGGGGCAGTATGATAGAGGGGCAGTATGGTGGAGGGGCAGTATGATGGAGGGGCAGCATGGTGGAGGGGCAGCATGGTGGAGGGGCAGTATGGTGGAGGGGCAGCATGGTGTCCAGAGGGGCAGTATTGTGAAGGGGCAGCATGGCCTCCAGAGGGGCAGTATAGTGGAGGGGCAATATAGTAGAGGGGCAGTATGGTGGAGGGACAGTATGGTGGAGGGACAGTATAGTCGAGGGGCAGTATGGTGGATGGGCAGTGTGGGAAAGAGGCAGTATGGTTGAGGCACAGTATGGTGGAGGGGCAGGGTGGTGGAGAGGCAGTATGATAGAGGGGCAGTATTGTGGAGGGGCAGTGTAGTAGAAGGGCAGTATGGTGGAGAGGCAGTATGGTGGAGGGACAGTATAGTTGAGGGGCAGTATGGTGGAGGGGCAGTACACAATTGATGAAGGGACTTTTGCAAGACTTATCTAGGGTTGTTTTCCCGCACTCAACGCAGGGTCAGGGGTCAAGTATCGAGCCCCTCACCACCCTACATATGGTGTTGAGTAACCGGTCTATATATAACCCAGCAGTGAGCAAGTACAGATACACCAAACAGGATGAACTGTCTTGTTTATTGATTAAAAGAAATTTAAAAAAAGAGATTGACACAACTTAGAGGGTACTGGTAAATCAGTGCTGGCGTTTATGTACTGGTGAGTGAGTACTGGTGAGTGAGGACTGGTGAGTGAGGACTGGTGAGTGAGTACTGGTGAGTGAGTACTGGTGAGTGAGTACTGGTGAGGGAGTACTGGTGAGCGAGGACTGGTGAGTGAGGACTGGTGAGTGAGTACTGGTGAGTGAGGTGCTGGTGAGTGAGTACTGGTGAGTGAGTACTGGTGAGGGAGGCCTGGTGAGTGAGTACTGATGAGTGAGTACTAGTGAGTGAGTACTGGTGTGTGAGTACTGGTGATCGGGGCCTGGTGAGTGAGAACTGGTGATCGGGGCCTGGTGAGTGAGGACTGGTGAGTGAGGACTGGTGAGTGAGTACTGGTGAGTGAGTACTGGTGAGTGGGGCCTGGTGAGTGAGGACTGGTGAGTGAGGACTGGTGAGTGAGGACTGGTGAGTGAGGACTGGTGAGTGAGTACTGGTGAGTGAGTACTGGTGAGTGAGTACTGGTGAGGGAGTACTGGTGTGGGAGTACTGGTGAGTGAGGACTGGTGAGTGAGTACTGGTGAGTGAGTACTGGTGAGTGGGGCCTGGTGAGTGAGGACTGGTGAGTGAGTACTGGTGAGTGAGTACTGGTGAGTGGGGCCTGGTGAGTGAGGACTGGTTAGTGAGGACTGGTGAGTGAGTACTGGTGAGTGAGTACTGGTGAGTGAGTACTGGTGATCGGGGCCTGGTGAGTGAGGACTGGTGAGTGAGGACTGGTGAGTGAGGACTGGTGAGTGAGTACTGGTGAGTGGGGCCTGGTGAGTGAGGACTGGTGAGTGAGGACTGGTGAGTGAGGACTGGTGAGTGAGGACTGGTGAGTGAGGACTGGTGAGTGAGTACTGGTGAGGGAGTACTGGTGAGGGAGTACTGGTGAGGGAGTACTGGTAAGTGGGGCCTGGTGAGTGAGGACTGGTGAGTGAGGACTGCAGCTGGTTGGCCAGGAAATATCTGTTTTTCCAGACTTACACTGGAGTACATCTGGACTGGGATATACATGTGTTGGTGGGCGGATGTCACTGAGGTTGATAGGGTGTTGCGCCATAAGTCGGAGCAATGGATGAGAGGGCCAGATGGCGCGAAAGATATGCCACGGGACACCCCTCAGTGACACTGGCGATTAAGTCACAACACACCGCACACAGAGGCCAGTACCGCTGCAGTCAAAGGGGACGGGGCTGGTCAACATCTGGACCCCCCACCCAGATGGGCCAACGCACTACAGAGACACTACAGTCCCAGGCCCGATATGCTACAGTGCTGGTGGGACCTCCTCCATTCTAACAACGTGCATCAGATGTGGGTCAGACACACACCAGTCGGCTAAAAATAAAATTAGGATGTAGTGAGTTGTGGGTTAGTTGTGGGTCAATTCGGCTATATGGAACTCAGCCTTAAGTAGGTATGTTTCTGTAAGGTTCAGAACAGGAAATGGAAATGATTTAGAGAGAAGAAATATCAATTTACAATAGGTATTTTACAGCAACTTGTCTGGTAGAACTATAATTGGTTCCTAAATGAATCTTTATGACTCTGAGAAATGAGATGATGGAGGGGATGGAGGGGATTTGAAGTCTGAACCTGAGCTTTCCCTTGCAGACACTCTACAGACAGATAACTAGAATCCCTGGAAAGCCCCCTCACGGCCATTCAGCATTGTGCCTATGAGACAAAGTTGCTTTCAAGATAAAGGGGAGGTGGACATCTGGGACCCGTTTCAATAGGCTGTAGGACGTCCGTTAACGGGCGTAGCGACACGATAGTGACTGGTTGCATTGCAGTAGTTTGGTGACAACCCTTATCGGCCGTCTGTGTAACAGACGGGCGCAAATAGTGACTTCACCATTTCAAAAGACCCCTGACCAGTCACTATCGGGGTCACTGTTTGGTCCGAAATAGCGAGAGGGTTTACCCTCTCCCTTCTATTGTCACAAACGCGTAACTTTACTTCCCGTAGGAATAAAGCTATGAAACTTTAACCCCAGTTAGGGACACATACAACTTATAACCACACCAAATATGAAGGAGATCGACCCATCTAGAACAACGATATTCGCGTTTGAATTTCGTCATAGCAAACGCTGCTCTGGTGGCCAGTGCAGAATTATTCAAGGCTGTTGCTAATTTATGCAGTGACCTTCACCTTGATAGCACTTGTTCCCGGTAGGACATGAGTATGTGAGATGGGGTACCCCACATGTTTTTCCGCTACGCTGTCCCAAACTAGGGACACATCCACAATAGTGACAAGACACACCTCCCCTACAGTGAAATGCCTTCTGAAACAAGACCAAAGATTTTCTGCTATTCAAGTCACTATTGGGGTCACTAAACATGTCACTAAGTGGCTTAGTGACACATTCTATTGAAACGGGCCCCTGGTTACCCATTTGACACATGTAAAAAGTGGCCGCCAGGACAACTAGCGGACACCCCAGGAACCAGGGTACATTATCAGCAGCACTAGTCGGCCATGCTAGTAGCGTGAACCGGATGTTGTGTACCACTGTAGGAACCGGCACATGCGCGCCACTAGTTCACAGCGCTGCACGGCGAGTGGGCCTTCCAGGGATTCTAGTACTCTGATCTAGACTACTGAGACTGACATGTAGAGGGAAACGTTCAAGAGGCTTATGAAAGCATGGAAGAATCTGGTTTCTCATAATACACCAGATGGCAAGCATTTCATGATTGGGTGTTCTAATTTTAGCACCAACTCAAGCCTGAGAATACCACGATTCTAGCAAATCATTTTAACTCTCCAAGCTGATTTATTTGGTACATGGCCAGTAGAAAAACTACTCTAGGACATATGCTTGAAAAGTAACACACTGGTTACTGTCAGATCACTCAGGGTAGCTGAGTACCAGCGGAGGCAGGAATCCCCGACTCAAAATGGCACCCCCTAACAGTTTTAGTCCGTTCACGCACCGCACCGCCTCCGGGTTACGGTACGTGAAGTTCTAACAGTGCATGGCTCTGACTGGCCAGCCACCTTCAGTCAGAGGAATTGTAGGGTTGGCTGTTCTATCTATAGGATCAGTTTGACAAGAGGGATACTGTATCATATTGCTGTTTACTGGATCGCAATACACACAAGGTTAGAACCAGCGATCCGCCATTTTCCAGGTGCATGTTGGGAAGAAGGTAGGAATTCCCACCTTAAAATGGCAGCGCAAAACAGTCCCAGTATGAGAGCCTGTGCGCCCTGGCCCTGGCGACAACGGACTGTACTAGAGTCTATAACAGTTTGAGCCTGTGCGCCCTGGCCCTGGCGATAACAGACTGTACTAGGGCCTGAATAAGCGGCCGCCTCGACCCAGTTGCAGGACCTGTTTGTTACTTTCCTACCAGATCTTTTGTATTGCTTGGAGAGGCTGTTATGTGATAATCTCAAACCAATTTTCAAATTTCCTTTTGTGTTTATTTCTTAAATGCAATGAACATAATGCTAGGTTTTATTATCAATTTGTTAAGCTATGAATATTTCTCACCAAGTACTTTTTGCCTTTATAGCTTGGATTGAACAAAACTACTTGGCTCGAGGCGCACCCCGAGTGGGATTTAACCCGACCAACCCCTTTACCGTAGACAGGGGTTGGTTGCCAAACTATGGTAGGGTTAAATCCTTGACCACCTTTAGCCACCACAGGGAAGTATTTTACTCTCCTGCCAGAATTTTCTACTGCTGGGAAAAGCTTAGAGTTCAGGGGATTGTACTTTCAGCTATTCCATGTAAATTCTGGCCTCAGCTCAAAGCAACAATGTATTTTTTCATCATGTTAACATATTTTCTCCTCGGATGTACATTGCACGTGAAAAAAATCTAAAATACTGGGAAATCCCATGCATTATGTAGTTTAGATATATCCTACTTCAAGGATAACCAGTCTTCTATAACCTCTGGTCGTGATTTGGGGCTTCTTTTGACCTGCAATAGCCCTCTCTAAATTTCCTGACAAAAGAACTAATTTATCCATGGATAGAAAAGAATGTAGCCAAGTGCTTACTTTAATTTCCAGATAGCAAGTGCAGGAACCCTGCCTCAGATATATAAATATGGATTGATTCAGCTTCGGCTGTCAACTGCCGACACTCCCGATAGATTTTCCTGGTGAAGGACAACACACGTCGACCCTCGCAATATATCAAAACTAGTGCATCGTCCATGGATTATAATGAATTGAATAGATCAAAATTAGTGCTAATAAAGATATTCCTATTGCGTGAGAAACCTTTATATCGTATTAATCTCGTAGTAGAATAACTAATAGAAAACTAGATTGAACCTACATAAGTTGAAAATATATTTTCTTTAAACACACATGATGGGCCGCTGGAATTTGTGTATCTTATTGTGATAGTAGTGGTTTCAACTGAGTACATTCTCGAGAAGTTTATATGTAAATTATCTTTAACGCAAAGTAAACTCGCATGAATGATAAGGCTTTGGTAAGAGAGGAAGGTATTTTTTTATTTTTTTCATCATACAGTACTGTGGAGTCCTCAGTAGCAGGACACAACATGGTTTGATTATTATGTCCTCCTCACACAATGAACACTGGACAGTCGGGCCTTCCAAAGACCAGGACACATGACGAGGTTCCCAAGAAGAGGAGCCTTATCCGAAAATTGCTTGCAGTAAAAACTAAGAAAAGGAATCGTACTAAAAATGTATTCACAAGTGTGTGAGGCACGCCGTCCCATGTACCTGTCACATACCGAACTCCGAACGATTGTGGTAAAAGAGGACATCAGGGGAGGGGGTGCTGGGGTTAAAAAAGACTACATACCCTCCATAACTCGTATATATATAATTTGTTTGATTTAGCACCGGTAGACTCGGTGCTCAGGTCATATAGAATTGAACAAGCAGTGGCTAAACAAACAGGCGAGTGACTGGCGAATTGGGGTATGGCTGGCTACGCAGGCCCAGTGTTACAGGTGTCTAAAAGGGAGGACTTGGAAGGATCTGCCTGATAAAAATAGTACATCTTGGCGGCAGAGGCACAAAAAGCTCAACGGTTACCTTTATCTATCACGCAAGAAAGCCCGAGACTTCCCGGGACACTCCTTAAGCAACACGGACGCGGGAAACAAAAGCTCTAAGCGCCCGGTACGGTCTCTAAGCTACTCTCTCATAGGAAGCTTCCTATTGTCAAAAATAGATCTTCGATGGAGGAATATTCGATGATCCAGCCTCATTGGTGGCTAGTGATCAGTATACTAACAAACTTACAACTAGTTTTCACCTTGGTACTCAATGAGTTGTGTCAACTGATGATGAATATAGTGATAAAACCTGACATCTAAAAGCCGGTCTCCAACGTAAAACAATGTAAGAAAGAAAAGGAGGATCACCTTTTTATGCACCGGGCTACCTCCATGAAGGATAAAAAATTTAGTCATTGATTACATGAATGTCAAGGTCCTTGAGGCGGGTACATACATTCATACTTACATACAATATACCTGTGAGACCGTAAAATGTGGCATGACCCTCTCTCCGTAGCATATTTGTAAAAACCAACTAGGATGTATTTCCTTTCTATCTGCGAATACTAACTCTACACTACACCATGCACAGGCAAACAAATGTACAATCCTATATCACTGATCATTTCTATAGTGACTTCGTCTCATTGTACCAGGCTACAAAAATTAATATACAAGTTTCTTTTAAAGATACACATACAATCATTTGCAGTTTCATGTACTTCATGCATTTGCAGATTAGGATATATATGTGTGTGTGTATATATATATATATATGTGTGTGTGTATATATATATATATATATATATATATATATATATATATATATATATATATATATATATATATATATATATATATATATATATATATATATATATATATATTCATACGCACTTAAATGCAAAAAAGCGACTGTCTCTGGAATACAGAGCACAATACAAAATTAGCAATCGTAGTTATTTCAAGTAAAATAGGTCTGCATTTTTGTACTGCTTGCTTGGTAGTGTTATCATTATGATTGTGTGTGATTACAATTAATAGTTGGATGCTGCGGCTACACAAAGCAAGTATGACTGCAGTTTGCTGGGAGATATCGCCAGTCCATCGCCGGAGGCAGTGAAGACATCTCTTCCCCAAGCAGGCCGGAATCTTGGCGTAGATTTCTAGTTCACACGAAGCTCACCAGACGGCAGCAGGCGCGCCACGTGACCGCTGCAGTGTGATGGGTCCATCCTCTTCAGACTTCAGCACATCAGAGAAAAAGAATCATGCATCACAATCTTACTGCAAAGACAAAGAAAGAGGAGAAAAATCAGCAAACGTGGCCAACTCGAATTACAGGGATGTCAGTTGGGGTCAGAATGTAAGTGGAAATATTGTTCATATAGAATTTTCTACCTCTGAGAAACCAAGAAAACATGAAAAACACATTGATAGCTGACATGAAGTGGGGCCGAGGGTCCATAGGGTGGTTAAAGCCAGTGTTTTATTGGTGTGGATGAAACTCAATAAATATCATCTTTGTTTCACACAAAAGAAACATTTCATGTACTGAAACTTTAAAAAAGGGGCATTTCCATGGAAATTGCCATCTCGGTTTAAGGCATATCGGACAATTTGGCTTGAAATTTATAACCCATGTCAATTTCCTAAAATTGTAATATCATGATCTCCAAGTGTTGTGGAATACATATTTAACTTAAAAATTGGGGGTCACCGTAAAAGTTTTTGATCTATAGATCAATATTATGATAATATCATATTAGACTATATAGAAATTCTAAAAAGTATTTTTCCACATAGTAAAACCCATGTCATCTTCCTCAAACTTTCACAGAATATAGTATCTAGGTTTTAAAAATCATAGGTCACCGTCCTTGTTTTTGAATGAATTGAAGAAAACCATATTTTTCAGTACATTTCCTATGTAAATCAAGCAAATGTAAATTGGTCTATTTTACCCATTAGTATTGAATAAACTGGTCAAAACCTTAAATTTACTCACATAGAATTAAAGTAAACTCCAAGAAACAAATTTTGACTAATAATTAACATTATTTGAAAATCTCCAGGTAGCGCCACTGTGAATTGTAGGATATGCCTTTAAAATCAAAAATCATCCATTGGCCACTACTTTTCTTTCTTTCCTACTATTACAGTATACCAGTGATTTCCTGGTGATTTTCCTCATGAGAGGTTATCAGGTACTTTGAGCTTCTAAGAATTTCGATATCTAAATTTTGGAAATATATTAAATGAACTCAGGTTTTAGTGAATTGGCTGAGTAGATGGAGAGTATCAGGGTTTAGATCTTAAATTTTGTTTGTTTGTTGGTTTGATTTAACGTCCAGTTAACCATTAGAGGTTCTCACCAGACTTACTCAAGGTTCTTTTACACCACATGGGTGGTGATCGAATTTAGATAGAGATCCCACCCCTACACATTTACCAAGGTGAGATAGATTTTAAATGATTCGTGTAATATCCGGATGACCAAAAAGCCAACCTAGGTCTTGCTTCAGGGTTCCCACAGACTTGGAGAAATCCTTTTCCATGACTTTTCCATGACTTTTCCATAACCAACACCTGATTTTCCAGGCTTTATATAATGTATATATAGACAAAAATTGACGGTTTTGTGGACGGATGGCCATAAACCACAAGAGGGTTGACATGTAGTAATACACAAGTGTCAGTGAGTGCATTACCTTGCATGGTTTATAGAGTCGCCTGTCCACAAAGGGACTATTTTCATACATACAATGACTTTGAGGCCATATACCACAGATATGAATTTGTATACCATGGTTATGGTATCTGACAGTTTCTAAACCATGGGTAGTGGTTTACTGAGTCCCCATACATTTTCATTGGGTACTTTGCATATGATGGAAAATAAACGTAAAGTTAACAGCCTCCCATTGTCCCTACAGCTGTTTGATAAATGCCACAATGCAAGGCATTTCAATCAGCTTGCAATGGACTTGTTACAGAAGGTGACACTGTGATAACTGCAGGAACAGATTATGGCACTGTAATTTGCATCAAGTAGAGCAGAGGATGAATAATCTTGCATTTCTTACAAAATTTCATTAAACAACAAATGGTCTGATCTCTTTCCCATGTCAGCTGCATTGTTAGGCAGGACCCTAGAGTGGGGTGGGGGGTTGGCTTATAAATGGGGTTTCCTAAAGATGAAGTGCCCACAGAATCAGCTTATGGCATTTTGCTGAAGTAGGGGTTCGCCTTATAACTGGGGTTGGCTTATAACCAGGGTTTTACGGTAATTCTCTCAAGGAAAAGTGGAAGACTGTCATTTCTGGTAGCTGCTGTGAATTTTGACATATACCTTAAGCCCTGATCATTCATCTAATAAAAAAAAATTATTGTAGAGCTTGAAGGTACAAAACCCAACACTTCAGTGGTAATTACTTTAACTATAATAATAGAATACAGTAGCATGTTATCTAGAATGCCTTAACATTAGGATTTTTTGGTAAAACAAAAAATAGTCTCAAGGACCATATGTCAGGACACATGTCCTTTTCAAAAGATAAATATTTTATAGTGGATGTTAGATTCTCACTGGGATGCTATACTTTGTTCTTCAAAAGGTATCTTTAACCTCATAAGTAGGTCACATTTAAAATATCCAACTGAAAGAAATAACTGAACATAGTTCTTATACACTTGTATATCTGGAATATTTCGTAGGGATATCTTTACCTAACAGCAGCTATGTTTAGATAGTTATAGTTAGGAGCAATCTGGACTTTTCCAAGGAGCATCTCAATTAATTGTTAGCAATCTAACAATCTAGCCTCTCTTCAACAAGGCAGAATGAGCATTGATGGGAATAAATGCATTACATTTAAATTTTTTTAATGATATTTCTGGATGATAGTTTCTAAAGTGTGGCCTTGCCCAAAACTTGCAGTGACTAAGGAGTGGCAAACAACCCTAATGCTCGCAATATTGGAGGTGTTCTTTCAATGACTGAAGGTTTCCAGGAAAAAGCCTGAAATAGACATGCATAGAAAGCCATGTCTAAATGTTATCTATGAATAAAGATTAAACAATTTGATAATCAATCATGGTATGCATATTTCATCTTATATACTATATCATGTGTTTCAATGATCTCTGTAATATAGAAAAATTCCATGACTGATGACCAAAATTCCATGACTTTTGGCAAATTTTCAAATTCCATGACTTTTCCATGACTTTTCCATGACCACTTTCATTTTCCAGGTTTTCCAGTCTCCGTGGGAACCCTGTGCTTGCACTGGTTGCCTAGTCAGCCGCTAGTCAGAGGTGGGGGAACAGTCAACCTAGATTTCCCCCGATTCTAACCAATCGTATTGCTAAAAGCATTCAGTGAGAGGAGTGGACTTGCTGAGATGTAAACATTCTCAACCGATTAGCTCAACCTAATTTTAGATTGAACAGGGCCACTCACTACTAAGGTTTACCAACTGACAATCTAAGTGAATTTATTGGAAGTTTATAAACTCTGTTCATTCGACCACAGACCTTTGTACAAATTCTGCTATTTGACATACAAAATTAAACCACAGCTAAATAAAAATTACTGTCTATTGCATAATAAAATCAGACGTACCTTGGCTCAATTAAGAAGTCTCACTTTCTGTCTTGATTTCTATCTTTTCTACCGAAAGATCTGGGTTCATATCTGTGACTGAACGGATCGCCTCTGCCAAAGCCTGTGAAGAAAGAAACCCACGAAAATTACAAAATGTAACAAATATGGTACAAGTAAGTTCATGAATGTCCATGAAAAAAAACTGTGCTGTTATAGTTCGTTCGCATCTCACATTTTGATAAGTAGTAACGCAACGAGAGGAATATTTGAGAGTGTTTTATGTACAGTTGTTTGATATGGCTTGTATATTAGCAAGATATCACATTGAGATAGGATTTTTCAACTTTTCTCCTTTTTTTATTGGATTTTTAAGATGAGAATGGTAGAGCACTAATGGGACCTAGCTAAAGGACAATTATCTCTCTGATGAGAATGATGGGAGAATAATAAGTAATAGTTGTTATCTCTCTGATGAGAATGATGGGAGAATAATAAGTAATAGTTGAAGGACGTGAACCTTTATGGTGATAGCTGAATACCCAAATTCCCTAGGGTGAGAATTATGGTAGAGTAACTGGTAATAACCGATGGACCAGAATCCGGACAAAGGACATTTCCTTTGAAGCTCACCTATGCTACTGAATACACTCCCTCTTTAGTTCAGTCATCATTTACACAAGATCTATACTGTTGAAAATACATATAATTGCAATTTCCATATGAAAGTTCTCACCTCGTCATGATCAATTTCGTCTCCACCGTCACTGGTAATCACCATCTTCCGCTCAATCCTAGTCTCAATCACTCCATCCTTCTCTGTTTTATACTACAACAAGGTGAAGACAACTTAAGCACACAATCAGCGTTCGCAATATCTATATTCAGCAAATTTACCCTTCTCTATAACCCAAATAGAAATTTAATATAATAGTTTCTTAGCTTTGTGTCAGAATTCTGTATTAGAAGTTATGTAAAAATGATATTTTCCTCCAATAGAAACTGTTATATGATAATAGAAATATGCATCATTGGCAATATGCATCTGTTAATAATATAAACAATTCCTTTTGAACAAAGATTGGCTATAAACTTAACTATGTGCTGTACATTGTTCCAAGAGAAGAAAGGGTACTACCAAAACACAATGCAAGGATTTCTTTAGTTGAACTAATTGTAGAAGTTTATCAAATATAATGGAGAAACTAATCAAATTGATCCTATGGTTTCGTCCTTATTTCCCATGTATTATCTCGACTTGTTTTTCTTCTTCTCGATGTATATAATTCAACCCTGTTTAAATATTCTCTGAAATGGCCAGTTTTCCTTATACACTGTAGACATCCATCTTAAGGGATATGGCCTTATGGGAACTTAACACATCACTAGATTTGGTGGTAGGAATCTTAAACAAATCTTATTTTAAAACGTAATGACTTCCCATCCTTTAGAGAAGGACAAATGATGGATGACTTGGGATGGTTAGTTAAGGGCCTGTGACTTCCACTGTGTTAGAATTCGGGACCATTTAACAATGCATTATACTCTCAGCCAGAGAAGATGGAAGCAACCACGCTCCAACAGGGACCAAACCGGGGCGAGCAAAGTTGACGACAGAGATGTTGAGAATTTTCAAAATGATTGACACACACAACAAGGCTGGGAACAGGTTCAATCTTACACCAAAGCACCATGAGACAGGCCACTTAATGGGCAACATGCACTAATCATTTCTCAGATGGGATGGACAACATAGATTTTAATTTCGTTTCATAGAAACGCTTATGTGCCGATATCAGGAAAAGATTAGTTTGTCATCATGTTTTCCCATTTCATCATACACAAGAAAGTGGTTAGATTTTTCACACACAAAATAACTGTCATTGTAAAAAAAAATCAAATGAAAGTTCACAGATGTTTGTTTAAGTTGATGAAGAGGTGTGCATTATGGAGCATACATGCTCCGAGTCAACAAAAAGGGTGAGAAATTTTAGTTCGGAAACTTTGTTGAAATATAATCTCATGACCCCAAAAAAGGTGGAAAATGGGGAAAGAGGAAGAAAGAGACGAGAAAGATCCAGAGTCCACTTTGTTTGGGTCCAGCGGACGGCTGCAGAGAAGGGCGTGGCCAGCTTACCGTTGTGGTTTCAATGGTTTGGGTACGGGAAGTGTGCGCCTGGGCGGTCACCAGCACGCCGAGGTCGTCGGACCCGCCCCCGGTGCCGGGCTCCGACTCGTAGGTGACCGTGCGGGTCTCGGTCTTTACGAGCGGCACCGTCGTCGTGGATTGGGTTCTACTGTCAAGATAGGGGTCATAGGTCACGGCCTCAGTGTCCACGGTCGGTGGCTACAAGCAGACAACGAAGAAGCGGCCGTGCCTATTTGAGACTCGCACTTGGACCATAATGCGCTATAGACAGGTAGGTTGGTGTGTGGTCAGTGAGATATCCCTCCCTCTATATGTGTCGCTACGGCCGACGTGCTACAAGCTGCCTGCTCGTGGTCAACAGACGTTGGTGCAGTCATAAGGGGCGCCCTCGCGGTCAGCCAAGAGGTGGTCATATTGTTACATGGTGGTGCCGCCTGGATCACTATTCCACAATAATATTTTGCTGTCAAAAAACCACGTTCTTAGATTCTAGTCTGGCAGGTATGTTCTAGGCGGGATAATGAATTACTGCTATGGGATTTTTATCCTCTTTTTTTATTACTCCAAAGAGGAAAGAGAAAGAAAATGAGGACTTTCTGACATGCCAGAACAAATAGGCACTTGAAGGCCACAAAGACGCTTGAAATGCAAGTCAGGACAGAGGTATTGAATAAGTTTCAAGGATTTCAAGGTCCAAAAGCCATGCAGGGGCATGGGTGTATACATGAATGCGAGACTTAAGACAACTTGTAGCAAGTCTCTCCCAAACCAAGCAGAACTAGCAATGATATTGTGGAGAACATTTTTGTCGTTGCAAATGATCTCGTCTTCCGTTCAAACTGTGAGTACAAACTTAATATTCTTGTACTTACACTTGCAACAGTTAGACGACATACATTGTCTGCATTTCCAAATATGTTAGTATGTAATCAAACTATTATATAAGTAGTAAGAGCAAATTCTTCCATTAACAGTTAGTTAGATTTACAGCAGATGATATAGATGATAAAGACATTGCTTTTGTCCAATCATTAAGGTAAGAAATTTCCACAAGAAAGAATAGAAAATAAAATATATATATATATATAAGTTTTTTTAAAAAAGGAGGAAAAACGAATTTGGTGACGGAAATAAAATGAAGTAAATGAATTGTAACAAACAAAATGAGAAGGAAATTTTCATGGATTGTGAACATTGTGTCTGTCTGAGTTTGGTTCGACCCGCTTGCAGAATGGATTTCTGTGCGGCGAGTGATGCGGGAGAGGGAGGAGCGAGGGTACGAGGTGCTACGTTCGACACGAGGTGTCAGTGGAGACTCTGTCCTCCCCGACCTGCAGCAGGCAGAGACAGGCGTCAGGTGAGTAGGGGACACATGCAAACTGTCTACAACATGCATCACGGTATAGTGTAAGGGTTGGGGATGAGGGAAGATGAGGGAGGGCTGAATCATCAAGATGCAGGAAAGGAACCAGTTTAAAGATACACACACATGGACTTAAAGGACAGCAGGTCCTGTTGATCATCTATGTAAAAACACATGCTAAACCAGAAAGAGCAGGAGGAGTTGCAGTAGAGATATTATTATAGTCGAGGGGGTGACTGTTTGCCTCTGACGGATTGGCGTGGTGTCTGGTATATGCAGTAGATCCTCCAGGTTGAACCCAGCTGGCTGCTGTACGCGTCACCGCTCTTGTGGTGTGTATGTGCTCGCCCATTGTGACTGATCTACAGTCCTACAGGACAGGGGGCCTTACGGTCTCTAGTTGGCAGTATATCTTATCAGTAGCTAAAGCGACCGGGCAAAGTATGTGGTTCTATGTACAGAGGAGAGTAACTCTGTTTACCGTGGACGTGGAGGTCACCTTTGAGGTGGACAGTTCATTGTCATACTGATCGGCAGGATCTCCGTCCTAGAGAAATGTACCAAGGGTAGCAGCTGTTCAGAATGCAGCAAGTCTCCAACAGCCCAGTTAGCGCGGTTAATCTCGCCGAAAACAAAACCTAAACCTCGTGTTAAAAATACCCACACTAAATCCAATCCTTGTTTCCTTATAAGAATAGTCACAGGTCTAATCTCTATTTCGAAATGGTTTTATCGTCTTAATCAATACCCTTTAAAAACTTTTAATGAATTGTGAATTAAAAAAAAGAAGATTATCGTCTATTTTTGTAATCCTGGGCTATACGTTCTATAGGTTTGTATCTAGTGTTGGTCGGTGGCGGCGGCAGGCGTCCACCCACAGGGCGCCGTATGCGTGGCTTGCTGAGACGTACCTCGGTGGAGATGGTTTTGTGTGTGCGGTTCTGCATTGTCCGTTGCACAGTGGTGGTGGTGCTGCTTTCGTATCCCCACTGGCCGTCCTCGCCGGGCCCATAGCCGCGGTTGGCCAGCTTAAGTTGGTCCTCCTGCGACGGGTGGCCGCCATCTGCCATGTCGTCTCCTCCCTGAGACACACACACACCCGTCCCAGCGTTAGTTAGACACACCAACTTAACAAATATCAAACTCAACAAACAATGCACAAAAATAGAATTAAAACCTGTAGATATGCTGCTATCCACAACAAAACAAAGTGGGGGTCTGGCCCACGATGCCCAGCTTATATCTAAGCCAGGGACGGATGGATTCCAAACAAGGATGTATTTAAAGCAAGAGAACATGCCTAAGGGACATGAAGCTTATAAACTACTACTGAGCTACGGCCATTCTGTGAAGGACGTCTAGATGTAGTCAGCAGAAGATGCGGCGTTATACTAGACGGCAAGGCAAGTGTTGTGTGCAGCAGTAGGTTGAGAACTAGTGGCGGGAGAAGGTTGTGAGTCGTGTGCACACTAACTAGTCTTTCCTCGGTCGGGTATAATTGTAGTCTGAGAGTGTTGCGTCGTGGGGTTAGTCTGGATGCGGTAGAATGATCGTGAGGCGGGACTTATATCATAATTTGTACATGGGGGTGGGGTGGAGGAAGGTTTCGCTGAAACAGAATCTGCACGATGAATAACATGACCAGCGGTCGCGTGGCTACCTGGGGCAGCCACGGTCCACGGAGCTCGGACATCAGACAACTCAGACCAAATCTGCAAAACCTTTCACCTGCAGTAAGGCTAAACAAAGTCGTTACCTAATAAACCCAACCAAAAATAAACATCCACTTTATAATAACGTCTCTGGTTACACTGCATACAGCTTAAGCATTTAAAAATCAGGAGCAGATGTCTTTTTTTTCAACAGGTTGTAATATTATTCAAAGTGATTTTTTTTATCAAGCTGACAGATTTGCAGATTAGTCAGTTTAACGACGGACACCGTGGTTGTATCATGCAGCAATTCTGTAAGAAAATGTCTCATTACACGAACAGCACACTAAAGGTCTCATCAGCGTGGGGTTAGAAGCGTTAAGAGTCCGCTTGTTATCGTTAAGCCGAGTACGGGCTGCTGTGTCAGCTACCACCGTCACAATTTCAGAATCTTACACTACGATCAGGAGTCCAGGCAAAATTATGTACACGGTAAGATGTTCAGATGTTTTAGAGAACAAGAGAGCCGTTTGTTAAAGGAGTTCAGGCAGAGAGAGGTAAAGGTCTGAGAAGCAGTGTACTAATTAACTTAAATCTAGGCGGTTATTGGAAGTAAATTAATACAAGTTGGAGGTAACTTAGTAAAAACTACGTACTAGAGTCAAAACATGACAGTACAGAGACGAAAATCATGCTCTATGTACTATCCTAATGTTTATGGAAATTTCAAAACAGAAAACGAAATTTGTAAAGTCTAAAGTTCAAACGATATGGAGAAACTCAAGTTGAACGTTACGGTGGATCGTTAAACGTTACTGTGAAAAGTTAAAGATGTGCCAAGAACAGTCCAAATACAAACTGTTTGCAAAGTAGTAGAACTTGAGAAGTATCGTGATAAAGTGTGCTCTGGATGGACATTAATTAACTAGATGAGAACTGAATGTGGTGGAGACCTTTGGTGGTTGGTTAGCGCGCACGGTGACGTTAATGGTAGTAACTTTGTCGGGGTTCTGTCCATCGGGTCCCGGGCTGGCCGGCATGCCATAGCCGGGCGACGCGGGCCCGCCGTGCCCGTAGCTATTGTAGCCGGGAGGTCCGAAGCGGTCAGAGCCTCCCGTGCTGTGACCCAACGGGCCACCGTAACGGTCTGTGCCGCCCGTACCGTAACGGTCAGAACCGCCCGTTCCGTAACGGTCAGAACCGCCAGTACCGTAGCGATCAGAACCGCCAGTACCGTAGCGGTCGGAACCGCCAGTACCGTAGCGGTCGGAGCCACCTGTACCGTAACCATAGCTAGGACTGTGCGGGGGCCCGCCGCTGATGTCGCCGTTTAGTCCTAGGCCAGGACTTACACTTCCGTCGCGACCATAGCCACTCTGAAAATGCCCAGTGGTTGACATTAGTATGCAGGGGAAGCATGGGGGAAGAGAACGGGGCCTGCTCAAGTTTTGTTTTTGTTTTTTGTTGACGTGACGAGGTCAATTATGTTCGAGTCTGTTCACAATCCATAGTTTGTTATCGTGTAAATCAAACTTGAGTGTTATAACTTAAAACACACAAAAACACAGTTTTGTCAATCAAGTCTGGATGGCTAGAGATTTTTTTACATTACTATTATTATTATCATTCATGTTACTGAATTTTATCAACCAAGATTATCGATCTCATTTATATTTTCAGTCACCACAGCGACGAGTTAGAAATAAGATCTTGAATATTAAATGCAGCAATGTACAGCAGATCTTTCCCCATTGCCGTCGCCTAACTGACGTTTCTGTAATTACATGATTCCATCCAGACTCGAGGTGTTGAAATCAAAGGAGTTATTCAGTAGGAATGTGAAAAGAACACATCATCACGAACACAGTGCATTAAAAAGGTTATTGGTATAACAACAGTTTCTACTAACTCAACTTCATCAGCAGAACCACACAAAACTAACTGAACGAATGGGTGAAAACTTCGAAATAGTAGCATACATGGTCGATTATTTTTGTACACGACACCAAGCCAAGTAATTCTGAAGTAGTTTAGTTGACTGGTTTGTAAAAGATGTGTAAACGACTCTAGTTCATGTAGAGGACATAAACAATTATCAATGGCCTCGTGGATAGATGGCTGCAAACAACGAGGTGTTGATACAGAGTAATGCACGAGCAGAGCAGTGTAGCAAGTGTGTTACCGATTCACCATCAAGTTGTTTACATTCGTCCAAACAATAATTCATTGTTTGTCTTTATCACTCACCTTCATGTATAAAAAAAATACGTTGAATGGTAAATCATTATATTTGAACAAGAATTGGATCTAGACTCGGGATTTCGTAAGTCAAACGTATAGTTTCACTGTATGCCATAAGATGGAAGCAGATTTTGCTCTCATAGGTTTAGCACTACAGAAATAATAAAATGTACCAGAAATCTATTTGAAGCATGAATGTCCGCCTAATCAATAGATTTGAAGTCCGTAATCAAAGGCTGTGATTTCTGCTTGTAAAAAATCATAGGTAGTGGTTTATTGTTGTCCCATGCATTTTCAACAGGGACTTTGTAATAGGTGAGTAATAAAATAAAGACCCTAAATGTAGCATAGTGGTGTATATATATTGGATAAAATCTGGCAGAGACGAGACAGAGCTGTCTACATTACCTGGTTGGGGTCATAGTCGCCAGACGGGCGGACGGTGCGCATGTAGGCGACACGGGACGCGTCCGGGGCAGTCCCGGCAAGAACGTGAACCTGGCCGTCCTGTGTGAAGCCAAACCAACATGCACGCTCAGTCAACCAGTCACAAACGGAAAGTTAGTGCGTTTAGTTTGAACAATAACCTGGAGCATGGTACCTGCATTCCAGTGTGCAAACAGTCAATGGTGTCTGCTCGAAAAGGAGCAGGCATTTCACCATTGTAACAACACGTGTCCTGAAAGGGAAGGTTTGGTGGGGTTGAGGTACGCTACAAAAACAGCTGTTGAGGAAATGCGTGTGGATGTTTCTCTACATGGGAAGGGGGTCAACCAGTCTGCCGGTCTCGCTTGTGTAGGATTTGTTCTAAGGTCTCAGTCCCAAAATCAGCGTGTGTCCATGTAATACTGTCCCTATAAGGAAAGCTATGGCGAAAATACTGTTTTAGTCAGAAAACACAACATAATAATCACAAACAACACTGCCATAAGAGCAAAACGAACAGGGGAAAAATTCGGAATATTTCATCCGATGAACACTATGTGGCACAATTCATGCAGAAACAGACACATGACCACCTGAAATTGTAAAACAAAAACCCAGCTGCACATGCAAGTTAGCTCGGGGAGGTTTGGGCTCCCACGGTCGCAGGATTCTCAACAGCAAATCGTAAAAATCACCATCTCACTACGACTTGATTATCATGGGAAAGTGAATGGAGTGTATAGGAGGAGGAAATTGAACTTGACCTCTCGGTCTGTTTTCATGGCAGTACAATGAGGTGTGTTCATGCTGGTATTATGGGCAGGCGTGGTACCGCGGGCGCAGGAGGCTAGTGTCATCAGGCGCAGGTGCCAGCACGAGCCACCAGACTGCGCCACTGTGCCTCTCCATTCTAACCACCACGGAGTGAGTGAGCTGTCCGCGTTGTACATCAGCATGGAGTTAGCGTACCGTGTTGGGGAACGGAGAGGCGCAGTGACCAGGCACTTGGGATAAGGAAGGGACAACCTTGCTGTCCGCTTTACGGCCAGACTTGGGGATGATTTTTCTCCTTACGTAGACGAGTTTTCCAGAGTTGTCTTTGAGCTGGACGACTTGAGCACGATCCTCATCCTGCAAGGAGGCAAACGTGTAAACGTGGTATAATACTGTGGCCTGTACAGAGTGGGACCCTGGCGAAGACCCAGGCCTTCACGTCTACCTCATAATTCTCATGATTTTATGTGTGAATTACAGTGCCCCCGCCCCCTAATATTCACGTATGTGTTTAACTGTAGAAGTAGGGGCAGAAATGCACCGAAATAAATTTGTACAAGTACTTACAATAATATCTATCTTTTAATCTATATAACAACCTTTTCTCAATTTCTAGATAGGGAACTACGTTTATTCTTTTCAATGGTTCAGTATGTTAAACCATAGCAGGTTTGGTCAGAGGAATATTGCTCCTTTGGATTGGAGTAATATTGCTGGTGTTAGTCATACAACATTTTTTCCGAGTTTATTTTTTCAAATGGAAAAAGGAAGAAACAAGTAATGTTGCTGGTGTTAGTCTATCCGCGTGCAGTGTCTGTACGTGATGTAAGGCAGACAGTAAGTGTCCCGGGGTGAAAATCTAAACGTTCACAACTGTTCTGCCAGCAAATTATCACTACGATCGTATCCAGTCCATGCAATCACAAACTTTCTCCTGGAACTAAATGAAAAATCATACTTCTGTTAGTATGAACGAAATAAAAGGACATAATAATATGGAGGGAATGTAACACACAGGGCTGGAGAGGAGGGCAATCGGGGTCACGTTGTAACTTGTAGCTGCATGCCAACACCAAGGCACGTTTACCACGAGTAAGAAGGGCTTCACGTTCTCCCGCATGCCGGTCGATGGGAAGACTCCTGGGTGAGGTTCTGTGCCCGCCATCCACGGTCCCACACCCAGCCCAGGCCCACCCCAGCCCAGCTCTTCAGGGCTGCCAGACCCACCCGCCGTACCGGGGCTCCAGCCCTCGGGTCCCGCCATCTCCGCCTCATCGGGCCGTCCTGTCTGATCTCTGGGCAGCGCAGAACCAAGGAGCGGTCCCGCACTGGCCACTTCCAGGTCGTCGCCCCGCGGGCGGTACGTCCTATCAGGGCCTCCCTCTCCCGGCCGGCCCCCTGGACCAGGTTCTCTACCACCCGGCTCGCCGCGAGCCAGAGGCGCCCCGCGGTCAATACCTGCCCCCATGCCGGCGTACGGCGACCCTGCAAAGTCTCCCTCTGCAGATTCAGCCCCCGGACCTCCCGCCCTCCAGTCCCGCCAGTCGGACTGGGGCCCTCCCCGACCACCTTCCCCAGGAGTCATTCCCGGCCCCGCCCGGTCTGCGGCGGCCGTCGTGTCCACACCAGGACCGAGGTGTTCGCCTTTGGCTGGGCCACCCTGTCATAAGCAAACGCCATTAACACATCACATGTAGACATATTTCAAAGAGTAGCGACTTAAAGTTTATAAGACAATGAAATTTCATCCCAATTCCCACCAAGCCGATGGTCGGTTATGATCAGCTATAATCAGTAACGTTTTTGATGTCCGGTATCTTTGTACAGTTGTGTAGAGTCGGGCATGTTCCTTTAATAACTGACAATGCTCAGTGGAACAATGAAATACAATTAGTGATATCTACACACCGAAAAGAATGTAACTGGTCCCACAATTTTGTTGGAAAATATTGGCATGCTGAATATTTATAGGCTTAATACAACCAACAAAGGGGATACAATCAGTATCACACGGTCAAATCAGTGACCATTCTGGAGTCTCTTAAAGCATGAATTCAACATCTATTTTCAGGAAGTAAGTTTCTATTTTTGTACTTGTATTTCATAAGTGACAGAAATCTCAATCAATGCTATATTTCGAGTGTAGCTCATCTGCATACAACATGTCATATCGTGTTATGTTCGTGTCGTGGGGCCAGTCTCTACTTACATCGTCGTATTCCCTGCCGATGTCGTCGGCCACTGCGAAAGGCACTGATCCTCCTCCATGCTGTTGGCGGCGTTTGCGGTCCTTGAGGTCGATAGTGTTGGTGCGTGACTCGTCGCCGGGTCGGTACAGCTCAGACCGTTCTGTGTAGCCCGAGACGGGGCCTGGAACAAACACACAGCTGTAGGTTAATACTGCACGATATGACCACGCCACCGCGCAGCACCACCACGCGGCGCCACCGTGTAAGCCGCAGCTAGGACGTGCAGCGCCTAGCAGCGGCAGTTAGAGAAGCGAGCATCAGGAGAAGTTTCGTTTAATAGAATACCGGTAAGACAAACCAACTGACTTCATACCAATACACGGTGATTTTTATCAATTACTTTTGGGAATTAGCGTTATTAATGATACACTTGCGTGGTTTTAATGGAACTAGCGACGCCAATCATCCCATCTAGCGGGGAGAAAACCGGATATACAAGTAGATTACATTCTATTAATTCTATTTCAATAATTCATGCTCACATTCAGTTATTCAACTATGCAAGCTGCAGCTATGCTTAAATAGAAGTCAATGCAAATAACCGTGGAAACAACAATCCCGTTATTAGTGTGTCTAGATACCGGGCTCGGGATCTAGTATTACACTCATCAGGCGAATAGTGAAATGAAAATAAAATATATACAACTACTCAATCCAGTTATAAATTAAAAAGTTACGGCTACTAGAATATAGCTGAAAGCAGTTCATATATATGGATGCAGATCATTGAAAGTGGATAATTGTCTTGTAAATGGGTTAGTTGGCTAAATAGCTGATGTAACCTTTTCTAGCATTTAATAACAATTCAGTTTGTTACAAATACATTAAATGCACCGTGCTTACAGATCTCATGCATCACACTCAGCCTTGTGCTTTTTAAAGTGAAAGAAAAGGGAGCTATACATAGTGAAGAACACAATTTTGAAGATCACCCAGGGTGCCATGAAGATGTGAAAAATATAAAATTGAAAAATGAAAGTAACTGCAAGTGGGTCTTGTGAGTTTCCTCTATACCTGCATATCTCAGTTATAATGTAGCATCTAAAAGAAATTTAAGATATCGAATACTTGTTGTGTGGGTTGTAGTGAAGGTCCGAAATAAAATATTAGCTTTTCCCTATTTTATCAAACATTAACTGTGCATGTGCACAAGATAAAATTAAAATGACCTCTAACCTCTTGGCCCTATGTTAAATGTCACCATATTCCCCAATACCAGAAGGCAGTACATTCAAGCGATATGGAGAAACAATTAGAAATGCCCTCCAAAAGGAAAATATGGAACATAAAGAAGCCCTAAATAAAATGGCTAGCTACTAAATTAGGCAAAACAACGTTGACGCAGGCACAATAATGAAGACTGTCTATACTAGACAGCCTCGTGAATGCTTTAGAGAGAAAAGGGCATGCATATTCAGAGCAAAAGTTGGCTTTCCCAGAGACTGGGGCAAGGGATGTAGGCGCCTACTACGCAGAGGGCGTCACAAAATACCTGTGTCGTTCAAAACGGGCTCAGAGGCGGTCCCAACCCGGCCTAAAACAGAATAACATAGAAGACACCGGGTGGTGTGTTGTAGTCGTGCCGTCATTCACACACCTGCACACTCCAGGTGCAAATCATGCACAGAGGGGGCGTGGCCTCCCTTTAGCCACGCCCATTGTCAAATAGGAAACCCGATCGAATTCCCCTTGCATAGGAGCTCTCAGTTGGTTAAGTGAAGCGTGATTTTTTTTTTTTAATTTTTATTGAGTCGGTTCGCAAATATACATTCGCGGTCTACCACCTTCCCAGTAACAAACAAGATACAGAGAGATAGATAACTCAGACTAACAGATATATCCTACTGAATAACTAAATTCTAGTTAAGACATCAGTGATGGATTCAAGCTCCTGTACAAGGGTTTCTTGATACAGGTGGAGGGGAGTTAATAACATCATAACTGCAACGTCAATACAGGTCAATGCGTCATCACCAGAAATTCTCAAGAGTAAAAAAAATACATATATATAACACCTATCTATGTATCTACTAAGAACCACCTTTGTATGGGCCTTGTGTGAAACCCAACAATCTGCACTTGTTGTTACTGTTTGTTAAGTTGTTAAACCTTAAATAGTGCCACCACTCACAACATCAAATCTAATGTTAATTAAACGCAAGGGAAACAAACTAAATCAACTAGGTCTACATTCCACAAATACAACAACAAAATTCAATTGTTTCATAAAACATCCTACGTGTCATCTAGCATTGTGCGAAAGTATTGAAAGATTATTGTAGCTATATAAACCAACCCTGTTGGTTGAGGATGTTTTGTTTCATATCCCGGTGAAAGTCTGTTGAAAAGGGCACAACAATACCGCAGAAATATTACATAACCATCTACAGTTAAGCATTTTCAGTCAACTAAAAGAAACGATGAACACAACAATACACGGGCCTGAATCGTTGTGATATTTTTAAAATCAATTCTATGATGAATCAAATTCAAAAGAACGTCAGTGAAACATAGTATAATAAAGATACTTTTACATTTGAATGACTTAACCTAGTAAAACAACACGGTGTATGGCGACACAGACTAAACAAAGAATATCCCCCGCATTACCTCCAACATACCATAATGATAATCGTGGCTGGCAGACCTAATGATAACTTATCAGTATGGGCCCCTTAACAGAAACATATTAAGTATCACTCCTACGATAAAATATAGGGATGTTCTCACTAAACTCACTGATGAACCCTAAATATTTAGCTTTTCTAATTCTCAAAAAATCGCGGGCTAATTGTTCATTTTCACAAGTACCGAAAGTATATACTCTTACTTCAGGGATGTCAGTTGGGGTCAGGGATAAAAGTAGAAATATTTCCATGTGGATTTTTCTGCCTCAGAGAGATCGGGAAATCTTGGGGTAATGTATTGTATGCTTGTCCGCCATAGGATAGGGTGGGGAGGTTCAAACCACTCTTTTATTGACGTAAATGAGGCTAAATTAATATTATCTTTGTTTGACACAAGGAAAAGAAATTACATATAGTGAATATCAAAAAGTGGATTTCCATGGAAAAATGGAAAACGGACATCTCTATTACTTAAATGTTACGTCCAACTAGAAGTCTCAACTGAAAGCCTATAAGACATCGACACTGATCATAGCCGATGTGATGGGCGGAATGAAGCGGTAACAATACGTGCCCTATACCATACTTTGCTCAGCAATCCAACTTAGTTAAAAGGTTATCGCTACAGGCCGAGGGTACAGTTGGTCACATCCCACGTGAGTAAAATGTCGATGTATGCACGTCGGTAAACTGCATACATCGAACATAATACCACTGATTACCACCGATCCTACGAATTCTTTAGCCAGAATTGGATCAGAAAATATTGATATGTCTATGTATGATAGGCGTAAGAGGAGAGGGCCAGGGAAAGCTGCACTGTATAGACTGGGCTGTGGGCAGTGGAATGGGGCGGCACGTACCTCCGTCCATGGATCGCGACCCCGTGAAGCGCCTGCTCTGGCCTCGGTCAAAGTGCGGCCCCGGGCGGTCGATCAGCGAGGCGGCTTGCCGGGTCTGGTACTGCGTGCGACCGGAGTAGCGGTACTTGGACCCAAAGCGCGGGAAGAACCCTGACTTACTCGGTGGCTCGGGTTCCTTCAACCTGTGTGGGAGTAGGGACTTAATATTTTATCACGATTTTCTGTGTGGGAATATGAATTGCGAGATATTATCACGATATTTTGTGTGAGAACAAGGATTGAACGATTTAATCACAATATTCTATGTTGGAAAACGGATTGAAATATTTCATCACAATATTCTGTGTGGGAACACGGATTGAAAGATTTCATCACAATATTTACAGACAGTATTTACAACTAAAGACTTGCACCATTCACTAATGACAAGAGGTTGCCAGAGGCTTATCAAGTAGTGAGTGCTTAGATAATTATGACAAATTATAATTTCGATTCCAATTGGAAACTGTTTATCTTAGCGGTTTTCACCGACCACTAACTGTTTATCTTCCGAGTAGATTGTTCTTAACATGATAAATGGTCAAAATAAGCACGAAACACATTGCAAAAACTAAGATTTGTCACCTGAAGAAGGCATGGTGTTCCACTGCCGTCTTCCACAGGCGCTTGGCAAGCCGATGATTGGCCAGCTTGAAGCCTATTGTGCTCTCAAACTGTTCGAACTCCCCAGGCCGGATTTTGATATAGAAATTGTTGCGCTTGTAGGAGATCTTGAGGATCTTTGGCCAGGCGAAACGGTTGATGCGTAACCGGTCACGGTAGACGAGCAGACCGCTAGCGCACACTCCCAGCATGATGTCCACACCTTCAGAGTCCTGCCGAGCAGAGAAACACAAGTCGAACTCGTTAGCAACAGGTCTGGTTACACACTGTACGATTTCAGAACGTGGATGTTTCTTTCTCTGCGACAAAGGAACAGTCCAAAGTCTCAGGCGAGGCATCCAGCCGAGTCAGCCAGTGTGACACCCCTGTCTAGTAGTCCGCCTAAGATTAGAAAATGCCCCCCCCCCCCCCCCCCCGTGGAGACGGGCCTTTTGCGCTGACGGATTGCAGTCAGATTTGTCAATATTGGCCCTGATGAAAAGTGGAACATGTTCCTACCCGTTCTCAGCGACATCTGAGTTTAAGAAATATCCCCTTGGTGCGTATCGATATCGGTCCATAATTAGCATAAATAGCCGCTGGCCGAGGAGAAGGCATAAAAAACCTGCAACTAGCAGACTGCCTTATAAATGTACATTCCGTACAAATGACTAGAATCGTAACACAGTCGTTGGGGTAGAAAATCGTAATACTATGGCATTGTGGACAGAATTGCTCAGGACTCCTACCATCTTATTTCTGGTATCACACTGAGATGGTCGACGTCCTGTGCAAATTTGCCTGAGACACGTTAAAACTAGCTTACGATAAAAAAAAAACATCGTTGAATTACCGAAGCTAGTCTAAGCGAACAAACTATTTTTTGTTTTTACCTCAGCTTACGATAAGCGGACTTAATATTAAGAAACTGAATCATACTTAATGAACCACCTACACTGGCATCTGTGCCATCTCGATGGACAGGATAAAGCATGATTATCTGGTAAATATACTACAATATTTTGTTCTGTTAAAAAAAGACTAGCACCTAGTTTTGATTAGTATGAAGAGGAAAACCTTTTTGATACATGTAAGTATTCATAATACATGTACATGAACATCCGCATGTACATGTATGTATGCTTTTGGTGATTTATATACGGTCAGACTGGATACCGAGCAAGATCAATATATTGCAAGTCATCAAATATGATTAGCACTAATACTGTACTGGCATTTTCTTTCACATGAGGGAAAAAGATGAATAACATTATTATGACATTCAAGTCTTAGTTCTTTCGCGTAAGTAAACAGGAAACAAACAAATAATTTAAATCATAGAGATGTTTGTTCTCGGTTAACTTTTATCATCCTAAATGACTAATAATTCCCAGAATGGACCTGCTAAATAGGAATGGCGCTCTTACGCGGCCGATAGCGTTCAAGGCATATCAAACAATTTACACCAGCGCCACCAGGGTGACTTTTGAGTTATTTACAACCATCGGTTCAAGTTCTCTTTAACACTAATAGGTCATCATATTCAACTCTAGAACAAAAACATGGGACTTGCACTATATGCCTCTAAGTTTCTGAGATGACTTGACTGACCTTGGCTTGGTGAAGGTCGACGCCGTACATGGCCAGTTTCTTGGCATTCTCAAGGTAGTTGATTTCCGATTCGGCCGGAGTTTGACCCCTGAAGTGTACATGTAAACAACATAATTAAGACAAGTTAACATGCATTATGTTTTAAACGAGAAGTATTCTTCTACCCCCTCGTACCTTTTGACAGTCCAGCATGGTATATCATATAATTATAGGCACATAGCAAGTTTCACAGTTTTTTTCCCCTTTCAGGAGTCATTCATGTTTATGTCATGATTGACCTATTCTTAGACGGGTCAACTTCACTTGTCCACTACGATGATACATATAGTATTGTCCCGCGATGCTTGCCAAATTTGACAAACACACATGACTGTCATACATATGGTGAGATTACCAACACATTGCTACCCTTCATTATTCATTCATTTACAGCGTTACCAAACTAAGGGTCCGAGAAGCATTGCCCCTGTTAAGTAACATTACAGAGCAAGTGGACCTGCTAAGTATGACTAAATATTAACCCAGGGTGCACTCGCACCACGCATATGTTACAATGCGTAATTGTCACACACATGGAAGCCGTATAAAAGTATTCCTGTAAGCTAAAATTGGACTACTCAATACTGAGGTAAAACACATGGCTGAGAATATCAATACATATAAGCTGATGATTCAAAACTAATCGGTGTCTTTTCTTCGTTCAGCGCCACTAACGGCAGTTAACATAGCAACGTGCAGTCTGTAATTAGCAGATTTGGGAGTTACTAGATTTAACTTATCGCGCAATGCTTTAACGGAAATTTGGAATGACGAATGAATATTCATGTAAAACAGGTCAAATTTGTAATGCCTAATACATATGTCACACACAGACAAAACGGAATAAGTGTATGCCTTGATAAGCTAACATGGGGGAGTAACGGACGTAACGACGAACCTGTGTGTCCTGTGCAGCTCGGAGATTTTCTCCAGCAGTTCTTCCGTTTGGCTCGGCGCGAACCGGAACTCGCGGATGTAGTCAATGGTGTTACCGTGCTCCTCTGGATCGTAGTCTCCCAGCTCCGACTGGACAGTGTAGGAGCCCAGCAGGGCATGTGTGACGAACGAACAAGGCAATCTGAAACCACAGGAGGGAAGGCATGCAGGTTCAGAATTTGAAAAAGATACATTTTTTTCATCAGTTGAAAATTGATGCCTCAGAGAGACCAAGAGAACATGGAAAAAATGTCGACGTCAGCCATGGCATGGGACTGAGGATCTCTGGCAAGCTTGACACCACAGTTTTATTGGCATTAATCAGGCTCAATTACTATTTTCTTTGTTTTATTCGTGAGACATATTTCATACACTGAAAACGAAAAGTAGATTTTCATATCAAATGAAACGCTTGCATTTGTGCCACAGAGACACAAAGGCAATTTCTACTGCAATCAATTCAGATTAATATGTCATGAAGTGTTTTTCTGAGTCCACTACTCCGCAGTGATAAAGAAAATTGAATATGTGCCAAAATAACATGTCATTTTAAGTAGGTGTCTGTTGGTAGGCAGACTATGTGGGATGGCCCTGGTAGGCCTATGTGTTTGTGCCAGTCATTAGAATAGAGGAATATGTATCTGTATGCGCCTTTTGTCACTCATTCTAAACAAGACACTAATATGACTTCGGTATGATAACGCTCCTCCTCTTTCTAGTATGTATAAGGTAATAGAACACTGGAATTCCTACTACAACGGTGAACATTGAAATGTCATTTGTCAGTTACAAAAGTAAAGTGCAAAGGACATGTTTAATTGGATTAAGAGGGATACGTGTGCACTTCCTTTAAGCCCTGACAGTGATGATCAGTGCTGGCTCACCCAATATCGGGTCATGTATACACAGCCTAGGTGTGCTGACCCATCGTAAAAACTTCTCCCTCCATTCCAGGGATAATTCGCTTATTTGCTTCTTACAGTTAATCCCTTCGATGTCGGCGTGCAATTTGTCTCCGGAACCAAGTGGCCGAGTCAGCCATTAGTAGCTCCCCGGAGGGTTGGCGGTGACGAGCACGCCGGAGCTCCAGAGCCGCTCCGGAGCTGTTCAAGCCGATAAAAACCTGATTCATGTTTCTGGTAGCACTGCACGGGCCGATAGTCTGGTAGGCGGAGGGAAATAATCTTAAGTCTGTGGTACAGATAGACAATCAGTTGAAGATGAAGAAGTTGGCTGTTTACCGACTCCTTTTATGATACGTGTGGGCATAAATATATAGCGCGCTACTGTGAAACTATACGTGACTTTCCTCAGTATCCTTAGGCACAGAAAGTAGTGCCCTAGTTGAGTGGAAAATGATTGTCGACATAGAGCTGCATTCATGCTCACTCCATGAGGTTCCCCATGTACTCATGACCATGCCTGCTTCATTTGAGATGCTCAAGTTTATCGCATAGAAATCCTCATAGAATGTGTCCATTCAAATAAACCCAGCCCCGGAAGTAGAATTATTTTATTCAGTATTTTTTGTGCTCTTGAGAGGGAACCTGGTGCCAGCATATATCGGAATCTAATCAGAACAGTGGATATTAATCTCATACTGCCGGTTTACCCCCGAGACAAAACGTGCTCGCCCGCAGCCGACGATTTTTTCTTTGAATTTCTTTTTTGTTGTTGAAATGTCGTTGCTTATCATAGCTGCTTCAACTGCTGGGAGGCCTGCTCAAACACACACACACTGATTTACCTCTGTAGATACAAGAACAGGCTCTCTGTGGGTCCTACCTGTATTTATAACGGTACCATTAACAAATCCAAAGAGACTGTTAAGGTTGACTAATACCATATCCCATGAGTTTGATCACATAATAATTTCATAAGGCTAAGCTGAGTGAAATTATATAGCGACTATACAAACGACAACCCGATTGACGCATATTGGTTTCGGAGGTTATCCCACCACTACATAATAATACGGAACGTCATAATATATATGAAAATAGAGAACTTTTTGTGACATAATCGTAACCAACACCAACTGGCTTTGTCTTTTTTCTTCTTTTTTTTACGCCACCCAAAAGAGCATTGGGTACGAATTTCTGATGTTAAGTCTATGGCGAATATACTAGTGGATGGATAATGTCTACATCACACGCATGGTTGGGGTGGAGAAGCCACCTACCTACCTAATCCATACCCACCCAACCCCTCTGCCTCTCCCTACACACCCTCCCACCCCAAGGCTGCGGCGGCACAAAATGAGGGTCATATAATAACTACGAGTTCTGTCCTCTCAGAAGTGCCCACATTTCCCCCTTTTTTCTTTCTGTGGGAGAGTGGCGTTTCTTCTGGTACACCGCGCTAGTGGTAAGTTGATACTTCAATTCCAATTCGATCCACTATGTCACAGAGAGGAGGTGTTAACACAGTCGTCAACGCCTGCAGAGAGTTGTCAGTATAACGGAGTCTGCTCCATGGCGCATGCTCAGCTTAGATCTATGTTAGACACCCGGCAGCCGGAGAAGCCAATAACGGCACGCTGAATTGATCGCAGTCCACTATGAATCGCACGCTTGAGCTGATATTTGTTTCCCCCACACGTGCCACAGTCGACCATACAGCAACCCACACACCCGTCTTTCTTCATCATTTATGATCTCACGAGCCTTGGAAATACATACAGACGCAGACGTATGGACAGACGCACCTCAGGCGAGCGTTTAGATTTTGGGATGTGCTGGGACTGGCGCAAAGGCAAACACTAGACATATGTTATTGTCATTGGTCAAGGCTCGGCGCCAGTGCGGGGGCCTGCGCTCGCCTTGTCCAGCCAACCCGTGACTTGTACGCCCCCCCCCTTCCTCTCACCAGCAGCTCTGAGTCACAGCGAGCAGGTCAAAGCCACGCCATGCAGTTCTGAGCCATGCCGAGCAGCTTTGAGCCACGGCCATCAGTACTGAGTTATGCCAAGAAGCTCTGAGCATTGACGAGCAATCCAATTTTAATGTTGAGCAGGCGCCATGCCAGAGAACTTCGAGCTACGTGGAACAGCTCTTAACCACGTCATGCAACTCCAACGCACTCCAAACAACTCCGCGCCACGTTGAATGTTCCGAAATCACATTGAGCAACAGCAAACAGCTCCAAGCAAACAGAGTCCGTCTGAGCCACTCCAACTGTCTCCAAACCACACCGAGGTACTCTTGAGCCACACCAAAGCACTCCAAACATGGCGAGTGGAGCGTGACTGATTGTGGCAGAGCAGCCCCTGACTATGTCCTCCAGGAAAAACTCCATCTGTCATCGCTTGCAACCTTCTCTGGCTAATCCCAATGTCTAGATTTAGCCCAAAGTGAAATATATGGCTGGCTTTCTGATCTACCAGTCACTAAACGGGTATATTTCTAAGCAGTTCACGCTTGGCGAAACCTTCACTGTCAGCTTAAGAGGAATAACCTTCTATTCTGTTGAAATTACACACTGAACCTATCTTTTGAAATTTTTGGCTATGAAATCGAAGTATCTACAGGAAGAAATCGTTTATAGTGCTTAATCGACTAGCAAGAACGGACTTTCAATATCGCTCCTCTTCTATTCAATATGACTCCCATTACCATTATCTGTTACGTACTTGTTAATACGACGAGAGTAGTCTTGTTATGCAGCCACCCGAAAAACATACCCTTTAGGAAAGAGCCTGAAGTCTAAGTGTCAGTTCTTAGACAATACAGAACTCTCCGGATTCATTTGAGTCTACCCAGCGTTAGTGCCACAGCCTTAAGCCAAAATACATTATGTAGCAGTTAGAACTGAAGATTAGACAAGATAGATATGTATTGTAATTTACAGCATGATTCATATATACAGCATGATTCATATACATATTTTCTATGTACGCCTCGATGTTGCGTGCCCAAGTGGTGGGTCCACAGAGACCCCTACTGGTGTAGATTTTATGAACCGACTTCTCGGAAACAATGTATCACTAAGTAGTTGATTATTCCGACCATTTCCCTATACTACTCAGGGTGGCAAGGCATGTGCTACCTGATGTGGAAATGACCAGATATCGCTGGAAGAGCCTTATACATTATACACCGAGCTCTATCAAAGTAATCTTATAATTACCAGAATGAGAGCGTCAGATACACTCAGACGTCTACGCAACATGGTGCGAATGGCGCCGAACTCTGTTTCAGCGAGACGAGTGTATAATAGACGAGTCTGGGTAGGGGTGGTTATGGCCAGTCACGAGCCTCACAGACACTGCAGTGTTGCAGCATGTATAACCAGTCAGGACGTAAGGAAGATTCAGAGACACGCATGGAGTTCATTCAATGACATTTCTCCTACAGCAAGACCAGACACGAATATACATCAGTGAATGCTGTTTACATCACCCCTTTTAGAATACATAGTTCCACCGACTTTCAACTCAAACTACATCAACACAAGGTATTCCTGGCATACCAAGCGCACAGAGAGCACACCCTACTCCCTTCTCTCTACCTACATGCCTCCAGAAAGTGTCATCTCCCGGCATGCCTGGTGGACGGAGGGCAGACCCTACCCACTAATTTCTTCGCCCCCCATGTGTACACACCTAAGCGCGGTACCCCTAGAATGCCCGGTGGATAGAGGTTACATTCCCACTACTTCCTGTGTACCCTGTGTCTACACTCCTGCACGAGGTACCAACCAGCCTGTAGGTGATAGATGGCACCCTGTCCCATTGGTATCTGCTCCAGTGTTCCTAGCTGTCGCCACGAGCTGGTCTAGGAGACGCCTACTGGTCCACCCTACAAGGGGTTGGCCCAGGGCTGGGTACACTAAAGGGGGTGGTAAAAGACGCCCCCTAAACGCGAAGGTAACAAGCACGGGCTTTGATCCCGGGTATCTGGATGCGGGAGCGGTGAGAGGTGGCTGAATGGATGATTTTCAAAGACTGCAAAAGCACACAGCTCTCACCGTCACAGGCAATGGCATTAAATACTGAAACCATGCACACCGAGGAGAGTGGGCATTGTGGAGACATCTCATCATCTGGTGCAATATTATATTCATACTAAAATCAGGCACACTGACGTGAGCGAATATTGCTGTCAAAGCTTAGATAGTCTCGGCAATATTCTGTTAATAGTGAATTTAGGCATGCTGAGGTGAGTTGACAATGCTGTGACAATGATGGCATCACTGGCCTGAGTCAACCCGGCCTAATATTTAACAACTTCCCGAAACTGACAAAAGAAAGGCACTACTACTTAATGTCCTCCTAAAAGTGACAAAAGACAGGCTCAAGATTTGGTCCTCATTGGAAAACACTCAACGGACAGAACCTTTAAGTCCTTAAAGGAAGCAAATGGTGATTAAGTGTTGTCTTTGAAGACAATAGTGATTACTTGCTTTAAAGATGGGACATTTTCGAATACTACTTTCTCCACCCTTCATAATAAAAAGTTATTAGGAAACACATGAAATTCGGACATAACCGGCAGAATTGCCATCTATCGGCACCTTCTGATGGTTACGGGCAGAAATGTAAAGGCAGAGGGTGGTTTGCAGGCTGACATTTTTGAAGGGACGTCCAGGACATGCGTTCTCCATCTTACCTCATCAGGCTCAGTAATTAGTCTGACCCCTGCACAGACATGCACCGGTCAGTCGTGCTCCGGTCCGGGCTGGGCAGTCCCAGCTCCGCATTGATCATTGTGTCAGAGCCGGCCCGGCAATTAATCAAGTCGGGGTTGTGTGTGTGAGTGCAAACACTGTCTTCTCGGCGCTGGCCCTCTATGTCCACAGGTGCATGTTTTTTGTGTGGTGTCTGCTGATGGATAGTCCCTGCGTGAACATTGTGCAGGAGCGCCCAAACGCGTCATAACACTGTGGAGATTCTTCTCCCACCCCAAGTACCCCAACTGCCTGCATATCATATGTATATTGACTAGTAGATAGAACGTCAATTCCATCTACTCCTGTCCCCACTCTCCCTTTACCATATGTGTACTAGCTACTAGATAGACCATCAATTCTAGCTATTCCCGTCCCCGTCGCCTCCTACCATCAACATTCATACCATTTGTATAATCGCTGCAAAATTATTCCACATATCTTTTTGTTCTGCTCTCCTTTCGGTTTAACCCAGATTAGTGTATCGTTTTCTAGATTTCTATACTATCTTGCCATAAGTGACCCATACTAGGGTTAAGTCAATGGGAGCAGTTCGCCAAATGCTCCCAATGAGCCGATCCTGTCATAGATGCATATATATATATATATATATATATATTTATATATATATAACCATATTTTCACCATGTAAATAGACCAATGCTAAATCTGCTATTGCTAACAGCATGCTTGGTTTATACTCACTTTCCGGACAGGATATCATTCCTGATCTGAAGGCAGAGCTGGTATCTGAAATATAATAAAATAAATGTCAGTAAAACCAGTTGATAAGAGGACCAATATACAAGGGCACACTCATATGCTCAACATGGAATGAATACCAAATTAATGCAGATAGTCTGTAGGAGTATAAGTATTCATCAATGTTATTAACCAATGGATAAATCATCAATACAAAACATTTATTCGAGAGTGTACACTTCGGGTGTCCATTAAATGCTATACCCGCTGACTCTTTTTGCTATATATAGAATAGATTAATAGAGATAATTGTTTTCTTCTGACAATGTTAAAACCGCCAGATCCAGGGGCTGCTTTTATGGGCCAGTTTTCATATCTCTATCCATATACTAAGAACACGAGCAGTGCATTGGAACCTCGCCATATCGACATACCAGGGTCGTCATGACGAAGGCTAACTTGTGGATACAGGCCGTTATATACATGGCTTCTCTGCTTGTGGACCCGGCGGTGGAAACAATCCGCAGATCAAATGGAATTACATCATAGGGCAGTAGGTAGCCGGTCGGCGGGTTGAGAGGCTCAGCCTCTGACATAAAGTATTCTGTGTCTCTGTTAACGGCCAATTACCTCCCGGCCAGACCACAACTGGCCTATCGACCCCGGCCCGGCCCAGCGCGTCGCCCAGTCTAAGCGAGCCCACAATGTTGTTGTCGACGTCGACTGTGAAGGCCAGCTCCATGTGGAGAGTGGCTAGGTATTGTGAACATGAGCCCGCCTCTACTAAATTGTTTGACGACACATAACTTCTTCTGCTTATAGAGGGTATGGCCGAAGTTCTTTTGTAAGTGTGCGCGTGGGCGTCCCACCACTGTAAAATATAGACCTGGACATATCGAACACTGACACTCCTTCCGTTACTGTTTTGTAAATCTCAAAATGTCAGTCATTTCAACCAGGTACAGAGTACAATATCAATGATTCAACTCGAACCCTCATGTTTTCTGGGGTTTGTAAAGAAAAACAAGACCACTCCACACTGACCACATTAGAGCATCAAACCTTTACAATATTACACAAAGGTCTTGATGCGAGATGGGACCTGTCCAGATTGACAGTCACATTTGACAGCAGGCTGACAGCGGGACTGATCTCACAGCAGCACCAAAGTCCATCTATCACCACCGGCACTGTCCATCCATCAACCCCGAGCACGCCGACCTTCCTGCCAGGCCAAATGGGCACTGCTAGCAGTTCGTCCGCCACATTAACAGATAGGCGTGCGCCGGCCTGGCGAGCAGAGCAGACCGGCGTGCGTCGGCTGACGAGCTCAATGGAAAAAAGGGTGAGGGTCCAATCACAGTGTTCACGAAGTTACCGCCACTGATAACGTCCAAATCCACAATATCCGTTCATTGAAAATGAGAAGGTTTTCCTCTTTCTTATACTTAACATTATTTCCCTAATTTTATTTGTACCTCAGGTCTTCTTTTCTTACCACTGATCAACTTGAAGGGAAAGTACAAATTATCAACCATACACAGAAGAGGAAATATGGGTTGTGAATGGGAAGTACTGCCTATGGTCAGAAAAATAACAAGGCAGCCATTTTTAATTTGCATCATTAGCATGACGGAAAACTTCAAATTGTCATGTCGACCTAATCGTATTACAGTCTCCGGCTCTCCTGATTAAAAAATCCACTTCATTAATTCGCTTGAGCTTTCGTAACGGTTTTCATTCTATAGTACTGACACGTCTTAAGGTGTTATAGCGACGAAGGCCTGCTATTAGGACTGGCTCTTCTTAATAGGCTACAGGAATGAAGGCCTGTTATTACTGTGCTGCTGACCTTTCTTATGATGCTACAGAAATAAAAGCCTGATATTGTAATGGTTTTGACTCGTCTTTAAATGCTGCAGGAATGAAGGCCTGTTACTATCAGAGATACCCGTGGGGTCTAGAAAAAACCTGGAAAGAAGTTTCTTTAACTAGATCAAAACTTAGTACACCCGGAAATAACCGGAAAACTGACATTTTTGTAATATGGTATTGACTCAAAATATGGTGCAGACTTCGCAAGATGGTGCAGGTAAAAAAAAGGCATGTTATTACCTTGTGATATCTTCCTGCAGTTGAGCAGGGTCTGGTGGGTAAAACTTGACCTCGAAACCGAACACCCATGGGCCACCTGCAAACAACAAAGGGTACATCTAAAACCACACCTAACAAATTAGATTACAATACAGAAATAAACAGCAGTGCACATGACTAGCAAAAAAGAGTTAAATGACATTTAACTCTATTAAACCTCAGAGACCAGTACACTATGACAAAGAATTTTCCAACATTCTGACACAGAGACTATGCAGTAATTTAGTTTCATACGCTGACATTCTATAAAACCGAATTTTTCAACATTCTGAAAAGGCTATGATGCAGTAATTTTGACTCAAAGCCATATCGTAGCCATGTCGGAGCCATATCGCAAGCATCGGGTGCCTGGTCTAAAGCTGACAGAGCATTGGGTATCTATGATCCTGGCCAGTGAGGTTTACAGTTGCTTGGTATGATAAGCCAGGTCATTTCAGGATAATATCAAGTTATCACACAAGTTTGTTTGTTTGTGTTTTACACGGTTTTAAATAAAGGTTATACCACGGCATATTACCACCGCCCTGCTACATGACAAGTTGTGGCACTATGGAACCACCGCAGTGCTAAACCTCAGTCTACGTAATGTGTCTCTACTACTTCTCCATCTTATCTATAGCTATGTATGTCTGCAGAGAAGGCGCTGCTGCAATCAGCGCATCCATCATCTTCATTCTCTGACCCACAGTCTTCCCTACTCGCAACAATAACGACGAAAGGTTGAATATTCAGGAGGACCGAGGCGGGTCTGAAAACCTATATCTCCTGGATGTCGGCTGAGGGTGCGACCATCCATCATTACCCACTCCCTGTAGATTATGCCGGCGTGCTGGGCGGTGTCCGGCGGGCAGGGGGTTACACAGGGCAGGGATTATCCGTGCAGCAGGCCCCAAAGCTGACACGGGTGAGTAAAGAGGGACCGGTGAGGAGGCGCTGAGACGTACAGTAAGGGAAGGAATTTATAGATGCTATGTGAGAGGAGAAAGGGAAGCGAACGGTGAGTAGGATGAAGGGGGGGCATGGATGCACTGTGGCAGGCTGAGGGAATCACAAGAATAGAGATGAACAGTGGCGGGTGCCATGATAGAGGATGTAGGTGTTTTCAGTAATGTCATTGGCGTATTGAGGATGACAATGAAGACGTACTAGAGAAAGATTCCAGATGTAATGAGGATTGAAGAGTTTGACTATCCTGGATTAGTGAACGCAAAGACATCGCATGTCATTTACATATTGAGCAAGATGGAGGCTCAGCATGGTGAGCAGTCTCCGTAAAGGGAAAAAAGAATACAGGGATGTCAGCTGGGATCAGAAAAAAGTGGAAATATTGTTCAGCGCAGATTGTGCTGTCTTTAGTATTGAGAGTAAAAGCTAGTATGGACTTTCAGTCGGGTCTAGGAGAAGTAGGGTGGTTATGGCGTGGCTAGTCGGATGAAAGGTGACTTCCTGTCTTAGGATGACCATGGTAACCATAATGGATGTGGTACTTGTCAAGAAGAAGAACAAGTAAAAATAAAGCTCTTTACGTGGATGGGTGTGGAGGAGAGTGGACAGTCGGTCAACACTTTCTTTTTTGATTCAAGAATTTCAAAACATATACAATCGCCTATTTCACAGGACGCTCTTCCTGGCATCAATAAGTCTTGTATCAATTAATCATGGCTACGTGGCCACCTGCACTAATCCATCATCAAAGATGTCAATTCGATGCATTCTACCTGTGGCAGGTATGTGGTAGGAATATCTGATTATCCCGGTTAAGTGACAAGACCAGGAGAGGAGCTGTTGGGGCATTTCTCCGGGATCACATTCTGGCATTACTGTACTGTATGAAGGTTTTATAACTACGTAAAGAGAGCGTGGAAGTTTAATCTTAGCGATAAAAAGGGTAGATGCTGGAGAGGTTTCGAGCAGCAGTGAAAATAAAATAAGGCCCTGGTAGTGAATGTGATGCGAAATTGAACTCGATTCCTTCGAGAGCTAGAGTAAGGCAAAAGGTGAGAGCAGGCAGAGCTTTGCGCTTTGGTAGATCGACAATGCAAGGACAGTAAAAAATGATCCCGCACCTCTGGACGTTGAGAATCACGATTTATCCTACCCCTCATAATTCTCCATAGACTTAACATGGTGTGACTGTATGCCACGGTTATGCCATAAAATACTTAAATGCCACGGGTGACGTATGCAATTAAGACAGCGCAGGATAAAATCTAAACGCCACTCAAATTCATATAATTGTTCATATGGTGTTCGTTTTCTTCTGAAACAGATATCACTCAGCTATGCTTCGTCATATCATCCTGCGAAGACAAGTCACGCCATATAAACAATTATAAGAAATTTCATGACGTTTGTTGGTAGTAAGCTCCGAGAAACATCCAACCATTTTCAGAGGGCTTGGTACTACTATCACATCCTGAGGAACAGGAAGCGATGATGGGAACTCACTGAGCTGAGCAAATTGTAATGATTCGTGATCGAGTCAGGGAAGTGGAACGTGTCATGGCAATAAAGATCTCTCGTTTGACGTTACACTTCTGTTGGTCCTATATGTAGCACGAGTTGGGGAACCAGATACCTCAGGCTAGCTCTACCCTAACGGATCCGACAATGGTACCACAATGAGCTACTCTGTGTGCGACTGGTATAGTATTTAAAGTCTAAACGCATGTGGTACATTAACCTCACGACACTACTAATCACTATAAAATCATGAAACGAAACGGGTTAACGATGAAGGATATGGTGCATTGAAAGACAATAAATATCTCATAGATTTGGTATAGAGTTTGTGCTGGTATCAGAGCTAGATATAGGGCCGGGGGACTTAGCGGGTTTATCACACGTTTGAAGCTACACTTGTTTATCAGGATGAAGTTACACTTATTTATCAGGTCACAGAGTAAACCCCGACTAACGGAGTCCCACCGTATCCTTTATCGCAAGATTCTGGACGCCAGCACGAATATGCAATCCTCAGACACTACCAACAATCCAGTTTCTGGTCTCGTTTGCGCTTCACCCACGAAACCTGTTCAAGATGCTGCCGTCACCGCTGGAAATGGCGCTGTGAGGGCGACTGGTGACTGCAGGTGGCGCTAGGCATCAGTATGACCTAGAGGCGACGTAGGGAACCAGCGACAAGGAGGGAGTGGCGGCGGAGAGGGTTGGAGAGTGACGGCGAAGATGGTAGGGGAGAGTGGCGTAGAGAGGCTCGCCCCTCACGCTGCTCGCTGAGGAGACACCGGATCAATGGGTCTACTTGTAGTACGCGGGAGGAGGCACCGCCGACTGCTCCACCAGCCAGCACTGCAGAATCGATGTCAAGTCTAACATGAGTTAGTTGTAAGGAGACCCTACACGTTTTGTAGATCGATCATTTATCTCCAAGCATCATCACCACCAAATTCGACACCACCCAAATAAGCCTGCACCGCTCGAGTGGCCTTCCAGTGCAACTTAATGTGCCATTTTTCTCCCAATATTTTCCTCCACCACCACATGCAAATTATGCAAGCCCAATATATTCGCAATCACTACCACTGTTCTCTTGTTTCCATCGGGGGGCAAGTTTTGTTCAACTTCACTAAGCCACAGTCAGCGAAGATGCTAAGCCATAATGCGAGCCGAGCAAGACTGGAGCATAAAATCCGCGTGACGGATGTTTATCGATAAAACTGGAAATGACGTGTTCTATCACGACAAGAACATTGCCAAGGTTTTTCGGTGGGCGGCGTTTAGGGAAGGTGACTGACAGGCATTTAGTGGTTTCTTCCAGGCTGTTTTATTTGATAAATAGTGTTGGTAGGAACGTATTGATCGCGGCTGCCGAGCAGCTCGAGCAGAACCTGTCCCGACACAAACCCGCCACATGCAGATCTCCTTGCCCAGTCTCTTTACCAACATACCATGCCGTTTCCACGAGGCCATGCCGTTTCCATGAGATCCCGGAGTTAGTGAGTCAGCGCAGTCTCCAGAGTTAGGAGTCAGGAGTGAAGGCAGTCAGGTCTCCAGAATTCAGCCCGACCTCGGAGTTAGGAGTGAGGCAGCAACATCTTTGGAGTTCAGTCTGACTCAGGATTTAGAGAAAGAGATCCTTGCCCCCTGAGTTCAGTCCAGGGAGCTGTTTCAAAACCATAGACTTAACCCACGTTTTGAAACAGCTCCCAGGCCTGGGTTTTGAGGATTGAGGCGGCCATGACCCTGGAGTTAGAAATGAGGCCGCCTGGAATTTAGCTTGAACTCCACCCTGGAAGTGCAGCGTGCGAGCGGCTGGAGGCGAGCAGCTCAAACCGAGCAGCTCGCCGAGCTGGTGATTGTAGCGGAGGCAGAGGGCATGCTGAATGAAGCGCCCAGATTGTGACGGTCAGTAGGTAAATAGGTCGGCCCTGACGCGTCCTGCTAGAAATGGCGCTACCTCCTGGCCCTGGCACCAATAAAACTCGCGAGTAATGGCGTAACGAATGAGTGCAACCGGCGCAGGGTGACGGGCGCAGGGAGTAACTCATTGAGCTAGGGGTAACGATGGTCACCACGCCCCTCCTCCTCCTGGACCGCCCACCTTGCCGTAACGTCCGCGACCCGCGGCACAGCCCTCACTCCTGTCTGCCATGCCCAACTATAGACCCTGCCCACTCTGACCTACCACCGTGGTAGTCGATAGCGCAACGATTTCCATGTGCTCACTGTGTCCGGCTATCGACATAAATTCGCCTGGGTTCCTATCCTTTTCAAGTACAGCAGCCATGCCACCCCTCTGGAGTTCCTACGATCCTTCCCTCCGGTTATATCCCACCCAAACCACACTCTACCCTGACGGGTCTAAGTCCCAGATTGTCTCAGCCAATATGGCGGACAGGAAAGTGCTACCAGAGAACCGCATTCAGCGAGATTCCTCTTCCAGCCTTGCTCCCTCATGTATCAGCCACCCCTCAAAGACGCACAGCCCCTGCTGAGACTGAGCGGTTATGGCCGTGTGGCAGGTCTAGGAATGTGTCTAACGTTCTAGGAGACCATACTCTATCTATAAGGTGAATTCAGGCAAAATGTCAACCCTACTTCTAGGTGGAATTTTTTTACTTTCCACATCGCATAGACATGGTATGAGAAGTTCTGATCTTTGATTTTTTTTTTTTTTCGGTAGTTTAACATGCAATATATTCAATTAGACCTGGTCTTTGATATAGCAGTAATCTTACCACTGCTGGGAATGATGGAGAGAGATGGCTGCAGTGGGACTAAAACCCACAACCTTGTGATTACTAGTCCCAGTGCTTTAACCACTGAGCTAACTCACTATCCCCGGCAGGTCTAGGAAGCGGCAGATCAGACCAAGTTTACAACTGTCCAATGAGACAATGAAACACACAGAGATGACATTAAACAAGGAGTCAAGGTCTGTGATCATCATCTGATGGGGCTGTTGTATGCTGGCCCCGTTATGAGGACGAGGGGACCTCATTATCTGTCAGAAAGGTCAGCCTAATGATGTCACCTATATTCTCATGTAACGTTATCTTGGAACATGTAAACTGAATGCAATACAGGCCACCTAAGGGTAGTGAGAACCAACTCATATATCGTGTTTTAACATAGAAAGTGGGCTGCGGTTGGGGTTGGGGGGCTGTTACATATATTGCCAGAAGAATATAAACACGTATACATAATCCTTTAAGGATTAGATTTTTATTCTCAGAATATATGATATATAGACGAAGGATGTCAGAATAAATGTGGAAATCATATTCATACGGATTTTGCTGCCTCAGAAAATAGTACCAGTCAGAGTTTCGGACTGAGGGTCTGTGGAGAGGTTCAAACCACTGTTTTATTGCTGTGAATGAGGCTTAGTCACTATTATCATTATCTTTCTTTTGATATATTGTATATAATCCCTGTACTACCACTGGAAAATCTGGCTTATAATCCAGAAACAGATTGTTTAATAACAAAAGAATAGAAAAGTCCTGAGGCTAACATGACATTCACTACCTGGTGGGTAGGTCCAAATCCTGAGCCAGATATAAGGGGACTATACCCATTTAGTGGTAGTGCTGATGTCACGGCCTCACCCCCCCCCCCCCCCCCAATACACAAACACACACCTACAACATCAATAAAAGTGTGAGACGAGCAAGGGCTGCATGTCCGACCAGCGACCAGCCACAACACCGATCGTTTACACTAAGCACTGTCTCTCGGCCGACTGTAAATAACCTAAGAGGATTGCAGGGCTTTTTGCTCTCTGTGGACCTATCAAATCATACCTCGTTCCATTAATTTACCGGGCGCCTTCACCCCGCCTAATTAACTTTCTATGTGCCTGCATTGCGCTTTTTTCCTGCCATTTTCGAGATCACTATAATTGAACGCGATGCGTTTCTTTCCCATCTACCGTTCACTGTCATATGACATGGATCAGGGACCTCTCGATTTAGGACAGAGAACTCGGGGAGTGTCTGTTCGTGTTCTAAGATGAGGATAATTGTTGGCCAAGTCCGGCCGTGAGATAGGAGCCTGAGTTAGAAGTCTGCAGGAAGATTTCTTTTCTTTTCGAGCCTCAGGAGCCAAATGAGGGCACAGCAGCCCTCCTTCCTAAGGAGGGCGATAACTGACTGCGAAACCGGCGCAGATATCAGACACTCTAGGCCAAGCAGAGTGATTAGAGAGGCCACCGGTACGGTAGCGACATGGTAAGTGGTTCCTCGTGCCGCTATTACCCGCGCCAGATTTACTATCATTGTGAACAAATCAAGGCGGAGCAGCTCAGTACCTCATAACTCCTCACCACCCTCCGCGAGCAGCTCCTAATGACACAGAGAGGGGCTCGCCCGCCCATTCATACGCGATGCGGAGTGCCGCAGGGCTCCATGCTCAACCATGGCATTTTCCTGCAGCAGAGGTTGCCCTGGTCGGGTTGCCCTGACCTGTCGCCGTACACTGAGGCGGCCTGAGCTGACTATCAATTCTAACAAAATCTCAATTGTGGCTAACACACAGACCTTACTCTGAAGCTCGATATACGAATTCCAGAGCTTCCCTGTCGTGGACAATTCTATACACCTGTCGGCGAACCGTAGATTTCTCCCAGGGTGTAATCCATTTAGTGAGCGCTAACTGCATTAAGCAACAGCAGATCTTATTTTACAGCCAAAATTGATATAAGCCAGTTGACTCTATAAGCTTTTGTAAATGTTTCCAAACAAAAGTTGCATGGGAATATCTGTGATTTAATCTAAGCACTGCCAACTCAAGGAAATCACTTGCAAATACGAAGACTGCAAATCGGTGTTGCCTGCGAAAATATGAAACCTACTATAAAACTATTACAAAACAGGATACATTCAAGTTTTACTGGAAGATGATAGCTTGGCGACTCTTACTCAAGCAAGAATCGAAATAATATCTACATATTTCTTTCACAAAAAGACTGCTTTTATGTTCGTTGAAATGCAATCCCTGTTTCTGAGAAAACTACTTCGGGATCATCTTCCTCTGCAAAAAGTTTGAAAGAAACTGCCCCTTACGTGCCCGATTGGCCAGAGATTGGGACTGGCCAAAATTAAAAAAAAATTCAATCTGAAGTTCCCAGCGCACCAGTAACGTAATACAAGTTCAGCGGGTCATTCAATCTCTTTGAACCTGCTCCCGGAAAAACTAATGACTGCGACAATTAGAGAGGTGCCCTGGTCATAACTCTATCGTCCTTAAATCCCCAGTCTCTTCTTAATGTTCAAGTAAACCCTCGTGGCTTCTGCTGGACAGACGTTTCCCTCTAGATCTGGTCATTCATGTAAGACATTGCATTAGGAACACGCCTGGCGCCTCTATTTCTCGTCGCTCAAGCCTTGATAAGGGATTTCATCGCCAGCGTAATCAAATAACGGTTTCCATCAATACTCATCAGCAGTGGAAATAAAAGGCAAAGCCGATTTCCCTAGATCCACGGATGAATAGGCCCATCTTGGGACTAAAGAAGCTTGCAAGCAGATGGAAAGACAGTTCTTTTTTTAGCTAAAGCGCCTCTCCATTCAAACTGCAGCCTGTGCTGTGGCGCACAGGCCATCGGGCGACACAAAAGGAAGCTTTGCTAAAAGACATCATACACTCCATACATTATTTTTGTTAATACCAGTGCTTACTTGGTTCAATTGAAAACCTTCAAACGATAGAGCAAGCTGGAACTGGAGTGAGGACACCTTCTCCCACTGCATCCATACGCACTGCGCACATACATAGCTGTGACTGCCAATCTACAGTGTAATAAAGGGTAACACCAGAACCACGGTATTCAGCAACGGCCAGCCATCCTATAGGCTAGGCTTCTCTGAGAAGGAACATAGGCATTGAGTGGCACAACGGTTTACCCATACACCACCCATCCCTACTAGTAAAAAAGAAAAAGACTAGAGAACAAAAGTTATAGCACCAGTCGGAGACTGAGGCACGGCCGCGATGTGGCGCTGGTTGCCAGCGAGGGTGTGCTAATCAAACACGGGGATGTATAAGGAACCAGCGCAGACCACCCCCCTCCCCCCTCCCCCCCCCCTCCCCCCTCCCCCCCCCCCCCCACACACACACACATTTGACAAACACCCGGACCTGCCTGAACCTCCTGGTCCCCTACTGACGTGCGCACCGCGGGGATATTAATCAATTTCCTCACAGATTGATGTTATTCCTGCCAAATCTGAGCCATCGCCGCCGCCGCACACTCACGCAAACACACACTCCGAGATGAGACGAATAAAAGAAAATAAAAACAGCTGAGCATGCCTCGGATTTGGGACCTTTATGGTAACGCCTTGAGCTGTCGTTTGCTAAAGGTCAGCGCACGAGTCCTGATCTTTGATCGAGGACTGAGCCGAGCCTGTGTGCGCTCTGTCAGTCCCACTCCTTATCATAGCCAGCAGCTTACACAGGTACTGCCTCACAGGCAAGCAGCTCACACAAGTACTGCCTGACACAAAGATCACAGGGGTACTGCCTCACACACAGATCACAGAAACTTGTACTGCCTAACACATAGGCAGCTCATAGGGGTACTGCCCAACACAGCTTGCACAAGTATTGTTTCACAGCAGGGGTCTCCTACAGATATTGCCTGAAAACAGGCCCCTTGCACAGGTATTGCCTGATGGCAGGCCGCTCCCACAGGTATTGCTTCACACCAGGCAGCTCAACAGGGTACTGCCTTATTTGTTTGTTTGTTTGTTTCACATATTGGTAGGCTGGGTACGTTCTCTTGAAACCGACCGACTTAGGTAACTTTGGGTCTCTATTGCTTTTTCCATCTCTTTTAACCTAAAATGAAAATCCTACCTGTAGGCAAACTGGCATCCTTGTAATACGAAAACAGGCTACCTGTCGTTGTATGTCCAAAATACATAATGAAATTGTCAATGAGATTGTCTCTCTGCCTTTGACATTAAGATGATCCAATTGACAATTATACCGGGTATTCCTAACATACAACTATAGTAACCCTGGTTTCATACAATATGCGAACACCATGTGAACACACCACGGTCAGACCGGGATGGTGGAGAACATGGGTCTGAGACCCTGACGTTGGTCTGGGATACTGGACTAGATGAAAGTGTCATTATAATGCCCAGCACATAGCGGAGGCATTCGTATAGTCAGCAGACTGTAGCAAAACCTCCCATGGGGCAGGCTGGTGATGACCAACATTTCCGGGCAACATTTCCGCAGCTCGAAGAGAAGCTAATCCAACGACAATACTAAGTCGCTGTTATGCCATTTTCCTCTCACTTCTTTCCGTGCGTTCTCTTCAATCGACCTGCCCTTTCCGAAGCTCTATTGACTTCCTACCTCCATCCCGGTCTCAGCACGTAGATCGGGTATGGGCAATGGGGGCTCCAGGGGCAAATCACCCTTCCACCCTACTACTCACGGTCAGCGCCCCATTTCAGGCGCACACTGCGTGGTGGCGCGTCGGTCAGCAGACACCGCACGCGCCCGGCCGTCTCAATGGCGTCCCGCACGAAACGCCTCCATAGCCGGGCGCCACCTGGTGGAGATATAATCTACGGTCTCGCCAGGCCTCCTGGCGGTGGGCAGCTTGTACCGGAATGAGCGCAGGCTCGTTTTAAAACCAACACCACGACCTGACCATAGCCGGGACAAGGTGCCCTCAACGATGGAATGAGTTGAGTGCTTACCCCAAAAAGCAAACCAGTGACATAGATAGCCATGTCCTGCTCCTGCTCACAACGCACATTTCCGACGACCATGGTTTAAGGCTGTAGTTGAGGGAGGGACGGATTACCAGGCTTTGCCGTGTGTACACAACGGCAGGTGTTTTACGGGCTAGTAGTCTGCGTTAATCTTATCCGCGGCAACTTTGATCAGTTTCAACATGTGTTTTTCCCATTGTATAATGACCGACAGCCGGCTGTCTCAGATGAGTTTTCTCAACTACCGTGCCCGTGGCAGACGTTTTTTTCTCTCGTTCCATTTATCATTTTCAGCGCTCCTTCACAGCTAAAAACGTTACAATATAGCGATCCTGTATATAAATAGCAAAATATTTACAAATTCTCAGTTGACTCCATATTGCTACTATATTGAGAAACTGCATTTTTAACATAATCTTTATCTTTCTTACTTCAAATGGATAACGTGAAGGTCCGTTGTAATGGATCGTCTTAGATGACATTGTCATTATCATCATGATTACTGCGTTCGGATGGAAACATACCAACAATTTCTCACTCGTTACACGTGAATCGGTAACATCTTCTCAGAACCAGATTGTGATTTATTGCCTAGATGTAAAACAACAAATGTCTACAGCATATTTCTATAATGCATGTACTTTGGGCAAGCATACATGTTCAAATATGCTGACTAACCACATGTCCTCATATATCTCCGCGTTATATCCTTTATCTCAACAATTCTTGTAAGGGGATCCATTGCACAACCGTGTTTATAATTCCCAGTAGTATGGAATGGTAATAAGACCAGTGTGTAATTCAAAGCTGAACTTTACACACCGTTTTTAACAGAATACTCATGTACAGTCCTGATGCTTTGCTTTGCAAGATAATCCCAGGATGTGACATGGCTTTAGATCGACATCTTGTTGCTCGACCGTCTCTATAATACCATAAAGCACAAGGACAAACCTCCTGAGAGCAGTTCGGAACAACCCCGGTTGGCGGTGGAGAATTAATTATTCAGCACACTTTGCGGTCAGCTGTGTATGTCAGCGGAGCAGTGCGAATGTCTCTGGTCACGTGACAGTTTGCGTTCACTGAGAACACTTACAGCGTATTCCCAGTCTAGGTCTGTGAGTGTGCGTGTGCGTGTGTGGGTGGTGGTGGTGGTGGTGGTGGTGAGGAGGAGGGGGGTGGGGGAGATGCGGATCTGAGTAAGCCGTTGGTGGCGGCGGTTGTCTGTGTATGTCAAACCTATAGTGGCCGGGGGTGGGATACAGGACATGCGGGCGACTCGTCGACACCCACCCACCACAGGGACTATTTCCGGCGGACGGTAAGGCCTGCGGGACTCGGCTTCCTAGTCGCTCGTCCACCCTAGTGTGTGCTGGTCAGGAAGGTGGGAGAGCAGCGGAAATTCAATCAGCGCGCTTATCTCCGAGCCGAGTAGCCGCAATCCTTCACCAGTCTCTTCCAATATTGATAAATTCTACATGCACCTCTCATGGTCGATGGAGGGCTGTGTTTTCTGTCTGTAGATAGAGGGATGGCCAGCCTGCTATTCTTGACGAGGGACTAAGATTATATGGTTCAAAGGCAAGGATCAGATGTAAACGTTCCTGGTACAGATTCTGATTCAGAGGCCACCATTCCCTAAATCCCTCTTAAAAAGGCATTCCCCACAGCTAGCGCTCTACTTGACACACTCCTGTCAAGCACTGCCGGCAATATATGTGAGGCGGCTGGGCTGGATATTTTTCCCCATTCTCCCGTTCGGAGCAGGTGGTGGCTGCGGCTTGGCCGAGTCTCACCATTCAGACGTCCCATAAAGCAGATCTCGCCCTGACATATGGCCGCCGGGGGGAGCTGCTTCCTTTGTGCCCACAGGGACATGCGCACGGATCCAGCCTGGCAGGTAATGGATAGCTGCCATTAGACGGCGACGCTGTATGCACCTGGCCAAGTGCTGGCCACAGTACCGCTGACCTGAGCACCGAAACCATTGCTGAAGCCACTGTTAACCGCAGTGCATGGCTTCTGATTTGTAGACATTGCCAATCGTCCTCAACGCAAACCATGCCTTCCCCTATCATTTCCGGCATCTTTTCAAATTAGTAATATGTAAACGTGATCTCTTGTTATCTGTATTCTGATCCATCCAAACCCGAGACTGCAGAGACAATCTATTATATATTGCACAATTATGTTTTGTTTCTCTGACCAGAACCAGATAGATCAATCACTGAGTCAGTCTAAAAAGGACGTAACTAGCCTACCGAGATGTGAAACTACACAAGAATACAAACGAACAGCACCGTTATCTGTGAAGAAATACCGTCAACCAGCAGCTGGTTACCTTTGTCGCAAATGAAATATATCTACATCCTTTTTTCGGTACTGTTCAGCCTGCTTAAGCTTTGGTCAACAAACAGGTAAAATAAGATCCTATGACCCTACATGCATTTCCTGCTGACAGAATGGATTCTTTTTTGAGGTGACAAATATTGTCACTGGCCCCAAACATCTGTTCCAAAGGCAGTGAATTCACTACGAGAAAAAACTCCCATGTTGGTGGCTTCAGCTCAGAGAAGAGGGTTAAATCATCATCTTATCACTAATCACATCATACAAAAGATCGCATTCTGAGTCCCAGTGTTCCAACTTGTCCCTAGAGCTGCGTCCAACATGTAGCTTTTTACATTACCGTTTACATCCTTTAAATGTAACTTTCAAAGGGGAGGTTCATTTATCTACGGATTAGGCTTCAGTTACTATAATCAGTAACATAAAGCTCTCCTGCGTTATCCCTGAATCGATATAAATCACTCTGTACACTTCCATTGCAGAATAATTTTTTCCGTTTCTCTCCTCGGGTACATCTACACTAACAAGGATGCCGCTCAGTGCAGAGCCGGCCATTAAAGGATTTTGATGCTGCTTAATGTGCTTACATCTACAATCTGTGTGCTGTCTACCGTCAGAGACCAGCCTCAAAAAGAGGCTACTCTTAAACCTGGGTTTGTTGGCTTCTGGAATTCATCTGACACCGGGGGAAAAAATGAAGCTCTTCTACATAGAATACGTCTTCCAACAAACTAAGGTGGCAGTCAATATAAACATAGGACTGCCTCCTAGCCAGAGTAGCACAAGCAAACAGGCAGCGTGGAGAGAGAGAGAGAGACGAGGGAGAGCGATCACTACCATGGAGAAATGGAACACCTATTGAGCTGAGTGCGTTGGTTTTGGCGGTTTGGGTTAACGGGGAAACGAGGCTCGGCAGCGAGTTAAACATAAACATAGCATCTCCCCCTCTCTTATACAAACAAGGTGGGCGTCGGTGGGCAGGGTGGGGGTCCAGGCTCCCGTACCTTCATGGGTAGTATGGGTTCAGTGCGGCAGACATTGGCCTGACCACGGGGGAGGCTGGTGAAATATTGACATACAAAGAGAGAATGGCCTCAGGGTAAACACCTCTGGTCATAAAATGACTGACTCTGGTGATGTCTTTCCCGCCAAGATGTCGCCAACATCTTACCGGATCCATAATATGTTACATTAGACTGCGGGGAGGAAATGGGTCTTTATTCCAGGTCAGCATACAACAGGAAATAAAGACAGGAGGAAGGGCGCCAGAGTAAGAACGATGGGAAAGTAAACTGTGTCACTTACTTCTGATTTGTTTGCCGATCTTCTTCTCTTCACTCAACCAGAACTGGAATTGGAAAGGAAAATATATGATAATCAAATCCCTTTTCATATTTTAGATGTATATTGTGTTCTAGGACAATTAATAAGAATAAAACAATGTCATTTCATCACATCAGTTATCATTTCTATATAGAGGCTAGATGTACTTGTATTTGTCTTGGCTAAATGAGAACACACACCAACAGGCATTTCAGCATAATCAGTTAGGTTAGTATCAGCTTTCCAGATTTTCTGATGACACCTTCAGTATCGTAAAGAGTAGTGCACTAGATATGTCTTGTAGGAATCACAATGCGGATAAAAATAAGTTAATGAGTTGTAGATATCAATGACTAGGGTGGCAGGGGATGAGCTTCTATATTATACTAACTAAATGTGGTGTGGATATCAATAACTAAAGTTTCTGGGACTGGTCTTACACAATGAAATGATGTTGGACTGATTAGTCTCTCGACTAATAGAGGTGGAGGATGGCCTGGCTGATAGCCACCCGGCCAAAGTATGTCCCACATACCAACAGTGGCAAGTGAGCTTATTATAGTAAATTAACAGACTACATGGTGCTGATTAATTAGTGCGCCCTGCAGGGATCTAACCGGATCCACGTCACTGAGGCAGCGCTGGTCAGGACTGATGGGCGGAGAAAGCTCCCTTTATCTGCACAACTAAGGCACGTTATCCACAGAATGAGTGATTGTGGCCTTGAAGAGGACTTCATTATCGCCTCTGGGAATAGGGAAAGTTTGCAGCAACTTACCGGGTCTCTAACCCTATCATCACCACAGTGTTATTAGACAGCTATTAGTCGAGTTTTCCATGGGTGAAATGTGGTTTTGTTTTTATGGACTCCATAATTTTGTGGTCCAGAACTCACTCACTCTGTTAGGATCGAACAGATTAGTGTGATAAGGCAAACACCATTGACATTATTTCTAAATTGCTAGGACTCCAGATGGGATTGTTTCGTCTGTTGGTTCCCATGTCAACGGGAGAACTGATTCTAATCAAATATTGATATTGATAAATAAAAAGGAAAGCCTAGAAGCGAGTCTGACATTTCAGTGTCAAATATATTCATTCTACATGTATATTGAAACATATCTTAATTTGTGAATAAGTCGCAGGTTTTATTCACGACAGTGTATATGACACAGAACTCCTACGGTCACAATACAATATTCCAGTATAGAATTTGGATCAAAAGTAATTTATACTCGGAAATGAGTTTCTTCCGGCGTTTTCCATCAGGCGATCCAATTATCGACCTTTGTGAGTTAGAATGTAGTTTGGATTATAAGCAGTTCTAATCTCCATAACTTTTTCTTAAATCATCATCACTGCCTCGTCTGGCGGGAGGGTGATGATGAGGCTGAGCATGAATGTCTATACAAAAGATTACCCCTTACAAAGTCGCTATATAGTAGATTACCCCTTACATAGTTTCTGCTTGAAGGACATTCACAGTAAATTGCCACGGACCGCCGTTTCCAGCAGCCATCACGTCGTGCTGGTAGGGCAAGCTGGGCTGCAGCTGGCGCGGCGTGTCAATCAGACCTTACGACCGATTTACGTCATGCCAATCCACCAAGGAGGTGTTTGAGTGTGTGGGAGGGGCCGGACGACCAGCAGCCGCTCTTCATCTCCAGCAATGCTGATTAATTCAACGGAAAATCTAAATTTTCTTTGGCGGTGATAAAAGAATCCCCCTCATCATCCGTGTTGTATCGTTCAGAGACCGGTGTCCAGTTCCCTTAGTGACTTGAAAATAATTTCTTCTTGGAGCCGATTGCAACTCTCAATCTCCACTCACCCATAAAGTCCCCACACGTATGGACCGACAACTGTAATGTCAGCGTTCTGATGAGACGTTTCTTCGTCATGGACATTGTATGCTTGTCTGTTCTCTTACGTGCCTGCCCACAAATACGCTGTATGTGGACACGCACACAGATACGTACTCATAATAACACCCTCATCTGTAAACTCATCCTATCTGCCATCAGGCCTACATGGGCGGCTAGGCGTTATACCAAAGAATAAAAACGCGTGAAGAGAGGACATGCTCAAGGCAGCAGACGATAATCACAGCCTTCTCCCGCACATAGAGCCAAGAGTGAACCAGACCTAGGCATGGAGACTGAACAGCCACGAGAGTGAGATTCTCGTACAGTACTTAACTGAATCCTACTTTGTTTTTTGTTTTTTTCTACACAGATGTACTTCTATTCTTATGTTTTGTTTCCAGCTGTACTGAAAACATAATTTGGAAGTGTAGTTTTCCGATCTCCTTTCCTTGAGAGAATGCAATGAGATCATATTTCGCTGGTTCCTGGCAAAAATCCTGTGTAACATGAAATAATAGGGGTCGTAATTTCCTAAATTTGAGAACGGCTGCCGAGAGGGCACCACTTTCAGAAACATCTTAGATGTACGTCCTGTTGTCGCCAGGCCACGCTACAGCAACTCTGACTCGACGAAGTCGCTAGTTATAAGCAAAAAAGGAATGTTGCCATGTCTATGTCTTTAAAGCCTATTTTTGTGTGACACCATAATGATAAAAAGAAAAAAGGCTTTGAGATCAGTTGGTGTCTGCAGCCACGTTGTGACACAGATGATCTCACAGATGACACTGGTTTCAGATACAAGCGGCTGTATGCTCCGAGGAATTGACGCGTAGTAATATCCAAGCGTATGCGAGGACATTGCGTTGAGTCAACTCCAAGTAGCATACAACCGCTTCTGTTTGAAACCAGTCTATATTGTATTCATTATCCACCTTTTCTGGACGAGTGGCACGTCGATATCAGTTCACACTCCCTATGTCTAGGTGGATGATAAAACGGTATCATCTATCACCAGTCTAAATGCGGGCAAGTCACACTCTTCACCCCTAGGATAATCCGTCAGAAAAAGTACCCGGGCACTGAGTGCGTAAACATGCAAGTTGTGAACTGGAACCTGCCAGACTGGCACAGACAGCAGTGATCGGGTTAACGCCGACATCCCTACATATGATGAGCCAAAACCTGCCTTCTGACGTTCACTGTAATTGTCAATGGGTGCCAGCAGGGTGTGACACAACAGGCTTGTCACTGGCCATGTCTGCCATCCCTGATTGCTTCATCACGCCAAATACATCCTCGTTATTAGCGACTGTCATGTCTGATCTAATTGTAAGACGAGGTCACTTTGCATTTTCAGGAAATGGAATACGAGAGGAGACAAAATATAAAAAGCAAGACAGCAACTATAACGCGATGAGCCGACAATCTTGTCAGGGAGAGAACATATCTATTTATGCATCCAGCTAATGCCTGCACTGCCTGTCTATGTTCATCACAGAAATAGAAAGAAAAATTAGTATGACTTCCTGACAGAGCTGGAAGAAATCTAATATTCTTCTCTTCAGACTATGGTTTATATTGATGGGTCTATCATTTTGGTTGACAGCTTTTGCCCCGCCTGCATTGATGTGTCTGTAGATTTCAGATGTCAGACCTTGCCCTGCCTACATAGACGGGCATTTGTTGTCTTTGTTATGTCAGCCTTTGCCCTACCTGTACTGATGGGTCCGTGGTTTCTGTTGTCAACCATTCCCCTGCTGGCATCAATGAGTCTGTGGTTTTCGGTTGTCAGCAATTGGCACAACATAGACTAACATGTCTGTGTTTTTCACATGTCAGCTCTTTCCATGCCTACGTTGATGGGTTTTTCTTTGTCAGCCCTTACCCTGCCTGTACGAACATGTCTGTGTTTTACAGTTGTCAGCCCTTGTCATGCCTGCATTGATGGGTTTTCAGTTGTCAGCCTTTGCTCTACTGCACTGATAGATATGTGGTTTTTGGTTGTCAGCCCTTATCCTGCCTGTACTGATGTATCATCACTTGTCAGCACTTGCACAACATATACTAATGGGTAAGTGGTTTTGGTTGTCAGTCTTTTCCCATCTGTACTGATGGGTCAGTGGTCTGGGGTAAATTGGTTTTCGGCCCTTGTCCTGACTGTACTGATTGGTCTGAATTTCGTTGTCAGCTCTTGCCATGCATGCACTGACGGGACTGCGGTTGTGCACTTTTCCCTCCATTTTCACTTTCTTCCAGATGCTGGGTGACCGCAAAGCACAGACACAACACTACCAAGTCAGCACTTTTTGCTTGACCTTTGTGGCGACGATGGCAAATTGAGAACGAAACAACAGCTCAGTACCTTTGGGTCGATGTGGGGCACAGTGGCTTGCTAAAGCTTGTCATAGAAGGCATATTCCCTGCTTTCACCATGAAGGGCGATCCAGACTACTGTTTTATTGCCCCCCCCCCCCCCCCCCACTTCTACCTACCAGGACTTTACCTCCTTCATGAAATTAATGTGTGATTTATTACTGCACATATTATATGTGGCCTTACTTCTGGGGTGGCAGTCCTAGCCTAGTCCACACGACCCAACGGAAGCCCAGCGATGGTCCCTCACTCTTGATGAGTGCGGCGATGACTGGGGGCAAGGACTGAAGGCGACGACTGCAGCAATGATTGTGGCAAGGACTGGAGGCAATTACTGAGGTTATGACTGGGGGAGTGACTGATGACAATAACTGTGGCAATGACTGGAAGCAAAGATTGAGGGCAATGACTGAAGCATACAGTGGCCATGGGCCCTCAATATGTCGCAGCAAAGTGATGTATCTCCAGCTAATATTATTTGCTTGCATCGGCAAGGCTGGCATGTCTACCCTCTCCCCCCCCCCCCCCGCGACTCTGTCAACCCTATTCCCCCTCAGAGACTCCCTCCATCCAAGTCCGGTCGTCAGGGTGAGGGTCAAATAGCTGCGTGTCAAGGCCACAGAGCAGAAGTCCTGCACAGGTTAATACAACCAGTTTATGGCGGCAACCTTTCAAGTTGGTGCCGACGCTTTCCTGCAGGGGCAGTGGAAAGGTTAAGGGGTGGTGGGTGGTCATTATGCAGTACTGGACATGAACCCGCACTTATTTAGCCGCCGCTTGACCGCTGGGGCTTCGCGCCCTATCAGCAAAAACCACCAGCACACACGGGCACACCTACAGAGCACTCTTATATAATCACAAGCCCCATGTTCACACAAGAAAGAAAATACCCTATAGGCCGATTATATGTAGAAAACGATACGACAACTGTGACCCTCCCTATTTGGTTATATCTTCTTTCAGGGGTCATTAACCTTCAATTCATAAATGAAAAATATTCTATCGTTAATTACTGACATTATGTGAGAGCTATGCTCAGTTACTAGTTGACACATCATATCAGGGCAGTATTGCTGTCAACCTGTGTTATATACGCCGTGATGAGAAGCACGTCTCCACGGGCATCAAGAGATTATCACGCTGCATCACGCTGAACAACAAAGCAATGTGTGCATCTTCGGAAGAGACATCTTCAATAGCCCTAACAGCTTTGTCAAACAGTATCAGTTGACCACAATCAAGCCTGCCTCATCTGGAATCCAGATAGATGGCTGTCGCCTGAGATCAAAGGCTCGATTAGTGCCGGTTGACCAGAGACAGTAGTCTGGTTCGCATGTGAGGGGCTGGTGCCAGTCTTTACGTTAGTCCCCGGATAGAGGGACAATGACACGAAGCACTGCTTCATCAAACACATGCCTCCAGAAGCGCTCTGTGCCTCCTGCTCTGCCCGGCTAGAAATTGGAGTCCCGAGACAGGACTCTGACCAAGGCACTGCTTTATCAGAAACTCACTTCCAGGGGCGCTCCGTGCCTCGTGCTTTGAACGGCTAGATAATAGTAGCTGACGTTGAATGGACCCTTCTCCATAAACATTGATTGGAAAGAAAGCAAATTGGGCCAGAGGGACAGTAATATAGGTACGGATATGGCTACATTAGGTCTCTGCAGTTACAAACTAGAGTCTGGAGCTAACCGTAAACTCTATACGTAAGACTTTTGGCAAATTTAACGCCCCACCCCACTTCCCCTCTCCATCTTGTGCGCATTAGATTAAAGATGGGATCCCCCCCCCCCCCCCCCCCCCACCTTCTCTCTGCGAATGTACTTTATGGATGGTCCGGTTGAAAATAGGTCTGTGAGATGTGGAATAGGTTTGGCTTTTCTTGTATATGAGTTGTGCACAAGTTGTAAAATAATCATGACTGAAAACCAGCTTCAGCTGAAGATCAAGATGAGAAGGGGCTAATGAATCAGGGATGGCAGCTGGGTAAAAAATAGTTAGAAATATTTTACATGTGGAATTTACTGCCGCAAAGAAACTGAAAAATCTGAAAATCACGTTGGCGTTTGCCATGGCTTGGGGCTGAGGGTCTGTGGGGTTGGTTCAAACCACTGTTTTCTTGGTATGTCCAATGGCTCAATTGATCCTTTAAAGATGGATGCCTACGGCAGAGCTGGTCACTTACAGGCGGGTACCAATGTCAGTGTATACTTCTAGGGGATGGAGGCATCTGACCTCAGAATTCTAAGGTTCATAACGTGAGAGATATAATAAGTCATGCTTAACATTTTTATTTCCTTTGTGTAGAATTGTATGTTATATATGATGTATGTATGTTATATATGATGTGTTCTGAGTTGTGGACAGGCCTCGTCACCCGATTTTCATTTTATTGATAAATTATTTCCTTGGTAAATATAATTTCAACAATTGGAATAGGCAGCAAATGATGCCTTAGGGCATCATCCATACTGGCCCAGAGGATGCCTTGGTGCATCATACGTCCTTATAGGGTTACTATATTACTTTTTTTTTTGGGGGGGGGGGGAATTAAAAAAGGGTTAATATTTATTATATGAAAACGTGGATTTCCATGGAAATGTGGAAAGCTGCCATGCCTGAATTGAATGGGTTTAGAGCGGCCTGAGTTGCTGGGAGAGGGATGGGTCGATGGGCTGTCAACTGAAGCCGGTAGGTGGTCCAGACCAATGACCGTTCCCCTTGACACAGGCTCCAAGAATATCAGACCGGTTAAATGAAGTACATTCACTCGATCAATAGTGATAGACGTTGAAAGAGAAACGGTCAATAAGGGTTAAGGAAATTTCAAGCGGATATTGGACTACAGGGGTGCAAGTCGGGTCTGAGGAAAAAGTTGTAAATATAAAACCCTTTTGATAATGCTTCTAGTTCAGTTAGCTGGGGAATCCCCGTCTTTCTCAGTATAAAAAAAGTAGACTAGCCTCAGTCTCTGAGTCATGGACCCTTACTATATGGCTTTACTATATGGCCCCAAATAAATAAAATAAAATAAAACGTAAGACTTGAACAACTCTATGCCGGTCCAAAAGGCCGGAGTTGGACGGCACCAGGTCGGCAGTGTACACGGCAGTGAGAGCGTTTTACAGCCGCCAAATGAGGCCTTGTGTCCGGCGCCGCTTCCCATGCATACCCGCTGTCATTGCCAGCCCATAACGCGGCCAACTAAGGCCCGGAGTCAGGCACTCATAGCGGGGTGGTCCCACCTCTGTTGCCGGCCCGTGGTGCGGCCGTCAGCAGTCAAAATAATCCTAAAAGTGTGACTCCTTGAAGAAACATGAAATGTCGGAATTCCGTCAATTGCCGGAGAACTTGCATCCCTGGGACTAGGAACCATCATGAAGCTATTTCAAGAGAAAGATTGAAGAGAGGTAACACCAACTGTGGCAAGATATATATATATATGTTCTGCTTTAGCTGGGATTCAAGGCACATTGTTCAAGCCATATATTCAAATGTTAAACCCATGTCATTTTCCTAGATCTTGAATAATATCTCAAAATTTTAGAATGTTACAACAATATTACAAAACTTTGTTACAGAAATGATAAATATTTGGATTTCACAAAGTTAAACTTATAAACCTTCAAAGAATTTCTTTTCTTTTTTACCATCGTGAGGGTTGATCATGTTTTCCTTGAACCGCCTGTCCTATGCAGTCATTATCACCTTGAAAACACACCATGCGAGTTCTACATTTTCCTCTGCTCTCCAGTTTCTCACTGGAGAACCTAGCAAACCACTGATAAAATAACTATTTTTGACCTGGCTTGGTCAACTAGACTAGGGCCATGTATTAAGTAGTATTATATAACTTGACGCCTGAAGAGACACTTTATGAAACTGTGTTCTCTGTGTAAACTACACACGGAAAGAAAGTAACCCCAGACTGTTAACATCCAGCTCAATTCCAAAGTAACTTGCTTCACAACATCGCTACCATAGCGTTGTTGACACGGTGACATCACGTCACTAAGCAAAAATCCAATGATGACAATGCTGACGACTTCACCTGAATTTGTCATTCATACAGTAGCGTCAAATTTTACGGTTGGGCTTAGCCTTGTATTGCTAGAATAAAATGTGTACACTACACAATTAAGTGCCAAAGTTCCTTAATTTTGAAGGAATCTAAAAATCACCCAGGTGGCGCCACTGTTCTCCAAAGAACTCCATCTTGCTAGGCAACAGGCGCCACACATTGCCTGTGTTAGTTACCGGCTTCTGGAGTCGACCATTACACGCAAATTACATCCTCCCTTCTCAAACGAGCGAAGTATAATTAGATCAAAGTGCAAATAGAAGCTCTACCGGCGCCGGCTTACAGAGTCAGCCAACATGTCTGGTGGCATGTGTTTGCTTGCTGGGGAGGCGTTGAAAGGGATGGGCCGTGAACTCACCTTTATGTCCTGAGAGTCTCTGAAGCATATTGCGAAATAGTCCTTCTCGAGGAGGTTGAGGTTTTCACAGACCTTGTCCAGCAGCACCTGGCCCTTGGCCTTTTTCTGTGAGGAGAGACAAAAATAAGCATCGGTGAATATCAGCGTGATAGATAAAAGTACGTGACAAATCAAATACAACTTTAAGACATGACATCACCAGGCAACATAAAACTCAGCTGAAATACAAAAACCAAGTGCAATCTCTAATGAACTTGACATGGGCCTTAAGTGTATCGGCAAATGTTCAACTAGTAAAAGGACGAGACGGGCCCGAAGACGGCTAACCTTCATTGGTTCAACCAGGACAAAGAAAAGAGTGCCACTCCCCAGGTCGATGACACCTAATTAAAAAGTTCCCATCAGGACACATATATATCAATCCGCGTAATTATCACGCTAACTTTCTTAAATGACCTTAAACGACTGTCATCAGCATCGAGTCCTCATCTGTGAGTACGGCGTTTGAATCGACAGGTGTCCGACTTACACCCCAGCGTAGAAAAAACTAAATTAAAGAAGCCGCAGTATTGGCAGGAGAGTCTTCATTAGTTAGATGAGCTAACAGTTAATCGGCTTGAGACGATCTATGAATGAGGCTTGATGAAACCTGTTGACATGGTATCACTATCAGCTAGTTTGGTTTCTTCTTGGGCTACCCCCCAGCTGCTCGTACTGGGGACCTATCTATATTTCGGTGAGAGGTTGCTCAGAATAGCCAACCTTCTCTACACGGACGCTGCAGTAAGCTCAGCCTTTCATCTGTGCCCAGCAGACGGCATGGCTAATGCCATTTACCATCACGTAGCGCAGCGGTAGAGATCTCATTATTGTAATTTATTTGACGTTCTCCAAATTAATATCAATCCTCCCCGTGGGGATTGCTGAATGCTCAAAGAAAATACAGAATTTGTTTTCCATGTTGATTTTTATCTCAGTTACCGTTGGTTTAATTTCTAAAGTGAAAAAAAGGTCTGATTAAACTGAATCTTATACCCCACAGAGTGTATTCATATTCATCATACTTGCAAACACCAGAAATAGACCATCTGACAACGTTTGAATGAGTATAAAAAAAAGCCCAGCAGTCATCCCACTGACAGACCCAGCAGTCATCCCATTGACAAGTCCAGCAGTCATCGCACCGACAGGGGTGACATTCAGCACCATTTTAGGTGTGTGGTATGGAGGTGGTGGTGGTAGTGGGGTATAATGCGGTGTGTAAAGGAGCGAATCCAGGAAGACTAGGCTACATGTCGGGGATGGGGAATGGGGGTGAAAGACTTGGGACAAAGGAGGAGGCTGATCCTCCCTGAGGGCTCACGACCAAGATAGCTTACTTTAATACTGCCTTACTGGTAGCTCGAGGTCCGCCCGACGCGTCTCCATTGGTGGGGGCGGGGTTGTGGGGATGAGAGGCCCACCGTCCCGCCCCGCGCGCCGCCGCCCGACCCGGGCCGCACAAATTAGCCAATCGTCGCCACTTGGAGACGCAGGGTGGCGCCGCCTGGTGTTCGGCACGCGTCGTGAGACGCCACTAGCGCGTCTTTGTGCGAGAGGCGCGTCTCGACGGCGTCCGGCACCATTATGGCCGCGCCTGGCGCCAGGTCACACGGCGACACCCGACACAACCTCTCATTACTCGCCTGAAGTTGAGCACCTCCCCCACAACGCTGCACACAGCAACGACTCACTCTATAACCTGCTCGCTAAGTCACCAGACCAAAGGCAGCCCATTCTACACCTCCAGATTGTGCTTGGTTACCCCACCAAGTGCAACTATTCACAACCAACCCTTTTACCCCACTCCAATATGCGTAAAGTTGGGCTGTCCAGTCCTGATGAGGAATGTATAAAGACCAAAACAAGCGACTTATTACTCATACCAATAAGCTATATGTATAACGGTATTTCTGAATCAAAAATTGAAAATGATTATAAAAAGCAATAATGGCTATGAATTGATATATATTCTAGTGTTGCCGGCGTATATGAGTGTCGGAATTCCATCATCAGGAGCAATACGGCTCAAAGGCAGTGTGGAATTTAAGTAGAAGATATTCCCGCCTCTGTATCTGCTTTCAGAATCTCGGTGCCTGTACAGAGGTGTGTAAGATGTTAATATTCAGGACACTGCTGCGATGAGGTGTCTGTCGCTGGCAGTAATAAGCCTCTGCCACCTGAGGTAACAACAACTCACCTGCCAGGTGCGCTACGTCTTCCGGACGACCGACCCACGGCAACTTCCCGGAATATTTATAAGGCACTTTATTATGGGCGATCAGCGCTACCCTTCACGACCACTCTATGATTACCTGACTTATCTTATGGCGCAGATACACGCTCAGACTCGAGGTGATATCTTTAAGAGCATTAGCACAGAGTTCCCATCGACCCCTTCAAGTATAAACCTCACCAGGCTTACAGTAAACTCGTGAAACACTAGTAATACACTGAAGATCCTTCTCGAGTTGACATTATCAGGTAGAATTTTGAATCACAGCTTAATATATGTTTACAATTAAGGTTAGTCATTTCTGAATTTTCACGTCGATATATATGTTATAGTGCTACTTTGTTAGACACTAGATATCACATAGTATTGTGATAGTCGTAACTCTTCAAATGTAGATAATTTATGTACATTTGTACATCCTAAATTGTTCTAAGTTTGATACAACTTAGACGATCTATCAGGACCCATCATCTATACAACACAACTGCACAGCCAACATTCCTAGTTACATTCACTTCATGTTTATATATACACTTGAATCTCGGTTTACCTATAGCCTGGTGCTGCATGGTTTAAGTTGTTATAGCCGTAAAAGCACTCTCATCATGACAAAGATGGAAAGGGAACCTGTCTACTTATATGTTATACTCAATGATTTCCTTATTCTTGGTGATTGGCCAACTGCGCCTGAAAATTGCCAAGGAAACTTAATTTTCTGAAGGTTTTATATTGTGTACAGACGTTTTGAATTCGAGACCAGAACCTCAGGTTCACTAGTAATGTTAAAATGTCAGCTTCAATGCCGAAGGCCGTAAAGAGATAGGGGCACTCTTTAACAGAGACATTATCAAAATGTGCTAAAGTGAAAAATGAATATAATTCTTTCCGGAATTTAGCAACGAACGTAACTCTATTTCCAGGCAATGACCATTCTCTCTTGGCGTAACCAGCTCATATCAAGATAAATACAATACTAAGGTTTCCATGGGGTTTCCCTCCTGTGGCATTTTCTGAGACAGAACCATGTAGCAGGCACATCCTCTCCTTTGCCGAGCCCGTCACTGTGGTTCATGCAGGACGTTTTAACATAGCCAGCAATATACGGGCAGACATTAAGCGCCAGCCATCATATGGCTCCATGCCATGACGAAACCATATCTACTGGTACTACCATCAGGCTATAGGCAGCATGATGCATACGAGACCCCAGCATTCTCGAGCATTGTCCATGACCCTCAGACCCAACCATACGCCTGATCGAAGTCCTTACTATACTGAAATCCCATGCCTGCGATGATTGCCAGTGTATTACAAATAAGTCAGTCTTGTCAGTGTGCACAGTGTGCTCGCTTTTTCTAAACCCAGGGTATCCGTATGAATACGTTATATGTCGGAAACAATAGTGGTTGGTCGCAGAACTGTGGATGCCGTTCACAGCGTCAAGAATTGGGTCTCTGGGCCAGTTCGAGTCAATAGCTGTTTTTCCGTTCAGCGCCGCCATGCGGTCATGTTGCATAGCAACGCGGCTATTCGGCCAAACATTGCGCTGTCCGACTGCGCTGTGGCTTTCTCACATAGGGTGTGAGTGGCGGGTATGAGAGCAGAGGTGTTGTTTTCTTCCAGATATGAGTGTTAAAACAAGTGAGGACACTCTCAAAACAAAGACAGGTTGTCCACACTTCCGAGTTGATTATTGTCTCAGATTTAGACATAGTTTAGTTGCTTACAGAGCTTACACAATATCATACATTATGACACCTCAGTGTTGACCATGGATATATATATATTTATACACATATATGTATATGTATATATATTATATATACATATACATAATTATAATATAATGATCTTATTGTAAATGAAAGGATTTCCCTAAGGCTAACGATTATATGTGTATATTTCTGATCATTTTAATTTGAAGCAAAGTACAGAGCCATTTTTCCTAATGATTACATATATTCATATAGATATATATGTGTATATATTTGTATATATACACATATACATATATACACACATTACATATACATAGGTATTGTACATTAATGTATAAACATACATGTACATTACATTTTTGACATTCCCAATGTGATCAGAGGTATATGTTGGTAGATTTTCATATGCAAGATTGATGGTATTTCTTCAATAAAGGAGCTTATCTAAACAATAACTTAATTATTATTCAGACAATATGTATATTAAACCCACCAAATTATAGCTGGAATACCAAAGAATACGATGCAATCAAGGTATTGTCCCTAAAGTTAATATAAATGTATTCTACAAATGTTTAACGCCTATGCACTCAGTCTTCCAATGCTAAAGAATACGTTACTAGGTGTATGATTGGCCGCACGCATTGCGTAACCGGGCAGATAAGGTACGTCACTGGCCTGTGGAAAAGGCCTATTGTTCGAACAAACTGCTGCTTTATTTCTTGACCTCATTTATAACGGAGAGCGCATATTTCACGGCGCTCATTTGAGTTTCCTGTGGGCCGCGGCGAAATTCATAAATAAGGGAATGAATTACAAAACATCAGACGTGAATGGCCTTCCACATACTCACATAATGTAAAACGGAAAATGACGTAATTTCCGGGGTTTCACAATGAACCGTATAGCGTTGTCTTTTTTCTATAGCAAGCACTAATGATTACAGGAAAAGCAATGGCATTCCGAGTTATTTTTAATATCGTAAACGCCATATGATCTCGCCAACACGAACCCGACTATCGTGCATAGAGATAGAAAGGAAATAAGCTATGACAATGCACCCAGTTTTGCAAAAGAAAACAATGGTCCACCTATAACAGAACAATGGTGGTATCTGACCTAACTCCTCCTGGTGATGAACGACTCCATGGAGGGTGGAGGTCGAGGGATGTTGGATGTAGATCACCACATCCTTTCCATTCATACATCCAACCAAACCCAAAGCCGCCATTACTTCCGGCCAAAGCTGGTCATCCATGTTATCAGACGAGAGCATCGTGCAGCTCGCCAGCATATAATCATCGATGCCGACAGCGGTAAGAACAACACGTACTAGTCAGAGAACAAACACTGAAAGTAGGGAGGCATTTTCTTATCGCTGCTGGGCATACGAGTAACATTTGTTAGGGCACACTTGACTGGATTTGCCGGCAGCCTGCTGGCCCTCTTATCTCCGATAATTCAAAGCCCGAGTGGGCATCATTTTACCTCTAATGTAGGATTGACCGGCGCACCCCGGCTTACGCCACTCCCGGTAACTGCTACACCCCAGCGCATACCGTACACCAGAGGAGGTGAGAAGCGCAGCGCCCCCTATTGTTTTGAGCGATAATTCAGAACCGAAACAAAGCACCACGAATGCTCTGACAGGCTGCTATGTAACTCACACAGAATCAGTTATATAGACGTTTTAGAGTGTTTCTAGATGAGGATTCGCCACCAAAAGGTCCATATTACTTTGTTTTATTGCTCTAATGCTTGTTTTAGGAGTGTCATTATTTAGAAATTATGTAAATCGACCTGGACTTAAATGACAGCTGATGCAGATTCCTATACGAAAATATTGCAAAAATGGGCTAATTAAGAACAGCTACTACATACAAACTGTTAGAGCTCTATAAAAAATCTTTTCAGATATTGATAGAGTGGCATCTAATGTATTCCAAACCACAATAGAGCTCAATAGAGCTCCACGTTTTATGGTTGTTTTGTGTCGTGGAATAGAGCCTTATTTCTCACAAATTCCAATGTTCAAACTACGACAGGAAATCTTAACTATAGCACAGGTATATGATATGTGTATCACTAAATAGGCCCATGTCTTAGGTTTCTAACAATGTTTTGTTTATCAAAATCGGCCTATTATTCATGACACAAGAGCTATTTGCATTTTGCATGTTTTGGTTTGGGCTCTTCTCAGAGCTCCTTCCCTCTTGCTGGCTTGTTTGAAAGTGGCGCTGTGAGGCAGCCGCGATCGTATATATGAACCAAGTCGCTATAGGGGGCACGCGCTTCACACCTCCTCTGACCGTACACAGAGCACCAGGTGATCAGAGCTTCCTGGTGACTGAGCACAGCCAGGCCTTTACCTGAAGGCTTCAACCTCGCCCCGTCCAGTATGACTGACGACAGGAAGGGTCCAGTCACCAGCACAATGTGCTGTGTTGTACAGGGCCTGTTCGAGTATCTTCAACATGAATTCAATCTCAGTCATTTTCCATTTGCCTGTCATTATCGTCTTATAGAGTTATCTCGTCATATCACTCTGGCTGCTGATTATGGAATCACTGACCTACATCCTACATCGGATAACTGTTGATAACAGTCTGAGGTGTGTTTTTTATGCAAGAGCCCCACATACTGTGCAATCATGGCAGATGTGGCTTCTCACTTATCTAATACAGTCTGACACTTGTCGCTGACTGTGTGCCAGACACCCCTGGTGGCCATGTTGGGTACTAATCACACAGGTGTGAGGTAGACTGCTCTCTGGATCATGAGTATATTCACTTCTCTGCCAGGGTGAGTCTTGAGTAATCATAACATGGGGAGCATACCTAACACATCCACACTGCACAGGGGAAATTAACATGGCAACATTATCATCTCTCCCCGATTCAGGACTATTAGTATAAACCTATAGCCGAACACTCCAAAATACTGCTGGTCGGTATGGCATAATTCTAATATCCATACCAAGGATGACGCTAAGATTCATATCAAGTGTGACCACGTGACATTTTCCAAACTATAGATAGACCCTCTTGCGGCATTCCGCGCCATGAAGCACAATCAACGTTTTCATGGGGCGGTCATCGAATTGACATGTTTGTAAGTAAAATATATTACACCTTTTCATTAGATTTCTAGATGTGCAATATCATTACTTATGGCCGAAAATCTATGATATATATGTACTACCCGATGCTAGGGGTGTAGTATAAATAATGTTCAGGCGCACTGCGATGTAGTGAATAAGCCCGTCGTGAACAACTTTGTAAGAATATAAAATGGCGTTCTTTTTAGTGTTATTTAAGTATATAATAATAAGAAAACATGTTTACTGATGCCATTCTCAGCCCTTTGGCCCAAAAAATATGTCCCTCTGCCTCCAGCATTGAGATGTATCTTGTGGGACAAAAGACCTCGAACGGGTGTCAGAAATGAGGATTTTTTTAAAAGGCCCGTCAAAACCCTGGAATTCTGCCACCCGGAATCAGTTTCTCTATAAGCCCTAACGTGGATGAGGAAGGGGGACTTCTCTCGTTGCCTGATAACTAGGTAACAAATTGAGTAGATCATTTATGAGCGTGGCCCGCTTAAAATGTCTAACTGAATTATAACAAGGCGTAATTTGTTTGAGCCGCAGTCTTCTGTGTTGATCGCATTCCACTCTAAATTTACGGTCACCCGCTTTTCCCGCTCCACTCCAATCCAATCAAGAACTGAGAACTAAACAGAAAATGAAAACGGCGTACAATTACCGACATCCCTCCACAATGTGTAGTTGGGGGCAAGAAGCCGACCGTGTAAAAAGGCTGTGGACGTGCAGATGCCCCTGGGGAAATATTTAGTGATGGATTGTCCGCTCGGCCTCTGCTACTGTCACACAACCGTGAGGGGACCGGTGTGGGTCACCGTTTTTAATCAACAAACACAACACAATGAGGACTGACTCAATGAAACGTCCGGTTTGGTGATGCTAAACTGCAAAAGGGACACCAGGACAAGCGCCATTGGACCATCTCCATGCTATCAGTCACCCAGGCACATGCCCATTGTTTACCACCTCTACGCCAACTCATCACACGACTACAGCGTGGGTCTCAAAACCACCCCTAAACCTATATCACTATTTCCCACGACCATAGGCCGCGTTTCGAAAGCCCCTTGATGTCACCCGAGTCACACAACCACAACCTCGAACTGGGCCTCGAAACCCCACCGACACTACTACCCCACCCCATGACAACTACCAAGGGGTCAAACAACCTGGATCCCTGGATCATGCTGCATATGAATTTTGTTCACAGTGGAGCTGGCTAACCTGGTTAGCTCGCAACCTGATGGGTTAGGCCCAGCAACCAACGTAATTCGTCATCAAGGTCATTTCAATTCTTTATTACTAGTCTTTAGATTATTAAAACCTAGGTTGTCACTAGGGATTAAACAATCATTTCGTTTCAGTTAAAAGTGGAACATATATGCATACATACATATGTACACACACAAATATGTGATATGCACACAAATATGTGGATGCACATGTATACATACATACAAACACAAAAACAAACAAACATTATAAACCTATGAAAGTTTACGGTCAGAGATCATATCGCATCGAGTTTGAATAGCGTAGTAATTTACAAAGCGAAGCCTCATGAATTACGAGGCGATTCAAACGACAAATATGTTTTCTTTTCTCCGAAATGTGGGCTTGATACCTGACCCGACTTCTTTTTGACCCCACCATACCAGTCATCTGAACCTGTACGTGGTTGTACATCCTTGTTATTTATGTACATATGTTATTCTCACCGACAAAATCGAAGCTTTATGTAACATGGACCTGACCATACAAGGAAATCAGCATCTTAACTGTGCTGGGCTATAGTCAGTATAAATAACAGCGTTTGAAAAAAATAAAATAATAAAACTGTTCACCTGACAGAGGTGTGAGTGCTCGCTCAGCTTTGATTTAGAACCATGCGGTGGGTGACGTATTGCTGACATGGCCGCAGTGACAATGGCAGGCTTATACTAGGGGCACATGGGAGGAATTAGCAGGCATCATTGTCCTACTGCTGTATAATTGAATAAGACGGGAACAGAACATAGGCTTCTGTCTGCTATAGATCACTGAGCGTGATTAATGACTTAATTACGTTCCCCGGCAATACGCATGCCGAAATCCCTCAGATTAGCAATCTTCTTGTGGACGATTTATGGGAGTAATTAACATCTTGTGGCAGGAGAGGGTTCACGGGGAAATGGAGTAATAACTGCCGTGAAAGTAGTCATTGTTCGCGGGGTTAACGCAAACGAAAAACGCCCGAACATCAACAGATACAATAGGAACCTGTCCCTTATTCGGTTAGAAAAAGAATCTCATTTTATCTAAGACCATGCTAATCCCATCTCTGACATTTGATTTTTTTCCCTTTACATTGTCAGTAGGCCATTATTCTTGAATCAAGATTCACAATAAACCAGAAATCATATTCTTTCGATACTCAGGGTAATTGTAAGTCGGCCAATATTACTCTTGAACCAAGGTTCGCGTCATCAGACTGTTTCTAAACGTATCACTATCCGAAGCCAACTTCACTCTGGAACGAATATTCACAATAAATCAAGACATCATACTTTTTCTATACTCACTGTCATTGTAAGTTGACCATTACTCTAGAACTAAGATTCAATGGTAAACCAGACATAAGACAGTATGCCGGTATATTCAGTGTAGTCCATTACTCAGTAACCGAGGTCCCGGGCAAACCAGACAAGATTTACACAAACTGCTGAATTCTTTCTAGTTGGTACGGCTCCGGACCTGTGACCGCCCCAGCCTGGCTGAGTTCCACATAGCACGAGGCCGTTGTGACTCATGGTCCACTGACAGGCAAGCCGACCTCGAGCTTCTCCTCCACCTCCGGGCCGGCCCAGGAGTTGCTCACCTCGTGTTTACGTCTTCTATAAACATCTTAGTCACCTTTCACTGGCACCCTGTAGTTGAAGCGGGGTGTAGCACCCATCCACACCTGAGGTTTGGTACCGGCACCGTGTAGGGGGGAGGGTTAGTCGGAGCTGCTCGGGACCAGGACCGCTTATAACGGGCACGTAGGCAGATGTCCCACAGATGACTCAAACATAGACTAGATAAGCCAAACCACGAGAAATCAGAGACAAGCCAACAGCATCTCAACTTTCATTTTTCATTTTTAATACATAAGACAAATAAACTTCCCGCGCGACCTTGGCAATTTTCTAGACAGATGGTTGCCATTTTATTCAAAGGATATTCTGTCAACTTAAAGGTCTGTCTTTGATGATTGTCAAATATGGGAAACTTTTAGAGTAAAAACTGGCATGAGGAATGACCTAAATGTATCAGTCACAATAAAAAATCCCTCTTCCTGTCACCCATATTCACTTACAAAGGCAAACTTCAAATAATGGAGCGATTTATATTTGGACTAACTCAATAACATACTTCCAAAGGTTTTAGATGCTTATAGATATACCATCACCGCCGTCAATGATCAAAAGGTTGCGCATATCAGCTGCATAGTTTGACACGCCAAACAGCGATAGCAACACATTTGTGATGGCCCTCTGTGACAGCACAGAGTCCTATTACTACAACCAGTGCGAGCACCCGCATGTGCCCACTCAGTGCTTGTATGAGTGGTAATGGTAGGCTGGGTGTGACCGACCATCATTAACAGTCTCCCTGGAGACAGGTTTATTTCCAGGTTCAGGCGGGTCTTAACCCAGCATGCTGTGCACGGAATCGGTGCAGGTTTGTTTGAGCAAGCTGCTTAGGTATAGTACCAGCACTTTGTGCATCGAATAGGTGCAAGAATGATGGAGCACACTACTCAGGTCTTGCCCGAGCACAGGGTGCAAGGAATAGATGCATGCTTGACAGGGAGAACTGTTCGGGTCTCACGCCAGCATTCAGTGCATGGAATAAGTACACGACTGATAGAGGAAGCTGCTCGTCTTTTGCCACCACGCTGTGCACAGAATGAGTGCAAGTCAGATGGACCGACCTGCTGAGGTCTAATCTCAGACGCTGTGCAAGGAAGAGGTACAGGTCTGACAAGAGTAAGCTACTCTTCTAGAGAACCTGTGTTTACCTTACGTTGTGACAAAATGAGATCTGAGCATGAAAATATCATCACCAAATTCAGATATGTACCTATATACCTTGTTTATGTTCTGAAGGTGATGAACTTGGACTCTGTTTGAAGGGCAAGTCAGATAGGCACATGGGTTACATGTGTTGGCCCCTCAGCGCAATGTGCTGTGCCCTGAGTGTAAATACAGATCTTTGCTGAATCCATGGGGTGCAGTGGCTCCATAGTAAAAACCCATTACACTTCTAACACAACACCTTTGGGTAGAACTTTATTACTCCTTCTCGCGCTCTATAAAATCTGCCCTGCTACTGGCCCAGCACCTGTCGTGAAATCGTCAAAAATCTCCTCTACAGCTCTACCCTCTGGCCGTGCTTTTAGCTCTCCTCCATCGCTATTTGACACCTCTCAACTTGTTTGTACATTCCAGGCTGTTGACTCACATCGCGGGGGCGGGCGTCGCGGCGGGATATCAGGAGGGTTTCGGTCCAAACCCCAAAGTCGATCCCGTTTCTCTGGTCAGAAGTGTTACCTTCTGACCTGTGACCGTGTCCGGGTCACCGATCTACACCCCTCCCACCATTCTCAATACAGGGTCTCTGATCTATGTTGTATACTGTAGTAAAGCCGAAGGCGCTCAACACTAAGCTCAGATGATCATATTCCACCAGTCTCTAAACAATACCATCCGCACAAAGTATTTACAAAAGGAATGAAACTGAGCGTACTAAAAGAAACCTGCTTCTCTATATTTACGGTACATAATTGATACTGGTTGGTTATGTCTACTTGATTTGGGCATTCATGTGACGGTACATCCTTTAATTATTATAGTATTTCTCCATTGGTTGGGTTTATATTGCTCATTCATTCCGTACAAGGTCTGCATCTCGCACAACTTGCTCTCTTAAAAAATCTGAAAGGGGATTCGGAAGCATCGTGATCTCAGCGAAATAGTCGAACTTACTGATCCCTTTGAGTCTCCATAGATTTTCCATTAGCTGCAGACCGGCCGGAGATAGAGGAAGTAATCAATTAGGATGGGAGAGGGGATTCGTGACCAACAGCGGTGATAACGTGATGCGACGTGATCCAAAGAAGCTGGATGCGAGTTTCCCGGAACCCAGCCATGTACACAGTCTGAGGTTTTATTATCCACCTAATACGGAGTTTCCATATTAAACCTAAAGAACCTATAGAACACTACTGTGTAGAATACGGAAAGCCGTATTCTCCGAGGAGAATACAGAAAAGGTGTCCCTAGCGTGCAAAGTAGTGCGTGAGAAGATATTTTGTCTTCCTCTGATAACTTATATTTGGAATGGTGAATAATAAACATGTTACCATGATTTTGATCTGAAGGGTCACATTCTCTTCGTGGTTGACACTTTATAATATCTCCGCATTCGCTAGGATATTACTACGCGTCAACTACACGGAGAATACAACAATGCAGATCAAAATCATGATGCGATTGTGTATATATCACTGGGCTCTTTGGACTAACGAACACACTCAACATCGCACCCGAAGTAACTGCTGTCAGAATTCAGAAGTAAAATGAAACCACCAATCAATTTGTTCCCTTATCCATACACGCGAGTAATGCAAGTCTAGTGACACTGAAGGCGATTCAGATGTATTCACATATAATGGCATTAGTTTAGCCAAATGTCTGGGTAGAGTGGAGTTTTGAATTGTTTTTTATAAACGCCCTTTCCTACACCTCCCTTCCACCTAGTTAGATCCATCTCTTGCCTCCCTGTTTGAGATTACCAACCATAAGGCACACATCCCTCTCACCGCCCGGCCAGTACGACCCACTGCTAGACCTGTTGATGCGAACCATCCGGTGTGGGTCATCCCCCACCCGGCGTAACCGTGGCAACTGGATCATCACCAGTTGGACGCCGGATGAATCAAGCCTTGCTCATGGCTGGGAATGTACATGAACCACATTTTTTTTCCGATGGCGAAACCCGAACAAATACAACACTATACCATCTCCTGTGAACAAACATGGATTATATGTTTCGGCGTTGTATTTACAAGAGGCAGCTATCCAAACTCAATTCCCGTCCCTTTCATTCACATAAAACTTAGGAGTCTTCGTGCTTTGCCGACATGACTAAAGGAGTATATCATAGGCCCGTCTTAGAGTGGGGCCAAGGAAATCTGGGTCAGTCCCTACAATCTATCCCCAGGAATGAAAAGATCAATACAATTCACATTTTCTACTATTAGAAAGGTGTGGCATCCAGTGATACAATCATTTGTCAGAGCATGTCAGGCATATCGCATTCGGAGTCAGCTTTTTGTGTTCTGCGAAGTCCAATGATGAGAATATTTTCAAGATTTGTTTTAGGAACTCGTCCCTAGGTCGATGACGACTGTTGAACTACATACGGGTGGTGAGAGGTGAGGGGTTGAGAGGTAGGCGGGGGCTGCGGGGCGGGATACTATCATATAGTTTAGATACCAGGCAAGGCAATGCGCTGATGTTCCATGAGAACGATCCCGATTCGAAGTTCGCTCTAAGACTTACACATATGGACATTTATATTTCACCGCCTATACTGCAGAATGGCTCAGAAAACCCGACCTGGTTTCCCAAAGTTCGCCCCAGCTTACGGAGTACAGTCAGTAACTTAACCGCATTCGCCAGCATACAGCTCCACCTGCCAAACGTTGTTTGTCAACGACAGGCACATTGGCTGATTTACAAAGATTGCAATACTGCTGTATTTTTTTCTTCTAACCTCTCCCCTTTTCTACCCCGACGTTCACCACAGTGTGCCTGCATAAAATATGTACTTGATATCACTTAAATTAAAAATGAGGATTTGAGAAGACAAAGTGAGCTGCCTGGATGGAGGGGGTGCGAGGTGAAGCCTTTCACCCTTGACCTCCTTCTGTCCCTGTGGGTCGGTTAAGTCCTACACCTGTACCGTCTGCCGCTCCCCGAGTACCTTCAAGGGAATGTAGGTGTGCCCTACATGTGGAAAGAAAATACCCTCTGAGTCATCGCTGGTTAAAATCTGTGTGTACTTGAAATATACTCGACGTTAACCTTGTCCCCTTTAACAAATATTCCGTGTTGATCGGAAATATCATGTGGTTGGTAAATAATGTATTACATTTCTACCTTAAACTCGATATTCGACTGTTTACATCGCAAGACGATAAAGAATAACATGTATAGGCAGACTATCGGGATAGAGTTTATTCTCTACTCAATAGAAGCCTGTCAACTCAATCAGTCCTGCACCCTAGAAGTTGCTTTATGTACAAGTCTTGAGCATGATTTTGAAGCAACCTGCTAAAAGCCTGCACCTACATGGAGACGACTATATAATATCGTATTCACTGAACAAATACCCCATGCAAACCAGGGTCTCATTGGTAAAAGTATTCTAACCAGAGTTAGTTTGAATGATAATATTGTTTTCTATAATTCTATATATCCTGGAAATGATGGAATACAAATCATTTCTCTTCGA